>OW799233.1:27327170-28583420 GCA_941918925.1 Phyto melanocephala | reverse complement strand
TAACTATTTTTTTAAATGGTTGCTGCTTCAAAACAATAAACTGACAACCTGTCATAACAGAAACATTGTGTGCCAAGGCATATTCTCAAGCTTTATGCATTGCGGCAACAAACACGAAAATTAAAAAAAAACACATGCATTTTGTTTTTGTAAAATGTCTGCATTTGTCAAATAACTTTTTGATTTGTTTCTTTGATTTCAATAATTTTTAAGAAACTTCAAAAATAAACTTTCCATTCTCGTTTTTCTTTACGTTTTAAACAATATGAAACTGCAAGTTATTTGTTGTAAATTAAAAATAAAAAAAATTAAAAAAAAGTTTGACAGATACAGACAAATTATTAAAAAAAAATTTGATAAGTCTAATAAATTGTATATAAAACAAGTAAGAGCACTATATTCGGCTGTGCCGAATCTTTTATACCCACCACCAATTTTGTGTACATTTAAAGCACAATATTTATTATTTTGTTAATCGCTATAGAATAATTTCTTTATAATAAAATATGTATCACTTTCTTTGAAGAGGGTGGTTAAATTTTAAGGGCTCATGTTGAAGGTGAACCACACCTAAACTTCAACTTTTTTCTTGCATTTCATTTGATATTTCTCAATACCAGACTAACTCAATTTGAACCGTGGAAAGATACGCAATCGAGCAACGCTTTTAAATATTAAAGATTTGTTTAAAAATGGGCGTTCAAATCAAAATGCATTTTGTGCACTTCGTGATTCTTTTGGTCAACATAATCGTTCGAATTCGTCCACAATCGTGAGAATTGTAAAAAATATTTAAATGTCTGCAAATCAGGTCTGTATGAAATGTGAAAACATCTGTGAATGCCATCTTAGTTCGTTGAATGGGAAACATTGCTGTTTTTCACGATAACGTGGCAAAAGAGCAAGCAACCTCGACTCATAATCGTGCCCAACAATTGAGCATCAACAGTGTCATTGAAAATATGGACTATCGGATCGAGGTGTGCCGCCTAGGTTGGGGGGGCCATTTGGCCGATATTTTGTTCCATACATAATTGAAGCATACAAATATTATCATTATAAAAATAAATGATAATAATTTCATAATAATTTTATTCAAAATCAATATAGTCCCTTAAAATTAAACCACCCATTTCAACTTCGGTATGCTAGTAAAATGTTTTCGTAAATTTAGTCTTTCAATGAAAGTGGCCGTTAAAATACGCGTGTCAATAAAGTTTCTGCTAATAAACATAACTTAGATATTTGAATATAGTCCTTAAGTATTCCAAAATCTTTATTCATAGAGAATTTACATGAATTTAAGAGGAAAGTTTTATCTACGAAATAGTGCTAATTTATTTTTGTTATCTTATGTTCTCCTGAAGTTATGCTCTATTAAAAATGGGAATTTAGGAAAATTTTGACCTAAGTAAATAAAAATTATCTCTAAACATTATAAACAATTTATTTTCATGTACTAATGGCTAACAAATTTTAAAATTATACAAAACTTATTTCGTTTGAAAATCTTTTAAAAGTAAAATGTTATAGAACTTTAAAAATCAAAATCTTACTAATAAATTTCCCGTTTTAGCAAAATGCTGAGCATGTCTATTTTAAATCACCCTGTGGCCCTTAAAATTTAACCACCCTTTACAAAAGAATAGATAGATAAAAATATAATTTGACTAAAAAATGTATTTTAAATATTCAAATACATATTTTAAATCTACTGATGCACATTTTTATATTTTTAAATCTATAACCTCATAAAACTGTGGGAACAAATATGTATGTTTAGAGTTGGGCACAAATTGTTACTCTAGCTAATTTTTTGACAAAAACCTCGGTCATTTTCGTTTTCATGAACCCTCATTAAATATCTCTTGTGGAATGAAAAAGGTTGTTAGCATGCCATCTAGTAGTTGCTAGTAGAGTCATCTATCTTATCATCTTTATCTTATATTTAGCTACAGTACAATAAATGGCGCAGTGTAATTTAAAAAAAAAACTGTGCGTGGCACATCTATTTTCCGTTATAACGAAGACTTTGACTCGATAAATATATATTCGAAGTTTCATGACTCTACGTTTATGCGTCTGGACACAATTCAATTTTATTCGATGTGCGAAGGACACGGTTTTTTCGACCTACTCTTGCTTTACGAGCTATAACTCTCTTCCTTATATTCCGCCCATTTTCAAAACAAACCTTGTCTATAAAAAAGATTCTGGCAAAATTTGAGCCCCCTAGCTTTTTCGGTGCGCCCTCTATCGTGCTTTCAACAGACGGATAGACGGACGGACATAGCTAGATCGTCATCAAATCAAACCCTGATTCAGAATATATAACTTTATGGGGTCTAAAATGGATATTTCGATGTGTTACAAACGGAATGACACAATGAATATACCCCCACCATTTTTTTGGTGGCGGGTATAAAAAACAATTAACTGAATAGACACGAGTACCTTATTAATCTGCCTTGTTGTGTACTATCATATTCCCAATTAATAGTTTTAATATTTTTTTTATACGTTCATTTTATATCATTGTATATTGGGTGGTTTTATTAAATTTACAAAACGAAAATTGTTTTCAATTGAAAAAAAAAAATTAATTTAGTATCACCGAAGATAAAGAAAAACACTAAAAATAAAAAACGAACTGACCAGACTCGAAAATTTTACCCGACAAAAATTTAAAAAGCACATAAAAATAGTGCTAAATGCACTTAGTTGACAAAGCTGACAACTACTAACGTGCAAGAGACAATTGCCGAATTCACAACCTACTATAGAAGTTGTATATATTTTGTTGATAACTTCTCTATCAATTTTTTATACAATAAATACAACAATTTTACATATGTTTATAAAATATGATATAATTACATCGTAGCTAGAAAAGTAAGTACTATATCTATTTCTCTTTAATATGTAGAGGCGAAAATTTGACAACCTAAGACAGGTACTTAAATTCTTTGCTTTTTCCTTCTTTCTTTGCAAAAACAGTTTACAATGTTGTCAACTTTGTTTTATAACGAATTTTTACCGATAAATTCGACGTGTTGGGCGAAATTCGTCGTTTGTTCCAGTTGTGTTTTTAGTAGGGTTTTTTCCGGGAATTCCCGGGACGGGAATCTTCCTGTTTTCCCGTGATAATTTTTCGGGATCCTGGGAAATGAAAAAAGTGGCTACGACTCGAAAGCACCAGCGGATTAATGCGTCATTTGAGATCATTGCACAAAGCAAATCAGAAATAACTTCCGTCAAAAATTAAAAAATGTTAAATGCACTTGTAACTATTCGTCCAACATCGGTAAAAAGAGAAAGAATGTTTTCTGTAACAGGGCAATTTGTTAATAAAATCAGAAATAGACTTTCTAACCAGTCAATAAACGCTTTGTTATAAATTGTTACGTTATATTTTTTTAATAATAAATTGTATTTAAATGTTTTTTAAATTGAATTGTAATAATTTTATTTTTGATCTCATAGCTGAAGTACCTGTATATTTGTTTTTGTGCTCATATTTGATCTCGTATCTAGATAATAATATATATTTTTTTTTTCAATTTGAAATATTTTTACTCAATTTATATTTTAAATTTAAGTTTCTTTATTAGTTTTTATAATTTTGAATTTTTTA
This sequence comes from Phyto melanocephala, assembly GCA_941918925.1. Classification (NCBI taxonomy): domain Eukaryota; kingdom Metazoa; phylum Arthropoda; class Insecta; order Diptera; family Rhinophoridae; genus Phyto; species Phyto melanocephala. Next base: position 28,579,786 of record OW799233.1, on the reverse strand, counting down.
CATTATAGACTATTTTATGCTTTTTAATAAAAAGTTTTTTATTATTTAAACATAAATTTACTTCTTATTTATTTTGCTGCGGGATCTCGGGATCCCGGGAAATTAAAAAATAAATCTCGCTTTCCTGGGAAACGAAAAAGTCCGGGAAAAACCCCTAGTTTTTAGCATCAGTTATGCAATAAAAACATTTGTTTCGCAAAACTAAACTACAGCTGTTTTCTAGAAAACTGGAAAAAATGCATTTTGCTGCCATATTTTTATCACAATCACATGAGATTAATAACAAAAAATTGGCAAGACTTGTACAAGTTGTAACCAGCATTTATTTAAATAATACTACAATAAAAAATTGTATAAGTCTTAGGGCCATTATTACAACTTGCCGTTAGTTAAAGGCAGGATTTTGTCGGACCGATAAATGACTTTGTATTATAAAGCATCAATTTTTAATTTTTTTATCCATTAAATATTATCCTTATTAATTATAATAAAATTACAAAATTTAAGTTGTAATAATGCAAAGCTATTTAGCGGACACAAAAAATCCTATTTTTAACTAACGGCAAGTTGTAATAATGGCCCTTAAAATTTAAAGCATTAGTAGCGTAAGATATTAACTTTTAGTTAGATTAATTATAATTATTTTATATTACACAGTACTGTTAAAAAATTACTTAAATCAAGTAAGAGTGATACACTCGATTATCCTAAACCTTATATACCCTTCACTTACCGTAATGAACATAAATTGACATTTATATAGTGTAACTGTGACAACAATTTATTTCGGTTATAGATTAATTTTTTTCGCCGATATCTTTGTCGGCAATTGACCCAATGAACCAAAATTTTCTGTAAATGTTCTCAAAAAGTTTGTTTCAACATACACACAAACTTAGCTAAATTATTACCTCTATTTACAAGGATTCAGAATATATATACTTTATAGGGTCTAAAATTAATATTGTAAGCATAACAAGCGGAATGACAAACTTATATGTACATATGTATATGTATACCCTTTTACACTCTCGTGTGAAGGGTATAAAAATAGAACAAAATTTAACATAAAGTGCAACCACGAATAATTTTTATAGTTCATAAGAGATAAGAAAAAGCAAACAAACATGTATATATGTATATATATAGGCTACTTTACATACTCCTTGTATGCATTTAACAATAATGACAATAAACATCTAAACATACATTTTTACAGAGACTTAAAGAGTTTATCTAGACTTTAAAACTATAATTAGATTTAAAGGAGAATTTATAAAGCAACAGCAAAATGAAAAGAAAATGTAAAAATATATACGCGTAAGAACAGAAAAAGATTTTTTTTGTATTAATTTATACATTTCACAAAAAAAAAAAACGTCAAAAGATGGCGCCATTTGTGTATTGTATATTACGTATAATACTACAACTTATATTTTTACTCAGTTCATTGTTATAACTTTAAATGCGTCGTTATTGCATTTCCTTTTAAACAAGACAACTAAAACTGTCTTTGTTAAAAATTAATGCATAATGTGAAATAACTCTTAATAATTATATTTAGAGCCTATAAACGTGCTTACTGTTGATCAAAATAAATGTATATGCATTTATATAGTTAAACTTATATAATAAGTAAATTTCTATTAGTTATAGCAAATCTCGAAGCAAATTCGTTTAAATTTTGGTCTTATACATTAAAGTTTTAATATATATTTTCTCTTTATGTAACTCAAATAAAATAAAACTTTTTTAAGATTTTTAAAATTTAAAAATTAAAAAAAAAAATCAAAAAACACTTTCCTACGCTAAATTAAGTTTAAAATAGCTAAATTATCATTATTGTCATTTAAGCATATGCTGTTTTTTGTTCTTTTTCACGATAAACAAATCTAAAAAATAAATAAATATTTTTCTTATCAAATAGATAACGAAATTTTTAATGATACCACCTTTGAAGGCGTATAGCAAGCTGAAAGTATTATGGAAAGTGAAAATGAGCGCATGATGAATGGAACTGCTATACAACCCTTCAGCAAAGTTTCGCAACGTTTTTAGCAATTTAAATTTGGAATTGTATTTTGAAACATTAAAGAAATTAGATACTTTTTTTGAAACAAATGTCTTTAAAATTATTTTAAGTTACTAAGGGCCATTATTATAACTTACCGATAACTAAAGTTAGGATGTTAGGGGGGGTGCTTTAATACCATGTGAGATAAGGCCATGATGGCTTTATCTCTCATTCAATAGAGAGATAAAACCTTTTTTATTTTTTTTTAATTTGAATGAGAGGTAAAGCCATCATGGCCTTATCTCACATTAGCAATATTAGAAAATGGCTTTATCTCTCATTTCAGTTTTGAAGAACTTTTGCATTTTACATTGATTAATACTTTTCTTATTTTTATAATTAATTAATTTTTATTCTTGTGACGCACGCAGGAAAACTTTATTCAGCGAAGCCACCTGCCGCGTCCAACTGGAGGAGAAAACCCGTAAGCACGGCCGCAGGCCGCCACGCGGAAAAACTTTAGTATGCGAGGCCAGATTTCAATACTTAACTTAACTTTTTCCGGGAAAGACATTTTTTTATTCTTGTGACGAACGCAGGAAAACTTTATTCAGCGAAGCCACCTGCCGCGTCTAACTGGAGGAGAAAACCCGTAAGCACGGCCGCAGGCCGCAACGTAGAAAAACTTTAGTATGAGAAGCCAGATTCCAATACTTTACTTTAGTGTTTCCGGGAAAAGACATTTTTTTATTCTTGTGACGCACGCAGGAAAACTTTATTCAGCTAAGCCACCTGCCACGTTCACGCGGAAAAACTTTAGTATACGAGGCCAGATTACAATACTTAACTTTAGTGTCTCCGAGAAGACATTTTTTTACAGAATGTTATTATTATTATTGGAATCTGGCTTCGCATACTAAAGTTTTTCCGCGTGGCGGCCTGCGGCCGTGCTTACGGGTTTTCTCCTCCAGTTGGACGCTGCAGGTGGCTTCGCTGAATAAAGTTTTCCTGCGTGCGTCACAAGAATAAAAAAATGTCTTTTCCCGGAAACACTAAAGTAAAGTATTGGAATCTGGCTTCTCATACTAAAGTTTTTCTACGTTGCGGCCTGCGGCCGTGCTTACGGGTTTTCTCCTCCAGTTGGACGCGGCAGGTGGCTTCGCTGAATAAAGTTTTCCTGCGTGCGTCACAAGAATAAAAAAATGTCTTTTCCCGGAAACACTAAAGTAAAGTATTGGAATCTGGCCTCGCATACTAAAGTTTTCCGCGTGGCGGCCTGCGGCCGTGTTTACGGGTTTTCTCCTCCAGTTGGACGCGGCAGGTGGCTTCGCTGAATAAAGTTTTCCTGCGTGCGTCACAAGAATAAAAAAATGTCTTTTCCCGGAAACACTAAAGTAAAGTATTGGAATCTGGCCTCGCATACTAAAGTTTTCCGCGTGGCGGCCTGCGGCCGTGTTTACGGGTTTTCTCCTCCAGTTGGACGCGGCAGGTGGCTTCGCTGAATAAAGTTTTCCTGCGTGCGTCACAAGAATAAAAATTAATTAATTATAAAAATAATTATAACAATATTCTGAAAAAATATGGCTTTATCTCTCATTTGCGAAAAAAAAAATGGCTTTATCTCTCATTTCGCAAAATTTAAAATATGGCCTTACCTCTCAATGATTGGGCAATAAGGCCATTATGGCTTTATCTCCCATTCAATTGAGCATTAAAGCCATCATGGCCTTATCTCACATGGTATTAAAGGACCCCCCCCCCCCGATGTTATCGGACAGATAACTAGTTTTTCGCTATTACAACTTCACTTTAACCTAAAAGTGTCCGATATGTTAAAGGTTTTAAATTAAAAGTTACCATATTTTCTACCGTATAAGAGAATTGTTTGTATTTGCTTGTCGTTGCCACTTTGTTTTTAAATAACTAATTAATTTGTTCGGCATTTGGTTTGGTGCTGCCATATTTAAAAAAAAAATTGAATTTATTTTAGAGACAGGTTGTAATAACGAAAAATACTTAATGGACAGTTTAATGCTCACGTTAACAAAAGTTACCTTTTATTAACTTTAACTTTGTCGGGAAGTTGTAATAATAGCCCTAAGACAATAAATAAAACTTTTAAAACAAAAATGAATGAGATCCGTTAGGGAAAAGTGAAGGCATTTCTATAACTGTCACTTGTATGTAGAAGCCTGAATCGTGATAGGCTTGACCAATCGTGCGGATTTGTTTTCGTGTTATTCCCAATTAAATATTAATACTGAAACTTAGCAAAAAAATAATTACATTATAAAATTATTGGCTCTTAGGGCTTGATATTACTGTATTAAATACATTTATATATTGGTTTTTGTAAAAAAAAAACACCCGATATATAGACTTGAAAAATATTCATGTTTCTGTAAGGGTTAAAAAACACATAATAAACTAAAATTAATCCTAAACAAAACTGAATTTTACTTTTTTCATTTATAGCAAATACACGTGCTACGAATAATTTAAACTCAAACCAAAAAATGGTTGAAAAGTTAAGTCGACAACAACTTATTTGTAAATATAATATTGTAGACAATATTTTTAAAAATGCGTTTCTACTTTCATTGATTAAATGCTATAACAATGCATCAGACTAGCAGCGACGCATTTAACAAAATTTAACCAACACAAAACCTATAAATCTAAAATAGCGATGTAAAGCTTAATTAAAAAAATTTAAACCTCTTAATGAAAATTCTTGATTAGTAGAACAACACAAAATGTAAAATCCAATATGGCGTCTATATAAGATTTTAAGCGGTCGAATATAACACTCTTACTTGTTTCATAAAGTTTATGACTTTACGACCAAATAATGTTTTACTTAAACGGGTTTTCAGTAAAATACTTAGATTTTCGAACTAATCTAAACTTATCTTCTTTAAAACACATCAAAAGTCTTAGAATTCTAAAAATTTAATTGTAAATAAAAAAATATATGTACATATATAATATGTAATACAACAATTTTTTTACATAAATGGTTAAATTCAAAATGGTTTCGATGCAATACATTCTTATTTATAGCATTTTCTTTCGACCATATTTATCCAACATGCATTTCCTCGATGCACTTGTATAATAGAGTGTAGGTTAGTAATATAGATATTCATGTAAGCACATGATCTCTAATGACAAACGAACCACTTAATCATCAATTAAACCCTTGGATAATTACTTCTTCATCATTTTTTGCTGGGTATATACATATGTATATTGTGATTCATCTTTATTTCCAACAAAAGTGACCAAATAAAAATTGTAATGCAGAAAAAATATAATGTTTACCATAGTGTTGCCAGTTTCTGTGTCATTAATAAAAAATGAGATTTTAAAATTTTGGACAATAAAATCCAAGTTGAATTTAAGCAAGAAGAGAATTTTTAACTCACTTTGATATAAATACATATAGAATTTGAAATTTTCATAAATTAGGAAATATTTTTTATAAATGCAGTCTTACATTTTCATAAACTTGCCTTGTAATAAACTAAACAGTTTAAGTCAACTTATTCGATGCATCTTGATTAAATAATAATTATAGATTAAACTGGTATAAAAAAAAAAACAAATGTGAAAGATATGTGAACTATAGAAATTTTGATGCAATTTAAATCCGTTTTGAGTTTTTTTTCATCGGTGTTAATAAGTACTATTTTTTGTTTTTAATACGTCATTTAAAAATTATTAGGGTAAACATTTTACATTTCTATCTATTTTCATAAAGGCTGGAATATTGTGAATAAAATAAGCTATAAATCATAAAAATCGGTTAACAAATGTTGATGCATAAACATAACCGCATTGGTTTGTGCGAAATATATTCTGAGCCCGATAGAAAAAAGCTGAAAACGGATTTGAATTTAATACGTCAAAATCTCTTTAGTTCAAATATTTTTATTCAAAGTCGATTTTTGCTGCAGACCTGCTGTTATTGATTAGTGATAAAAAAATTATTAATAAAAAAAGTAAATCTTAGATCAAAATGACAACTATTTGAGTTAGAGCCTTTCTACTTGTTACAAACGATATGTGTTTCTCTACATTATTCTGCACAATATAATAAAAATTTTGCGATAGTAATGGAATTTTTTTTACGTTTCTTTTTTACACAGAAATTTTTCCAATAAATATATATAAATATCGATAGTTTTTATATTTTTGTATAATTTTTTATTTTTTTTATTTTTAAGCTTTAGCTGTCTATGTATTGCATATAATCTTTTGTTACCGGCAACACTGGAGTACCATAAAATAAAAACAAAAACTTAAAAAAAAAACAGAGTGAGGAAACTCTTTAATTTATGCAAAACCCGAGTTGGAAACTCATTTAAACCACAGGTCAGTAAATTTAAAGTTTTTATGTTGCAAGAGATATGGAGAAATTTTTGACAATTTTAAAATGAATACCTGCATAGATATGTATGAACATAGGTATGTATTTTTGTATGTAAGTATGTATGTATGAATATATGTCTATTGGTTTTATGTTAAATTATATCACATATTTCTCTTAACAAAATACGTACTTTTAAATACATCTTTTTGTGTAGAAATCTGCAAAACAGGTGCTGCACTATATATATTAGTGCTCGTGTTTGAGTACATTTTTGTGCTTAAACTTAAAAAAGGATTAGCCAAAAACGCGATGGAAAAAATATGAAATTTTAATACAATTTGTGCAAAATGAGGGTACCCGAATACTTACATAAGGGTTAATAAAAAAAATATATGTATACAATTTGAAAGGAATTTTCCTGTTGATTTTCACAATATTTATTTGGTTCAGTATTTTACTAGTTATAAGCGATTAAAGTTTCTATTAAAGCTTTGGCTCTGCACACAAAAAGACTAGAGCATTTAACTTTATGAACTACTTTTCTGATAGAAGTGTTCGATGCTCATTGAAAGAATTGTTCGACTTATAGTTTCGTTTGATACCAATATATTTTTGACCCATATAACAATTGCATTAATTTCATTCTGTAGTTCCGACCATCATGAATTTAACATTTTGTATAGTATATTTAAAATTTTGTATAGTTTATTATATTTTGTTAGGCAATCCTTTTGGCACCCATATCATTTATCTTTAATGAAAAAATCGGATTTTCGTTTAGGAAAAAAACCGAAGCATTTGTGTTTTTTTGTTTATATCTCAGTAAGTTTCAAATCGATTTGCCAGTTTTTCTCAATATATGTTTGAGGGACTATGGCTTGTAGTTTGTTAAAAATTTTTTTACCAATAGGTCTAGAGGCATATCATATATACAACAAGCGTATCTATAAATTATCCTAAGGATGAAAACTATTGATTTTTTTGATAAAAATATTGAAAACAAGTAACAGTGCTATATTCGGCCGTGCCGAATCTTATATAACCTTCACAACGTGTAGTCATGCAATAACAATTGTTTTTATCACCATTCATCCCATATAAAATACGTGCATACATACGTACACGTTAGAATAAATGTGGCATCGAATCCCAGCTGAGCCAAAAAAATTTTATTTTATTTTATTTAATATATTATTTATATTTTATTATTTTTTTTATATTTTTTTTATATTTTTTTTAAATTTTTTTAAAAAATTTTTTTAGAAAAATTTTTAAAAATTTTTTTTTTAGTTTTTTTTTTATTATTTTTTTTCTTATTTTTAATATTTTTTTTTTTGTAATTTTTTTTGTTTGGTATGTTTTTTACATGTATGTATGTATGTATGTTGTTGTTGTAATTGTGAAAAAAAACGAGGTGGTCGTGGTTTTTTGCTCATATCTCAGAAAGTTATGGGGCGATTGTGCTGAATTTCAATAGCGATTCATTCCTGGATATTTCCAAGAGATTGATACTATATACAGATCTGAGGAACATATAGTTGCTTCTAAAAGTTGATTTCAACCAACACACGGACAGACGGACAGACGGTCAGGGCTTAATCGACTCCTCTATTCATAAGCTTTCAGAAAATATATACTTTATGGGGTCGGAAATGAAAATTGTAGAAATTACAAACGGAATGACAAAGCTATATATACCCTTGTGCACCACAGGTGAAGGGTATAAAAAAACAGAAGCGGTCTTGTTATGAGCGGATAGTGGTTATGTTCAATAGCGATTAATTACATATTTGTATATATACTAAAGAACTGCACAAAATATTCTAAATGTTATGTATTATAATTTATACTACTTCCAGCCACTATAATTTAGTATAAATATAAAAGACAAAACAAAAAAAAACACAACACTTACTTAAACAAATCAATCATCACAATCTCTACAGTTTTTTTTACTACAATGAAATAAAGAAACATTAACTCATAGCAGAAACATGGAGTAGAAAATATATAATTACATTAAGGGTAGTTTAAAGAGAAAACAATTTCTTGATTTTTTTCAGTACATGTGAACTCATATTATTATTATAAAACATTAAAGTGATTCAGCTTTATTATACCCTTCACACAGTGAAAAAGGGTATATATAGGTTTGTCATTCCGTGTGAAATTTCTACAATTTTCATTAAAAATTATATATTTTCTGAAAGCTTATGAATAGGGGAGTCGATTAAGCTCTGTCAGTCTGTCCGTGTGTATGTTGAAATCAACTTTTTGATTCATCGACATCGCTTGGACCCGGGTGAGGTATTAAAATATCAGAAATATTCGGGATAGATCGGTATTGAAAATCAGAAACATCGGTACATAAACAACTGAGATATGAGCAAAAACCCACGACCACCTCGATTTTTTTTTACAAAAACAACATTACAACAACAACATACATACATACAAACGTGTATACTGGTTAGAGTAAACGTGGGATCGAATCCCAGCTGAGCCAAAAAAATTTTTTTTTATTTTTTTATTTAATACATTATTTATATTTTTATTATTTTTTTTTAATTTTTTTTTAATTTTTTTTTTACATTTTTTTTTATTTTTTTTTTATTTTAACATACATACGTTAATTTTTAATTTTACAATGGGATGTTTTTATATATGTATGTTTTTATATGTATGTACGTATTTCATATGAGATGAATGGAGATACAAACTACTGTTTTTGCATGACTACACGTTGTGAAGGGTATATAAGATTCGGCATGACCGAATATAGCACTCTTACTTGTTTTATTTTAGTTAGTCTATTGTTCAATGTTTTGATCGTAAAACTAAACACATAAAGGGTGTTTTTTTAAGCCCGATAGAACTTGAAATTGTAAAAAATAACACAAAAAATTAAATTGTAATCAAAATTTTTTTTTTATTCGAAAGATCAATACGTGACATTAACATTTGAAAATGATTTCGGGCATATGGGCACCGCGGCTGTTCTTGACGAAGCGCATTCTGGACGTCCAATTTTGGGCCACTTTTTCGAGCACTGCTGGCCGTATGTCACGAATAACACGAACAATGCTGGCCTCTAAGGCGTCAATTGTTGCTGGTTTATCAGCATAAACCAGTGACTTCACGTAGCCCCACAGGAAATAATCGAGAGGTGTCAAATCGCACGACCTTGGAGGCCAATTGACAGGTCCATTTCTCGAAATCAACTTATCGCCAAATTTTGATTTCAATAAGTCGATGGTTGCGTTCGCCGTATGGCACGTAGCGCCATCCTGTTGAAACCACATCTCCTCCGGATCAATGTCATCCATATTTTCAAACAAAAAATCATTGATCATGGTGCGGTAACGATCTCCGTAACGCGAGCTCCGGCCTCATTTTTGAAGAAATAAGGTCCGATGATGCCACCAGCGTGAAAACCGCACCAAAGGGTGAATTTTTCTGGATGTAATGGAGTCTGTAGGGTCTCTTGTGGATTGGTCTCGCTCCATATGCGGCAATTTTGCTTATTAACAAACCCGTTAAGCCAAAAATGCGACTCATCGCTGAGCACAATTTTGCGATAAAATTGGACGTCCAGAATGCGCTTCGTCAAGAACAGCCGCGGTGCCCATATGCCCGAAATCATTTTCAAATGTTAATGTCACGTATTGATCTTTCGAATAAAAAAGAAATTTTGATTACAATTTAATTGTTTGTGTTATTTTTTACAATTTCAAGTTCTATCGGGCTTAAAAAAACACCCTTTATTTTTGCAAGCAAGTATTTTGAAAAGAGAGAGTAATAAACAATCCTTTTTTTAATTAAATGGATGGTTTGTAAGCCATTTTTCTTATGATTGTGCCGCTCTCTAAAGGGGCTAATACACGGCATGTTTTTTACATCTGACTTGTCAAATATTCCACTGCTTATACGAACATGTCGTGTGTTACCTTTAAAACATTACTTCTGTAAAAAAACATGTGTTGAGACATCTGACAAAATTTTAATTATAGTGCGCTCTATTTTCTTCTGTCAAAACATGTGACATCAGAAAACTCTGCTGCTGCAAAGCAGTCAGCGTAAAAGTACAATTTTGACAGACATGTAGATTTACATATGTCTCACAAATTTTAAAGTCAGATGTAAAAAACATGTAAAAACATTATAGCCTTAATATATACCATTGGCATCACAGGTGGAGGGTATAAAAATTGATACTTTACTCCAGTCTAATTCTTAAAAAATAAAGCTGATTTATTAAGATTTATAAATTAAATTTCCATATAAATCAGTTTTTATAAACTGTTGAAAATCCTTTAATACTCAATTTTTGTTTGCAAATAAGGCCGTTCATGTTTATTTTTTTTCATTTAATTTACCTAAATATAAATAATTGAACATTTATTTTAACTAACGTATTGAACATTACAACATTTTTAAAATATAGTACATTTGATTTGAAAGAGGAGATTTACTTTTTTTGTTCGCTCATTCCCCATCTGCTAAAGCATGAACAATTATTAAATGTTGTTAGGTCAATGACATTTTTTTTTTGTAATTTTCCTTTTTGCGTATATCTTTTATTATTAACCAAATCATTATTGAATGCAAATTATTATTTTAAAAATGTGTTTCCTTATGTCGAATTCGCAATGGATATCCATAAACTTATAAAAAGAAGCAATATTTAAAAAACAATGTGTAAAGTTTATATAAATTTATTTTTTCTATCAGTTTCAGGCTAAATTCAATAATCATGGTTATTTTCAATCTTATAGTAAACATTTTTTTGTTAAATTTAATTCAAAATGTAAAGACAAACACATAATCTATTATAAATGATTTATATTTATATGTACATTAGATCGAACCGAAAAAAAGTTCGTAGCACAACTTCGAAAGAAATACTTTTGCAAAGCAATGGCCCTTATAGCAAGGTAAAGTAGTATGCTCTAATGTTTTTTGTACATATTTATTACACACTTAGTGAATCACACATTTTTGTAGGTTTTAAAGTGAAATAATAATTTAAATAGTTTTATTTTTACTATGTTTTCTTTTAATTTTTTAACTTTGTTTTTATCTTGCATTTGTTTATTACCAAAAGTATTATTATTTTTGTATACTTGGCGCGTTTAACATAAATTAACCAAGTTGAAATATAAACTTGATAAATACAAAGAGATTCTTTTGGCAGGAGTTAAAAAATAGTATAAAGAAACATTTATACATATAGAAACGAGTAATTTAATACATTTAATATCTTTCTATGTTCCTGCTTTCTTGGTAAATCTAAAAATGTTTATTACAACTCCAGAGTTCACAAATTTCCGATTCATTTGCACAAAATTTAAAAAAATTGTTCTTGGTTTGTTGCTTTTTTTGCTTTTATAAAATATTTGAAAGTTCCAAATAAGTCGTTATATCCACAAATATAATTTGCCAAAATATATTCTTTGTTTTTAAAACTTTTTGAAGCAATACGAATACTTGGAAAGTTATCATTTAGCTAACTTGTAACACTAAACCATAATTTTTATAAAAAGTCACTGAATTTAAAATTTTTAATTTTAATTCTATGTATATCATAAAATTTAAAAAATCCATATAAAAATCAAATGAGTTCGCATCGTTTTATTTCGAATAGATAATTTTAAAAATAAGTTTATTTTAAATAATACATTTTTAACAGAGTCGAAGTTGCTAATTCAATTACTATTTTACATTATAATTTACAGGTTTTCGACGCTAGTTGCCCTCTGGAATGCTCTATTTATTAACTGGCAACGAAACTGAAGTTCTATTGCTAACGACAATCGCCCTTATCAGGCTTATTAGGAAAAGGGGTTTGGAATTAAATTGCAATAAATAATTCAAAATATATGATCCAAAATTTGTTTATAGTTCAAAACAATAATTTGAAATAAATGAGAAGAGAAAGAATTTTTTAACTAGGGTTAGACAAAAAAATTCTAATTATCATCTTTATACATATATTTGTTTGTTGGTATATCGATTTTTTTTCAATATATTGAAAATTTTATAGGTGCATTTAGAAGATTAGTAAAAAAGTGCATATATTTACACGAACAACAAACAGTACAATATTAACATACATATAACAACATTATTTAAGAAGATTTTTAAATGAAAGCTTTGAATCTATTAAGTTATAGCGTAGCCACAATTTTTTAAAATTTTAAAATGTTTGAAAATTTGACAATAAATAATACAAAGTTAAAATTTTTTAATAATTATGACAATATAACATATAACACCAAAAAATATTTACGATAGCAAATTTTAACTATGTAACTACCAAACAACAGCAGCCGGTTTTATGTGAACTCGGCTAATAATAAAATAAAATTTGTTTTATTTTATAGAGAATAGAGTCAGAGCTGAGTTGTTAAACACAAAGTTATTTTTACAATGTGCAAAACTGAATAAAAAGAAGAAAAAATTAAAATGCCCAACCTATCGTAGGGGTTGTATGTTTTAAGAAATTTACTTCAAAAATTACAAAAAATACTATTATTTGATTTCTCCGATTGATTTAAAGAAACTGTGTTCTAGTTAGTAAGCACTGCTAACTTATTCACATAGGGGGAAAATTAGCTGCTTGTTATTAAGTTAGCACACAGTTTCTTATTATAAATAACGCCGTTTGTATACACATGTCTACAAATACTTTTTAGTTTATTTTTAAAACATAACTAAGTAAATATAATAGTTTCAATTCGTACAATACATATCTTGTTGGCCACATAGGCTTTCATTGTATTGATTTAAAATAAATAAAAATTAATAAAATCAATGCGAATTCATACAGGTGAAATTATCAGCCCAGCTGATTGGGAGACTTTATGTCAAAATTGGTTGAATTTGCCTTATTAATGCAGGGAAGGGAAATGTGATTTTAAATTCTGTATTAAACAATTAACTTACGTGTACTTTTTTGATAATAAATGTGATTAATTTATGTATATTTGTTGCTTTTGCGTCATTAATAATGTGTTTCAAACAATTATATCCTTTTTTTAATCAAATTTTATTATATTTAATATGTAAAAACAACTTTTCCATCCCTGATATATGAATTGGCCTTGACATAAAACATCCCATGAAAAGGTGCTTTGTTGTATCAATTCGCCGTTGCATATACCTTATGGATATGCCTTGAATAAAATATAATATGAAATATGGAATTTTAAGTTTTGTTTGAATTTGATAAAAAAAATTATTTTATTTGATAAAAAACGATTTAGACATAAAACCTATTTGAACACGATGAAAGGTGTGATGTGTATGTGTGTATTTTTCCAATTGATTTTAAAAATTTTGTTTACAGTTATGCTTTTTAAATGTCAATAGTTTGAAAATGATTCTCAAAATCTTTTTGAATTCTTCACCCCTTTTCTAAAAGATCGAACGAACGTTTTCCATCACACAAGAGGTTAAACCCAGATACCACTTAATTAAAAAATTTTATTCTTAATAACTTCATACATAAAAATGTGCAAAGAAATTAAAATATCCAATTTCTTTTTTTAGGTATGAAACATTACATATTATAAAGAACAGCTAGTGAACTTACCTGTTTTTAAAAAATTGTAGCAAATATTTATGTATTTACATACATTTTTATGTGGTAGATTAGTTTTAGTTTTTAATCGCTCAGCGACTTTACAGTAAAAAATGGTTTGTTTTAGTTTAATAATATTGATGTCGTTTTCTTCGTTGTTGTATTGCGTATAACTAAATTACTCCCTTATAATGTGTTTTGGTTAGTTAACGCTTTTTACACAGTATTATGTAGACTTGCATTTTTATTGAAAAGCAGTATTTTGCGGTATTCATAACGTACGTTATTCATTCAGTTTAGTTTTTTTTTTGTATTTATGATATATTTAACTTTTAAACCAAAAACTACACATAGATGTGTACATATATGTGAATTGAATACGTACATTATTTAAAGAATACTAATAAGTTATACGGCGGTTAAAATTTTGTTTTTTACTATTTACAATGGAATCAAACATGTGGCTGAGTGAACTGGAGCTTAAATTGTCTTACATACCTTATATGAAGGGCTTTTTACTACTAGGCACGTACATAAATACCTACACAAACCCTGTTCTATGTTCCTTTTCTAAGAACTTTTTTTGCTGCCTTAATGTTAGGTACTAAAGCCTTTAGTTCACTGCAGTCATCTAGGAAGGGATGTTTTAACAACTCATCGGCAGTAGCACGTTTGTCTACCTCAACTTGAAGGCAACAATCGAGAAAATCTTGCAGATTTGGACTTAGTTTATCCCAACTCTTGACGTCGGGTCTGCCATTTGCCGCTATAAGATAAAGGGCTCTCAAAGGTGTTTCATGCAGATAAGGTGGTTGACCTTCTATCATTTCTATGGCCATAATGCCGATTGACCAGATATCCACTTTTTTGCCATATTTCTTGCGGGTCACCACTTCTGGAGCCATCCAATACGGAGTGCCCACCATAGTCTGACGTTTCTCATCTCCCTCAATATTTGCACAAAAGCCGAAATCTGTAACCTTAACAGAACCATCCATTCCTAAGAGAACATTATCAGACTTAATGTCACGGTGAATAATACCTTTAGAGTGCAAAAATGATATGGCGTATAGTACTTCGCGGCAAACACAGGCAATTTGGCGTTCTTTCATTACGGTCTCGGTAACGACATCTGTTAAAGGACCGCCATCCATGTACTCCATAATAACCCATAATTGATCTTCGGGTTCTAAGAAATAGGCATCCAAGAAATTTACCAAGTTTTTATGGTTGAAATCTTTTAGGACTCTTATTTCTGTCAAAATAAGATCTTTGGAAGACTGATTTTTTAAGTCAATTGTTTTAACAGCCACTTGAGTTTCATTCTGTTTATCTGCGGCTATAAACACAATACCTGAAGCTCC
The DNA here is from genome assembly GCA_941918925.1 of Phyto melanocephala. Taxonomy (NCBI): domain Eukaryota; kingdom Metazoa; phylum Arthropoda; class Insecta; order Diptera; family Rhinophoridae; genus Phyto; species Phyto melanocephala. The sequence continues at coordinate 28,564,451 of OW799233.1, read as the reverse complement.
TTTTCCCACTTCCATAGTGGTTTTATATCGTTCTCTTGGATCATCTACATTGCAAATAGCTCTTAGCTCATCATAAATTTCCGCATCCGTTTTTTGAATTCTTTTATCTTTCGAACGTCTTAAAATAGTCTCTTCACCTTCACCCTCGCCAGTTGCGTCAGGCGCTGGCTTAATAATAATGGTATCGGTGTTAATAGTGTGATTGGCTTCATGTATAGATATAGCAGTTAAATCATTACGTCCCTTAGACAAACTAGGAGGCAGGCCTTTTGGCTTTGCTTTAATTGGAGGTTTGGACGGTAATGTTTGCGTTTTCTTGGCAGGCAGAGGAGGGGGTAATTCACCCGCAGTTATATCTATTTGTGGTTTAAGAGTTTCCCTTTGTTGCTCTAACGTGGATTGCAACTCTTTTATAACATCATTGAGCCCCTGAAGCCCTACTGAAATGTGTTGTTGGTCGTTAAAACTATTATTGCTGCTAGTGTTACTGTCGCTAGTTGTATTACTACCTTCACTAGATCGCTCATCTTCGACACTATCCAGGTCTTGAGATTTGTGTTTGTTTTTATAGTTGACATAGTTGTCAATTTCTTTTGATTCTTCGTGTATGGCCTCCTCTGTAATGAATGGCTTAAAAATGGCCTCGTTTTCTTTCTTCTTAATGGAATAGTTGTAGAACTTTACCGCATGATACGCTGCATCTGGGTTTTTACTTTGTTCATCTTTTGAAATCTGATAATTCATTAGGCGCAGCCATGGAGCAGGTAAACCTTCTAACACACCGGTCTCTTCATTGCGAGATACATGAAAGTGTCGCTGAAAATTAGTAGGATTGCCTATTTCCGAAATAGGTTCCTTTTTCTTAAACCAACCCTTGATTCCGGTAAAGCTAGTCATATTTATAGGTAATTTATACAATACCTAGTCGATGCAACTAATTTTAATTGAGTACTTTTGCTTCTGTTACTGCGAGATATGAGTGAGTCATGCAAGTTTAGTAAGCCGCTAATAACCAGCAGCGAACGACAACACAATCACACAACTTTTTTTTCGTTTTTATTAATATTCGTAATAATATAAAAAGAAAATCGTAGCAACGATAAAACACCAACACTGTAAATATCAATACTACACGACTGACTGCTACTATAAACTACGACTGCTATCGATGAACGCAAATTTTAATCTTTCCTCTTGTTTTTTAACTGAACTGCGCTTTTGTTATCATATTTTTACGAAAATCATAAATTAAAGTGAGTTAATCAGTTATTTTTAATTTGTTAAATTGTTGATTAATTGTACACTTCTTTAATATTGTATAAATAAATTTTTTTTTATTTTTTTTCTCCTTTTATTAAACAATCTAAGATTTAAATTAATTTTTTTATCTGGAATTTTTACGTTCCTTTATATTATATTATTAGCATTTCGTTTTTGTTACTCACACATACACAAAAGGAGTGGCACTTGCTGTTTTCATGTAAATCTCTGAAATTGCTCTTTTTTCATTTATTTTTATTTGATTAAAACATTACACATTTTGTTATAAGTATTTTTATTCATTATTAAAAATTAAACTTATATTTTAACTTAATTATTTAGTTTAACTAAATTTGACTAATTACTTTTTAGCACTCGTACCACACTCGCACAGAACTCAACTATTAAATTGTTGTATATAATCATTGACGATAATTACGATATTACTTTGTCTATTTAAGCGATTTTAAAAACAAATACTTGCTTCAACTCTAGCGATTTTTTGTTATATAAAAGTAAAAAAAAAATTTAATAAAAATTTATTTTTCACATTACGACCACATAATTACTGGGCTTCAGTAGGAAATATTACTGTTATAATGGATATAAACGTGTTAACATATTAAATGTTAAGTTTGTTTTCTCTTACAAAATATCGATTGCCTAATATAAAAGGGACTTTTCTTGGTTTTTACTACTTTACAGGAGAAGAAAAAACTCAATAAAATTCGAAAGAATAAAATGAGTTTCTAAAGTTTTCTGTGGCTATAAATCCGTTATTTTTAACAATAGCACACACAATTTTATATGGGTGAAATGTTTTTATGTGGATTTATAGAAATTTAGGTGAAGGGAATTGTGACAAGGTGCTGAATAAGACTAGCTGAGTCTGGTGTAGAATACCTAATATCGGCCACATTGTAATCGGAAACTGGTCTCCAACATTATATTCAATGTCAGGAAAATGTGACGGGATATATGCTAACAGATATCAGTTTCGATAAGACACTCCCACTAATAATCCTTAAGAGGAATTTACATAATGTACATACTTACGTGTTACACATGTATTCCACCAATTTATTTCAAGTATGATTTGAATTACAGTTTTCAGTGACAATTTAATAAAACAAACATACATATGTACAAAATACTCGAAGTAGAAGAGTATGCTTTATATGGGAGGTGAGTTAAAATTGGCATGCCAAAGTAATTTCTGCTAATGAATTTAACTTAAATATTGGAATATAGAGTCCTTTATTCTTCCAAAATCTTTAATTATACATAAATTAAAAAAAGCGTTTTATGAAAGATTGGCGTTACAGTATAATAACATTGATCATTTTATCATGGATCACCATTTGCTGTTGATTTTTTATTCTGTCGGTTTTATGAGATTTTAAACTTATATTCGCAAAAAATTAAATGTATTTTAATCTATATTAAGAAAATGTTACATAAAAATATTTAAATAAAATACATTTCAAACTCTTTTTAAATATTTAGGTATGATTTTAAATAAACTTTAAAAGACACATTGCTGGGTAAATTTTCTTACATTTTGATCTATAACTCTTTTCGTATATAATCCTACCCAGTTAGGACGAAAAATATTCTGTCTCAACTGAATGATGTTCGTCCACCTACAGTTATCATACACTTATTAGGCGTCAACAAAAAGGAGGGTTGAAAAACTTCTATTGTATTGCCCGTATTGTCTAAAAGATACCAAATAATTAAGACGAATAAAGTTTTAGTCTAGTTAATTCGTGCCTTTTTCTCGAACGCTGCTTAGTTAGATTGAATAAAATTTTAACTTAAATAAGAAACATCTTATCGAGTTGTCATTTTGCCTTTACCATACAAAAGCTGTTAATTTCATAGAACGGGAATCAACCAACTGTTTTAGATTTCAGTAAAAGAGTTTCTTAACATATCTACTGATCAGATACATAATTATAACCACTTAAATTTCTATTTTAAAAACGCCATAGCTTTAAACATTTTCCGAGACACTTTTCCTTTCACCGAAAAGATAATAAGAGTATTTTATTTTGAACAACTATTAAAGTAGCAGTAATATCAATATTTTTTAGAGAATGCATTTTAAACTACTTATTCACTGTCATTTTAAGTCGCAACTATCACAGACTAATGATTAAAAGTGAATTTTTTTACACCCAACCGAAATTCAAAAAAGTACAGCATTTAATTAAAAAATAACGCAAAAATATTGAATTTTAACAACATCCTTAACTCATATTAATCTAAATATAAAGTTATCATAAATTATTAGAGTTCTCTCAATGACATGCTAAAGTAAAAGTTATTGCTTATTCCACTTTAAAATTTCAAATCGATTGTACAGTAATATTTTATTTCACCTCAGACAATAGCTCCATCCTCTCTACTATAATGGCGATTAGAAAAATTTTTATCTTTTATCATATCGTAAAAATAGTTATCGAAACTATCTGATCCGACCATATTGCATTTCTTTTTGTCAGTAAAACCACAGTACGCCAATCATTAACATGACCTCTTTGAATTTGAATTTTTCATTTTATATTGTTTCAGCAAATTGTCATTGTTTTCTGTAGGTTTTTCTCAGTTCTAAGGAAGTTTTAGTGCTTAAATAGTAGAGTTACAGCGGTTGAAATCCTTTCTTTGTAATTTTTTTTTCATTATTTTCGATATTTATTTAAAACTTCGTAGAATTTCTCGCACAAAACAACAAATTCGAAAATCCCAATATTCTCGTAGAGGACAAGTGATGGCCGCCAAGACTATTTTTTGTGGGGTTTTTGGAAGCGAAAGTGTACTGCAATAATCCCACAACAGTTGAAGAGCTTAAAAACAACATTATCAAGAAAATAAAATAAATTTTGGCAAACGATTGGGAACCTGCCGAGCCGTTAAGGGGTTCAATTGACAGACATAATTTTAAATTTTTAAACTGAAATAAAAATATTTTATCTCAAAAATATGTATGTATATTATTTAAATTACTGGCTCAAGTTTAATTTTTAAATGTCTCATTTTATCATTTTTAATTCAATAAATAAACAAATGTTGGTTCAATGAAAAATGAAAATGTTTTCATTACCATCAGATCAATAATTATAAAAATAAGTAAGGGTTTTAAAAAAGTGAAATAAAATAAATTTAAAAAAATAACAATAATAATAATAATAAATAACATACAAATAAATATAAAAAAAAAAAAAACAAAAAGTGATCTAACATGGTTAGTTTTCAAATATTAACTAAAATTATTCAAGCTCAAGGTCTTTTTATAATTCAAATAATATCTTTAATATTTATTATTAATTCCTCCTTTTTAATAATAATAAATATTAAAGATATTATTTGAATTATAAAAAGACCTTGAGCTTGAATAATTTTAGTTAATATTTGAAAACTAACCATGCTAGAAAAATTTTGCTGATTTAAATTTGTAGTTTTCTCTTGACCAGACAATCCCCTTGTGCGGACACATTTCAATTCTCCCTTCGGTGTCCGCTCAAGAGAGATTCCACTGTATATAAATCTCACAGTTTATATATTATTGTTTTTGTTAGGTGCGAGGCTGATGTGACGTACAGTTAAAAGCAACACTAAATTGTGATAAATAAAAAGAATAATAAATGGAGAAAGCTAAGTTGTGGCAAATTTCGTTCTTACTCACTACAGTAAATATGAATAGGTATGTATGTGACGTTTGATTAAGAGAATTAATATTCATAGATATATATATATATATATATTATGTCCTGTGGTTCCTATAAGGAACAAAGGGCCACAACGAACTCTTTCCATTCGGTTCTGTTTGATGCTAGGTGTTTGATTTCCCTCCAGCTTAGCCCACTTTGGATTACTTCATCTTCGAGTTGACGTCTCCAGGAGTGCGACGGGCGACCAGCTCTTCGTGTATTTCCATGGGGATTCCAGTCAATAGCAGTTTTAGTAGGGTCGCCTTCTGGTCTACGGAGCGTGTGACCAATCCAGCGCCATTTTCGCTTAAGGATCTCGATGTTGATTGGACTTTGATTTGTTTGTGACCATAGTTGAATGTTTGATATGGTGCTTGGCCAGAATATCTTAAGGATCCTTCGTAGACAGCGGTTAACAAACACCTGTATGGCATTTATTTCACGTGTTGTTGTGTTCCATGACTCACAACCGTAAAGGAGCACCGATTTGACACACGAATTTAATATGCTGATCTTAGTGTGCTTTGAAATAACAGTAGATTTCCATACAGGGCGGAGCATACCGAATGCCTGATTGGCCTTTGACATTCTATAGGCGACGTCATTGCTGCAGCCGCCAGTATGAGTTAAAATGCTACCAAGATAGCAAAACGACCTTACTTTCTCTAGTTCAACATCCTGTATTTTAAATCTGCTGTTATTAAAGGTGTTGCAGCGCATTACCTTACTCTTTTTAATATTTATTTTTAGACCAGCTTTTGCAGCTTCGGTTTCGACTGACTTAAGTTTAGCTGACATATGCTTATAGCTGTGAGACAGAAGACAAATATCATCTGCGTACTCCAGACTCTCGAGTTGTTGAGTGAGTCCCCATCGTAAACCTCTGCTATCCTGAGTAGCATTGCGCACTATGACGTCTAGGACGATGTTAAAGAGAAGAGGGGATAGTATACATCCCTGGCGCACTCCGGTTACAACGTTAAAACTGTTGCTTAGTGCGTTGTCATGGACAACACGACATCTAACATCCTTATACAGAGCTTGAGTAAGCATGATAATCTTTGGTGGAACACCTTTACACGCGAGAGCACTCCATATCGCATATTCATAGAAACCAAGGCATATTTATTCATCAGGTACTCTTGATTCGCCAGCTGATTATTTTTTTTCAACACTTATTTTAAATTTCAGCTGTCAAAATGCATAAATAAAAAACAATTTTCTCTCTTTTCTAATTTATTTCAAATGTCAAACTTAATATATAAAAAAATATAAATAAAAAATTCTCTCCGAACTGCAATTACCTAATGAATAAATATGCCTTGATAGAAACATACAACACTAAGACATTCCGATCAAAGAGGGCGGATGATTAAATCGTAGCTGGTTTCGGCTGGTGTCGGAATAAAAACTTACTTTTTTGGTATATTCTTTTATTATGACAATTAAAAATTTGATTTATTCATATCACAATGAGAAATTCAAAAATTAATAAAAATAAAATCGAGCCAGTAATTAAAATAATTGTTGAGGTTTTAAGGGAAACAAAATTAAACGAAAATATTAACTAAAAACGGATTAGTTTATTGAGGGAACACACAATAATAATTCTCATTAAAATAATGAAAAATATGTAGTCAAATGTTATTAAGTATTTCAATCCTCATATGAATAAAACATTGACCTTACGTTTGGTTTACAAGTGTCTTCATATTGTCTACATCTTCCATTTTAAAATAGTTGGTTAGAAAAATTAAAATCTATTAGGAGGCTTTCGATTTCGTTTTGGTATTGGTTGGAGATTAAGCTATTGGACTGCTGTATGTATGAACTTAATTGATTGTTTGGAGTATTTGTCTTAGCTAGTCTTTCAGAATTAATAGGTTCGTTCGAGAACTCACAAATTTGTACGAATTTTTACAAATTTGTACTGCATTTTACGAAATTGCGTTCATTTACACAAATTTGTAGTAAATAGGTTCGTTCGAGAACTCACAAATTTGTACGAATTTGTACAAATTTTTACTGCATTTTACGAAATTGCGTTCGTTTACACAAATTTGTAGTAAATGAGAGCACAAATAGAGAGCGAAAAGTGACAGTTCTTGACTGAGTATTTGCAAATTTTTACAACAGAAATTTCTTGCTGTAAGATTTAGCAAAACCAAAAAACATATGATTCAAAAGGTAAACAAACAAAAGTAAGCAAACAAAAAGTATACAATTTGTGAAAAAAGTATTAAAAAAAAGAAAAATCCCAACAAAAGTGCAAAATATTATTAAATTTAAGTTGTTTGTGAAATAAAGTTAGTTAACAATGTCTACAAATGAAAGAATGGAACTGCCTGAATCTGGCGCAGGTATACATACACAAATACATATTTGCACATATGTATGTATGTACATAGTTCCCATTAAACTTTATTTATTTGCCATCAGCTGTTGCTTCAATCTTACGAATTTTTACAAATGTCTGTTCGAGTACTTTTTTGAACAAATTCTCTTTTTGAGAGTAAAATTTTCAATTTACTAAATAATTACTCATTTACTACAAAGTGCAGTAAAAGTACTCGAACGAACCTAATGAGAGCACAAATAGAGAGCGAAAAGTGACAGTTCTTGACTGAGTACTTGCAAATTTTTACTACAGAAATTTCTTGCAGTAAGATTTAGCAAAACCAAAAAACATATGATTCAAAAGGTAAACAAACAAAAGTAAGCAAACAAAAAGTATACAATTTGTGAAAAAAATATTTAAAAAAAGGAAAATCCAAACAAAAGTGCAAAATATTATTAAATTTAAATTGTTTGTGAAATAAAGTTAGTTAACAATGTTTACAGATGAAAGAATGGAACTGCCTGAATCTGGCGCAGGTATACATACTTAAATACATATTTGCACATATGTATGTACATAGTTCCCATTAAACAACACAATATTTATTTGCCATCAGATGTTGCTTCAATCTTACGAATTTTTACAAATGTCTGTTCGAGTACTTTTTTGGACAAATTCTCTTTTTGAGAGTAAAATTTTCAATTTACTAAATAATTACTCATTTACTACAAAGTGCAGTAAAAGTACTCGAACGAACCTAATGTTGCCAAATTTTCTTCTACAGGCTTTTTTTGATGAAATGCTTTAGTAGAACCATGTTTATTCCAAATAATTCTAGCATAAGTTGGAATGTATCTAGGGGCATATTACGGCATTCGAATGTAATCGAAATTTTAAAATTCTTATTAGATTCTCGATCGTTCGAATAAAATTTCTATCGTGATCGAATGCCGTAATTTGGCCCCTGACTTATTTACCCTGTTAATTATATCTACATATATTTAAGTTGGTTTACATGAGATTTTATTTACTTTGTTTTGCTGTCATAAATTATTAACCCTTCTAACTTTTTCTATAGGAGACCTGATGATAAGATCTTTTGGTTTCAAATATCCATCCTTGGGGCCGTGTTTAACATTAAACTAGACTGTAGAAACTAAAACCTGTGGCTTTAATACATCTAATGTTGTTTTGATTTTTCTTTGAAGAAATAATTCCGCCAAAGATTTTGCCTTATCTAATGGAGTTGAACGATAACATTGAAGAAATATTTTAAGCACCTCGTGACTATTTCCTTCATCTTTAAGTTTTTGTAAAGCTAGCGTAATTACTCTTACAAACCTTTCTGATTGACCATTTCATTTTGGATGATATGGTGCAGTTTTTATTTGTGTGATACCACGAGGTTGCTTCCTTTTCTATTTGCGAATAGTAAACATATAAGTTCGACAAATTTTAATAATGCATCTCAAAAAAAAAAACAATTTTTTTATTTAAATTACAGAGGATCAGACTTTCTTTACTATTAAAAAAATGTTTTTTTGAGCATTTTGTATTAATATTTATTTTAAAGTAATATTTTTCTTCTAATAGTAGTTAAATGTTAAATAAATCATATCTTATTAATGCAAAGTGGTTCTAATCATATAAACGGAAAACATTTGTTTTTTTTTCGCTTTTGTAATAGGAATTTAACTATAATCGCGAAGAACATAAAAAGCATATTATTATCTTCCCGATTGCAGTAAAATTTTAGCCGTCAACAACAAATTTAAATATATGACATTCTTAAAGCAGAAATTAAAGTAGCTCAACTTATTTGATCGGGATATATGTGCATAGTGTGTACCTATCTATGTATGTAGGTTTTTATTATTTTTTTTAAATGTAACTTTTAGACTTACTGTTCAACAAGAGCCATCTTTTAATTCAGAATATAATAATGCTATTTTTGCGAAACAATCTTACCAAATATTTCATATGTATTTTAATTGAATTTAAAAATACTGAAAATGATAGATAATTATTTACACTTTTAGTACATTCAAAATGAACATTGATAAAATCCCCTTTTGTTAATGAATTCTATGTATATTATGACATGTGTATTAATTTATGTACTTTTGGAATAGGATTAAGTATAGAACACACTTGTTGAAAGAACTACGTATTTGTTGCACATACATATTGTACATACTTAAATAATTTGCCCGCTTAAATTAGTAATGTGTTGATAATGAAAATTAAATATTGCTAACATCTGGACATATTTTGTTTTAAATAAATTTAGCACTCCCCTAGAGCAAGTTTCAATTTTAAATTTGTGAACATATACCAGAAATTGTCAGTAGCTGTTTAACAACGAAACAAATAAGATTTCAAACTTGAGAAAATTATGGTAAATTATAAAAAATTAAACTAATTTTAACTACAGACCCAACAAAATTATTTCTTTTAAATTTTAGCTGTTATCCCTGCTTAAGCCAATATTAGTCATAATGTTGTATAATATTTTGACTGAAGTCAACAGTGCTGGTGTGCCCAATTCTAAAATATTTCCAAACAAAATTTCTTTGTTGGATGAGAACAATGCAATGCCTAGAAAGCAAATGGAGTATTTAAACAATTTCGATTACAAATTCGAGGCCTTAAGTCAAATTATTAATAGAATGGATAATTCTATACAACGTTTACATGAAAAATCTCAAACTTGGGCAATTTTTCAGCATCATATTAATTCGTGGAACGAAGGTATACGTATTTTAGAGAATAAACTAGATCTTTTAAAACGAACTCATGAGGAGCAACAACAGCAATTGCAGAAAATAGAGCTCATTGTCAGTAGTGATAACAAGTTTATCATTCAACACGAATTCTTATTAGATGAGTTAAAGAAATTATTAAATTCAGAGCGTAAAAATAAAAATGATATTACATCGAAGATCAATAATATATTAAGGCAACTGCAGCAAGGGCTATCGGCAGTCGGAAATAATGAGAAAAAATCAGAAAAAATAGCCAACATTATGGGTCCTATAGGTGTTTCTAACTCGCAACAAGGAATTTGCATTAATATAAGTCATAAAATTGAACAACGTCTCTACACGATATCACATCAAATGGCACTACAAAAAGATCTTAAACAATTAAATTCTCTCGAAAGGAGAAATTCTAAAAGTTTAGAAAATATTAATCAAGTACTTAACAATCAATTGGATAGACAAGATGAAATAACTACACGTTTAAAAAAATCCAACGAATGTTGTTATTCCCTATCGAATGAATTGACTACATTTACCGAAAGTTCGGATATTTTATTGAAACGAATTGAGAAACTAGTTCGTAATGTCAGCGAAAAACTGAATGATATTGAGGTGACAACAAATAACGATAAAAATAAAAGCGATGATGATGACAATAAGGATATCGACTATGATAATGAGAAAACGGAAAAGGAAGCAAGCAAAAATAATGAACATATTTTAAACGAAGATTTAGATGATCAAAGAGATCCAAGCGAATTTGATGGAGAAGAGACTATGATTGATAATGTGCCAAATATTATTGAAGGAAGTTTAACGGAAATATTTGATTACGATAAAGTTCACGATGTTGGTAAGTAATGACATTTTATTCTCGAAAATAAATATTTTTTAATTAAAAATACATACATATGTATGTATGTATGTACATACATTCATATCGTCGTTGCTATAACAAATGACTAATTTTTTTTTACTATTATATAAATTTTTTCTACTTTCTTTATCAATATGTTGTCTTAATTTTTCAAGCTTTAGATCAGTCTTTAATATAAAAAATCATAAAGTTTTTATAAGAAAAAAGGCTTTTTACTTTGTAATATTGCAATATTACACTTACAAGTATCTACTATTGTTTATTTTTGACTCAATCAAGATATCCTTAAATAGTTTTGTGGTAGATGTAGTCATATATAAAGATTAAAAATGGAACAAAATAAAATTTCAAAAATTTCACATATCGTCGTTCGTAAATTGTTGTGTTCTGTGTGACATAAAACCTATACATATAGAACACAATAATTTACGAATGACGATATGTTTATATACTCGTATATACATACATATTTACATAAATTTAATAATTTTGTTAAATAAATGAATTTATTAAAATTTAGAGCCTTTGCGCTTATAAAGATTTTGAAAAAGTAAAGCAGAAACATTTTAAGCTTGTTAAAACAGAATTTTTAAGGCGAACACATTTTTATTGTATTTTTTATAGAATTTATACGACCACATTTAAATGGTTGCCATGAGTTACTGGAAGAGCTAACGGATAACATTGAAGATGACAGTACACACATTAATGGCATTTATAAATTTTCTACACCCGCTCTTAATGAGGCAAAACGTGATTTTAATGAACGTTATTGTGTGTTTCCACACTCATCCAACGAAACAGAAATACCATGGACGGTCATACAACGACGTGGTCCCTACAAACAACAAGAAAATTTTAATCGTTCTTGGTCCGACTATCGTAATGGTTTTGGCCATTTATCCCGTGATTTTTGGCTTGGTAATGAGTTCATACATCGTCTGGTCTATCACGACGACTATGAATTGCGCATTGAGTTGGAGGATTTTGAGGGTACTCTTAAGTGGGCTGAATATGCGGTGTTTCGAATAGATTCCGAAAAATACAATTATAATTTACTAATTGGAGAATACAGTGGTACAGTGGAGGATGGTATGAAATATCACAATGATAATGATTTTAGTACTTACGATAAACGTAATGATAAAACTGTCGATGCTTGCTGCTCCTGCGCCATGGGTTATGCGAGTGGATGGTGGTTTGATAAGTAAGTGCAGTGTGTGCTTTAAGAATACTAATTAGTTATTTTGAAGTATTGACTCGATAAATGCTTAAAGACTTTCTCCCTCTCTCTGCCAGTCAGACCATAGTATTTATTAACAAGTAAGAGCGCTATATTCGGCCGTGCCGAATCTTATATAACCTTTACAACGTGTAGTCATGCAATAACAGTAGTTTGTATCACCATTCATTCCATATGAAATACGTACATACAAACATATAAAAAACATACATATATAAAAACAAACCATTTTAAAATTATAACTTTACGTATATTGTTAAAAGAAAAAAAAAAAGAAAAAAAAATTTAAAAAAAAAATTAAAAAAAAAAATTAAACAAAAAAAATTTAAAAAAAAAATAATTAAAATATATATAATTAATATAAAAAAATAAAAAAAATTATAAAAATATAAATAATAATTTACTTAATTATTGGGGATATGCTCCCAACTAATTTTTCAATATTTTATTTGGTTGTTGGGTTTAAGCTGGTCTATATGCATTTCACTGGTGCTTATGCCAGATCATCAGTAGACCTTTTACCCAAATTCTTGAAAAAGTTTTAAAATATTATAAGTTTTATTTCGAAATTCTTATTAACAAAATAAGAATTCAAAAATAAAACGAAAAACTACAAAAAACTTTCTCAAACACCCAACCAACAACCAAATAAAATATTGAAAAATTAGTTGGGAGCATATCCCGAATAATTAAGTAAATTATTTAAAAATGAAAAATTTTATTTTTCGGTTGCCATTAATACACATTTAGTGTTAACCAACGGTTAGCCAAATGTGAAATGGATAAGAAAAATAAAATACTTTAATAAGAAAAAGTGTTTGTTGGGTTACAATAAAGAAAAAACCAATAATCTCTCCCTCCAGATCCTAATTTTAATTAATGGCATTGAGTGTCTGTTAACTTAAAGAAAATAATATTAAACCATCGAACAAACTAGTTTATTCCTATATTTGTATGGGTATAAGAAAGAATTTTTAAAATGAAATTTTAAAGATTTTCTCCCTAGCCTTTAAAATGTATTTTAAATTACAGAAATCATTTCAAACAAAATACGTTAGTGCATATTAGTTTAAAAGATCTATTTAACATTTAAAAATGTACAGAAGGAGATACAAAAATTTATAACATCCTTATAAAAATTCTTATTTATTTATGAATTATTTTATTGTTTTATTTATTTATTTCACTTGTAAAGAGTACCTTTTGTCGTCAAATTCAACTAATTAAAATCAAATAAGTCAACTGCATTCATGTCAGTTATTGTGTTATTGTACAGCCAAACGTATATAAACTGTAAAAATTTCATATTTAGATATAATTTTTATTATCATTTTTTTTACAATATTTTTTAATTTTTTCTTTAAATATTATATTTTATATATTCGAACCGGTTAACCGGTTTTTTCTCAATTTTCAAAATAGCAACCGGTTTTTCTTAAATTCTAAATTTCAAACTATTTGAAAACCGGTTTCTTAAAAAAGTCAAATAATCGATCACCCTAGTACCTAGTTTAATATACATACCTTGAGCCAGACAAAAATATAAACATAATAAATGCCAGAAAATATTTAAATATTCCATAAAGGTTCTTAAATAATACAGTATATATAATTAAAAGCGTTTTAGAAAACTATTTATGTTGTAAGCTAAATATGTATTTTATACATATTACATATTTTTACATATTGATTTAGCTTAGTCCGTATATCTGTGTGTATGTTGAAATAAACTTGTTGAAGCCCTCACGAATATATATATTCTTATATGGTATCAATTATCTGATATGCTTTCGAAAATTTTGCTATTGAAAATTAGTTATGTGGGCATATTACGAGCTGAGGTATGAGCAATAGAACACTATTGTTTCAGTTTTTTACCCAAAAAGAGGCATACTTTTCAGCTCCTATGGAACTTTTTGAAACGTTTGTTACGTATATATAGAATATGTACCTTTGCGAAAAAAAAATGTTTGGAAAAAAATGCCAATCAAAAGTTCATCTTATCGGTTTCCTAAAAAAGTATTGGTCACAGTTGCACTATATAATTGTCAGTGATGACCCTGAAATTGTAAGTGTAGAAAAGTAACAAAATCTCCATATAAATTACTGAGATTTAAGCAAAAATATCTCTTCTGTTTGTTGGTAGGATTCTGCACAGCCGAATATAGCGCTCTTACTCGTTTTATTTAAAATAGTTGATCTATGAAGTAATTTTTACAACTCATTTACAAACATACTTATGAATGTATTATTGTACATTAATCTCTTCTTTTTTTTAGTTGTTCTGAGGCGAACTTAAATGGTATTTACCATTACACTCCTTGGAATCATAATTACATTGGCATAATGTGGGAATTGTGGCATGGGGATTATTCACTTAAGAAGACTCGTATGATGATACGTCCACGTACAATGACCGTTAACAATGCCGTAATGCACAATCAAGACTATCATGATTATACGGAAGATCCATAGAAAAAACCAAAATTAACTTTTTATAATATATGCATACATACAAATATATGTACTTATCGATGGTCACAGGTAGAAATAATTGTAACTTTAAAGGAGAATGTAATCATAATGTAACTTATTCTGAAAAATTCTTGTAAAACTGTTATTGTTGATACTATTGCGTTAAATTTTTTGTGTGGTGGTGTATATGTGTGAATTGTATTAAAATCACTGATAAACTTAATTTTGTAAAAATACTAATTATGGCCTTTCTTCTTGTGACAATCGATATACCTTAAAAATAAGATCGGAAAAATAAAATTGAGTTTTAATAAAAATTTTATAAATTATTATTTATTAAATGTAGTTGAAACAATTAAAAGTGCTATATTCGGCCATGCCAAATTTTATATACCCTTCATAATATGTAATCATAACAATTGTTTGTATCACCATTCATCTCATATGCAATACGTACATACATACATATAAAAATCATACATACATATATAAAAACATCCCATTGTAAAATTATAAATTGAGTTTACGTATGTATGTTAAAAAAATACAAAATAAGTAAAAAAAAATAAAAAATAAGTAAAAATAAATTAAAAAAATACAATAAAAAATAAATGTTTTTGGCTCAGTTGTGAAAAAACACGAGGTGGTCTTGTTTTTTTCCTTATATTTCAGTTGTTTATGTATCGATTTTTCTGATTTTCAATACCGATCTGCTCCCAAATATTTCCTATATTCTATAACTTTACGCGGGTCCAGGCAATGCCGGGATTTCAGCATACACACGGACAGACTGACAGAGCTGATCGACTCCCCTATTCAAAAGTTTTCTGAAAATGTATACTTTATGGGGTCGAAAATGAAAATTGTAGAAATTTCACACCGAATGACAAACCTATATATACCTTTGTTCACTGTGTGAAGGATATAATGAATATGGGTGTGGTGCTTTCCATTTTGCTAACCTAGAACTTACATATTGAAGTAAATGCTTGAAACTCGCAGGACACGCACATGTCTTTGCTATCCTACTCACACTTTTTTACCTATCACTCAGATTACAACCATTTTTTCAGAATTTTTTTTTATATTTATAGAAAGAAAAATTACAAATAGGTAAACATTGTTGCTTACTAAAACAACTTATACAAATTTACAGAAAATAAAATATTTTTTGTATGATCGTACAACTGACCACTTTTTGGGATGGAACACGACCCACAGACATTTGAAGAGTTATGAGAATATACAAATAGTATTACAGTAATTAACATCTGATCAAATAAATAAAAAAAAACTACTCATATAACTGTTTTAAGGAAAAGTTGTTCTTAAAAAAAAAAACAAAATCAACTTAGAAGTTATAAGAAATTTTAAAACAATCACTAAATCACTCAGTGGTTGTTTAGCAAATTTCTTATTATTTCAAAATTTAACGTTCTGCATTTTTTTATAAAATGACAGTTTGTTTAAGGTTTTTTTAATGTATGTACAATATCATATGTACAATAATTTTAAGAATTTATTTTTATAATTTATAATATGAAGAAATATTTTTTTTTATAATAAATTTTTTGTTTATTTTCATAAAATTAAAATTTTATTGAAAATTTAAAAAAATGGGTTTTAATTAATAATGATAGTATTCAGTAACACTAAGCGATATAAATAACCGTTAACTATTGAGTTGTTTATGGGGAAACAATCAGCCTTATTGTCAATAGCGTTGTCGTATTTTTTGGTACCGTGTAATATTTACGACAATGTTAAATGAATGAGACCTTGTCCTATTTCTGTCGTTTTCGACACAAAAACAACACTACAACGCCACTGACAATAAGGCGCAATATCTGATAATATTCAGTAACACTAACCGATAACGGTTAATTAACGAGTTACTCATAGGGATACAATAACTGGTATTATTAAGTAGTTAATAACAGCCCAGCAAAAAAAATTGGAAGTAGTGCAAAGCGAATAACATTTTAAAGACATCTAAATTAATTGTGTAAAAGCAATAATTCTAAATGACTCCCTAAATGCGATGTGCTTAAAATGAATGCAACATCATGCAAAATATCTTATACAATTCATATAAACAAACAAAATTAACTCATGTAACAGCGGATGCTTTTCACCATATATGCATAAGTTCTGTGCACTTGTTAAAATAAAGTGTAGTTCATTAAAATATTCATGTATGATCTCCACCTAAATTTAATCACTTCGTCACCAATTGAACCCCTGCAAAGCTTTTTTTGTCATAGATTTTTTTGCTAGGAGATGTGTGTATAAGTTAACTAACTCGTTATTTATAATACAAAATTGGTACCTTTAACGTTCCAGTTATATACACTTTAATACTGATGTGCAAGCGGTAGCACTATACTGTTTTCTGTTCTAAACAAGAATGCGAGAGATACAAGCTCACACTTACAGAAGAGAATAGGTTAGTTTTTTCCCAAGGCCATGTACGAAATAACTAAAAGTTTTTGAATTTCTAAACCATACTTTGGATATGAGTACTTGTTATATAACGAGTTATTTGACCCGTACCGTTCTTGCAGGGAAGTAATCTTAAGGCCTTGTCATAAGGAGTCCTTGAGCTAGATATTATATTTGTTCTAATGGACATTCTTTTGAGTATATACATACTTATTTCCAATTACTACTGCTATGTACTTCGGATATTGTAGGCGCTTTTAATTTAGGGCAATTACCCCGATGCTTCTTTTTTGCGACGACATTGTCAGAAATATTCAAACTTTCTTACCGCAATCGTCTAATTTGATTGCGTCCATAGATATTGCGACGTGTAGACCCCAAATTGCTTTATGTGACCATTTATTGCGCTGATTGCTTACGCTGGGTCTCCACGTAGCCATTTTCATTGCTAAGCTTAAGAAAAAACGTCGGCAGAATAACGGCACTTTATTGCTAAGGTATGTTTATTTTCACTGGGTGGAGAACACGACACAAATAATTTATTTTTGTAATTTAATATTTTTGTTTTAACTTTTATGAGTTTTTTTGGAATACCTCACTCTTAATTATTATCAGGTAAAATTATTTTAATTTTCCTTTGTTTCTGCAAAGAAAAACATAAAATTCAAAGAAAATTAAACGATTTTGACAGCTAATTGCGGCAATTGCTCAAGCAATCAGCAGAGCAATGATTGCGCAATAAAATGCTACATATGGCAATTGCGGTCTACACGTTGCAATTTCTATGGATGCAATCAAATTTGACAATTGCGGTAATAAATATTGCTACGTGAAGACCCCGGGTTAAGCAATTATTGCCGCAATAAGCTGTCAAAATCGTTTAATTTTCTTTGAATTTTTTTTTTCTTTGCAGAAACAAAGGAAAATTAAAATAATTTTACCTGATAATAGTTTAGTGAGG
Source organism: Phyto melanocephala (assembly GCA_941918925.1). Classification (NCBI taxonomy): domain Eukaryota; kingdom Metazoa; phylum Arthropoda; class Insecta; order Diptera; family Rhinophoridae; genus Phyto; species Phyto melanocephala. The sequence goes on along the minus strand of OW799233.1, from coordinate 28,546,380 downwards.
TATTAAAAAAAAAAAAAAAAAAAAGTTAAAACAAAAATATTAAATTCTATAAATAAATTACTTGTGTCGTGTAATCCATCTGCCATCTCCATCTGTACTGAGCTGCCAGATGAAAAAATTACTGTTCTGATAATTGTTTTGTCAAGGTATTTACGTTAGTACCTTTTTCACATTTTTTTTTAAGTCGTATATTTTTACGATTTTTTACAATTTGTATAAAATACACAAAAATTGTTTAAAGATTATTATTAGATAAATAAAAAATGTTGGTCTTAAGTATAAATAAAAATTAATTGAAGTTGACCCGTCAATTTGTTAAAATAAATTTTATTACATCCTCTTTGTAGATAAAATACATATTTTAAAAGCTTTAAATTAAACAATATTATATATTGGTATTTGTTTTGTATGCATTTTTTTTATTACATATTTTTTTATTAATATTAAATTTATCTTTACAATATATATGTATGTATATATATTTTTATTTTATAGTGCAATTATAAATTGCATGTTATTTCTGTAATCAACCAAAAAAATTTAATTAAACAATACAAATAACTAATATGTATAGATTAATAAAATTATATGTGTCTGTCGCTAGTAGAAGAGTGGATTTTTTTCTTTTTTTTATACGTGTCATAACATTTATTTATTATAACTAAATACATATAACTAAATAGACGATAATAGTAAGATAGGAAAAGAAAATAAATTGATAATGCAAATTAAAAACAGTTTATGCATGAACTAGATATAAAAAAATGTAGGGAAACCCCATTTGATTTAATAACATTAAAAAAACTAACAAAGAAGACAGAAAGAGAGTAAGATAATTATTAACTAAACTTAGCATAATTTAATTCAATTATTAATTGAGCTTTAAAAATAATTATTAATTTTTGTAACGACGTTTTGTAATTTCAATATATTTATAAATATTCTTTTCTTAAAGCCCGAAATATTTTAAACGCATCTAGGCTAAAATGCGTTTAAGCATAAATGTATATTTATGTATTATTTTAAAACTTAGTTTTAATTTTACTTTAAAATAATAAATAAAACAAAGAAAGTATTCAATGGTTTACGTGGTGGCATTAAAAATAAAAAAATATGTTTTAATCGATCGTTTACACTACTACTTAATAAAAAAATATTTACATTTTTAAAATATTTTTCTTTTTTTTAATTTTTTTTTGTAATAAGAAGTAAGAAATTATAAAAAATGACTATTTAAGTTTAGGTTTTTCAAACATGTTTATAGTAAAAATCTTAAAATATTACATTTTTTTATACAAGTTTGTTATTCAATCAGTATTGTATTATTTGTTGACATAATATGTTAATAAAATTATGAATAAATCCATTTTTTTATATTTTTAGTTATTAATGTATAAGTAGTTTATTTTAACTTCATATAATATTGTTTATTGTTAGAGAAGTGTCATTTATATTAAAAACATTTGATGGATTCACTTGATGTTATTTTGTATTGTCATAATTTTCTAAGATTTAATATTGGCTTAAAAATTGTAATTGTAGAGTTTTTAAACCATTTAAAAAAATACGAAAATTTGACAGAACAGCATGATAGGTAGTCACCCGTATCGTAAATAAAAAGTGAAATTTTTGTTCCCACGAAATTTTTATTTCCTTTGAAGTGAGAACTGGTATGAATTTCCGTAAAATTTTTGTTCCCTTCAAAATAGAGAAAGTCTGCGTTTAAATTGAACAAAATTTCTTGCAAAAACTTTTTCTCTCTAATTTGTGCGAGAGAAAGGGATACAAATTGCTTCATACTTACATGCACTTGAAATTCGTTTTGCTTTTCGTAATTTTAAATCTGACGTAAGGTGTGTATATAAAAATAAGACTTTCTGCAATAAATATTTTTCTGTGTAAACGTTAAAGCAAGTACAAAGAAGAAAAAGAAAACTATCAAATAAAACTTGTTTATGTAAACACAAACCAAGCTATCAATGCACACTAAACGTAAATAAGAAAAATTTATGTATTTGAGGAACTTATTCACGATTTGTATTTAAGGGAAAGGGAAAATATTTCGAGAGAAAAATTATTCACGTAGCGGTGATTTATCTTTTAAATCCATCAATTATATTTGAAAAATCAAATTTGTAATTAAATAAACATAACAAAGCTTAAATATAGCTAAAAAGTAGTTGGTATCTTTTTAATGTATTAATGAGTTTAGTTTCTCATAATAAATGGAAAAATTAAACTTTACAAACATATAAGACTCAAATACATATATTGTAATAAAAAGGGATGAAAACAAATAATTTTTAGCTTTATTTATACTTTCTTACGAAAACGCTCTTCCGTTTCCCCACGCCATTCGGGGTCATTGGGATCATCATCCTGAAATGGTTCTTCCTCAGATGTTTCACCCTCACTGTCACGGTTTTTACGTTGGGATCTGCCAACATAGGCGCCGTACTGATCACCGTAAATATCATCGTCATCATAAAGGCCATCACTAGCAGTGACATGATCAACGCCGACACTATCAGCAGTTAGGTGATCGTCATTTGGCGCCAAATGATGTTTTGGGTAATCATCTTCATACTCATCATCAAACAATAGTATATCGTCATTTTCGTGAGAAATATTGGTATCGTCCGCGGAGATTGGTCGTAAATATTTGGAATTGGAGCTTTTTATACGTCGACCACCACTAGCCGTTGTTGTTGTGTCGCCACACATTGTTGAGGCTCTCGAGGTACGTTTTGAAGTGGTGCCACTAAAAGTGCGAGGACATCTATTGGATAGTATTCCTCCCATCCCGCTATTTCCACCACCTGGAAGATAACAATCATCAAACCGTTTGCTCTCTTCGCCATGATCAATTGGCATAGCACGCAATAGTTCCTCAAATTGTTCGTCACTGAGAGGGAATGTTATTGGTACATAAGGGGGTATAAGCTGAAATTAAAATTTTTTGATTTTTTTTAGTTGGTGTTGGATATAAGATCTAATGGTATCCTTCATTTTATTTTTTATATTATCTATTCAACAGCCAACTACATATTTAGACTGCTTTAAAAAAATCACTTAAACTTTTTCATAAATAGAAATTTCACTAAAACTTTTTTATATATTTTTTATATTGACATTTTAATTTTGTACAACTCTTTAAATTTTTTCTTTAAATAGAGAATATATTATGAAGACTCTGAATTGTTTTTCAATTAATAGTTCATAATTTTGATGTTAAATTGTAATCTTTTAAAATTGTCAATGACTGTACTTTTATCGAAGTTTTTTAAGCAATAAATTATATATATAATTATTATTTTTTTTATAGTCTTATTTAAAAACAAAAAAAAAATACAAATCTGTTACCTCTTTGGAATCAGGTGTTGAACTTCGCCTTTCTATTTCACGATCACGCTTGGATGAAGTTGTACGTCTTCGTTCATAACGTTTACTGCTAACATTAGACAACGGACCAACACCTAAAAATGATGCTAAAAATAAAATCGTTAATTTGCGTATTTTTAACAAGCAACGTTTATATATAATACTTGAGTTGTCACCGGCTTCAGAAATTGTATCTAAAGGATTAAGTGGCGTAGCAGGATTCAAGGGTGATGGTATACTCTAAAATTAGACATATATTTTTTTTTTATTATGTTTATTTACTTAATTTTGCTTTCTCATTTTCTATATACCTCTAGATCACCACCACCCACACTGGGAGTTTGCGGTGCTGGTGAGCTGGGATCTGGTGTATTAGTTCCACTCGATTCAGCTCTGCTATCAATACGTCTATTTGCTCTTGAACGTGTACTCCAGGGAAACTTTAGGAAAGTTTGAAACTTACGTCGTTCCTCTGTTAAAGCTCTTTCATGCCTTAAAAACATGGCATCGTCGGATATATCTTCATCCTCTTCAATGCTTGATTTTGAACAATTTTCATTTTCTTTTTCCGATTTTGTCTCCATATCTCCAGCAACTTTGTTTTCTCTAATATTATCTATCACACTTGGTTCAATTTTAGGTTTTTTTAATTTTAATTCGTCATCTGCATCATTTATATTTTTAACATCATCACTACTGCTGCTATTTTGAGGCTGTTTGTCCTTATCTTTTATTTCACCCGCCATGTTATTGTTCTTTTCCCAGTAATTAGCGCAAGACGTGAATAGGGCATTTTTCTTTGTATCATCGTTTAAAGTTTTAAAAGTGCTAGCATTTACTTTATTACTTTCTTTTGATTCGATAATTTGCTCTTGGGCACCTTGTTTAACTTGAACTATAACTGAAGAATACGTTGAATCAAATTTTTCCTCATTACTTGCTGACTCGTCTTTAATTGAATCTAATTGTTTGTTATTATCAGATATATGACCGTTTGTAATGGGTTTACAGTTCGTTGCTGATGTATCTTCATTATCGGATTCTTGATTTTTTGAGATCTTTAATTTATCAATGTCTTCAATTTCATTTTCAATTACACGCCACCTTAATAAATTAGATTTTAAATAAAAACACATGTTATGGTAAAATAATTAAGCATAATATGCACTTACTTTGGCGTTGGAATTTCTTTATAGGGTAAAATTTCAACACGTGTCGCAGCTGCAACACTATAGGGTATCACAATATTGTCAATATCGTACGATGTACGATTTTTACGATCTAGAGATCTGAGCATGGAATTTTTAAGACAAATTTAAGTTTACATAAAAATATTGTCATTTTATAAATACAAACAAATCATGTCTTGCATACCTTTCATACTTATGGTAATTACTGCCGCTGCTGCCGTGTGTTGGAGAGGAAGTGCGACTTCGAACGCTAAAATTTTCTCCTGTTCCTGTCCAGTTTTCATGGCTAAAGATATAGCTTGAATCCCCATTATATAGACTACTACTACTGTTATTAAGATGACTATAGTTGTGAGAATTTACTACTGTTGATGATGAAAATTTACGATGCTTATTACTTTTGCTGCTGTTGTTGTGATTGCTGTACATCAATGGTGAGGGTGATTGGTTGGGATTGCATTGATCGTAGCTTGTTGGGAGACAGTCGCTCGTTTGATGTATGAATTTGTTGTTGGGTATTATCGTCGACGTGTTGTTGCTTAAACGAGTTGGTGGTAGTAAAGAGTTTATTGGCTCCTTTAAAATCTCCTCCTTCACTACCACGCTGTTCTGTTTCTTTGCATTCTTGGTAATTCCCTCTTTTGATATAGTTTAATACAATTTTAGCATACGTTTTCGAATTCGAATAAAATAATAGAACAATCAAATGTTTACGTAGTTGGCAATCGCATAAATTATCGAATGGTTTTGATTAGTATATCAAAATTATTCAGGATATCGGTTTAATATTAAAATATGTTCCGTTCGTTTTGTTAAAAAAAAGAAAAATAAATCGTAGCAACCAATTTGTAAGACGATAGTGAATACGGAGTCAGAGGCAGAGAGAAGAGAAAAATGAAAAGAAAAAAGATGCAAAAATTGTTTTTGTTTTATGTTAATATCAATTATCGAATTGTTCATGTTTACAATAATTTACTGTTGGCCACAAGTGGCGTTGTGGATGAAATAGTAGTAGACAAAGTTGATGTACCATTTCCAACATCATTGAATGTTGTCGCTGATATTGATACTGTGGCTATCGGTTGAGCTTCAGTTGTAGACGTTGATGACGGTACTGCGGCATGCGATGGATGTGTTGCCGATGTTGTGTGGGAACTTTTTCCACCAAATTTTTCATCATTAAGTCTATCTTTTTTTTTAATGTAACGTCGTTTTGCTGGAGGGCCGTCACCATATTTTTTCGATGTAGATAATGAGTGAGGTGAGCCGGAAGCAGCAACTGCTTCACGTTCGGCCCTCCAAATATTTTTAGCAATGTTCTTGGCCTGACAACGCATAACACGTTGCTGCCATTCGGGCTGTTTCGCAATAGCCTCAAAATGCAATGCATTATTTACATCTAAAATAGTGGAAAATGATTCAAAGTGATAATATCAATAAGGTGTTGTATATTATCTATTTTAGACTTACTTTCTCTAAAACTTAGAACTGGATGATAACCCGAATCTAATAATGACATACGATCCGACATCATCATCGTATCGGGTAGATCTCGTGGAGCTGTTGGATCTAACCGACCAGTACACAAAGCACAAGGATGTATTGGCCATTGGCAGCCACATTTAATGGTGCTACAAAAATCAATTGCAAAGTTTTTTAAATTAAATTAAAATTAAATTTTAGATTTTACCTAGGCCTCGCTGCCTTTTTTGATATCGTATGTATATTGGTGGTCTGTATAAGTTTTCTTTTACGAAATAACGACGGTATAAATCCACGAGTCCGACATGAACCCATCGAATCTTCATTATTTTGTTCTTCTGCTGTATTATTTTCTATTTGATCATCACACGTAATCAGACCTTTAGATCGTACAATTTCCAGCTGCAGTTCACTATGTTGACGTATTTTAATTTCCAAATCGGATATCTGAGATAGCAGCCACGACCAGCGTGATGCAATGGCCGCACGATCACGCGAATAACGCCAAGCGGCACGTTTTATTCTGTACAAATTCGTTAAACAAATTTAATATGTAAATACATAAAATAATAGAATTTTTTGATTATTTAAAACTAATACATACAAACCTGGTGGTTAAATCTCAAAATATAAAACATATTTCTTTATTAATTCTTGTTTTGTCATTATTTTCTAAGCTCGCTCTACATAAAATCCACTAAATGAAATTTGTCAAAATTTGATACCTTTGTCAGCGCAAAGGAAAATTTTTACCGTGAAATAATCCCCCCCATCGTAAATAAGTTAATTTTTTATATTTCCGTTATTTTTATTAGGAAAAGGGAATATATTTTGAAAGGCAAAATATTCATGATAAAGTTTAAATTTATTTAAAATAAAAATAATAGAAACAAATGTAACCATATTAACATGAAGCATTGACTGATAATAACAACTAAACCTAAGAAATTTTTTTTCAGTGTCAAATTAAGGTTTTATTTGAAAATCTAAAATTTATTCAACATTTCAAAAATATATTTGATATCTTCGTCAACTGTTATGTATGAAATAAAGGGTCCCCCATTTAACGTTTTTTTTCAACTAGTGCTTATTTCGCTTAGCTCAAGTCGGATTTGACAGATACAGTAGACTCGCTGTAACAAAAACACTGCCTTACGTGAACTCCGGATAAGATGAACATGATTTTTTTTACACTGACTACTCTGTAGCGTGAACACAGTGAGAAATCCTTATAACGTGATCAAATTTGTCGGTTATCTAAATCGTTTTCATAAAAAGGAGTATTCCCGTAAGTGATTGCACAGGTTTTTCGTGAAAAATGTCACAAAAACTACACAAATTCTAAAGTTAAACTTCTTGTGATTGGAAAGGCAAAAAATCCTCGCTCTTTTAGAAATTTTGAATCTTCTGTGGACTACAATTGCTTTAAATCGTAATGGATAACAGCTGCCATTTTTGAAAATTGGTTTAACTATTAATGGACGCTATTAGCTACTTAAATTCAACTTGGCAACTTCTTGAAATGAAAACAATAGCAAAATGCCGGCTCTTTAGGATATGAAGAAGACTGTGAAGAGAATATCCCGTTAGCTTTTCTAAGGGAAAGAATTTGTTCAGCAATTAATATTTAAAAATTAAAAGATAATCCAAAAAAAGGTAACACATTTTTTTAATTAATTTTAGCGTATTTTTTTTCTTAACAAAACATATGAACATAACAATCCAAAATATAAAAAAGTATATGGATTTGAGTTAAATCACACGTCTAATTTATTTGAAAATTTTAAAGAGTTACACCTTCGTCAACATGAACAACTTCGCAAACGTGAACACGCTCGGTTTTTAATAGTTCACGTTACCGCGAGTTAGTTTTATATTTCAGCTGAACGGATATGGTTGTGTATACGCTTGAACAACGCTGGGAAATATTGCGACATTACTTTGGCCGATTTTGCCAAAAAAATCATATTTTCAGATGAAGCTCATTTTGATCTTGGCGGGTATGTAAACAAGCAAAATTGTCGCTTTTTGGGCACATAAAACCCGCACGCATACATTGAAAAGCCGATACATCCAAAACGAGTGGTGTGGATTTTGATCCAGAGCCAAAATTGGGCCATTTTTCTTCGAAAATGAGCTAGGAGTGGTCGTAGTCAATGGCGATCGTTATCGGGTCATGTTGAACGAATTTTTTTTTACAAAATTTTAAGAGGAGGATATTGGCAACATTTGCATTCAACAGGACGACGCTACGTGTCACACAGCATTTAAAAAAAAAGTAATTTGGCGGACCTCTTACTATGAAAATTTTATTTCTCTCGGAATATAGAACATAGATGATTGTGTTTTTTTTAACTTGAAACAGAAACTTTTATTTCGAAACAATTTCTAATAATTACTTAGAAAAATTACGTGCTTTAGTTTTATGCGTTACTATATATATATGTATATATATACATATATATGTATATGTGTATATAAATATGTATACAAATATTAATTTTTCGAATATAAAAATTTTTCTCGAGAATTATTTGTCCGTGGTCAGTCCCATTTGAAAAATGTTATTTTTAGTTTAAAAAAATTAAGATATTTAAAAACAAAATTAAATATAGGGCCAATTCAAAGTAGACTCTCATATTGTACTATGTCATATAATTCATATTAATATGACTAGTGACTTTGAACACCTTTTGTTAACAAATTATGTATTTAATACAAAAAAGAAGACAAAGAGATGACGCTGTTAAAATTTGTATGTATACAGGAAAGAAGAAAATAGAAAATATTCTCTCTGAGAGGTGAGAAGCGAAGAAATTCTCTCTGAGAGCCAGTATGGTTAAAAGTATAACATAAACAATTTCTTATACATAGGAAACAAATGCGTAAAGTCATATTATTTTTTTTGTATGGAAATTACTAACAAAAATTTTATGCATGCATAAAATAATATGAAATAGTACAAATATGACTGATATGCAACCACTTTGAATTGGCCCATAATGTTATTTATAAAACAAATTAAAAAAGCATTGACCGATTTTTAGTCACTGTATATTTATATTTTACTTACATAGGCAGCGATTGTTGTTGGGTATTATTGTAGGTAACCATTTCATCTGCTGACTCTCCGCCTGAACTAGACTCGGTTGCATCCGAATCAATGGCTTTTTGTACCTCACACATTTCAGTTTGTAATAGACCGGCAATCTGTAATAGTTCATCTGCAATGTTCTCTTCCAATGTAGCCACCACAACTTCCTCAGCTTTGCCCTCACTAAATGAGGATGAGCTCTTTGCAGAGGAGTTTGACGCTGCTGCCACAACTTTAGCTTCCAACAAAGCTTTTTTAGTTTTCTTATGAGTGATATTAATTAAACTGGTGGTAGGGGTAGTGCATAATTGTTGGGCATTAGCCACAGATTCTATTTTACGCAGAAGCGTTGATATTTGATTGGCTGGTACCAAAGATTCGTGAACATCTTTCCAGTCTGAGGCCGGCGGTCGTGCTGCTATTACTTTTAAAAAACACCTATTGGGATCCTGAGCACCTAGCGCTTCACTATGCTGTAAAGCTGTAGTATTTGTGACACCTTTACTAGCCTGTCGGGCAGTCCATTCAAATAATCCAGCTATTTCTTCACTGGCATGTTTGCACATGTAACGAGCTTGCAACTTTCTTAAACGCCTCGTTAAAAAGTCTATTTTACGTTGCATTTGCTGTTGTCGTTTTTTAATTTCCAGCTGTCCTTCTTCCATTTCTGTTGGTTTGACCAATTGTATGGATGGGTTTGCAACCGTAACATGACTGTGAGAATTTGAAGAGATACTAGTGTTAGTAATGCCTGCCCCAATGGTTGCATTACTACTACTCATTTCGGTTTCATTGATTTTCATATAGACTTCATTGAATAGCACATTTAAGTCACAGACATTGAGATCTGACGTTGTTCCACCCTCAAAGCCTTTTAGCACTTTAAAGACTTCTTCAATATCTTGGTCTTCTAACTCGGTAGCACCTCCGACAACGCCATCTGTTTCCTTCAAAAAGGTCTGCTGCATATTGCCTACTGCATTAAGATTATTTATGGATGATGTTGCACTTGGGGGAGTTGTATAGCAATTTGTTATTGATGGTTGTTGCTGAAGTTCTAATTGTTGATTATTTGTCAGTACTTGCTGGGGCGCAGGGGTAGGTGGGGTATGTTGTAATTGTTCCTGCAGGTCTTGCAAATCATTTGACAACGTCTGTTGAGTAGGAGTGCATGGTGGGGTGGTTACTGCTACGGAATTTTGAATGGTTTTATCATTTGAATCCATATCATGATTATTAGGTGGAGGAGATTCAATTGCTGTTCCATCCAATTGGCTTAAGCGTTCTATAAGTACATACATTTAAAAAAAACATTTAATTTAAGCTGTATTTTTGCTACCTTCCGTTTTACATAGGAGAGTGAATTGACTGATTAATTAATTCATTTAGCATAAACAGCTTTGTCGCTTGAAGTTTAGATTAACATACATTAATGGGATTAAAGAAGTGCGAACAGTGTCAGTTTAATATTATAGAATTATTTGTAAATTTTAAAGAACATACATCTTTTTATATGGCAATAGGGAATTCGATATTAATGAAAAAAAACTATTTGAAAGGAATTTCTTGCAAAAATGCAGAATATACATACATACATCCGATTAAAATTTGTTTTTTATTTTATGAATTACAAGCTTTTCAAGTTTCTACTAAATAAATATGTAAAAAACAAGTAAAAGTGCTATATTCGGCCGTGCCGAATCTTATATACCTTCACAACGTTTACGTTTGTACGTTTCCAAAAAAAAATTACAAAAAAAAATATATAAAAAAATTACAAAAAAAAAAAATTAAAAAAAAAATGTTAAAAAAAAATTAAAAAATATATATAAAAAAAAGACCATTATGTTGCCGCCTCCATGCCTTTGCAATATTCAGGATTTAACCAATGTCCATTTGATCTGCGTACAACCCTTATGCAATTGGAATCTTTTAAATTAAACTTAGAAAAAAACAACATAGCCCTCCATTTTAGGACACTCCAGTTGAGATGGGACTTGAAAAATTCAAGTCTGGCTTTTTTATTTTTTGACGATATAAAAGGTTTTTTTCCTAGTCGTCGACTGAATAATCCGGCCTCTACCGCCCTTCTGCGAATCATTCTTTCGCTAATTTTTGAATCTCAGCGGGTTCGTAAGTGACTAGAAGATGTTGTAGGATCATTTTGAATTGTCCTTTTAATTAAGGAGTCTTCATGCTGCGAAGTTTCATGTGGCCTTCCTCCAGAATGAGTAGGAGATGTGCGACCACTCTGCAAAAACTTTTTAATTAGCCTAGAATTAATTGATCTGTTGTTTGAAAATTTTGCACTCAATTGATTTCTTAATAAGCCGGCTCTCCTATCATCAAGAATTCTAATTTTAAACTCATTGAGTACTTATTTCGAGCCATTACTTTTCTTATCTCAACGAAAACTTTAAAACGATGAAAATTTTCGCATCAATTCTTACAAGTTCTTCTTCTTAACACTGGAGCTTAATAACTGCTGCATTTTTGGAGTGTACCATTAACTAATACAGTAATGTCGCAGTACCGTAGTAAAATTTTCAAGCACAATATTGGGGGGTGCTTTAATTTAGTCCGCTTATATTTTCGACTTAAAATATTTTTTTACTTTTAACTTTTTTTTATTAAATTCTGAACTCTTAAAGTTGGTGTTTTTCAATAATAAAGATGTAAATATATAAAAATAATACAAAAAAAAAATTTAATAACTTTGTTTTCTTTAAAAAATTAGCATATAAAAAAATGTACTGAGGGGGTGCTTAGGTTTTGGCCGAAACTGTATGTATGTATGTTGTTGTTGTAATTGTGAAAAAAACGAGGTGTTCGTGGTTTTTTGCTCATATCTCAGAAAGTTATGGGGCGATTGTGCTGAATTTCAATAGCGATTCATTCCTGCATATTTCCAAGAGATTGATACCATACACAGATCTGAGGAACATATAGTTGCTTCTAAAAGTTGATTTCAACCAACACTCGGACAGAAGGGTATAAAAATAAACAAAGTAATGAGTGTTGATACAAATTGTTTTTGCCAATAAGATGCTTAAATGTAATGCATAAAAAACAAAACAGAGGTGTTACAATTTAAACTCCTATTTAAAATTTTTTGTAATTTAGTGTTTACAGTTAATTGGTTTACTTCCAAATTGAGAATTTTTTTCTACATCCAGCGATTTCAAGGAATAACATAAAACTGAGGGTTAGCTAGTAAAAGTAAAACTTTAAATTCATATAAGGGGCTTAATTTTTTAAAGCTATTTATTATACCCTTCACCTGTGGTGCACAAGGGTATATATAGCTTTGTCATTCAGTTTGTAATTTCTACAATTTTCATTTCCGACCCCATAAAGTATACATTTTCTGAAAGCTTATGAATAGAGGAGTCGATTAAGCCCTGACCGTCTGTCCGTCTGCCCGTGTGTTGGTTGAAATCAACTTTTAGAATCAACTATATGTTCCTCAGATCTGTATATGGTATCAATCTCTTGGAAATATCAAGGAATGAATCGCTATTGAAATTCAGCGCAATCGCCCCATAACTTTCTGAGATATGAGCAAAAAACCACGACCACCTCGTTTTTTCACAACAACAACATACATTTACACTGGTTAGAATAAACCTGGCATCGCATCCCAGCTGAGCTAAAAAAAATATTTTATTTAATATATTATTTATATTTTCTGTTATTTTTTTTTATATTTTTTTTTAATTTTTTAAAAAAATTTTTAAAAATTTAAAAAATTTTTTTTTTAATTTTTTATTTTAATTTTTTTTTGTTATTTTTTTTTTATTTTTAATATATTTTTTTTTTTGTAATTTTTTTTTTGGTAGGTTTTTTACATGTATGTACGTATTTTATGAGATGAATGGTGATACAAACAATAAAATGAAATATTGACTACACGTTGTGAAGGGTATATAAGATTCGGCACGGCCGAATATACCTAGTTTTATGTGACGTAAATACCTTTAATAATTTAATAAAAAAAAATTATTAGTGCAATTTTTTTAAAATGGTAAATTTACATAATCAAATACTAATTAATACGCTTTATAAAAATTCAGTAGTTTTGTAATATTTTGTAATATCTAAGTGTGCCAAAATCCAACGATTGAGAAAATTGGATGTTTGTTTCATGAAATTCGGATAAGTAGTTTAGAAGTAGTTTTTTAGTTAGTATCTTTTTTCAAAAAGGGACCACTGTATGACGCCAACTTACATTTTGGGATAATAAAAACGAAATACATATATTTTGCATTTTGTGTTTATTGCAAAATTGAGATATCAATTATTATTTTTCAAACCTGATACTCAAGTAAGAAAATAACTACATATAAGGAAAACAATAAAATACGGGACAGTAATATGTAGTTCTTTTTCTTTAAATGATAATATGTATATACATATGTATATGTTATAATTATTATTTAATTTTTAAATGTTATATTTTATCGCTTTCTGTAGTGATTATGTAAGGCCCTAAGGCCTCGATTAAGTGAATAAATAAAATAAATTAAAATATTTTTGAAATTTAACTTTTTTATATAAAAGCAATTAAATTTGTTACCTTCTAAATTATCTTCTACTTCTGAAGCAGTCATTGTTGAATCAGTATTAACTGGCGGTAATTCTTGTACGGACAAGATCTCAAACTTTGATGAGGTTTTCTTTGGTTCCGCAGCATCTTCACTTGGATTAGGCGACCCGACTTGTATATCATGGATAGCGGTGGCTCCGTCATTTTTAACTGTTTTAGTACATGTTTCTGCTTTGCATTTATATTCTTTAAGCTCTTGGTTTTTATGTGGCGATGCTGTTTCTTTTCCTTTAGCTTCTTTTTCCAATATATCTTTTTCTTTATAATTAGTGCTATCCTTATTAGATACAATTTTTTCTTCTTTTGTTATTGTTGCTTTAGATGTTGTAGTTTCTTCTGATGCGTTTGATGTAGTTTCTTGAACTTTTGAAGATTGTGATGAATTGATAAACTGCGCCTCCATGTGCGCAATAGTTGCTTTATTTGGTTCGGGTTTTTCAGCTATTTCAGGAGATTCGACTTTTGTAACGACGATGTCTGTATCGGTATCAATAAATGTTTCCTGTTGTATAATAGGCGATGACGGATCTCCGGTAGTTTTTACTAAATTAACGTCTTTAAGTTGATTGCGCAAACAAATTTCAGCTGTTAACGCTTCGTTTGTCAAATCAGCCAACAACTGAGCTGTCGAAGTATCTTTTGTGCTATTCTCAATTGTATTCAAATTTTGACTTGTATTATTATTTTTGTTATTGAGAATACTATTTTCATTTATTAACGGGGCTGTACTTAAGCCCATTTGCGCATTCTTTGCACTCGAAATGTTGTTATTGATAATTGAATTACTGATAGTAGTATCGACTCCTTGTACACTAGCCACTTTAAAAATTTTTCTTGTTATAGATTGTTTTTCTTTAGATGTGTTTTCTTCGTTTAAAGGTGTTGGTGTCAGCAAACTGCGCTGATTATCTCGTGAACGTGTTATACGCTTTGATGACGAATCAGTTTGATTTACTTTAGTTCCTGCGTTATGACTTCGTTTTTCGCGTGATAACTGTGCAAATTTTACGATTGAGGATTCAAGTTTCCTAGTAGACCTTGTTGTTGGTGTACTCGCTGCCGTTACCGCTGAATTGGTTAAATTTTCAGTTGGACTTAATGGCTCAGTAAGAGCTGGCGCCATATTGTTGAACACTGCTGCATTTAGAATCGAATTTTCAGGCTTTGACCCTGTTATTTATTTTTAAATTACTCTTGGGTTTATTGCAAACACAATTGATAAAATACTGTACAAGGAAAAACATGAGTTAAAATTAAAGCTGAAAAAAAAAAAAATACGTATATATTTTTAATTATTTATTACTTAGCCGAGTTTAATTCATATAATATAAGCTTCGCTACTAATTCAATTATTTGTGTAACAAATTTCAGTTTCGTTTTTTTTCAATATTTTTTTTATAGTTGAAGCATTAATAACAAATACGTTTTTTATCCGTTGAAATCTTGTAAAGACAGAAGATGACATTTATGTTAGGGTCTGTTTTGCCCCAGCGAGATTTTCGGCTAGCCTGAATTTGGCGAAAGCTCAGGTAGGTCCCAACCATGGTGTAACTACATAATGTGATAGCGTAAAAAAGAGGCCTTTTTGTCTTTTTTTTCTATATATGGAGTTTGAAAATTCTTAGCACTGAAATCTCTTTTATATATAAACTTTGGTACACAAAAAAATAATCAGCTGCGCTGGCCAAGCCGCCTGTATATACAGTGCCGGTCATTATAATAGCACCAGTTGCAATATTCTGATTCAAAAAATGTAAAAATTTCACCTATTTATTATATAATTTTTTTGAGTGTAAAAAACAGTTACATTTTTTATGCTATCTCAGAGTGTGTGCATTAATTGTCAAATTTCGTTACTGTTAATCAGTTATAAAAGATCTTTTGTCAACACCTTTCATTTCGTGCAGTTAATAAAATAGCACCAGTAGGCTTTTTTAAATTTGTTTTGCAAAATTTTGTGAAAAAAAGTGAAAACGACAGGTAATAAACATTTTTTAATATACTTTCTATAAAATTGCGTAATAATTTTTTAAAAATTGTACAGTTATGGGTCGCGGAAAGCATTGTTCGCCGGAAAAACGTGAACTAATAAAAAAATTTGCGTCCGAGGGTAAATCGTATTCCCAAATAAGGGAATTGCTGGGCTGTTCCAATAAAATGATAATAAATGCCCTAAGATATCAGCAAAAAGTTTAATCCCGTGGTAGGAAGCGAGTTTTGTCACCCTTAATAATAAAACGGTTAGTACGGACGACTAAAGCAAATCCATTTATTACAGCTACGGAGCTCAAAAAACTTTAAATGTGCCGGCAAGCGTGGAAACTATTCGCCGCAGACTTCGAGACAACAGCCTCAATGCCTGTAGTCCTCGAAAAGTGCCGCTCCTTTCCTCTAAGCATGTTGCTAAACGCATATCTTTTGCTAAAGCACATCTAAATTGGCCAAAAGAAAAATGGAGAAATGTGCTATGGACTGACGAATCCAAAATTGTTCTTTTTGGTGGAAAGGGTTCCAGATGTTTCGTCCGTAGGCCACCTAACAGCGAATACAAGCCACAATTCACATCAAAAACTATTAAACATGGAGGTCATAGTATTATGGTATGGGGCTGCTTCTCGTATCAAGGTGTGGGTCCTATATATTGGATCAAAACCGTTATGGATTCATCGGTTTATGTAAAAATCCTTGATGAAGTTATGCTACCGTATGCTTCCTACGAAATGCCGCTGGTGTGGGTCTTTCAACAAGACAATGACCCCAAACACACTAGCAAAATGGCAAAAAAAAATGGTTCAACGATAACTCTATCAATGTAATGGAGTGGCCTGCACAGTCCCCAGATTCGAACCCTATTGAAAATCTGTGGACTGATATAAAGAAGGGTGTATCTACAATAAAACCAACAAGCCTTGAAGGGCTCTGGGAGGCTGTGCAAAAAATTTGGAGTTCTATCAAAGTTGAAAGATGCCAGCATTTAGTGGATTCCATGGGAAGGCGTTGTGCCGCGGTAATAGCCAACAAAGGGCACGCGACAAAGTATTGAAACTACACAATTAACTTATCTACTAGATATCTGAGTTTAATTTTTGATTTATTTTAAGAAGGACCACGAATTTTTTTTAAAAATAAACTGAAGTGCTATTTTTTTGACTGTGTCGTTTTTAAGTTTTTTGTTTATATTAATTAGCGTATTACAAAGTTTTGAAAAAAAAAACAAATAATTTTCTTATGATAATAAACCATTAACATCAAAGAATCTATTATTTTGTTTTGAGTTGAATCGGCCCAACAGTTAAGCAGATATAAACCGAGTCAGTATTAATTTGTGCCTGGTGCTATTATATTGACCGCAGCTGTATGTACCCCGGTACAAACCCTTTCACTGGCCAAGTATCTACTTGGAGATTTTACAAAAACACGAAAGAAAGATTCTTACTCTTGCTTTGCCCACGATCTAATAATCCATTTTAAAAATTTGGTTAAAAAAATATATGTAAATGTACTGAGTAATGTCTTGTTGAAAGATCCACATCATTGGCATTTTGTCTGCCATATTGTAACAAAATCCCTTCCAGGATTACACATACAGTTGCATCCATAGTTGTTTTCATATACACATATATAAAGATATATAAAACACCCTAATACGATTATACTACAACCAATATGTTTTATACTTTTTGATGTAAACTACGGCACAAATTTTTTAATATATTTTGTAAAAAAGATTTGGAAACCATTATAAAACTAATTTCGATTCACATATCGTTAGATATCATACATATTATAGAACGTTCCTTAATTTTTTAAGAGGTAAAATTACATATGCTTTTGCAAAAAACAAAAGTTGTCCACAAGCTAAGAATTAAGTAGTGCAAATGAATGCGAGATAAGCTTAAGTTGAGATAACAGCATTGCAATCCCGCAATTTAAAAATACTCTTAGGCAAGGTTTGGGGGTTGGTTTCCCGCCAGAGACTCTGGACTGGTATGCTTCTCTTTCTCTTCCGTTCTCTATCCATTTTATTCATATTGAGCGCACAACATGCCAAGTGGGCATAAGTGTATACCTGTCGTGGGTTTGGGCTTTTAATGACCCTCCTTTTCAACCTAACTTAGGCAAATTTTAAACTAATTATTATTAATATTTCTTTATTAGTACAGGGTGGACCAAAAGTCACGCCTGCGTGTAAAAATTGAATAACTTTTTTGTTTATTAATATTTTTTATTTTTTTCCAGATTTTATTCATCGATTCGTGTTACACCACCATGCAAAATTTAACGACTGAGCAACGAACGAAAGTGGTAGAATTTTACTTTTAATCGTTCTTCGAGGATGAAGTTGGTAATACAGTAACGGTGAATGGGGACAGATATCGCGCAATGCTTAATAATTTTGTACGCCCTGAGGCAGCCAACAAGTGGTTTCAGCAGGATGGAGCAACAGCACACACGGCCCGTGCCACAATGACGCTTTTAAATTAAATTTTTGACGACCGAATTATCTCGAAAAATTCAGAATTTAATTGGCCAGCACGTTCACCGGATTTAACTGCCCCTGATTATTTTCTATGGGGTTATCTCAAAGAAAGGGTATATGTAAACAAGCCTCAAACTATAGAGCAGCTAAAGAACAACATTGAAGCTGAGATCAGGGCAATAGAGCCTGAAACTTTGCGTGCAGTTATGCAAAACGCCTGTTTAAGAGCCCAATTGTGCATCGATGAAAATGGTGGTCATCTCTCTGACATTATTTTTCATAATTAAAATTTAGGTCATACAAAAATAATATTATAATTAAAAAAAAAAAATTTAATAAAAACTAATAATAAACAAAAAAGTTATTCAATTTTTACACGCAGGCGCGACTTTTGGTCCACCCTGTATTAAAAATACTATTCAAATCTATTACATTAAAATTTGTCTTTAAATTTTTTCGGAATTACATGTTATGTTTTACATAGTAAACAATATGTTTGTTTAAATAAATTCATATTACATATTATGTTAATTTAAATAACTTTGTAGAAAATTATAGCGTAAGAACTTTTTGCCTATATTTTTTTACGAACAATATCATTATTTATTTATTAATTCAAATAGTAATACAAAACCTATAAGGCCAAAATATACGTATTACATAGTAATAAAAAATCTTGAGATATTAACTAAATAAAGTATACAAAAATAAAAATGTAAGTACCTATAGCTTATTTTAACTTATAATTTAAATTAACGTACGAAAACCTACCTATATGCTCTTTAATTAATACAGGGCGTAATTCCAATAAACAATAAAAATCATAAAAACAGACAATAAGCATACTTAAAGGCTATAATACACGGCATGTTTTTTACATCTGACTTTAAAATTTGTGAGACATATAAATCTACATGTCTGTCAAAATTGTACATTTACGCTGACTGCTTTGCAGCAGCAGAGAATTGTGCCAACGACTGATGTCACATGTTTTTACAGAAGAAAATAGAGCGCACTCTAATTAAAATTTTGTCAGATGTCTCACATGTGTTTTTACAGAAGTAATGTTTTAAAGGTAACACACGACATGTTTGTATTAGCAGTGGAGAATTTGACAAGTCAGATGTAAAAAACATGCCGTGTATTAGCTCCATAAGTAAGGTTGAAAAGAGGGTCATAAAAAAACCTAAAATATAAGAAGTATACACTTATTTACAATTTGGCATGTTATGCGCTCTAAGCTTTTTAATTCTTGCTTATTATAGAAATTTATTAATTCTTCTACAAATTTTGCATTTTATAACGTCAACAAACTCAAAAACGTGAACTGCCATGGTAAAAACTATTTCACACGTTATCGCGAATTCACTGTAATTTTGTTAAAAATACCAACAAAAAAATATTTAAGGTGTATTACAAGTTTATCATTATTACAACTTTAGTTTTACCTTTAAATTGTAATAATGGACATTCGGTATTTTTTAAGATTTTAAGTACGTATTATAGGTATTACCCGTTAATGGTATAAACAATAGATTGGCTTAACTGGCTTACATATATCACTATAAGGCGAAAAAACAGAATATGTTAATATAGGTATTAAACCCGGAATATAAATTATTTGACTAATATTACTTAGAAATTGCTAGAATGTGAACATAAAAAAAGTATTGAACTTATAGGTATGTACATATGTACAAATTAATGCAAAAATTACTTTACAGGATCAGTATTAAAATTTATATTTCATTAAAAAATTATCATTATTTTGTAATTAAAAACTTACATAAACACAATAATTATTATGACAAACTAATTTAGTTTTTCTTTAAAAATAAACACATTTACATTATTTTTTTTTAATTTTGAAATTTAAAAAATTAATACTTAACAATCAAAAATATATTTTTTACCTTCCTAGGTACATACATTGTGAAATTTTGCGTAAGGAATTAACCTAAACATTGAACGGACACTCACACTTCAGACAACTGTATAGGTACACTACTTTTATATTTGCTGTAAAGCCACATCCATGCGGTTTTTAAACTGAATTTCGTAATAAATTCTCCTTTTACTAAAACTTATTTTCTGATGAAATTATAGGCAACATTAGGACAAAAAAAAAACATTGATCAAAAAACTAAGTTTATGTTTTCATTTTTTGTACACAAATTAATATATAAATTTCGAACAATTTTACGTTATTTTATTTATTTTTGTTTAAATATTTTAATAATAAAATTTGAACTCGTTGTTGGCTACATAACTACATTAAAAAAGTTTATTAAAAAACAATCTCATACAAATGCAACTAAGTTTTACAAAGTAGGAATAAAAATTAATTTGTTACTACTAGTATTACATTTAAGAAAATTCATTGAACAAACATTTCAATACTTACTTTTTAAGAAAACTTCAATATTTTCTTAAACGTAGCAGATTTGTTCGTTTCGTTTTGTGGGTTTTTGTTTAAAGTTTTAAAAAATCATTTATCTCACACACTGTTGTAAAAAAAGTTAGTAAGCCAATAACAAAAATACTGAATATATATTATTGATAATCGTTTTTCCTTTTATAATAAAATTAGAACCAACCTTATTATATGCAATTATATTTTGAAGCATCCATTAAGTTATAGTTTCATCATAAAACAAGTGGAACACCAATTGTGCCTAAACTTCACAAAAGAACAGTATTGTAGTATATTTTATATAATCTTTTTTGTTTAAATATTACTTTGAAAACACTCGCGCGCGTCCTTCTCAAACAAACACATTAGCAAGCTCTTTTTCTTATTTTAATATATGTATGTACATATATATGCATACACACATATGCACATAGTGTAAAACGTATAAGACGATTACTACTTTTTCACAATTCTGAAAAATATTGCGTGCTTCCTCTTAAGTAATTGCCATCCACGTCTTGTAAAAAAAGTAAAATATTTTATTTCAAACTTATTTGATTTTAACCACTTTATTATATGTAGTGAATATTTTTTCAAAACTTCTTTCCCCAGATTTTTCTTTAAATACACGTAATTTTTTTTTAATTTTTTAGGTATGGCTGCCGTTTTTATGTTTTTTTTTTATTCAGCAGACGATTGCAAAGAACGAGTGTGCACGATTGTAAAAAAAATGGGCGAAAACGTTTTCCAATGTGAATTTTTTTCCAATTGCCCTTTTTGAACCGAGTTTAAATTTCTTTAAAAGTAGAACGTACTTCGTTTTTAAAAATAATTACACTTTTTTTGAATATATATTTTGTCTAAATGGCGGTAATAATAATTAGTTTCACAAAATACACTTCATAAAGTTATTTGCTGCGGAAAATATACGACTGTACTGCGCGGACTAGTTGTTTAGCATTAAAAAAGTAGCGAGTTCCTGCGATTTACAACGAGTAACAAAAAAAGGGATGCAAATTTTAGTATTAATAACTTTTAACACTTAAAATAACTATTCATTTGCAAACGTTTTACAATACTGGACGCAAAATTTTTCAATATTTTTAATATTATTTTCTTTTAGTTAAAATTGGAAAGTGTAAATCAAATTTTGCTAAATATTGTGCTGACATAACGTGCATTGTCTTTATTTTTTTTTACTGACGACCAACAAAAAAAAAAAAAAATAGTCAGTTAAATCACAATATTTTATAGCTAATAAATGTACGAAGGGTTATTTAAGGATAATATATTTTAATTATAAGAATTTTACTCTTTTTAGCCTATATAATCAAATAGTTAAGTTTAGATATTAAAATCAATTTTTTAAGGAAAATATTAATAAATAAATAACATGTGTTGCGGTCGACCTTTTCCACCGTAATCTACTTTAGTCTTTTAGTTTTTTTATATACCAAGGCATATGCCTTGTTTTATACCATACCAAGGCATATATATACCTTGATACCATACACAAAACACATTCTTTGCACAAAAATTTGTATTAGAAATGTTGATTTGACATGCAATAGGTTGGTGTTTTATTTTTTTGTTGTGTTTGCATCAAAACTGCGTAACAAAAAATCGACTTGCCTATTAATATATAAGATTTTTTTTGTTTATATATATTTTTTTATATTTTTATTTGTTGCTTAAATTTTAATAAGGGAACTTTTTGTTTGGTTGTAGGCAAAAATGTTTTTTTATAGATTTGTAAGGGTTAAAAATCATACAAAAACACTAATAGTAAATAAATTTGTATGCCAATACATTTTATTTCAGAAGGTAACACTCGGTGCTGTGTTACGAATAGAACAAACATTTGTCTGGTGTGTAAAAGACCATAGTTTTACAGACAATAATTGATCCTGAGTAAAATGCGGTCTTCTCGTGTCAAAATTTGTTGCAATTGTCAAATGTTATTGCCTATATAAAGATTTGACTAGCTCAAGTCGAATTCATTATCAGGTGGTGTTGACAACGCAGCTGATCTACTTTTTTTATTTGCATAAATGATGATTGAGTTGTCAAATATTATTTATGTTTACATAGATTACTCTTTCCAGCGCAAAAAAAACACAAACAAAAACCATGTAGTTTTTGACACATCGACGAACGAAAGCAACAATAAAAAACCGTGTGGTTTTTTTAATGTTGTATTTGTTGTAGAATTGCCACCACCTGATAATTAAATTCGCCTTGGACTAGCTGTTGAATCGTTTAAGTATCTTTAAAATTTTTGTTTTCCTTATAAAAACAAAGAAAATTTTAAATAGTTGTATATGATAAAAAAAATTAAAACAAATACATTAACATTACCAAATAAATTATTTATTTATTTATTCAACACAGCTAATGAAAATAAACATACATATTTTAAGAATTAAATGCCTTTATTCTGCTGACGTTATTACTAGTGCTCAACAAAGAATGATAAATCGAAAATTTTAGAAATCACATGTATAAAACGGCAAGTTAACAACACTACTTATTAGTATTATTTTTTACGGTCAAAAACTGAAGTCAAATTAACATAACCACATAACTTTAAAAAATTCGCTTTTGCAAGTTATATTTGGCGAATTCACATTTTAATTATACATTATTGTATTAAAATTTTTTATATTAACTTTTTTAAATTTAATATTTACTATATCAATATATTATAGTTATGTGAAACAACCGAAAGAGTTTTGTTATAAAATATTGTTTAAATCATGTCGATCAAAAAGTTATTTGCTGTAGATTTTGAGATTTTTGGCAAGGTACAAGGTAGGTACTTAATAGCATTTATGTTAAAAACATTGACATTTAAAACTACATTTATAAATTTTTTCATATTTTTTAATTAGGTGTATTTTTTAGAAAATATACGGAAAGGCAGGCGCTTCAACTGAATCTACGAGGCTGGTGTATGAATACTGCAGAAGGCACAGTTAAAGGTCAATTAGAAGGTCCTCAAAATGAACTAAATGAAATGTTTGTATATACATATGTATATTACATTCGTTTTTCATTAGTATATTTAATATTTATTTTACAGGAAAAATTGGCTTAAAGTCAAAGGCAGTCCAAGTTCTCGCATTGACAAGGCTGTTTTCAGTGATATGAAACCAATAGATAATTATACATTTCAATCGTTTAGTATTAAACATTGATTGTACTACGATTATATTAAATAGGCGTATATGTTGTTTCTTGCCTTTAATGTTTTTTACGATGTTTGTTCGATCTATTATTACAGCAATAAACATTTATAATACTACTATAAAACCACATTTCGAATATGGGTCAACTATAATATTTACATGTTGTACAGACAGTCAAATAAATAGATTACAAAAGATGCAAAATAAAGCAATGCGGTCCATACTAAAATTAAAACGTTTTGCATCAATAAGGGGCATGTTAGAGGCTCTAAAATGGATGAATATAAGCCAAAGGCTAGAATTTAACACAATAGTTTTTATATGAGTGCTATATTCGGCCGTGCTGAATCTGATAATACCCTTCACCATCATGTACACAGTTATACATCGTAGCGTAACCTATATTTCATGTTATACGCCATTTTTTCTTAATTATTTCCGACGCCAACTTCGAATTTGAATTTTTACGTAGTTAACTGTATTCTACTAGTCAAGCCCTTTCATTTGATACCCATATTGATGGGGTTAAGAAAATTTTTTTCGTCATTATGTTTAAGACGCCATCTTGGATTTTATATTATTTAATACTTTACTCTATTCTACTGGTCAAGCCCATTCATTTGACACCAATATTAAGGGTGTTAAAAAAGTTACATTTTAAAACACCAGATTTGACCCATATATAAATTTACTGTTCGCCATTTTGTAGTGGCGGCCAAAATGAATTTAATTTTTTTTATAGTGCTTTTATTGCGCTAGTCAAGTCCTTTCAGATGATACCAATATTGACTCTCCCAATTGTCTGAAAAAAAATTGATTTGCGTTTGTAAATTTTTGGAATATATATTACCTATAAATATTTCTATGGCTGAAAAATTTTAATTTTGATGGGAAAAATATGGAAAAAAACAGCCAGTCGTGTTTGTTTGCTCATATCTCAGAAAGTTATAAGGCGATTGTGCTGAATTTCAATAGCGATTCATTCCTGGATATTTCCAAAAGATTGATACCATACACAGATCTGGGGCTTAACCGACTCCTCTATTCATAAGCTTTCAGAAAATATTATGGGGTCGGAAATGAAAATTGTAGAAATTACAAACGGAATGACAAAGCTATATATACCCTTGTGCACCACAGGTGAAGGGTATAAAAATAAAACCGCTTTATAAGAGGTTTATAAATCAAATTATCATAGAAAATCTTGTCTTGCTTGTCAAAACAAAATAGAACACTCTCTATTTAAAATATTGTCAGATGACTTAGCACATGTATTTTAAAGAAGCAATTTTTTAATGCTAACACACGACATTTACATATTTAGTAGTGAAAAATTGTACATTGTAGCTGTTTTACACAATCAAATAAATTTTTTAAAATTTTGATCAAATTTAAAATCGATTAATTGAAATATCCAAATATATTTATAAAAATATTACCGCATGTACATACATACATATGTATATATGTAGAAACATAATTCAGAACTATTTAAAGGCTATAATACACGGCATGTTTTTTACATCTGACTTTAAAATTTGTGAGACACATGTAAATCTACATGTCTGTCAAAATTGTACTTTTACGCTGACTGCTTTGCAGCAGCAGAGAATTGTGCCAACGACTGATGTCACATGTTTTTACAGAAGAAAATAGAGCGCACTCTAATTAAAATTTTGTCAGATGTCTCACATGTGTTTTTACAGAAGTAATGTTTTAAAGGTAACACACGACATGTTTGTATTAGCAGTGAAGAATTTGACAAGTCAGATGTAAAAAACATGCCGTGTATTAGCTCCTTAACCGATTTCGTCGAATCTCTTTTTCATTGTATTCGTAATTACCGAGTTTTGTATTAGGCAAAATTATAAAAGTAGGCGTAACCCCATATAAAAAGCACGTTTATAATTTTAAAATTTAAAATAGCCTATTAGTGACATTCAAAGAAAATAAATTTTCTTACTTATATGTTGTATACTCGTATCGATGGTCACAGAATTTTTTACGAAATTAAGTTTTTCAGGGATTTCACAAAAATTTAATGCAATAGTATAAAAAATAACAATTTAAAGGTATTTTTTCCTGTAAAGTTACAATTATTTGAGTTAGGGCCTTCTACCTATGTATGACCAACGATATGTAAAATCAACACTTGAGATCGACTCTACCTATTTTAATTATTTTTATTGAGTTGTAAAGGGTGTCCAAATTTGAAGTTTCAATGGCCCGAAGCATTTTGTGGTGTTAAATTGACAATTTAGACGTAGAGAATATATGGTTTTAACAGGATGGTGCCACTTGCAACACATCAAAATAAACAATGGATCATATAAAAGAAAATTTTGAAAATAGCATTATTTCTTATAGAGGACAAGTGAATTGGTCACCAAGATCGTGCGATTTAACAACAGTTTAAGAGCTTAAAAATAACATTATCGAGCAAGAATCAAATATTGAGAACAGTTTATTTGAAAACATTATTGAGAATTTTGGTAATAGACTAGGAACCTGCCGACACTAGAAAAAATGTACAACTAATTAAAAGCTAGTTTAACAAGAATTTGGCATCATAAAACAAATTAACAGAAAACATTTCAAATTTTTATTATCAAGGCATTTTATTCATTATTTTATTTTGAACTTTAGATGTTAAAAAAAATTTTTTTCTCATGACATTTCAAATGTCAAACTTCGTATACAAAAATTAAACAAAAAATTTGTTTTCGAACTGCAATTACCAGCTCAAGTTCGTTTTTTTTTTAATTTTACTTATTTATAAAGAAATTATGTTTAAATTATGAAATACTTATGAGAGAACAATCTGAAAAAATAAGTTTTTTTACCGATTCTAGCGAAGTGAAGTTATTTTTTTAAACTAGCCACGCTATTGTCGTCAGAATTCATTTATCTCTTATTAGGTCTGTCTGCGTACTTTTCCAGTAGCAAATACTCAGTAAATTTTTTTGGGAGAGTAAGACCAATTTTACTCTGGCGGCTAAAAATATATCAAAAAGTACGCAGACAGTATCCAATAAAGTTTTGCAAGAAAACAGCTGATCGGTGTGTAAACAATTGAAATTACAAAGCAAAAGAGTTTTAGCATATGTGTACGCGAAAGTGAATTCTCGCGGTAAATTAAAAAATGCTAATTTTATCGGTTCTGCCATCTCCAATCCACTTACATTACGGTAAAATGCTGTTTATTATAATATTTTATAAACGTTAAAAATCAGCACAATTCTAACTACTTTCCTCTGCCATTGTTAAATTTCAATTTTTATTTTCGTTTCACAAAAATTTTTTCATAATTAGTAAATAAAAACAGCTGTTCAAACTAGTTGCAAAATCTTGCAAGAAGAAATTTCTCCAACAACATTTTGCAAGTTCTCAACTTCCAACTGTCAAAAAATTTTCTTTTTTGCTCTCTCGCTGCAAGAGATTTTGAGTACGCAGACAACATTTTGCAAGATTTTGTAACATTTTGCATAAAATGATGCAAAATATGTGTACGCAGACAGACCTATTAAGTGTTGAACGCAATATCATCTTGTAAACTTCCATATTCCAAGTAATTAAGAATCCGGTAAAACTTACGTTGCCATTTTCTAAAAATTTGCACAGCGGAGTGGATCTAAGCAAAACTCATTTATATTTTCTTTTTGAACCTGAACCACTTTTCTGGTCCCCACAAATTTTTTTTATTCTTATATCGCTGAATCCTTTTAAAATAATAGATACACTTTTTTATAGTTATTATAATATATATTTATTTATATCATAACACTCTTGGTACAATGATAACATTGTTGCTTATTTAAATGTGTAAATTACATATGTATGTACATACATACATATGTACTAATATTGTCATGTTAGAAGGAAAGTGTTAATAGGAAATTACAATAAAATGTTAAAAAGAACTTAAAAGAAAAATACTATTGTCATTTATCTAATTTATCAACAGAAATATGAAAAACTATCTTTTACTGGAGGAAGCAGCCAAGTTTTTGGCAGCGGTTATAGTGTTAACCATCAGCATGGCCACAGTCATAGGTCCAACACCGCCGGGTACGGGTGTTATATAGCCAGCTACTTGACGGACCTCTATAAATTAAGAGGAATACAAATTCGATATAACAAAATACAAAGGTTTAAAAGCAAATGTCCTATTTACCATCATAATCTACATCTCCCACCAACTTGGTTTTGCCATTGCTGTCAGTAATACGTGTAATACCAACATCAATTACACATGCACCGGGCTTTACCATTTCCTTAGTTATGAGGCCGGGTACACCAGTAGCTGTTATAATAATATCGGCCATTAAACAATATTTAGCCAGTTCCTTGGGAGGTGTAAAGCGATGACAAATGGTCACTGTAGCATCCATGGCATTGGTTTCATTACGACCATCGGCGTGCATTAACATGGCAATTGGCATACTCACATTTTTAGAACGTCCCACAACAACGGCATTCTTACCAAACGTTTCAATACCGGTACGCCTTAATAATTCAATTACGCCTAAAGGCGTGGCTGGTATCATAGACTTCATATCAAGGCACATGCGACCCACATTAAAAACATTAAAACCATCTACATCTTTTTCACATATAACGGCATTGCAAATTTTTCGCTCATTCATGTGTCCTGGCACTGGCAATTGAACCAATATTCCATCGACATTTGTATCATTGTTCAATTGTTCAATCAGCTCCAAAAGGTCTTTTTCGGTAGCAGTTTCAGGCAAACGCTTAGTTTCACTAGTAATGCCAACATCCTTAGCAGCATTCATTTTCATTCGCACATAGGTCTCACTGGCTTGATCATCGCCGACAATAATGGCTGTTAAATGTGGTTTACGATTGCCTTGGGCTGTAAATGCTTGAACATCTTGCCGAAGTTCAGTGCGAATTTGAGCAGCAATAGCCTTGCCATCGATGATTTGAGCCATACTAAGGAGAAATAATGTATGAAAGTTTTTTTTTTTAATTATGTATGTGTTATTATTAAAGAATACAAAATTTAAATTTGCACCAAAATTTAAATTCAACTAAACAACCCAATTAAAAAAAAATAAATTTCATAAAAAAATTAGTGTTTTTAATATTCAAGAAATATAAAAAATATATAATCACAATGTGTAGTCATGCAATAACAATTGTTTGTATCACCATTCATCTCATATGAAATAAAAAACATATATATGTATATAAAAACATCCCATTGCAAAATTATAAATTGAGTTTACGTATGTGTTTCTAAAAAAATTAAAAAAAAAATATATTAAAAATAAAAAAAAAAAACAATAAAAAAAATAAAAATATTAAAAAAAAAATAAAAATAAAAAAAATTTTAAAAATATTAAAAAAAATATATAAAAAAATAATAACAATATAAATAATATATAAAATAAAAAAAATAAAAAATATTTTTTTGGCTAAGCTGCCCATCAAAAATTTATTTTGTACCGGTAAGCAGTAAAAAAAATCATGCCTTCTTATAGCGCAATATTAGAGCGCATTCGAGGGTGCTATAAATGGAAGTCAGAAATTTCTATTAAATATATTTCATTTTTTATAAAATAACTTACTGGATCTTCTCTCGCTTACGAGGATGCAGGAATGTAAGCGAATGTACCTCTCTTTACTGTAGTTCTTAAAAAATTTATTGAAAACACATAAAAGAGACATGATATTACTGCATTAACCATGTGTGCAAATAGCAAATAACACTGCTCTGCAAAAAATAATTTTTTGTCTTTCCATTTAATAAAACTATGTGGACTATATGGATTTTGACGCGCTGAACTAAAATCCGTTGTCGGTTTTTTTCCATCAGATTGGGATTTTTTTTATGGGCGTGGCAAATTTTCCCCCTAAATTAGTCAGGTACGGAGACTTATTTCCTCCTAACTCGAGAACCAGTTATCCGATTTTCAAAAATAAAACACCAAAAAATGTGTAACAAAATTGTATTTATTTTAGTGGAATTCAATTTTTCTCTATCTCTTATCGTTTTGGAGTTATTTAGAAATTAATGGAGAAAAACAATTTTTTCGTGCAAAATTCGTAATATTTTTCAATTTAAAAATGAAATGAAACATTTAAAATTTTTTTCTGAGAGCTACTTGTCTTGGAAATAAAAAAGTCATAAACCATAAAAATCGGTTAAAAAATGTGGATTTTATTGTAAATAAAATCCACATTTACCGCAGGTACCCAATATTGTAATGCAACCAGCCTTGCATATGATATATGCAACATTTCGTTAGGTGAGCAGGTAATGGAACTGAAGTACAACGGTATTTTACATAGTTCTTGGAATTAATATTTATAACAGTATTTTTCAATTACCTGTGATTTTAAATTAAGAACATTAGGGTAGATTCTGGTATTTATTGTATATATAGAAGCAAATGGGCAATAAATAAGTCACTTTTAATTTGAATATCGTGCGGTTAAAATCGGCAACAGTCAATAGATCTTATAGTGTACTTGGTTATTGTGTAAAGAAATAAAGCAATTAAAGAATCCACAAACGCTTTCATATTACAAATATAAAATGTAGGAAGAGAGTTATAGCTCGTAAAGCAAGAATAGGTCGAAAAAACTGTGTCCTGCTAACATCGAATAAAATGGAATTGTGTCCAAGCGGATAAACGTAGAGTCATGAAACTTCGAATATATATTTCTCGAGTCAAAAGAATATTTCTCCCCAAAAATTGATCAAAATGTACGAAAATTTATACCGCACAGTGTATTTTTCAGTATGTTCAAAATTTTCAACCTAATAAGAGTGACAAAATTTGATCTACGATTCTGAAATTTTGCAGGAATTGCTTTGTTCTGACGGAAAATAAATGTGACACGCCCACCTCCCATACAACGTTTTCTCTCAAATTCTTATAATTTCTCTATAAATCGAGATTTTGGAATAATAAAGGACTATATTGAAATATCTAAGTTGTATTTATTACCACAAATAACTTCGACACACCTACTACAACGCCCACTTTTCACATTATCTACTGTTAATGAAATTTAAATTTGTAAAACCGACAAAATTAGAGGTATGATGATAAAATTTGCTATGGAAATCCTTCTAGTCAATGTTATTGCTATGCCAGAAAATTTAGGTGACACGCCCACTCTTACGCCCACATCCTATATAATGCTTTATCTCGAATTCAGATAATTTCTCAATGAATAAAGATTTGGGAATAATAAAGGACTATATTGAAATATCTAAGTTATATTTATTAGCAGAAATTTTACTGACACGCTTACTTTAACGCCCACTTTCACTGAAACACTAAATTTACGAAAACATTTTAGCAGCATATCAAGGTTATAAAGAGTGGTTAAATTTTAAGGGCCGATGTTGATTTTTAATAAAACACAAATTATTTAGGAAATTATTATCATTGCTTTTTGTAATGATAATATTTGTATGGTTCAATTATGTATGGAACAAAAAATCGACCAAATGGCCCCCGCGACCTCAACGGCACACCTCGATTCGATAGTCCAAATTTTTAATAACACTGTTGATGCTCAATTGTTGGGCACGATGATGAGTCGAAGTTGACTGTTTTTTTTTTGCAACACTATCGTGAAAAACAGGAATGCTTCTCATTTAACGAATTAAGAAGGCATTTATAGATGTTCTAACATTTTATACAGACCTGTTTTAAATTTAAAATTTAACCACCCTCTACAAAGAAAGTGATGTTTATTTTAAAGATTATTCCAAGCGATTAACAAAATAATAAATATTGTGCTTTAAATGTACACAAAATTGGTGGTGGGTATAAAAGATTCGGCACAGCCGAATATAGTGCTCTTAAGGCCATGACTGACTATCCTACAAAGTCGTGCGATTATGTCAAATAAAAATCTGATAGTTTTCTGTCCTACATGAAAAAATCGCAACAAAATGTGTTATTGGATGCCACACTGTCATACTTGCTTAGAAAAAGCAACTCTGATCGCACAGAAACTATTATTTTATGAAAATTTTCAAAAGATTATCAAATCGGACACACTTGTCAAAAAATCTGTCACACATGTGCACTTTGTGTCCACACTATCACACTTTCTGAACACACATACAATTTTTGACATATCGAACGACTAAATCTGATAGTCAGTCATGGCCTTTACTTGTTATAAATATAATCGTATGTACAAATTGCTTTTAAAAGTGGTCACAGAATTTGTAAGTATAATTTTTTTTATTTATGATTGAATTTTTCTAATAATACTTTTTTATAAAATTCACTCTGTTTAGAAGCAAAATGTCTGAAGTCTGGAAATATTTTCAAAAAGTAGACAACGCAGCACAATGTAATATTTTCCCAAAAAGGTTAATGTCCAAGGGCGGTAGTACTAGTGGCCTCATACGGCACCTTCTTTTGGTTCATAAAATAAAATTTTAAAACGATTCTTCAACACGTGCACCAAGTAAAAAAATAATTCCACCATTAAAAGTTTTTTAGTCACCCAAACATTACCAGAAATTGTTTCAAAATTGGCAGCAGTCGATGGAATATCTATTCGAACAATTACACAAAGTTCTTTTATTAGATAAAATTTTTTCAGTAAAAATATGACATTACCAAAATTAAACTGATGTTAAAAACATTGTAATGAAATATTACAACGCCGTTAAAAATATGATGGTGAAAACAATATCGAGTCAAATTTGTGACAATTTGTGGTTTGCTCTTGTATTAGACGAGTGGAGTAGTGTTGCCCAAAAATAGTATCTGTTTACATGCCAATAATTATTTTTATAATTTGGGTTAAGTTTATATTTCCGGAAGATGTAATGCTGACACAATAACGACTCTAATGGAAAATAAACTACTAGTAAAACAATGAATTATTAACCAAATCGTGATGTTAAAGTTAACAAACATTATTTATTTTAAAAGAAATATTATTTTCGGGAATCCCGGGAATTCCCGGGAAGACGATTTTTTAATTCCCGTTTCCCGGGAAAGTAAAAAGACCGGGAAATCCCAAACCCTAGTCACATAGAACATAATAATTTACCAACAACGATATGTAAATGACGCTCAAAATATTGTAGAATTGTTTGAAAGGAGAAAACGCAAGAGTAATTCCCCGTTTTTATTTGCAAAAACATTCAAACTTTTTTTTACCAAGAAAAAATTACACACACGGATACAAGTTTACATAAGTATGTATGTATGTAAGTACATATAACTTATCTTGGCATGCACGTACTATAAATTTATTTATTTTATTCAAATATTTTTTATTGATTGTCATAGCTTTAAGCTGTCTGTCTTTAACTTTCGCCATAAACATAGAAACCAATTGAGCTTTGGTTTCTAATGGCTACAGCATTATGGTTATGGCACATTTAATTTAAGCTTAACTTTTCGCAACTAGTGGTTGTTGAAACCTTCACACGACAGTATAAAAAGGTATATATGTATAGGTTTGTCATTCCATATGAAATTTCTACAATATTCATTTCCGACCCAATAAAGTATATATTTTCTGAAATCTTCTGAACAGGAGAGTCGATTAAGCATTATACTGTCCGTGTGTATGTTGAAATCAACTTTTTAAAGCCCCTCGCCAAGACTCGTGTAAGGTATCAAAATATCAGAAATATTCAGGAGCAGATCGGTAACTTTCTGAGGTAAGAGTAAATAAACATGGCTGCCTCTGTTTTTTCGCTTCTTTTTACCACAAAAAATAAAATTTCCCAGCCCTAGGATAATTTATAAACACGGTTGTTAGTAATATTTGTAGATTTGGTATGTTTCTGGAGATATTCATAAAAAATTATGGACAAATTGGTTACAAATCAGAAGAGTTATAGGCAAAAATTGTTATTTTTTTTAATTATTTAAAAAAATTTCAAACTCTTAAATAATTTTTGAACACGCTTAAAAAACCAAGTTGTAAGCCATAATATGGAAACCAGCTCAGATATAAGCACCAAAGTATAATAGCTTCGGTGTTTTTCCTAAAATTTACACACGGAAATCCATATTTTTCAGTTTCTTTACAACCA
This sequence comes from Phyto melanocephala, assembly GCA_941918925.1. Taxonomy (NCBI): domain Eukaryota; kingdom Metazoa; phylum Arthropoda; class Insecta; order Diptera; family Rhinophoridae; genus Phyto; species Phyto melanocephala. Next base: position 28,512,489 of record OW799233.1, on the reverse strand, counting down.
AGAGAGCCAATATGGGATAAAATGAAAGAGCTTGAGTATTAAAATACAGTTAGCTATGAAAAGAAAAAGTCCAAGATGGCGTCCTAGAATTAACGGAAAATATACGAGTCAAACATTTTAGTTACGGTTTTATCCCTTCTAAGCCCCACAATATTGGTATCAAATAAAAGGGCTTGACCAATACAATGTAGTTAACTATTAAAAAGTGTAAAATGTAAGATGGCGTCTGAAACAAAATGGCGAAACAAATTTTATAAGCCCCGACATTATGGGTATCAAATAAAAGGGCTTGACTAGTAGAATACTATGTAAAAATTAAAAATCAAAGACTGCAAAATCTAAAATCTAGGCTAAGCTACGATGAGGTCATTATACCTATGGGCATGTCATAATTACAAAAAAACAAGCAAAAATACCGTTTAGTCTCTATTTCTCAGAGCCAAAATAAAAAAAAAATTAATGTAAAAAACAAACACTCTTATGTGTGCTTTAAATTAGGGTAGCTTTTGCATTAATTTGTAGTTACCTTAAAGTTAATTTTCTTACTTTATAAAAAAGAATAGTGCAACATCGAACGCATTCGGTGAGTATTCGTTGCTGTTTTGATTTACTGCCATAAGCATTCACTTAACAAACAATGTATGTAAAGAGAGCAGCTACACACAGTACGCACATTCAACTGTAACGTATCAAGCTTGAATAATGCAGCTCTCTAGTACATATATACAAAAACGTATACGTACCCTTTCTGATTAGGCAAGTCTCTTGCGCAAGTTAGTTTTTTTATTTTCCTTTGATTAACTTGCCCAAGTTTCGTTCTCTTTTACTTACTATACCCTTCACACAGTGAAAAAGGATATATATATGTATGTACATAGGTTTGTCATTCCGTGTGAAATTTCTACAATTATCATTTTGTTGAAATCAACTTTCTGAAGCCCCATGACATCCCCTGGACCCGGTATTAAAATATCAGAAATATTCGGGAATAGATCGGTATTGAAAATCAGAATCATCTGTACATAAACAACTGAGATATGCGCAAAAAACCACGACCACCTCGTTTTTTTCACAACAACAACATACAACACATACATACAAACGTGGTATACTGGTTAGAGTGAATCGAATCCCAGCTGAGCCAAACAATTTTTTTTTTATTTTATATATTATTTTTATTTTTTAACGTAAACTCAATTTATAATATTACAATCAGGGTACACTTATACAAGGTGGCAGTGCCAGCCCAGCTATTTTTTGTGTTCTGCAGTATGTCAAACTACATATTTAAAAAAATGTTTCAACTTCGGAAATTGTCAAACTCCATACATAAAAAAAGAGAGACAAAAATTGCTCTCCTTTACGCTATCACCTTATGTAATTACACCATGATTACAATGGAATGTTTTTATATACATAAATGGTGATATTAACAATTGTTGTTGCATGACTACACGTTGTGAAGGGTATATGATTCGGCACGGCCGAATATATCACTCTTGTTTGTTTTTAATTTTTTGACATTTCTTTTTTGTTATTGGTTTCTCAGTTAAAAACTTGCTTGTACTTGCCGAGTACAGGCAAGTGTGTACTCAAATATGAGCAATTTTCTTCCTCTTAACCCAACCTTACCCCTTTTATCCATAAACACAAGATTTGAGCAAGTGTCTTGCGTAAGTGACTTGCCTAATCTGAAAGTGGTGTACGGAAACAAAAATTCGACACTCTTTAAAAATTAAACAAATATGTATATGCAATTGTTGTGGATGATACAATATTTATTTATTTTTTTATATATTACCCATACATTTAATATACTTTTGTGTTTAATAAAAATAAAATTATGTACTTATTTTCATTTTATCTTTTTTTTTTTTTTAATTTAAATTTATTACTATGCCATTGAGTTTAAACAAATTTTCATATAAACAAATATATCGATGGTCGCAAGTAGAAAGGCCCTAACTCGTATTTTTAGTATCATATAAAATTTCAATTGTTTGAGTAAGGGCTTTTCTACCTGTCACCAACAATATGTATAAGTTTGATTAAATTGATAAAAAATAAAGAATTTTTGAAAGAAATACAGACATAATAACTATACAAATTTGCTTTTAGAAAATTTTATGCATAATTTTCATTTCCGAAGGTTTAAAGTCCAACTTTGATTTGCGGTAAAAGTAAAATTTAAATAATTCATAAGATTATTGCGATTAAAAAATAAAAATATCTATTTACGAAGTTAATAAAAATCTTATTTATTAATTACTTAATAATAACTTAATTGAACTTTTGTCAATTTTTTCTAATTCTAATGTAAATTTTGTGCAATTTATACTTTTTAAATTACGTCTTAACGAATTTAGAAAACCTTCAGCATTTGTTAAATAAAAAGCTGACATGTTCATTTCTGCAGCTAACTTTTTCCATTTTTCATTTTTATTAAGCTTATTGCTAAGTTTTGAAAAAATTTCCTTATTATTTAAAGCTAACTCTAAATCGATTATATTGATATTTACCTTGTCTTCAAAAAATTCTAGTTTAATATCAGATTCTTTTATTAATTTAGATGATGAAGTAGACTCTGCAGTATCTTTTGTTGTTTTACTGCTAGAATCACTGTTGTTATCTTCCTCGTTATCTTCGGTTAAGGAACCTGAATTATCTTCTTCTTTTATAACCAATATGCGTTCTTCATCCTCCGTAACCTCGTCACAGGAGCTTTCATCTATTTGTTGTGTTTTGTCAGAACATGGGTATTTATTCTGGAAAGTAAGTAGAAGATCGAGAATTTGTTTAGACTGCTCATCACTCGTTACTAGCTGTTTGGACAAATCCAAAGGGGTATAGCCGGCTCTATTGTTAGTGTATAATATGGTTGTTAGTTTTGGACAAGTTTTTAATATTAAATTTACTAGTTTTAGATTTTGCTGTTGCACTGCCATGTGAAGAGCATTACTTCCATCTTTGCTACACTGAGCAAACACCATGAACGCATCCATTTTTAATAATTTTTCAACAATTTCCAAATTGTTGTTGCGTATAGCTAAATGCAAACATGTAAAGCCATCATCATTAAGTAAATTTAGATTTAAAGTAATTTCGGAATTTATAAAACTTTCCAGGCATTTTACGTGTTTTTCAGAGACTGCAATATGCAGAGCTGTATTACCTTCAGAATCTTGGATTTGTGGGTTGCAGCCCAATTTTAATAGAGGTCGTATATAGTTTGGCTGTCCGTAAAGACAAGCATAGTGTAAAGCTGTTTGATTTCGTTTATTTACTAGACTATTAAAAAGTTCATTAAGCTTAAAATAATCTAAGATCTTAAATATCGGCATAACAAATTTATTATTATCTGTTAGTATAATTTCGTGTATCAGTGAATCTCCGTACTTTTCAGAATATTCATTAACAATTTTTGCAACTTGCTTAGCTGCACTATCTCGTTTTGTCATATTTGATGGCGTTGCCGACCTAACAATATCTTGGAATATATTTACAATACGCTGTATGTATATGTTAAGGGGCTGAGAATGATGATGCGATATTGTATCACCCCCTTGTCTAGCCATATCCATTTGTTTTTTACTAATCATTAACTTTTTATAATGGTATTTCTTTCCATCGCTGCTGCTAGTACATACTCCATCTTTTTCGATACGGTTATCACTTAATTCATTATCTTGTTCTGTATCAAAATCTTTCATTAAGTAGTTTAAGAAAACAGAATCAATTGATATATCAGATTTGTTGTCTTTTGCATTCGTACTTAATAATTTACTGATATCATCAGATCCATAACTTAAATTCATTGATTTCTGTTGTTCTTGTAAAGTTTTAGGAAGTTCTCCTGAATTTAATGAACCAGAATTGCTACAAGAGCCACTATTGAAAGATGAGCATGTTCGCCTACGCTTGCGAGATATTGCTGCATAGCTTGGCTTATAACGAAAAGATACCGGAGGATAACTTCGCTCATCATCTGATGGTCTTACAAGTTCAATAAAAACCTCAACGGCTTTGTCGATTTCCTTATCTTTATATTCTGGTGTTCTGCACACTATGGCATACTGATGATGAACATCGGATTCTCGAAAAGTTCCAAAAGCCTCCCATACTTGTTCATCTTCAATCATTTCATAAAATCGAACTTTAATATTTTTTTTGCTTACTTTCTCTACTAATAATATTAAATCATCGCCTCCTGCAACATTGCCTGTTGTTATGCTTAAACGTGTAATTCGTAGTTCCCCAGTCTGAGCTGACTTACGATTATTAATTGGATTTGAATAAACTGGTGAAGCTATAGGCGTATATGACTTGTTCTCTTCAATACGAAATGCTTCAAAACATAAACGTACCTTTTAAGGATATTTAAATGAAAAAATAAACGTTTATTGTTAATTGTATATACGCACTTAATTTATGAAGTAACATCTAGAAGTGCTACTTTAAGGAATGTCTATTGTTTAAGTGTTTACATTACGAAGATTATAATTTTTAAAACGACGAAAGGTGTGATCTGTGTGCTACATTCGTTTTATCAATCATTTCAAAATTGTTTTCAATATTTTTTTACATTTTTTTTAGGTTGGTTTTAAAATAATTTTTAAAGTCTGTCGGAATTCAACATACCTTTTCAATAAGATCGTTTTTCATCACACACGAGTACATAACATTGAAAAAATATTTATTTTGCAAATATTTTTCAAATGTATCAAGGCATATTTATTCATGAATAAAATATACATATTTGGCTTAAAAAAGCTTTATATTATTTTGAAACAATATATAAAAAATGACCATTATAAGAAAATTTTCTTTAAGTAACATAATATATTTATTACTGTAGCAATTCTAGTGTTTCTTTATGTTTGCGAACAAAATATTCACCTGGTTTAAATTCATATCCTTGGCTTCTTTTTCCGTTTGCTTATAAAGCTCCTGTTCTTGCTTTGTTGTTAAAACATCTCCACCCAAACGTTTTCTCTTCTTTTTTAACAATTCTTCAACAATAAACTTTTTGGCTGTATGTATAATTCCCATATTTTTAAATTCGGCAAAATAACCAACGTCTTGGGACACCTTCAACTCATGCGGGTCACATATGTCGTGGTCATCCTTACGCACCACTAACTGATGCGAGTGTGGACTTTCCAAATTTGTCTGAAAAAGACTACATCGTATAATTGCAGGTCCTTTATAACCGCACAGTTCAACTTCAGGAAAAGTTTTTGTATTCCTTAATGAATTTGTACCATTTAAGGAGCCGTGTGTGCCATGCATTTCTGATTTGTAACGAAATCGGAACTTTTCCACTGGCTGTTCCGTAATACGTAAAGTTGCTTCATATTCATATTTAATATTAGAACAATTAATGTTCAATGTTGTTGTGGCCATAGGCGATTGTTGAAAGAATTGCTGGTGGTTTATAGCATTTCCAAAGTTTAAATGTGGTGAAAAATTCATATTTTGCTGATACTGATACGACTGATTGGTATTACTGTTTATACATACATTTTGCAATTGTACATATTGTCCCGTATTTTGTTGATAAGACTCTGGTAATATGTCTAGCTGCGAGAACTCAGTTTGGAGAGCCGAATCTGGTGATTGTACTGGTGAATAATGATTTGAAACTGGAGATGTATCAGGACCTGGCGATGTTGTACTATTATAGCCACTAGTGCCACATATAGAAGATTCACTGACACATCGTGTCCGTTCTAGTGTATCCATATTGATAAAATCCTTTTCATTTGCAACACTTAAATATGGCAACATATTCGCCATGTTTTCTATAATTTCTTTTGTAGGGTTTTTTGTTTTAAAGAGAAATTAGTTGGTTGATGTTTGCAACTCCCTTATTTACAATGTGACAGCTTACTTTTTATAAATTGTGTTGTGCTGAATTTTTTACGGCGCAATAATTTAACGAATAAACGTCTTTTAGGCAATAAGAACGTTTCGACTTCACTCAGATTTTCTAAAATGTAGTTTAAAAATACACACACAATAAACTATTCGGTTACTTTGAGCTTATAGAAAAAAAAATATGGTTCTTCCCCTTTTATAAACACACACAACCGTAGAGATAAAAAAACCAAAGCTCATTGTATGAGTCAACAATTCAGATGTGTTTTTTATTTACACAACTTTACGATGATTTTGTTCACTTTTTGTTGTTAAATATTTGTATATGTACATATGTATGTATAAAACCACAATATACAAATATTCTTTATGTTAATATAAAGAATATTTTTTTTAATGGAAAATTTTATGTTAAACGATCCGCATTGGTTTACTGACAAATTATCAATGATTATAATTTCAATTTCATGTTAAATAAGTTTAAAAGTAAAGAGCTTTTTAACTTTAGACGTCATAAGTTTTGTATTACAAAAACAAGTTTTAATGCGATTTTTAGGTGATAATAATAAAAGAATATATGTATCGCTCTTTTTTTCTAAGTGATTTATGTATTGTGAGCATCAAATAAAGGAAAACCCGCATGTTTGAAAATAATTTTATTGTTTAAAAAAACAATGATAGGTACATATATAAAAAACAATATTACAATCAAAATTCTTTAGTAACACAAAGCTAGATCGTTATAAAATAAAACCCCGATTCAGAATATATACACTTTATTGGGTATAAAATGAATATTTCGACGTGTTACAAACTGAATGACAAAATTAGTATACCACAGCCAACCCCCACCCCTTTAAATCGTTGAGAAAGCAATAATATACCGCTTTCTCATTGGCCAAGTCACTTGCGCAAGTGTTGTGTTTATAGAAAAAAGGGGTAAGGTCGGGTTAAGAGGAAGAAACTTGCTCATTTTTGAGTACACACTTGCCTGTACTCGGCAAGTACGAGCAAGTTTTTGTTGAGAAACAAAAAAGAAAAAAAACAAACAAGAGTGCTATATTCGGCCATGCCGAATCTTATGTACCCTTTACAACGTGTAGTCATGCAACAACAATTGTTTATATCACCATTTATCTCATATGAAATACGTACATACATATAAAAACATCCTATTGTAATATTATAAATTTAGTTTACTTATGTGTTTAAAAAAAAATAAATTAAAAGAAAAATTAAAAATAAAACAATAAAAATTTGAATAATATATAAAATAAAAAAAAAATTGTTGGCTCACTCTAACCAGTATACCACGTTTGTATGTATGTGTAGATAATTGATAATTGTAGAAATTTTAAACGGAATGACAAACCTATCTATACCCTTTTTCACTGTGTGAAGAGTATAATAAGTAAAAGAGAACGAAACTTGGGCAAGTCAATTGCTGAGTCTGAACATGAAAGCAAGTTCAAAGAAAAATAAAAGAAAATAAAAAACTAACTTGAGCAAGTGACTTGCCCAATGAGAAAGGGGTAATAGTTACGAACGTCATATCTTCAAAAAATCCTCGTATAGAAGAAAACCAAATTTTAATTAAAATGTTGCCCGAATTGAAATATAAGCAGTTATTGATTGAACCTTTTTTCAAACCAATCCGGCTAAATAGCTATGTAAATATTTTATTTAGTTAATATTTGAGCGATAAAAAGCTAACTTTCCCCATAAATTCAAAATTTTAGAGATAAACTGTTGTATAATCCGATTTTACACTTGAGAAATTGAAAGATAAACTGGCGAAATTTGAAGGCAGGCTTTACATAATTTTTCCCAATTTTGAAAAGAGTATTTAAAACATATCTTTTAAATTATTTATATGACATTATTTTCCGAAGTTCTATTCACCATGACCGCCTTATCGAATTTTTTTAGTTATCCCAATAAAGAGCATTTTTAAACCTCTTTTTAGTGAACCAATAAAGTTTATTTACAAATAACATAAATAACAGTGAAAAAGGGTATATATAGGTTTGTCATTCCGTGTAAAATTTCTACAATTATCATTTTGTGGAAATCAACTTTCTGAAGCGCCATGACATCTCCTGGACCCGGTATTAAAATATCAGAAATATTCGGGAATAGATCGGTATTGAAAATTAGAAACATCGGTACATAAACAACTGAGATATGAGCAAAAAACTACGACCACCTCGTTTTTTTCACAACAACATACAACACATACATAAAAACTTGGTATACTGGTTAGAGTGAGCCGAAAAATTTTTATTTTATATATTTTTTATTGTTTTATTTTTAATTTTTTTTTTTTTTAACAGATAAGCAAACTCAATTTATAATATTACAATGGGATGCTTTAATATATATATATATATATGTTTTTTATATGTAAGTACGTATTTTATGAGATAAATGGTGATATAAACAATTTTGTTTTTGCATGACGTTGTGAAGGGTATATAAGATTCGGCACGGCCGAATATAGCACTCTTGTTTATTTTTAATTTTTTGACATTTCTTTTTTGTTTTTGGTTTCTCAATAAAAACTTGCTCGTACTTGCCGAGTACAGGCAAGTGTGTACCCATGGTACAATTATCAGGTAGCCTCACTAAAACATCTGATTTTTTTTCTCTACCTTCTGGTTTAACTAAGATGTCAAATTTTGTTTATGCATGTGTATATATTGTGTACGTATATATTCTACCGCAAAAAAAACACGCACACACATTTGCTTTTTGACATATAAGTCGTCGTTTTCCAGCAACAAAATACATTTAGGATTTTGTTGTTGCAGAACTGAGGCTACCTGATGATTGTACCATGTGTGTACCCAAATATGAGCTAGTTCCTTCCTCTTATCCCGACCTTACCCCTTTTAACAATAAGCACAAGATTTGCGCAAGAGACTTGCCTTGTCAGAAAGGTCTTTAAGCGCCCATCACTGGTTATAGGTGCCACTCTGGCAAAAAAAAATCGCTATGTTGACGATACTAAAAAAGCTTAATAAAAAGCAAGAAAAAAACGCATTTTTTATATTAGCGTCACATATGAACTTTTTTAGTTCACGCTTAATGTAATTTAAAAAATCGCTAGTATCTGGATTTGCAGGTTAACATTTTTTTATTTCAAAATTGATATAATGTTTAACTACCGTATAATACAAATACTTACATAAACAAATTAAAATTATATACCTAAAATTAATACAAATATTTAAAGTCAATTTTACCGAATCTATTTCCTCTAATAGTACCTGTAGCCCAAATTCCTTTTTGTCGTAAATAAAATACTAAGTTTAGAGTAGTAAAATAATTATCGAAATATAGTTATTGATTTTTTACTTCGGGAATAGTTTTTACTAGGTGAATCACAATATCAGAGCAAAATCCAAGCTTTGAGCCAATTAATATTATACCTTTTCCCTGATATATCTCAACATCGTAAACTATGCCTTTTTAGCTGCAAAGACAAAAAATCTTCATTCTCCATTTGATCGGTTTTTTCGGCATATACTGTCTCAGAGTGGTTCTACCTTTAAAAGGAACCATCATCCATCCACAAAAAGATTTTCATCTTTTGAAATAGCGTACGATTTTTTTGTAAATATATTTATAATTGGGCGAATTTTGTAAAGCTTATCGCTTCCTGGTGACTCTGTTGAAATCTTTGTCTGGATATGTTTTCTGGGAATGATGGTATCACGGAACCGATGGTCCAATACATTTCCAAACGCGAATAGCCACTGGCACCGATCATTATTTTTAGAGCTAGATATTTGAGAAGTTCTTCGATAGTTAAATTTACTGGCTTCCATCTATAATCATTGAAGATTGTTTTGTCGAAAATACCAGTTGTTGAAGAAATTCTTCCGTAAAGTACTCCAGAAAATAATGTACAGGTAATTTCGTATTTTTCTTTGGGAAAGCTTCAGAAAAAGAAGTCTGGATTTATCCAGGAAGTTTTTTTCCAACGAAATTGTTGAAAACTTTTAAATGGAATTTGTGGAGTTTGAAAAATTGTTTTACTTTTTTTAACCGCCCCTACTATATCATTAACCCTATTAACATCATCATTATCAACATTAATGATCATTTTATCAATATTAATAACCCTATCACCTTCATTATTGTTATCAACATCAATATCTTGATGTTGGTTTCATACGGACTTTCTCTAGAAAGTTCTTCTAACAAAAAGCTTTTATTGCTATCGAAAGCATCAAATAAATTGTTTATAACTTCACATTCTTCCGATTCATCTAAGTCAGAAACATCGGAATCGGCAAAATTGGTCAAAATTTTTTCACATTTTGAGTCCTTTAAATTTCTAGTAATTTTTTAAATGAATATAAATGGAGAGCTAAAAAAATAACGTCTGTATCATAGCAGCTTCAAGCTTAAAATGATGATATTTGTATTGTGTGTATGTATATTATTTACAACACAACTTACGTTTGTATCCATATGGATACATACAATTTTTAAAAAATTCGCACAGCTCTTTTCTTACTTAAAAGAAAAACTATTGATGCAAAAATCTAAAATAAACAGTATTCTTTATGTTGCATGTGTTTTTTTAAACATGGTTACATATAGATATGTTATTTCTAAAATAAAAAACCCTTCTTTCAAAACAAAATAAAAAAACGGTTTTTTAAAAATGATATATATTTTTCAGTTTTGTAAAAATCAAAAAATTGTTTTTTGAAAATGATTCATAAGATCTTAAAAAACAATAATAAGTCGATATCTGAATCAATTATTTATTATTTATTTATTTATAGCGAAAGGGTTAGGGAATTGATTGTATTTATGTATATTAGTAGTAATAATATAGTAATTTTTTTTAGTTAAAGCATCGTTTGATATGAAAAAGTCAAAACCGTATTTTTTAAGTTACGAGGTTGAGGAAGTAAGGCATCGATATGTTAAACCAAGGTACATGGCTTTTTGAGACTACCTGCTATGAATATACCTTGTGTTAAACAAAAATTAATAAAACAATCATTCTAACACCGGCCATGGTACACTTAACAAGGTATATGAAGCGAACAATTCGACAGATGATTATTATTTTATTAAAGTATTTCGTGATATGATCTGTCAAACGTTATGTTTTACCAACACACATACAGTATTAGGTACAGGGAAGGAAAATGGCTTTTATGATTTTGTACCAAGTATGAAAGCAAAATGTACTTTTTAGGCCATGACGGTACCATTTTTTTTAATATTTATTAATAAAAACATAAACCTAGCAAAAATGTTAATAAAAATTCAGAAGTATACAATAAAAAATATTACATTCATAGGTACATACGTAGAGATCGGTTGTTTAACAAATTTTATTTATTAAATACTTTAAGACAATAAATTTTCTGTTATTTTAAAATTAAAGCAATAAGAATATGTTGACTTCAGTACCTCTTTTGTTTGTATCAAATTTGAAACAGCAGAAACGTGTAGTCTATTTCTTTCCTTTCTTTTAATTAGGTTTTAGAAAGAAAAAACTCGACGTTCGACGTTGGCCGAGGAATGCGGTATAGACAGAATTCCTCTTACAATTCTTGAAATATCTGGGAACATGAACTCATTTAATTCATTTTTCATCTGTGATACTTTAGACCAAAAATAGGAAATATTTGAATCTTTGTGCGATCTAAGTTCAATGAAATCGGCTGGTGCTCTGTACTGATTATTTAGTGCTTCAATAAATAAGACACACACAAAAACAAAGTTAAAGAGAACATGGACAAAATTATTGTTGCCATATAGTGAGACATTGGAATTTTTAAATTGTAGCTCGCGGTAGTACGACGGTACCAACAAGGTCAAAAATGTACCATAAAAAGTACAATTGTACCATGATTTCCACCCCTGATTAGGTAACCACGTTGTACACAGGGTATACTGTTGTACATTTGTTTATCTCAGCTGCTGTTTGACAGTTCTCGTCGCATTGCAATAACAAACCCCAAGGCGAATTTAATTATCAGGTGGTGGTAATTCTACAACAAATACATTAAAAAAACAACATGGTTTTTTATTGTTACTTTCGACTGTCGATGTGTCAAAAACTACATGGTTTTTGTTTGTGTTTTTTTGCGCGGGAAAGAGTAATCTATATAAACATAAATAATATTTGACAACTCAGCCATTTATGCAAATAAAAAAGTAGATCAGTTGCGTTGTCAACACCACCTGATAATGAATTCGCCTTGAATAAAACCCATGATGTTTTCTTTGTTGTATTCTTACGACTACCATATGCTATTATATTATGAGTACAACTTAACACTTATGTATGTATGTAAGTATACACAAAACTGTTCAATGATTTCTTAACTTTAAATTGGCAAACCTGTAATTCTTCAAATGTTTTTGTCTTGTAAATTGTTGTTGTTGCACTACATTAATATTCGCACAAAATTTATAAAGTTTTATACGTAATAACCAACAAACACTAAACATTGTAAAACATATATGTACATAAATCTGACAAAATTAGAAATTTTATACACAATATTGATCAAATGAACTATGCACTCTTAAGAGAAAACAACAACTGCAAACAAGAGCTTTTTTATTTACTTATTTCTACGAAAATTTTAATATCATAAAACTAGTAATAGTAACCATGTAGGTACATACCTAAATAAATGTTTTTTATGTTGGTATGTATTTATAAATGACTTGTTTTATTTAATTTATGTATGTACCTAGCTCATCTTAATAGGATTTTTATTAAAAATTTACCTTTTTAAGTCCTTAAGTATTTGAATAAATATAAGTATGTATGTAGGTAGATGTTTAATTAACTTTGTAAGTTGTATCTGTACACTAGGTTATAAACAACGTGCTCGTCGTTAGGTTGAAAATACTTAATAGCTAGTTTTGCATTTAGCGCGTGGTTTTTGTGTAAGAGAATAATAACAACAGTTTATCCAAATAGGTATACACAGTAGTAGGTATTGTAGGTAGGTAAGCATCGATATCACTGTTTGAAAGGCCCTAACTCGTATTTTATTACGAAAGTGAGTCTTTTAGTTCGTCAGCTGATTATTTTTTATTAACTTTTTGTAAACTTCAGGTGTCAAAGCCTATAGATAAAAACAATTCTCTCTTTTCTTTTTCATATTAAACGTCAAACTTAATATATAAAAAACATAAACAAAAAATTGTTCTCCAAACTACGATTACCTGATGAATAAATATGCCTTGGTCAAAACTAAATAAGAGTGCTATATTTGGCCTTACTGATTCTGAAAATACCCTTCACCATCAAGTGCATTTTGCTGTATTATTATGCCATGCCATCTTTAATTTTAAATTTTTATACAACACTAGCTGCATATGTTGTTTTGCCATATAAATTATTTCTGGGATATATTTTTAAGTTCAATAAAAATAACTAACTAACTCTGAGTAAATTAAAAAAAACGTAAACCATTTGTGTTCTACGGTACACAGATCTATCTTAGTTTAAAATTTCATTGAAGTTGTTATGTTATTTTAGTTAGGCAAGGATTGTCCCTTGAGGTGAGTCACCCTTTATATTTAGGAGTGTGAAAAATAGATGTTGACCGATTTTCAAACGTTTATTTCTGCATTGGGTGAACTATAAATTGTACACAATTTGAAGAACAAATTTTAGTTATATTATGTGAAAATTTCTAGATCGGTCCAGCTGTCTGGCCTACCTGAGGGGGCGTGAAAAAAGGCGTGGCGTTGAGGGTATGAAAAATAGATGTTGACCGATTCTCAGACCTACCCGATGTGCAAACAAAATTTCATGAAAAGCGGTCGAGCCGTTTCATTGGAGTTAAATCACAAACAACGCGACACGAGAGTTTTATTTATTAGATAGTTCACTGTGTTCTACTTGTCAGGCCCTTTCATTTTACACCCATATTGATTTGGTTAAGAAAAAAGTTATCCGTCATTTTATTTCGCAATTCAAAGATTTCTTACTTTTTCAAAGTTTTCTACTAGTCAATCCCTTTTATTTGATACCGATACTAAAAAACCTCAAGGGGGAGAGTATAAAATGGTATATATATATTCGTCATTTTGTGTGTAATTTCTATAATATATTTAATATTCGACCGTATAAAGTTTATATATTCGGAATACTTATAGGTAGAGGAATTTACAGAAAATCTGGTCAGTTGGTCAGTTACCGACAAAGATATCGGCGAAAAAAATGTCAAATAAAACTTCAGATTATCAATTATCTAGCTTACAATGGCTAATACTTTAAATAAACTTATATTGTGCAAATTTTCAAAATCCTTCATTTTTAAGTTATACACCTGATTATTTATCCGATTTTTATAGTATTTTTTGTATTTTCTAAGTCTATGAATTTTGAAATCATAGACTGACTATTGATTTAATTTGAAATTAAAAACTTTTTGTATTTTCCAAGTTTATACATCTAACATTTTGTAATATTGGATTATATATTCAAGGAATTTTATATCAGATTTTATAATAGATAAAAATAAATTCAGAGAATATATGTAACTAAACCTTGAAAAAAATGCCGAAACGAATTTTAAATTTAATTAATGAGTAATTAAGTAATGCAGGTAGTTATTGAAGTATGTCTTGCGTACGGTTTTGTACAAATTCTATTAATTCGTTTTAGAGGCAATAAACACACGACAAAATGAATATATGGTGGCTTTATTAGAAATAAAATTAGTTTTAGTTCAAAGAATTAAAAAAAAATAAGAAAAAAACAAGTAAGAGCGCTATATTCGGCCGTGCCGAATCTTATATACCCTTCACAACGTGTAGTCATGCAATAACAGTAGTTTGTATCACCATTTATCCCATATGAAATACGTACATACATATAAAAACATACATATATAAAAACATACATATATAAAAACATCCCATTGTAAAATTATAAATTCACGAATGTATGTTAAAAAAACAAAAAAAAAAAAAATAATTAAAATATATGTATATAATAAATATAAAACAAAAAAAAAATAAAAAAAAAATTAAAAAAAAAATAATAAAAAAAATAATAAAAATATAAATAATATAATAAATAAAAAATAAAAAAAAAATTAAATAAAAAATTTAAAAAAAATTAAAAAAAATTTTTTTTGGCTCAGCTGGGATTCGATGCCGCGTTTTCTCTAACCAGTATACACGTTTGTGTGTATGTATGTTGTTGTTGTGAAAAAAAAAATCGAGGTGGCCGTGGGTTTTTGCTCATATATCAGTTGTTTATGTACCGATGTGTCTGATTTTCAATACCGATCTACTCCCGAATATTTCTGATATTTTAATACCTCACCCGGGTCCAAGCGATGTCGGGGGGCTTCAAAAAGTTTATATACACACGGACAGACTGACAGAGCTTAATCGACTCCCCTATTCATAAGCTTTCAGAAAATATATACTTTATGGGGTCGGAAATGAAAATTGTAGAAATTTCACACGGAATGACAAACGTATATATACCCTTTTTCACTGTGTGAAGGGTATAAAAATTTGCTAATTACACCCCTTTCTAACTAGGCAAGTCACTTGCTCAAGTTAGTTTTTTATTTTCTTTTATTTTTCTTTGAACTTGCTTTCATGTTCAGACTCAGCAACTGACTTGCCCAAGTTTCGTTCTCTTTTACTTACTATACTCTTCACACACTGAAAAAGGGTATATATAGGTTTGTCATTCCGTTTGAAATTTCTACAATTATCAATTATCTACACATACATACAAACGTGGTATACTGGTTAGAGTGAGCCAACAAATTTTTTTTATTTTATATTTTATTCAAATTTTTATTGTTTTATTTTTAATTTTTCTTTTAATTTATTTTTTTTTAAGCACATAAGTAAACTAAATGTATAATATTACAATGGGATGTTTTTATATATGTATGTTTTGTATGTACGTATTTCATATGAGATAAATGGTGACATAAACAATTGTTGTTGCATGACAACACGTTGTGAAGGGTTTATAAGATTCGGCATGGCCGAATATAGCACCCTTGTTTGTTTTTATTACTCTTTTGTTTTTGGTTTCTCAACAAAAACTTGCTCGTACTTGCCGAGTACAGGCAAGTGTGTACTCAAAAATGAGCAAGTTTCTTCCTCTTAACCCGACCTTACCCCTTTTGCCTATAAACACAACACTTGCGCAAGTCACTTGCGCAAGTGACTTGCCTAGTCTGAAAGCCGTGTTATAAGAGTAGAAAAAAACTTGTGTTAATAAATCATCTGTTTAAAAAACAAGTAAAAGCGCTATATTCGGCCGTGCCGAATCTTATATACCCTTCACAACGTGTAGTCATGCAATAACAGTAAATTCACGTATGTATGTTAAAAAAAACAAAAAAAAATAAAAAATAAAAAAAAAATTTAAAAAAAAAAAATTTTAAAAAAAAATTAAAAAAAAAAAAATTATTATATACATATATAATATATATAAAACAAAAAAAAATAAAAAAAAAATTAAAAAAAAAAAATAAAAAAAAATAATAATAAAAATATATATAATATATTAAATAAAAAATAAAAAAAAAATAAAAAAAAAATTTTAAAAAAATTTAAAAAAAAAAAAATTTTTTTTGCCTCAGCTGGGATTCGATGCCACGTTTTCTCTAACCAGTATACACGTTTGTATGTATGTATGTTGTTGTTGTAATGTTGTTTTTATGAAAAGAAAATCGAGGTGGTCGTGGGTTTTTGCTCATATCTCAGTTGTTTATGTACCGATGTTTCTGATTTTCAATACCGATCTACTCCCGAATATTTCTGATATTTTAATACCTTACCCGGGTCCAACCTATGTCGGGGGGCTTCAAAAAGTTGATTTCAACATACACACGGACAGACGGTCAGACGGACAGACGGACAGACGGTCAGGGCTTAATCGACTCCTCTATTCATAAGCTTTCAGAAAATATATACTTTATGGGGTCGGAAATGAAAATTGTAGAAATTTCACACGGAATGACAAACCTATATATACCCTTTTTCACTGTGTGAAGGGTATAATAATGTGGTTTTTTAACATTCAAAGAGTTTGCTTTAGGTTGATTTATTGTATTTTGTTTTTGTAACAACAATAAAACACGTTTAAATCAGGGACAACTTGTACAGGTAGCGTTGCTATCCCAGTTGATTATTTTTTTGTGTCCCAATGTTTGTCAAATTCCATATAAAAATTGGTTAAATTATAAAAGCCGATGTTGACTGTATACCATACCCACCTAAACGTCAAGTTTTTTTTATACCCGCCACCAAAAAAATGGTGGGGGTATATTCATTTTGTCATTCCGTTTGTAACACATCGAAATATCAATTTCAGACCCCATAAAGTATATTCTGAATCGGGGTTTGATTTGATGACGATCTAGCTATGTCCGTCCGTCTGTCCGTCTGTTGAAAGCACGATAGAGGTCGCACCGAAAAAGCTAAAGGGCTCAAATTTTGCCAGAATCTTTCTTATAGACAAGGTTTGTTTGGTATTGAAAATGGGCTAAATCGGAATATTAGGAAGAGAGTTATAGCTCGTAAAGCAAGAATAGGTCGAAAAAACCGTGTCCTTCTAACATCGAAAAAAAAGGAATTGTGTCCAAACGCATAAACGTAGAGTCATGAAACTTGGAATATATATTTCTCGAGTCAAAGGAATATTTCTCCCCAAAAATTGCTTAAATCTATGCATTAGAAAAGGAGTTATAGGTCAAAATGTACGAAAATTTATACCGCTCAGTGTATATTTGAAATTTAAAACGTAATAAAACTGACAAAACTATATGTACGGTTCTGAAATTGTGCAAACATGGCTTTGTGGTCAAAGTCTTCGTTATAACGGAAAATAAATGTGCCACGCCCACTTTTTTCTTTAAATTTTTATAAAAAAATATTAGTCTTATATATTAGCATTTATTCATTGCAGATGGCAACATCTGTTGAAGGCGCCACTACATTTTGCAAACACTGAGGATGATGTCTTTGCTAAACATCACGTAGAACACTAGATGACTCTAGTAACATTTTTTTGCACAAACTACAAAGGAATTTTATAGGGGTTTGTGAAAACGAAAATGACCGAAATTTGTTGACAAAAATTAACTAGAGTAATGATTTGTGCCCAACTTTACATATAGTTGTACACACAGTCTTATGAGGTTTAAGATTTAAAAATATTAAAAAAATGTGCATCAGTAGATTTAAAATAAGTATTTGAATATTTAAAATACATATTTTAACAAATTTTTTTTATCTATATATTCTTTTGTAAAGGGTGGTTAAATTTTAAGGGCCACAGGGTGATTCAAAATAGACATGCTCAGTATTTTGCTAAAACAGGAAATTTATTAGTAAGATTTTGATTTTTAAAGTTCTATAACATTTTGCTTTTAAAAGATTTTCAAACGAAATAAGTTTTGTATAATTTTAAAATTTGTTAGCCATTAGTACATGAAAATAAATTGCTTATAATGTTAAGAAATAATTTTTTTTTATCTTTAGGTCTAAATTTTCCTAAATTCCTTTTTTTAATACACCATAACTTCTAGAAAACATAAGATAACAAAAAGAAATTAGCACCATTTAGTAGATAAAACTCTCCTCTATACCCCTATACCCCATTGTATACCCAGGACGATCCGACCGTGATCACCAGACAAATTTTTGTGACACAAGGTCAAATATTTTTTGCAAAATTTTAGAAAAAGAGCTAAACAAATTTTTTTGTAATGTGTTTTTTTTAAGTATTTTAGCCGCCACAAAAAAAATGGTATATATATTCTTAATCGGGGTTTTATTTGATGACGATCTAGCCATGTCCGTCCGTCTGTCCGTCTGTTAAAAGCACGATAGAGGTCCCATCGAAAAAGCTAGTGGGCTCAAATTTTGCCAGAATATGTCTTATACACAAGGTTTGTTTGGAATAGAAAATTGGCTAAATCGGAATATAAGGAAGAAAGTTATAGCTCGTAATGCAAGAGTAGGTCGAAAGAACCGTGTCCTTCCAACATCGAATAAAATGGAGTTGTGTCCACCAGCATCAACGTATGAGTCATGAGACTCCAAATATAAACTACTTGAGCAAAAACAATATATCTTCCCAAAAATTGCCTAAATGCATGCATTAGGAAGGGAGTTAGAGATCAAAATGTACGAAAATTTATACCGCGCAGTGTATTTTTCAGTATGTTCAAAATTTTAAACCTAATAAGAGTGACAAAATTAGATCTACGATTCTGAAATTTTGCAGGAATTGCTTTTTGGTCAAAGGCTTTCTTCTGACGGAAAATAAATGTGACACGCCAACCTCCCATACAATGTTTTCTCTCAAATTCTTATAATTTCTCTGTAAATCGAATAATAAAGGACTTTATTGAAATATCTAAGTTGTATTTATTAGCAGAAATTTTATTGACACGCTTACTTTAACGCCCATTTTCACTGAAATACTTAAACGAAAACATTTTACCAGCATATCGAAGTTATAAAGGGTGGTTAAATTTTAAGGCCCGATGTTGATTTTGAATAAAACACAAATTATTTAGAAAATTATTATCATTTCTTTTTTAATGATAATATTTGTATGGTTCAATTATGTATGGAACAAAATATCGGCCAAAAGGCCCCTGCGACCTCAACGGCACACCTCGATCCGATAGTCTAAATTCTCAATAACATTGCTGATGCTCAATGGTTTGGCACGATGATGAGTCGAAGTTGACTGTTTTTTTGCCACACTATCGCGATAAACAGCAATGCTTCTCATTTAACGAATTTAGAAGGCATTCATAGATTTTCTAACATTTTATACAGACCTGTTTTAAATTTAAAATTTCACCTTAAACATGGGCCCTTAAAATTTAACCACCCTCTACAAAGAAAGTGATACATATTTTATTATAAAGAGATTATTCCAAGCGATTAACAAAATAATAATTATTGTGCTTTAAATGTACACAAAATTGGTGGTGGGTATAAAAGATTCGGCACAGCCGAATATAGTGCTCTTACTTGTTTGTATTTCATTTGACATTTCTCAATTTCAGACTAACTCAATTTGAACCATGAAAAGATATACAATCGAGCAACAAGTTAAAGTAATTCAGGCTTATTATGAAAATGGGCGTTTCACAATTGAGAGAATTGTAAAAAATAATTAGATTTCAGCAAAACAGGTCTGTATGAAATCTGAAAATATCTGTGAATGCCTTCTTAGTTCATTGAACGGAAAACATTGCTGTTTTTTTTTGCAACAGAGTGGCAAAAGAGCAGTCAATCTTGACTCATCATCGTGCCTAACAATTGAACATCAACATTGTCATTGAATATTTGGACCATCGGATGGAGGTGTGCCGCCATTTGGCCGATATTTTGTTATATACATAATTGAACCATACTAATATTATCGTAATAAAAAGAAATGACAAAATTTTCTAAATAATAACATCGGCCCTTAAAATTTAACCACCCTTTATAAACAAGTAATGGTGCTATATTCAGCCGTGCCTAATCGTATATACCCTTCACAACGTGTAGTCGTGCAATAACAATTGTTTGTATCACCATTCATCTTATTAACATGAAATACGTACATACATATAAAAAAACCTACATATATATAAAAAACATACATATGTATGTATAAAATAACATCCCATGTGTTAAAAAATATAATGTATAATAAAAATAAAAAATAATTTTTTTTGACTCAGCTGGGGTTTTATGCCACGTTCACTCTGACCAGTATACCACGTTTGTGTTGTATGTTGTTGTGAAAAAAAACGTGCTAGCCGCGTTTTTTTTTTCCTCATATCTCAGTTGTTTATGTACCGATTTTTCCGATTTTCAATATCGTATATTTCTGATATTTTAATATCTTAAGCGGGTACAGGCTTTTATACTTTATGGGGTCGGAAATTAGAATTGTAGAAATTTTGCACGGAATGACAAACCTATATAGAATACCATTTTTTACTTTTGTCTGACGAAAGGCGAGTTTAACTACATGGTTTTTGTTGTGTTTTTTGCGCGGGAAAGAGTAATCTATGTAAACATAAATAATATTTGACAACTCAGCCATTATTTATGCAAATAAAAAAGTAGATCAGCTGCGTTGTCAACACCACCTGATAATGAATTCGCCTTGATCTGAAGTGTATAAAAAGAGAGACAAAAAATACTGTCTCTCAGCGCTTTCACACCATGTGTTCTATATGACATATAAAACCTATACCTATAGAACACAATAATTTACGATCGACGATATATCCAAACTTACAGTATTTATTTTATTTTTTTAGCATTTCCGATTTTTTTATTGCATCAAAATAATGATAAAAACTTAATATTAATAATAAAAATGAAAAGTTTAAGAACAAGTTACGAAAAAATTGCAATCTTGATAAGAGAAAAATCTACCAAGGGGGTCTATACAAGCCTCCAAGAAACAACAAACTGATAATGTGATTTATATTGACGTCGATCAAATAAAAATATTCTAGACGTAAAACAGAATCGAAAAAAATAATAACATATTTTTTTATTTCAACAAGACTAACAAAAATATTCCTATAAAAACATGTTTTTTTTGACACAAGAAAAAACATGATAAGAAATTGAAAATGGGTTTTAAAAAATAAATAACAATTAGGAACTAATACAAACAAATCTAAAATCTATACCTATAATAAAACTGTAAAAAAATCAGGGACTGAAAATACTAATTATTTCAAATTTTTTTTAGAGAAAAATAGCAGTAAAAAAAATATCGAAAAATTTTGTTAGACACACCATTCTGATGGTTTTTAGCTATATTTAAAAAAGATTGATTGTTATATTTTTGATTTTTATTTTGCAGAAATAATAATAATTATTTTTTGATTTTTGTTATTTTCTTTTTTGTAGAAATAAAAGTTATTTAATTTTTTAAAAGAAATTCAAATAATTTTTGTTATTTATCTTTTACTAGCTATGTGACTTTTAAGTAGCATTAAAAATTTAAAGTTAAAAATTTTAACTTGATACCATTATAATATCGTTATTTTATGGCGTATTTTAACTTATTCCGTAAACAATTGCTTGTAAAACCGTTATTTTTGATACTATTTATTTAAATTTTTGTGACGAGGTGTATTTGTATGAAATGTATTGAAATCACTAAAAACCCGAAATTCGTAAATTGTAAATTTTTGATATATATTATTTTAAAACAAGTAAGAGCGCTATATTCGGCCATGCCGAATCTTATATACCCTTCACAACGTGTAGTCCTGCAATAACAGTAGTTTGTATCACCATTCATCCCATATGAAATACGTTCATACATATAAAAAACATACATATGTATAAAAAAAACATCCCATTGTAAAATTAAAAATTAACGTATGTATGTTAAAAAAAAATAAAAAATTAATAAAAAAAAAATTTAAAAAAAAAATATAAAAAAAAAATTTAAAAAAAAAAGTTAAGAAATAATAATTAAAATATAAATAATAAATATAAAACAAAAAAAAAATAAAAAAAAAATTAAAAAAAAAAATAATAATATAAATAATATGTTAAATAAAAAATAAAAAAAAAATTAAAAAAAAAATTTTAAAAATATATAAAAAAAATAAAAAAAAATTTTTTTTGGCTCAGCTGGGATTCGATCCCATGTTTACTTTAACCAACATACAAGTTTGTATGTATGTATGTTGTTGTTGTAATGTTGTTTTTGTGAAAAAAATCGAGGTGGTCGTGGGTTTTTGCTCATATCTCAGTTGTTTATGAACCGATGTTTTTGATTTTCAATACCGATCTACTCCCGAATATTTCTGATATTTTGATACCTCACCCGAGTCCAAGCGATTTCGGGGGGCTTCAAAAAGTTGATTTCAACATACACACGGACAGACTGACAGAGCTTAATCGACTCCCCTATTCATAAGCTTTCAGAAAATATATACTTTATGGGGTCAGAAATGAAAATTGTAGAAATTTCACACGGAATGACAAACCTATATATACTCTTTTTCACAAAAAGAATTAATAAAAAAATTAAAAACTAAACTTATTCCTGCCAAAAGAAAAAAAATAATAATTATTTCTGCCGAAAAAAAATCAAAAAAATTATATCAATTATATTTTGATTTTCAATAAAAAAGTCTACATTGCTACAGTCCCTGAAAAAATTATGTTTGTACATGAATTATTTTTTTAGTTTTGGTGCTGGTGTTATTTATAGTAGATTTAAAATAAAAACACTAATTTCTGTCTGTTTTTCTGAACACACTATAATGTAAGTACATACATATGTAAGTTTGTATATACATATATACCGATGTACATATATCGATGGTCAAAAGTAGAAAAACCCTTACTCGTATTTTTTTTTAGGAAATTGATTGATTGATTGATTGAGTGATTCCAATACATTTTACACAAATACACCTCGACTCAAAAACTTTACGCAATAGTATCAAAAATAACAGTTGTACAAACAATTTTACAAAAGATGTTACATTATGATAATACAGTTTCTATTACATTTTTACCTTCTCCTGTAAAATTAAAATTATTTAAGTTAAACCCTTTCTACTTGTGACCAACGATATGCATAACCTATACCCTATAGATAATATGTATATTATATATTGTTGCTGAAATAGACTGGTTACAACATTAATAATAAGTAATACAGTCATTCTCAATCATTTTTAAACAACAGTTTTTAGTTAAACGATAAGTGCACTTGTTTTAACTTTGTCTGGTTTTGTAGATGCTCAATTGACAGTAGGCTAAAAAATGGGGTTTATTTTACATGTGTATGCATACATATTAAAATTGTGAAAAAGGCAATATCAGCTTAAGCAAACAAAACCGCACTGTTTAAAATTTTTGCTTGTTTGTCTTTCTGAACTCAATTAACCCAAAACTACTGGATGGATTTAAAAAAAATTAGTGTGGAGGAATTTTGATAGCCCGTCAGAAAGATAAATACAAAAGAATCTACAATACACTAAAACGGTTAGGGACAGCAGTATAAAAAAATTAAGAAATAAAATAAATCGAAAAAGTCTGTCGGATATGGACATAGTTATTAGCAAGATATATGAACTAGGTAGCCATTAATTCATCAGCTACTACTTTCCATTTGTCAACATTTCATATATTCTCTCTGTTAAATAATTTACAATTTCAAACTTCATACAAAAAAATTATAAAAATTCTCTATAAATTTCTATCACTTTATTAAATTACACCATGGTTATTTTTTAAAATTAATAAAAAAATAAAATTTGATAATTAAGCGTATTGTTTTAAATAAAACCAGACAATAAGTTGTTAATTTGCACAAATAATAATTAGTCAATTTAAAGTTTATGTTGTACTATGTCGTATAGGTATTTTGATTAATATGATTAGAGATTTTTAACAAGTTTGATCAGCGTTTCCGTTTTTTTATTAGATGGTGACATTCTTACTATACATATACGATTAAATAACGGACACTTTGCTGAATATACATATGTATAAATTTAAGTAATAGATTTGAGGCAATAAAATACTTTTTAATTTTTAATTGAAAGCATGACACTTCAAATATATCACACTATCGACGAAAGAAAAAAAAAACAATTTACATCTAAAAAACATCAACTTTATTTTTATAATCCAAAAATATAGTAATGTACAATTTCTGTTCACTAAAGAGATACAATTATGTTTTAATCTTTAAATTACTTATAAAATAACAAATGTATTTAAAGCTTTCACTACATGTTATCTATTAGACAAATTAATAAAATTTATTCTGTGATCGACGAGGTATATTCTTTCACTTAGTAAAACTTTAAATCTGCGATTCATAACAAATTTTATATTATTTTTGTTAATGGTCTTTTTTATCACTTTTGTATTACGTTAAGACGGTTTAAATATATATAATGTACTTACTTTGAAATGAAACGCATTTGGATTTATTTATGTATTTTTTTTTATGTGAAAACTTTTAAGTGCCTATATAAGTATATATTTTTATTAAAATTCTAAAAATTTTACGTTATTTTTTTATTATTTTCAAAAGTGTTTTCTTCGGTTTGTTTTATTATTACTTCACTGTTGGAAACCCAATGTTATTATAAAAGCAAAAATACAATAATCACGTTTTTATACAAAAATTTAGTTTTATAGAGTTGCCCCTGTATTCACTTTTATTACTCAAGCGATCGTTTTGACTGGGGGTTTACCTGTAATTTTTGTTTATTCAAATAACAAAACTCATGTGAAATTATCACTTAAACCAATCAATCGGATTGTAAAAACAGCACATTAGTTTTCTAATTGTGAAAATTAAAAATAATTGATGGGAATTTAATTTCAAAATTGAAAAACACATCACTATCTTTTAGGGTTACCATGAATTCAAAAACGTAATTTTTGTGTGTATATTAGTAAAATTAAAACAACGAACAATACAAATAACTTTATTATATAAGAAGTATATGATTTTTAAATCTAGCACAATCGTCAAATAACTTAATAAAACAAAAGCAAATAAAACATGACTGCCTCAATTTCCTCCCATGTTTTTACTAGTAAAATTAGCAGTGTTAGCTCTAGGACAATTTATAGACAAGTTTGTTACTATTAATAAATTTTGGATAAATCGGCCTTAATCGGCAAAGTTATAGACAAAAATAATTTAACAAAAAAATATATATTTTTTGTAATTTATATCAAGTTACATAAGATTTAAAATAATTTTTGAACACTTTAAAGACGCTAAATATAATAAGTAAAAAATAGCGTACAATAAATTTATATATGATTAAATATATTATAAAAATCAAAACAACAATTCATTCCGATGATGCTACACAGCAGGGAAAATTAATAAAAAGTTAGAGAATATTAATTTAATTACAAAAAAGACCTCAAGCTTAAATAATTTTTGCTTATATTTAAATAAAAAAAATAAAAATGCAAAAAAAAAATAGATAACTATTATGGGCAAATGTATCCTCTTAAATTATGAAAAAGTCAAAATCCAAGACAGAGTCTTAAATAAAATGGTCAAATATAGTAATTATAGCTTTATCATCATTAACCCCTATAATAGTGGTATCAAATGATTCGACCAGTAGAATACAGTAAACTATAAAAAAGTTAAAATTACAGATGGCTTCTTAAACAAAATGGCGAATAATTTATTTTCTTATCGATATAATATCAAATAAAAAGGTTGGCGTAGTAGAAAACAGTAAACTGTATAAAAATTCAAAATTAAAGAGGGTGTCGGAAATAATAAAGAAAATGCTTTATGATATAAACTCTGAAATAGGATATTATCAGATTCGGCATAGTCGAATATAGCATTCTTACTTGTTTTTCTGGCTTTTAATTAATATAGCCGCATATACTTATTTCAAACTTCCAAGTTGTTCCTTCTTGATCAAGTTAAAAAACCACCATTCAACTTAAATCTTAATATAGGAAGCTAAAAATCCCCTATCGCTTTATATATCAAGAGTTTAAGTTGTCTCCACCAGTATTTCTTCAAAATATACACATGTATAGGTATGTGCATACATACATATGTATTTTTAATATACATATATATGTATTTTGTTTTCCTTTTATATCTTCGAGTTTATATGATTCTTCTAAAGTTAAATGACCCAGTTTTCTTAGCTTTCTGCATTAATTTAAGGTTTCTTCCAACCTCATGTACTATTCGTCGCTCGTCTGCTTCAGAAAGTTTGGAAGGGCACCCACTTCTTGTTGATCACACTATTTTAATTTTTGTACTTTTTTATTATGTAATGCACAGTAGTTCTGGATCTTTGAACAATATTTGCTATGCTTGTTTCAGTTTTTCCCCATTTAAAATAAAAAATTATTAAATTTCTGACATCAAAAGATGTTTCTTTACCTTTGCGTCCAATCGTTATGATAATTTGTACAGAAATACAAAAAAGAAACTACAAAAAAATTGTAACTAGAAATTCTAACGGTATTTTTAAAAAGAAAAAAATAAAAAGTAATAAGAGATGAATAAGTAAAAATAAAAAAACCAAGTTGCATGTCGAATACTTTTTATAACCTTCACACAGTGAAAAATGGTATATATAAGTTTGTCATTCCGTGTGAAATTTCTACAATTTTCATTTCCGACCCCATAAAGTATATATTTTCTGAAAGCTTATGAATAGGGAAGTCAATTAAGCTCTGTCAGTCTGTCCGTGTGTATGTCGAAATCAACTTTTTGAAGCCCCCTGACCCGGGTGAGGTATTAAAATATCAGAAATATTCAGGAGTAGATCGGTATTGAAAATCAGAAACATCGGTACATAAGCAACTGAGATATGAGCAAAAAACCACGCCACATCGATTTTTTTTTTTAACAAAAAAAACATCACAACACCAACATACATACATACAAACGTGTATACTATTTAGAGTAAACGTGGCATCGAGTCCCAGCTGAGTCAAAAAAAATTTTTTTTTATTTTTATACCCTTCACACAGTGAAAAAGGGTATATATAGGTTTGTCATTCCGTGTGAAATTTCTACAATTTTCATTTATACATATATTAAAATATCAGAAATATTCGGGAGTAGATCGGTATTGAAAATCAGAAACATCGGTACATTACATTATATTTTTTTTATTTTTTATTTAATATATTATTTATATTTTTATTATTTTTTTTAATTTTTTTTTTTTATATTTATTATATATATTTTAATTATTTTTTTTTTAACTTTCTTTAAATTTTTTTTTTATCTTTTTTTATTTTTTTTCTTTTAACTTACATACATAAATTTATAATTTTGCAATAGAATGTTTTTATATACATATGTATGTTTTTTATATGTATGTACGTATTTTATATGAGATGAATGGAGATACAAACAATTGTTATTACACGTTGTGAAGGGTATATAAGATTACTTGTTTTGCTTTGGAAATTTAATTATTTTGTTTTCGATTGCAAAATTGTTGTAAAAAGCGCATTATATTTTAATTTTCTGACTGTACGTTCAAAGGCAATAATAATACAACAAAACACCATGATCGAAATAAGAAAATATCCTAAGCATAAAAATACTTTGTAGATTTTAGGTAAATAACATTTAATTTCGAATAGTTTTTTTGGCCACTGTATGATATCATAAAAGGTAATAGCGCAAAAAGACATAATGTCTTTTTGTCTCTATTTTTTATACCCTTCACCTGTGGTGCACAAGGGTATATATAGCTTTGTCATTCCGTTTGTAATTTCTACAATTTTCATTTCCGACCCAATAAAGTATATATTTTCTGAAAGCTTATGAATAGAGGAGTCGATTAAGCCCTGACCGTCTGTCCGTGTGTTGGTTGAAATCAACTTTTAGAAGCAACTATATGTTCCTCAGATCAGTATATGGTATCAATCTCTTGGAAATATCCAGGAATGAATCGCTATTGAAATTCAGCACAATCGCCCCATAACTTTCTGAGATATGAGCAAAAACCACGACCACCTCGTTTTTTTTCACAATTACAACAACAACATACATACATACATGTAAAAAACATACCAAACAAAAAAAATTACAAAAAAAAAAAAAAATATTAAAAATAAGAAAAAAATAATAAAAAAAACTAAAAAAAAAAATTTAAAAAAATTTAAAAAAAAATTTAAAAAAATTTTTTAAAAATTTTTCTAAAAAAATTTTTTAAAAAAATTTTAAAAATATATAAAAAAAAATAATAAAATATAAATAATATATTAAATAAAATAAAATAAAATTTTTTTGGCTCAGCTGGGATTCGATGCCACATTTATTCTAACGTGTACCTGCCGTATTCATAAAAAATATTTTTGGTTTATGGAAGCCTTATTTGACAAATTTCTGTACAACATCTGTCAAATAAGCCCTTAATAAACCTAAAATATTTTTTATGAATACGGCAGTACGTATGCACGTATTTTATATGGGATGAATGGTGATACAAACAATTGTTATTGCATGACTACACGTTGTGAAGGGTATATAAGATTCGGCACGGCCGAATATAGCACTGTTACTTGTTTTAAATTGATTTTGACAATTCTTTGAGCTAACAAGCTAATCATTGTTTTGTTTATGAATTTTTCTTCCCAAATGTCAAAATTTGATTACCTTTTTTCTGTTCGTTAACATATCATGTTTTATGCTAGACGACTATGTATCATAAATATTTTTTTTATTTACTAACTTTTTGCTACTTTTTATCGGCTGTTTAAGTGTTTGTTTTGACATTTAGGAAGTTTTTTGTAGCAACAAAATACACGGTGCGCCTACCTGGAGTTAATACACCTTTCATCTTTTTTATACCCTTTACCAAGGCGAATTCATTATCAGGTGGTGTTGACAACGCAGCTGATCTACTTTTTTATTTGCATAAATGATGGTTGAGTTGTCAAATATTGTTTATGTTTACATAGATTACTCTTTCCCGCGCAAAAAAGCGCAAAGAAAAACCATGTAGTTTTTGACACATCGACAGTCGAAAGCAACAATAAAAAATCATGTTTTTTTAATGTTGTATTTTTTGTAAAATTACCACCACCTGATAAATAAATTCGCCTTGCCCTTTACCTTTGGTGCACAAGGGTATATATAGTAGCTTTGTAATTCCGTTTGTAATTTCTACAATTTTCATTTCCGATCTTATAAAGTATATTTTCTGAAAGCTTAAGAATAGAGGAGTCGATTAAACTCTGACCGTCTGTCCGTGTGTTGGTTGAAATCAACTTTTAGAATCAACGATATGTTCCTCAGTTCTGTGTATGGTATCAATCTTTTGAAAATATCCGGGAATGAATCGCTAAGGAAATTCAGCACAATCGCATCAAAACTTTCTGAGATATGAGCAAATAAACACGACTGCCTCTTTTTTTCCCATATTTTTACCACCAAAATAAACATTTTTCAGCCTCTAGAGATATTAGTGAAAATTTTTCGCCAAAGCGGGCTCTAATCAGTAAAGTTATAGGCAAAAATTCTTTTTTCAATATATATATTTCATAAATTTACAAACGAAAATCAATTTTTTTTAGCTTCTAGACAACTGAGAGTCAATATTGGTATGATCTGAAAGAACTCGACTAGGGCAATATAATAACTATAAAAAAATAAAAATTCATGATGGCCGCCACTACAAAATGGCGGACAATAAATTAATATATGGGTTAAATCTGGTATTTTAAAATGTAACTTCTTTAACACCCTCAATATTGGTATCAAATAAAAGGGCTTAACCAGTAGAATACAGTAAATTATTAAAAAATGTAAAATCCGAGATGGCGTCTAATATGGGTATCAAATTAAAGGGCTTAACTAGTCGAATACAGTTAACTACCTAAATATTCAAAATCAAAAATGTCGTCGGAAATAATAAGGAAAAATTGCGGATCACACCTATGTACATGATGGTGAAGGATATTATCAGATTTGGCACGGCCGAATATAGCATTCTTACTTGTTTATGTATGATATATGTTTGGAGATAAAAAATAGTTAGCTGGGCTATCACTACTACCAAGGCGAATTTAATTATCAGGTGGTGGTAATTCTACAACAAATACAACATTAAAAAAACAACATGGTTTTTTATTGTTGCTTTCGACTGTCGATGTGTCAAGAACTACATGGTTTGTGTTTGTGCTTTTTTGCGCGGGAAAGAGTAATCTATGTAAACATAAATAATATTTGACAACTCAACCATCATTTATGCAAATAAAAAAGTAGATCAGCCACGTTGTCAACACCACCTAATAATGAATTCGCCTTGACTACTACCTTTATAAATGTACCCTGACACGTACACTGAAACAGTTACACGAACGGTACATTAAAACAATGCAAATGCGGGCCAAAATTTTATCGATGACATTAAAATACCAAAGTCTTTGTTGCCTTTACATGTGGGGTAAAAACGGTAAAAAAAATTGTAGTTAAAACAGATATGTACATCTTAAAGTTTAAAAATCTATGTAGGTATATACTCTAAAAATAAGAAAACCGGGTAAAAACTACAATTTGATACATATTTTGCACCCTATGTAACTAAAAACAAAACAAGTCAACATAGAAACAAAATTAAAATAGCTTTTCTAATAAAAAAATATATAAACACGTTTAAAAATTTCTAAACGAAAAATTTTTGAAACTACCTTTATTCCTCTTTTTATGTGGCAAGAAAAAATAAATTTTCCATCTCTGATTCTAGTACATTCCAGCAGATAAAGTAAATAATAAATATGTCAAAAAATTCAAGCAGTTAAGATTTTGCCGAAAAAAGCAAATAAATTTATTTTGCGGATACTGCTTTTTAAACAAAATACTTATTTATTTATATACTTATTAACAAACATTTTTAAAAATGAACTTGCAGTAAGTTTTATATTAGCAAAGGAAGAAAAAAAGCTTTCATTATTTGTATTTGTAGACAGCTTTCAGCGGAGGAACATCATCAGCAACAAATACTTTTGCCACTAAACAGTCCAAACATGCAACTGCCACCATCAATTGCAGCACACGTAATGCCAACACCTACAACAAATTGGAGCATGGACTCGATGCCTTGGAAAATAACTAAAAGTGATCATGGCGGCGACGTAATGGAATTTACAGCACATGCACCACATAATAATAGTGATATAAGAAGGGCACTGTTGCATCAAAAGAGAAAGTCGGAATTAAATGCAATGGAAACATTGTAAGTGAGATTTTAAATTATATATTTTTTCCACTGATTTGTTTACCTATTCAATATGATTAAAACTACACAAAGTATTACACATTGAGAAGAAAAATAAGAACGATTTTTCGCATAGAGATACAGTTACTCCTAAAATTATTTTAAATAGCCAAAGGTTCTGTAACTAGATTCCATTTGTCCATAGTGTAATTAATTTGTAGTAACATTAGTTAGTTATAGTCATGGTGCCATAACTAGTATTTTTAGATATTTTTTTAAAAATTAGGATTTTATTGCAAATGATTAAGAGTGATTACTTTGTTATATATTTGTAATGTAGCTGTAAAACAAACTCCTTTTTTGCTATTTTTAAGGCTTATTGTAAGTGGCAGAAATACGGAAATGTCCCATTCATTTTACATTGTGGTATATATTAAATGATACCACAAAATACGGCGACACTCACAATATGGATGATTTTTAAATAAATTCAAAATATATTTTCATGTAGTGCATGATTTGGCGAATTTCAAACGAATATGACGTTTTTTTTAAAGTATAAATTCAACAAAACAAACGCTTTTGTAAGTAAATTTGAAAGTTTAAAATTTTATTGTTACTTATTAGCAGACCCGGGACGCATTGCTAAACCTATGCACGCTTCAACAAACAATCAATCGATATATCTACTATTATATGCAAAAAAGTAAGGTTCTTATGAATATTTTGTTTAAATCAGGAACCGAAAATAACAGTTATTTTTAAAATTTAAAATCAAAAAGTCAGGTGGATATAATTTGTCTATCAGATATTTGAATACAGCATATTGATGCTGTTATGCTAAGGAATAATAAACTTAAAAGACTTTAATTTTTTTGACTTTTATCAAAAAGTCACTTTATAATAATTATTTTTTGACCAATATTTTTTTTGGTCAAAAATAAAAGTTAAAATTTTACTTTTATTTTTTCGGTCAAAAATAAAAGTTAAAATTTGACTTTTATTTTTTAAGTCAAAAATAAAAGTTAAAATTTTACTTTTATTTTTTTGCTAAAAAATTAGCAAAATTGGTCTGGTAGTTATTTGGTTATGCGGCAAAAGCTGTTGGCTTCGCCCACTTCAAATTTTATGAAAAGCTATTCATATGTGCTTGGGGTTTATTTTGAGAAAAAAATTAGAAAAATTTATCTGGCCGTTATTTGTATATACCGCAAAAATTTTTGGTTTTATCTGGGACAGCGTTGTCAACTTTAAAATTTCAAAAAGCACCTAAACCCCTAAAAAAGCGCGTAATTTTCATAAAAAATCACTGAGTTTAAAATGTGTACATATTTAACTTTACATTTGCTAATATAATCATTACTTAAAAAAAATTAAAGCTTTTAGATGCCAGTTGCCCCCTAAAATAAATTATTTTACAAATGGCAATAAGACTGGAGTTTTGATTGATATCGATAATCGAAATACAAGTCTAAAGATATTCTGTTCTTTATATTATTAGGCCAAAACATCCAAATGTACTATCAATGCAAATATTAACCTTATCAGGGTGTCAATTTGTGCTCTAAAAAATTTTCAAATGAAAAGTATTTGCATATTAATTTCTCTTTTTTTATTTTCACCAAGGTTTGATCAACTTGAAACTTTACTTACAAAATAAATTCTCGTAACAATTTCATTTTATAAAAAGTAGGTGGTCTATGTCTCAAAAACCATACAGGATATCAACAAACCAGTATCGGAAATAAGTTACAATTAATAATAAACAAGCAAAACACTCAAATAACAGAAACATTGTATACTATCAATCCTTATAATCTTCTTAATTATTAGTTTTAGTATCATAAGCTGAAAGTATTATCAACATGATATCATTTTACAATGAGTAAATATTTTTTAGCTTTGTTAAGATACAAAATACGTAAGGGTAATTAAAGATATTTACCCTTACAAAAATTGTTTTCAATTAAAAAAATTATTTTAAAATTTAGTATTTGGTGTCACCGAAATAAAAATAAAAGCACTAAAAACTTTAAAAAAAATCACCAAGCACTAACTCGCAATTTTTTCGCTTCCAAAATGTTAAAAATCACCAAAAACGGTGATAAAATCACCGAGTTGACAACGCTGATCTGGGAGGTGCCACCCCCACTTAAAATTTTAAGAAAAACTGTCCGTAAGAACCTTATTTGAGCTTGATGGATTATTGTAAGAAAAAAATTAGCCAAATCAGTCTGGCCATTTTCTAGTTATGGCGTGACTAACGTACGTCAATTAATTTTTTATATATATGTATGTATATAGATGAAGTGATATAGTATAATTCGTATTTCCCTTTTTAATTTCCATACAATGAAAGCCTTTGAGGTCAATAATATACATACATATGTATCGTGTAAATTAACATTTTTCTAAAACAAGTTAACAAACTATTATTTTAAAAATAAACAAATGTGTATTAAATTAACATTTGAACCACTAGAACCACAAGTTTTGGAATATCTACACGAATATTGCAGTATTGGAAACAAATTTTTTCAATAAAGAAGAAAGTACACTAATCTTTTGAAATTTTCCCTCATATTCAAATAATGTCCCAACTATAAAGTAAATAAATGATACCGCCAACGAAATCAGACAATGTTTCTATAATAATTTTGCATCTTTTAAATGAAGATTCTTAAACGATTTGGACAGCCTTAAAATTCAGATGATTTTATGTTTTATTATAATACGTCGCCCTTTTTAATTTTATTAATTTGACTACAACCCCATTTGTAATTAGGCTAATTTTTTTAAAGTTTAAATTACACAGCTTTCACATGCACAAATTAAAGTTCATTTGCGAGACAGGAATATAGACTACGTGCCCCCTATTCTCTTTCTCTCTCTCTCTCATTAACAAAATCAAGAGTTTGCAAACTTTAATTTAAACGTGAAAAGCTGTGTTATTGTTATTTTTCTGAGCGATGCTAAAAGAGCGCTTTAGTTTAAAAGTATTTAATAAATTCTTCCGTTACACAAATATTTTAACCTTTTTGTGAACAATGCTTTACTTCCTTATTAAAGCAGTTATATTAATGCTATGAAACAAAACTTTGTAATGATTTTGAAAGAGATAAAAATGTTTCTGAAATATTTCCACCTAAATGGCACAACTCCTTACCTAACAGTTTAATAATTTTAGATTTGAAAATAAAAAAAACTTAATGTAAGACATTCTATATTTACATACATGCATACATTTTTAAAATTAAAAAAACCAAAAAAAAATTTTTTCAGACCAATTAAACAATTTATATCGGAAGAGAAAATTACAGCTCATTTTAATGGCTTACATATATCCAGTGATTATATACAACATAATACTAATGCAGCGGATGCCAATGGCGATGAGATGCCTTCAACAAGTGGCAAATGTTTTTCAAATTTAACTTACGAAGATTATCAAGTGACAGCCAAGGAATTAGAGGAGAAATTGCTTAATGCTAATCGTATAACAGTGTGTGAAGAATTCAAAAAATTTAATAAGGAACAAAAAATGGTATCGTATCTACCAGAAGCATTGCTTCATCGTATACAGAAACCCTGTACGGCACTGGTTTTGTGGCAGCCATCACCTATTAGGAATATGTTTAGTCAAAAGAATATGATTGAGACTAAGACAAAGGATGCTAAAGAAAATAATACAATCGAAGATTATACAATTCCCAATGTTGATTTGGCTCCAATACAGTCAGAGAACATTGATGATTTTATCGATAATAATAATACATGTAGTTTCGATTTCAATAACGCTAAGCCCGATAGTATGGATGAGGATTTGTAGTGATGTTCTTATTAATTACGTTTTGTAAACGAAATAATGTTAAGTCTTCGTTAAATATCTTGAAAAAATCTAATATAAAATGACCGCTAATTTCTTTATGAAATATGCCAGAAATTTAAGTTTTAAGTAATTTTTTTACTATACATATATTAATATCAACATTTTATATTGTTTTTTACGACTCGATGCTTGATGATGTGATTCTTTTGATGTATAAGAGAGAAAAAAATTAGATTATGTATTCTAACTTTACAATTAAGTTATGTTTAATTTTAAGACGCTTGTATAACAGCTAAAAATTATTAAATTTAAATAACACAAACATGGATGTATATCTTTTATTTGCTATCACATACTAAGATTGGGATTATATTTGATACTCGGCAAAATTTTTCAGGAACGCATCTATTGTGTGGATTCTGTAGGCATTTAAACATTACTTGAAAGCTTTTCGCATTATTTTGATATATGTAAATGCATGCATATGTACATATCGTCATGAAAAATTCAAACAGCCATATTTAAAATTAAAACATTTTACAGGAGAGACAAAAAAAGCCCCGCTATATTCGGATGTACTGAATTTCTTAAGCCCTGCACCAATAGTATATAATTTTTCATACATACTAAAAAACTGCTGCACAAGCACAAGAAAAATTGCTTACAAGCAATTTAATAAAATTTAAAATATTAAATGTGTATAACTCTTTTATTATAAAATACATACTAATACATACAAAAATATGTGTTTTGCTTTACGCAAAAAAAGTTAAAGAATAGCACAAAACTGAAATAGAATTAATAGCATTAAAACTGATATAGAAAATTCAAAACATGTTTAAATGTTGCGATAGTAGACCTCAACCAAAAAAAAAAAAAAAAAATTCCATAGAGTTATGTTAAAAGTACATACAGTCGTGTCTGGATATTGTGAACTCCAAAATTTTTGCATGGAGTACTCTAAATAGTGAAAAACTCTAATAGTGAACAAAATTTTGAAAACAACTTCAACAACAATTCTTTTATTAAACTTAAATACATACGTACATACATATATTTCTTTTTGTACAAATTGTTTTTAATCAGCTATTGCATTTACATGTATGTATTTTTAGTAAATAAAACGAGTTTTTGAACAAAAATTTCAACCTTGATGTAGAGAACAACCTGGATACTATGAACAAGCCTTGCAAAAATTAGTTCACTATATCCAGACACGACTGTATATGTTAAAAAATAAACGCTTATAAGCAAGTATTTTCTCTTTAAACGGCCCCAATATGATCATTTATTTATTTATTTAAAAAAAGATTGCAAGCCTAAAGGCCCAAATTGGTTAGTCTAGCATACAATATGTATTAAAATTAATTAGTATTACACTATAAATATAACCATTTTTAATTTAAAATATATGTAAATATCAAATAAATGGCGTAAGAGAATAAAAACTAACACCAGCCTGAATTTAGAACACCGATGTTTATTATTTTTTACCTTTTTTTGTATGTGTTTTTTGGGAATGGCTAAAGCTTAACATTTTTTTTCTTAAAATTTTAAACAGTTGATTTTATATGTATATTAAATTTAAATAGTTAATTTTTTTTTAAGTTCTTAAAAAACAACTTTGTGTAGCGCGTCATTGTGATGTTTTTCCTATTGTTTACCGTTTTTCTATTTCATTGTCACTTTTTTTTTGATATTCTACTTTGTTTGAAAACATGGAATCTAATAGGGCCCATACACAACACCATAATAATTGTGCAATCTGACTGTGCCAGCTGATTGACCGTGTATGAGGTTGTGGTGTGATTGTACCAGCTAATGGTGCTTTATCAAAAATAGTTTGATATTTTTTTGATTGTACCAGCATGATTTAGTCGTGTGTGGCAAAATTAGCTCATAAAAGTTAAATCGTCAAGTCATAAACATAAAAAAACAACATTTTAAATATAAATGCCAACTCATAGCCATTTGTTCATCCAAACACGTTTTTTTTTGCTCCTAATTCGTTTTAGGATAATAGTAATAATAAGTGCAGCACAAATTTTCATTCATTATTCATTACAAACTTTTCCACACAATTTTTGGGTAAAAAATGAATTTTGTACCACCATGCTTAAAGCTTAATTACACTTGATTGCACAATTTTATGGTGTTGTGTATGGACCCTATAATAAAGCTTTTCGTTTGAGGATTAATTTATTTTAGTTTAAGCATTACTATGCTTTGTTAATTTTGTTTTATTTATGTCTGCACTAATATATAAAGATTGTATGACTTAGAAACATAACTTTTAGAACTAGCTCTTTAGACATAAGTATATATTTAAAACTAAAGTAACCCGGGCCAACATTGCTGGCCCCAACAATTCATTATAAAATATATTTTGATATTTATTTTATTCCCCCTTTTGTAGTGTCAGTTTATGAATTTATTATTAACTTTCTTGTATTTGCCTGCAAGCTTACCAGATAAAACATATGTATGTGTTGGACAAGCTGTTCTTTGATTTTTCGTAAAATAGTTTTCGCGTCTTCTTACTTTTCACGTTTGTCAATGGTTTGTTTAAAGAAGCAAATCAACAAGAATGCCTTTGTTTTTCGCTTATTTTCACCACAAAAATTAAAATTTTCAGCCCTAGGATAATGTATAGACACAGTCGTTACTATTTATAGATACTCATGAAAAATTTTGGACACCAATAACATATCGGCAAAGATTGAAAAATATATTTTTTTAAATATGTACATACATACATATCAAATTTTTTCAAACTCTAAACTAAATAATTTTTGAACACGCTTAAGATACCAGACCGTAAGTCTTAATCTTTAAAATGATTTCTTAAAAATACTAAGAGATCGGTTTGAAACCAACTGAGATATAAGCACCAACAACTGCTTCGGTGTTTTTCCTAAAATTTACAAAAGAAAATAGATTTTTCACCATGTCTATTTAACTTTTTTTTGGGGTAATATTTTATTTCAAAAATGGGCTTAAATATATAAATAAACTAGAAAAGCCCGGCGCGCGTTGCTACGCCTCTTAATGAATAAAAATGTATTCTCAATTTAAATGGAATATCAAGTGCCAAAGGCTAAAAATTATAACTTTTAATGGGCGTGGCACTGCCCACTTTTCTAATCACGAAATTATTTAGTCATGACAGCTTGATATGTGTGCAAAGTTTCAGAAAAATCTTTCAAGTGCAAGTAGCTAAAAATGATAACTTTTTTTTATGGGAATGGACCCGCCCACTTTTTTGTCACAAAATTATTAAGTCATGACAGCTCGATATGTGTGCAAAGTTTCAGAAAAATCGGTCAAGTGCATGTACCTCAAAATTATTACTTTTTTTTATAGGCGTGGCGCTGCCCACTTTTCTAATCACGAAATTATATAGTCATGACAGCTCAATAAGTGTGCAAAGTTTCAGAAAAATCGGTCCAGAGCAAGTATCTCAAACTTATAATTTTTTTAATGGGCGTGGCACTACCCACTTCTCTAATCACGAAACTGTATCGTAATGACAGCTCAATATGTGTGCAAAGTTTCAGAAAAATCGGTCCAGTGCAAGAACCTTAAAATTATAAATTTTTTTATGGGCGTGGCCCTGCCCACTTTTTTAATCACGAAATTATAAAGTCATGACAGCTCGATATGTGTGCAAAGTTTCAGAAAAATCGGTCAAGTGCAGGTAGCTAAAACTGATAACTAATTTTTTTAGGGGCGTGGCACCGCCCACTTTTTGCCACCCATAAACACTCCCTGGAATGTGTACAACAACTTGCCAAAGTTTGAGTCCGATCGGTTTTACAGTTTCAGAGTCTATAGCTAACTTACACACACACACACACAGAGTTTCACTTTTATATATATAGATTGTTACTATTTGTAAATATAAAATCGGGATTTAATTGGTAAAGTTATAGACAAAAATGTTTTTTTGAAAAATATATACATATATTCCAAAAATTTAGAAACTAAAATCCATTTTTTTTAGCTTCTTAAATTAAAATTCATGATGACCGCCACTACAAAATGGCGGACAATACATTTATATATGGGTCAAATCTGGTATTTTAAATTGTAACTTCTTGAACCCCCTCTACATTGCTATCAAATGAAAGGGCTTGACAAATAAAATGCAGTAAATATGAAAAAGTAAAAATCCAAGATGGCGTCTAAAACAATATGACAGACATTTTTTTCTTTTAACCGATTGTCGGAAATAATAAGGAAAACTGGCGTACAACATGAAATCTAGGTTAAACTGTTCATGATGGATTAAACCTATGTATCTTCATGATGGTGAAGGGTATTATATGATACGGCACAGTCGAATATAGCACTCTTACTTGTTTTTTTTTTACCAGTACATGTATGTTTTTACAAATTGTGATTGTTTTATTAAATCAAAATTTTAGTTCTTTAAACGATTGTATAACTTTTAATTGATTTTTACAATTAAGCTAAAAAATGTATATATCTGTGACAATAAGGAAAAAGTGCTTATGACTATTTTTATAGTTTTTCAGAACTTTAATTATTTTGTTATTAACAGTAATCGCTATGGAATTATCTGTTTATACTAAAATATGTTTCATTTTCTTTATGTAATTTGAATTTTCTTTAAATATATTTTCTTAAATTTTGTCTTGCAGTGAAAGTGGACGTTAAAGTAGGCGTGTCAATAAAGTTTCTGCTAATAAATTCAACTTAGATATTTCCATATAGTCTTTTATTCTTCCAAACACTTTGTCCATAAAGAAATTATATATAAATTTAAGATAAAGCGTTATATGAAAGGAGGGTGTTTAAGTCAACGTATCATCTTTATTTTCTAGCATTACATTGTCTACAAAGCTGTATGTGCGAAATCTTATCATCGTACCTCTAATTCCGTCGGTTGTATGAGATTTCAATTTCATTGATAGTAGAATATGTAAGAAGTAGTCGTTAAAGTAAGCGAATCAAAGAAGTTTCCGTTAATGAATTCAATTTTGATATTCCAATTTAAAGTCCTTTACTCATCTAACATCTTTGTCACCTTCATTTTCCGTTAGTACAAATTCATTGTCCAAAAAGCAATATTTTCAAAATTTCAGCATCGTACATATCATTTTGTATGTTTTATGACTTTTTAAATTTTATATATACCGAAAAAGACACTGTGCGATATAAATTTTCGTACATTTTGATCTATAACTTCTCTTGTAATGTATAGATTTGAGCAATTTTCAGGGAAAGACATTTTTTTACTCAGGAAATATACTTTCGAAATTTCATTGTTCTAAGGCAATGCGTTTAGACACAATTGCATTTTATTCGATGTTGGAAAGATATTGTTTTTTGACCTACTTTTGCATTACTACCTAGTAGAACTCTCTTCCTAATATTCCGATTTAGCACATACCAAACAAACCTTGTGTGTAAGAAATATTCTGCCAAATTTTGAGCCCCTAACTTTTTTGGTTCTATCGTGCTTTGAACAGACGGACGGACGGACATAGCTAGATCGTCATAAAAAGAAACCAGGACTCGGTAAAGATATACTTTAAAATTGATATTTCGATGTGTTACAAGCGGAATGACAAAAATAATATACCCCCACACAATTGTTTTGTTGGTGTGTATAATAAATCTAATTATTAAAATAGTAATTAATCCCTTAATTTATATCTAAAAAAATATTTGTTTAATACAGTGTATTTTCAATAACGTGAACACCGCCTTACATGAACAATCTTTTGTTAACGTTGACTACTCTGTAACGAGAACAAACTCGAAAAGCTCTATATCGCGAACAATTAACATATTTTTTTAAAGTATGTGGACAATACTGAAACATATGTATCTATATCTATATATATAAAAGTGAAACTCTGTGTGTGTGTGTGTTAGCTATAGACACTCCGAAACTGTAAAACCGATCGGGCTCAAACTTTGGTAGGTTGTTGTACATATACCAGGGAGTGTTTATGGGTGAAAAAAGTGGGCGGGGCCACGCCCATAAAAAATTAGTTATCAGTTTTAGCTACTTGCACTTGACGGATTTTTCTGAAACTTTGCACACATATCGAGCTGTAATGACTAAATAATTTCGTGATAAGAAAAGTGGGCGGGGCCACGCCCCTAAAAAAATTTTAATTTTAAGGTACTTTCACTAGACCGATTTTTCTGAAACTTTGCACACATATTAAGCTGTTATGACTTTATAATTTCGTGATTAAAAAAGTGGGCGGGGCCACGCCCATAAAAAAAGGTTATAATTTTGAGGTACTTGCACCAGACCGATTTTTCTGAAACTTTGCACACATATCGAGCTATCATGACTAAATAATTTCATGATTAGAAAAGTGGGCATTGCCACGCCCATAAAAAATAGGTATCATTTTGAGGTACTTGCACTGGACCGATTATTCTGAAACTTTGCACACATATTGAGCTGTTATGACTTTACAATTTCATGATTAGAAAAGTGGGCAGGGCCACGCCCATAAAAACAATTATAATTTTGAGGTACGTGCACTGTTCCGATTCTTTTGAAACTTTGCACACATATTGAGCTGTTATGACTTTATAATTTCGTGATTAGAAAAGTGTGCAATGCCACGCCCATAAAAAAATTATAATTTTTAGGTTTTCGCACTTGATATTCAATTAAAATTCAGAATGCATTTCGATTCATTAAGGGGCGAAGCAACGCGCGCCGGGTTTGGCTAGTATATGTATAAAAGTGAAACTCTGTGTATGAATGTTTTAGCTTTAAACTCCGAAACCGTAAAACCGATCGGACTCAAACTTTGGAAAGTTGTTATACACATTCCAGGAAGTGTTTATGGGTGCTAAAAAGTGGGCGGGGCTACGCCCTTAAAAAATAAGTTATAATTTTTAGCTATTTGCACTTGACCGATTTTTCTAAAACTTTACACACATATTGAACACCCATGATTATACAACTTCGTGATTAAAAAAAGTGGGCAGTGCCACGCCTATAAAAAATAAGTTATAATTTTGAGGTACTTGCACTGGACCGATTTGTCTAAAACTTTGCACACATATTGAGCTGTCTAAATATACAATTTCGTGATTAGAAAAGTGGGCAGTGTCGCGCCCATAAAAAAATATAATTTTCAGCTACTTGTACTTCACCGATTTTTTTGAAACTTTGCACACATATTGAGCTGTCATGACTTTACAGTTTCGTGATTAGAAAAGTGGGCAGTGCCACGCCCATAAAAAAAAGTTATAATTATAAGCTTCTTGCACTTCACCGATTTTTTTTTAAACTTTGCACACATTTTGAGCTGTCATGACTAAATAATTTCGTAATTAGAAAAGTCGGCAGTGCCACCCCAATTAAAAAAAAGATTTTATTTTCAGCTATTTCCACGAATTTAATGGTTCCCACCGATTTTCCTTTGAACTTCAAGCGACCTTGTGCGCCTTGCCTTCACTATTACCATCAACAAAGCACAAGGACAATCTCTGCGAGTTGCAGGATTGAATTTGGAAAATCCATGCTTTTTACGTGGCCAGCTGTATGTCGCACGCTCCAGAGTGGGAACACCAAAAAATTTGTTCATTTTTAATATATTCAATTAAAGTTTAGAATGCATTTTTATTCATTAAGGGGCGTAGCTTGACTAGTTTATACTTATTTATATTTTTTTATTTAGAAAAATATTAGATATATAACTTAAATTTTGTTTTTTTGTGTGTTTTATTTCATTTGTCTTATTCTTACCAAAAATCAATTCGATCAGAACAGAGAAAATAATAGCCCCATACAAAAAACTCTTTATACTTTTACTTTCAGGAACAATAAATGTTAGTTTTCAATTCTGGTATTAAACATTTTAATAAAATTGTACGATTCATTCCAATAATTAGATAGAATCAAATAAAGGGCCCTATGCTCCTTATAGGAATGAAGGGAACATATATATATATAAATAATAAAATGTATATATATAAATAAGGGGCGAGATACCACCCATACAATGAAAATATATATAATGGCATGTCTGCAGAACTATAACTGTTATAGGATTTAATTCCTGTGTAACTAGCTATGACATTAGTTTACTTCATCGGGCGCAAAATCTGTAGGATCAGAGAATAAACCATACCAAAAATTACATTTACCCCCTAGCTCGTTTTCCAACAGACGGACATACATACATACATACATAGCTAGATCCTTCCTAAAAAATACCTGAGTTTATGGTTCAGTTAGGAGATTTGTATCGTGATATTATGAATCAGCACATAAACCAAACATAACTGTTCAGGGTACACTTATACAAGGTGGCGGTGCCAGTCTCAGACTAACTCAATTTGAACAGTGGAAAGATACGCAAATGAGAAACGCGTTAAAGTTATTTAGGTTTCTTATTAAAATAAGCTTTCAAATTAAAATGCAT
Organism: Phyto melanocephala; assembly: GCA_941918925.1. NCBI lineage: Eukaryota > Metazoa > Arthropoda > Insecta > Diptera > Rhinophoridae > Phyto > Phyto melanocephala. Next base: position 28,468,618 of record OW799233.1, on the reverse strand, counting down.
TTTGTGCACTTCGTGATTCTTTTGGTCAATATAATCGTTCAAATTCGTCCACAATCGGAAGAATTGTACAAAATATTTAATAAAATGTGAGAACTCCTGTGAATGCCTTCTTAGTTCGTTGAATGGGAACCATTGCTGTTTTTCGCGATAGTCTGGCAAAAGAGCAGTCAACCTCGACTCATCATCAACATTGTCATTGAAAATTTGCACCATCAGATAGAGGAGTGGCGCCGAGGATGGGGGGCCATTTGGCCGATATTTTGTTCCATACATAATTGAACCATACAAACATTATCATTATAAAAAGAAATGATAGTAATTTCTTAAATAATTTGTGTTTTATTTAAAATCAACATCGGCCCTTAAAATTTAACCACCCTTAATAACTTCGATATGGTAGTAAAATGTTTTCGTAAATTTAGTCTTTTAGTGAAAGTGGGCGCTAAAGTAGGCGTGTCAATAAAGTTTCTGCTAATAAATACAACTTAGATATTTCAATATAGTCCTTTATTTTCTCAAAAACTCTGTCAATAGAGAAATTACATGAATTTAAGATAAGCCGTTATGTGGGAGGTAGGCGTTAAAGTGGGCGTGTCACCTAAACTTTTTGGCACAACAATTACCTTGATTAGAAGGATATATGTAGCAAATTTCATCATCATACCTCAAATATTATCGGTTTTATGAGCTTTTAAATTTCATTAACGGTAGATAACGTGAAAAGTGGGCGTTATAGTAGGCGTGTCAAAGTTGTTTTTGCTAATGAGTACAACTTAGATATTTCAATATAGTCCTTTATTATTCCAAAATCTTTATTAATAGAGAAATTATGTGAATTTTAGGTAAGACGTTCTATGGGAGGTGGGCGTAAAAGTGGGCGTGGCACATTGATTTTCCGTTACAGCAAAGCCTCTTACCAAAAAGCAAAGTGTACAAAATTTCAGAATCGTACATCTAATTTTGTCCATTTTATTAGGTTTTAAATTTTAAATATACTGAAAAATACACTGCGCGGTATAAATTTTCGTACATTTTGATCTATAACTCCTTTCCTAATGCATAGATGTAAGCGATTTTTGGTGAGAGATATTGTTTTGACTCGAGAAATATATATTCGAAGTTGCATGACTTTACGTTAATGCGTTTGGACATATGTAATTGCATTTTATTCGATGTTTGAAGGACACGGTTTTTTCGACCTACTCTTGCATTACTTGCTATTACTCTCTTCCTAATATTCCGATTTAGCCCATTTTCAATACCAAACAAGCTTTGTCTATAAGAAAGATTCTGGCAAAATTTAAACCCCATAGCTTTTTCTTTACGACCTCTATAGTGCCTTCAACAGACGGACAGGCGGACGGACATAGATAGATCGTCATCAAATCAAACCCTGATTCAGAATATACCTATATATACTTTATGTGGTCTAAAATGGATATTTCGATGTGTTACAAACGGAATGACAAAATGAATATACCCCCACCATTTTTTTAGTGGCGGGTATAAAAATTTACAGAAAATACTGTTTTGCGTTGAGCACGTAATATTTTAATTTACCTATATATTCTATATAGAAAACATGTACATACATATACAATCTTAAAAAAAACTTTACAAATGAGCGTTAAAGTAGGTGTGCCACATTCAATTTCTGGTATTAGGGAAATATTGGCCAAAAAGCAATATTTACGAAAATTTTATATCGTGCATCTACTTTTTGTCAGTTCCAAAAGGTTTTGAATTTCAAAAAGACAAAATTTTAGGTAAACATATCTTTTTCACCCACAAAAAAAATATACCTAAAAAATTGTTTTGCTCTACTTCATTGGATTTAGGTGCTATTGCAATCTGTTTGACGCTAAATGGACATTCTGACATAACAATGCATGACTTTTTTTATTGAACCAATTTTTTCAGTACCAAACATTTAAAATGTGTTAAATAATGTAATCAAAATTTCATCCTTGTAGCATCCTTTGTTCTAGCTTTATCGTGCTTCCAACAAATGGATAGACGGACGGACATAGCTAGATCGTTCTAAAATGATACTAGATCAATTCCTGTTTTGTAAAACTGTGAAATCGAAATATGTATGTATAGTCAAAGGTATAGTGACGGCATATGTAGCTTTTCATATCACAGTTTAAAAGAACGAGAATTGACACCAAGCTTGGCTTTTATACCACTACGTTAAAGCACCTTACTCATAAATTGAACTACTGCTAATTACACACAACTAATTTAAACGTACCAAATCAGGGAAAACTTATTAGGTACACTAAGAGTCTCAGCTGCTTATTTTTGTTTATTAACTGTCAAACTACGTATAAAAAAATTTAAATATTTATGCAGTTTGTCAGTAAAAAACAAATATTTAATTAAAAATGTGGTGTAAATTAGTAGACAACTTTATTGTTTACATATAGTGTGGAGAGAAATTATTTTTGTATATAGACTTAAATATATCCACAAATAATGTCAAAATTTTTTTCCCATAACGTTTCCCCTTTTAATGTTGGCTGTCAAACTAACTCTTCTTTACGCTTTTTCACAAAACAATCAAAAGTATTTCATTTTCATTCATGGCACTGCCATTGGAAGGTGTGGACGTGTGAACGGTGTGCTTAGATTGAAATATTTTATTTGAAATTAGTCGTATCAATATAACGAGCAAATAATAAATTGTTCATACCTACTTAGTGCAAAAAAGTAACGCAGCTACAAGAAAAAGGTTTTTATAAATCAAAGAAAAAAGACAATTTTTACAAGATCGTGATTTAAAGCAGAAGACTCATATTTTAACAATATATAATCTGTTTTTGGAAATTATATGTATGTACCTACCTATATAATTTTGTGACAAGACTTTTTTAATTTTTGGAAGACAAACTTAACTATTTAGTACTTTTTAATCAACCAACTACTATTCTATATAAGGGTATATTTCGTCTATATGAAAAATACGAAAAAACGAAGTGAATTAATATAGTGTAATCATACACAAGCACACATATTTATATTTAAATGTATACAAGGCTTAAAGAAAAGAAGAAAACTGAAAATCTCGTCATCGTCGTCATCACTGTAAGTGAGTTAGTGAGTGAGTGTGAATATATGTTTTACTAAATTAACAACAAAATAATATAGACAAGTGTTGAACCGAAAAAACAAAACTTTAATTAAAATGTTTTAATTTTTTATAACTAATTCTAAAGAAATTTAATTTTCTTTTCTATTCAAAGTTAAACATAGGAAAGTTTTTTATGTAGGAATATACCTACCTATGTTTTAATATGTGTAGTAAATGTAAAGTAAATGTATTTGCAATAAAAAATCGCTTCTATTAAAATCGAGCAATTAAAAGCAATAGGTTTGGTGAATTTAAGATACGTTTGTGACATAGTATGAATATAGGTACATATGTATTTTCATAAATATTAAAAAAAAATTTAATGAATTATGCTGCAACGTGTTTCTAATCTTAAAAGAAAACAAATTAACAAAAATAAATAAACACAATGCTTCGAAGAAAAATGCAAATAAATAATAAAAAAGAATCATCAAAATAGTCGTTTAAATAAATTTCGTTCTCTATTTTATTTACTACACATATACATACAAACGTATTCGTTTGAGACGCCCAGTTATAGTCCATCGACGGATATACACTGTGCAACTGCCAAGAAAAGACTGATGAAGCTAACGTATTCTCGATGACCTGAGAAATAATATCAAATATAGAATACACCATGATAATATTATATGTATGTATGTATATACATATTTATGTACGTACTACGTAGCCACCTAGCCAGCAAAATAACAAAGTCTTGGTAAATTATTAATGCTAAGGAACTATTTGGGAATGAAACAAAAATCTCAACGCTAAATTGGTCGTATTCGGAAATGTTAAACTATAAATATACAGATGTATGTAAGTACAGAGTATAGTACATTGTATGGGTGAAAGGTGGAAAATAATATTAAAAAAGCCGGTTTGTGTTTAAGGAGATTTAATAAATTTAAAGATCTCCCTTGAATCTGTTTATGCCTACTTGCATACATACATATGTATGTAAATATTAATATATATACATGTATAAACATATGTACACATGTATTAAAATATGTTACGTATAACATATGTACGTACGTAAAATTTCTTATAGCAGGGAATTAAAAAAAGCACATTCATTGTTTTTGCAATATCCTTTCAAATATGTAATACAGTTCACCTTTTCGATTGTTAAGCATAACAACAAGTATATTGTTATATATGTATAATGTAATAATATTCCAAAAGATTTGTTAAAATCGGTCCATTAAAAGTATATATGTAAATTATGTCTGAGCAAACATTTAAGATAAATTAATAAATTATTAGATTTAGCATAGTTTCTTAAATAAGTACAACAGATATCAAAAAGAAGCGAGTACAGAAAATAGTTAAATAATTTCCTTAAAAACGAATAAAGTTTATTAAGTGTATGTAAAAATATAATTTATTTTTTATACCCTTCACCTGTGGTGCCTTAGGGTATATATAGCTTTGTCATTCCGTTTGCAATTTCTACAATTTTCATTTCCGACCACATAAAGTATATAATATTATCTGAAAGCTTATGAATAGGGGAGTCGATTAAGCCCTGACCGTCTGTCCGTGTGTTGGTTGAAATCAACTTTTCCTCAGATCTGAGTATGGTATCAATCTTTTGAAAATATCCGGGAATGAATCGCTATTGAAATTCAGCACAATCGCCCCATAACTTTCTGAGATATGAGCAAAAAACCACGTCCACCTCGTTTTTTTCACAATTACAACAACGTTAAACGTTTTTTAAATTTGTTTTGTAATTTTTTTTATTGCTTTTTTTTTTTTGTTTTTAACACATTTTTTTTAAATTTATTTTTGTAATTTTTTTTTTGAAACATACGTAAACTCAATTTATAATTCTGCAATGGGATGTTTTTATATATGTATGTTTTTTATATGTATGTTTTTTTGTATGTATGTACGTATTTTATTGCATGACTACACGTTGTGAAGGGTATATAAGATTCGGCACGGCCAAATATAGCACTCTTACTTGTTTAAGTTATAATGGTGAGCATCATATTTCTTTAATTCTTATTTACAATTTGGTTTTAGTTTAATGAGATACACACGATATCAGTTTATTCGTGCACACTCCTAAATTAATCTATAATTAACATAAGATATGGTGGTAAAGATATGGAAAAACAGAGGCTGAGTCACGAAAATAAACCATTTTCAGCCCTACATTGATTTATAGAGACGTTTGCTACTATTTATAGGTACAATATACTTCTAGGGGTATTCTTAAAATTTTTTAGATAAATAAAATTACTAACCTACAAAGTTATAAGTAAAAATAGTTTTAAAAATTTATGTTTTTTTCATATATTATGAAAATTAAAATTTTCATATATTATGTTCAAAATTAATTTTTGAACAGACTAGACACCAAAATGCAACCGTTGTCTAAAAAACTACTGCTGAGAAAAAATAACAAATTGGTTTCAAATTAACTGAGATATTATAAGCATAAACGTCGGATATAATAAAGCAAAATGTTATATTCCATTAAATCTAAGCTAAGCTACGGTGTGGTCACTATACATACATATTGGTGAAGGGTATTATCAGATTCGGCACGGTCGAATATAGCGCTCCTATTTGTTTTATGGACATTTTGAAAACAACATTTTTTAAAATGCTTGTATCTGTCTCCCTTAACTTAATTGTATCACAAATTACTAAATGAATTTTGATCAAATTTACTTTGAAAGTATCTTGGTTCCTGGGTTAACTTAAAGGATAACTTTTGTCATGGGATAAAAATATGAAAACAGCAAAAAATTGTTATTTAAAATGGTAAGAAATAAATGCATATATGGACATGACAGAAGGAGGAATATAGAAGAAATTGCACTAACAACAATAAACTTTTAATTTGTACCAACAGTGATATCAAGTTTATCTTAAAATTAATACAAAATAAATTAGAATGCTATATTCGGACGTGCCAAATCTAGTAAAAATCTTTACTATCATGTACATATAGTAACCATATTGTAGCGTTGCCCAGATTTTAGATTTAATGTCATACGCCATTTTTCGGCATTTTGTTTCAGACGCTTTCTTGGATTTTAAACTTTTTTAATAGTTTACTACTTTGTACTGGTCAAGCCCTTTTATTTGATACTAATATTGTGGGGTTTAAAGCCGTAACTACTATGTTTGACTCGTAAATTTGCCATTTAATCTAGGTCGCCATCTTAAATTTTTTTCTTTTCATTGTCTTCTCGGTTTTATCGAAACACCGGAGCAGTTGTTCTTTGGTACTTATATCTCAACTGGTTTCAAACCGATTTGTTAGATTTTCTTAGAAATTTTATTGAGATTACGTCTTTTAATTTGGTATCTTAAGCGTGTTCAAAAAGTAATTACGAGTTTGAAAAATGTTGATATATTTTAAAAATATATATTAAAAAAAAATTTTTTGCCCATAACTTTGCCAATTAGTGACCAATTTGTTTTAAATTGTTCATGAATATCTCCAGAGGCATACTAAATCTACAAAAATTATATTATGTTTATAAATTATCCTAGAGCTGGAAAATTTTAGTTTTTGTGAAAAAATAAGCGAAAAAACAGATGCAGTCGTGTTTATTTGCTTATATCTCAGAAAGTTATGGGACGATTATGCTGATTCTAATACCGATCTGCTCTCGAATATTTCTGATATTTTGATACATCTAGGCGATGTCGGGGGGCTTTTAAAAGTAAATTTCAACATACATACGGACAAAAGGATAATGTTTAATCCACGCCACTATTCATATTCTTTCAGAAAATATATACTTTTTTGGGTCGGAAATGAATGTTGTAGAAATTTTACACGAAATTACAAACCTACATATATGTATATGTATGTATACATACCCTTATACACTGTCGTGTGAAGGGTATAACAATATGATTTTTTGTATGAAGCTTTCAGTTTAGGGTAAATAAACAGTTGATGTAAACATATTCACGGACAAATTGATATCGCTTAATTGACTCCACTATCTATAACGATTCTGAAAATATACATATACTTCATGGTACGGAAATGCATAGTCTATAAATTACAAACGCAAAGATAATTTTACATAATCTTGGCTCTTATACTTAGTAAAAGATTTTATAACAAATATATAAATTTACGTATATTGGTTCAATTCTTGTAGAAAAAGTACAACAATCATTATTTGGTTTTGCTACACTTAACAACATTCATTTTACATCCCTGTTATATGTACATGTATAGAGAAAATAACCTAGAGTCCTTTCTTGTTTATTATGTTAAATGTGTATGTGTGGCTGCGCACATTTGTAGGAAACATTTTGAAAACGGACAGATATTAAAATACATATGTGTGTATATACGTAGCACAATCGTGTATCTATGTACAAGATAGTGTTGATGGTCCAGATAATTAATTTTAAGAAGTTGTAGCTGTCAAACTCTATATATAAAAAAAATATTCTCTTTTCTCTCGTTTGTATAAAATGTCAAACTTCATATAAATTTTTTTTAAACAAAAAATATTCTCCAAACTGATATCACCTTGTACAAAAACATACAATGCATTGTATTATAATACATTTTGTACTATCAATTTAGTTTATTGAGACGCTTCGTTAGGTACACTTGTGTTGTGTTAAAACGAATATTTGCTCTATTAAGTGGTAGCTACGCTTACGATATTTTTTTTTTATTCAGACCATAACCATGTTTGTAAAGTGGAAAGAAACAGAAAAAAAAAATAACACCATCACTTACTAATTGACCTGCGGTAATGATAAACGCGATAATAATTTTAACGTCAATTATTAAATATGTTCAAAAAATTTACTTAAAAGAAATTAAATTTAAGCATTCATCATTGATTTAGATTGGTTTAACAAGAGTTTGTAATTGTGTAGGGCGATTTTGTTTTGGAAAATGTGTACATACTTGTGTGAATAAAGATAAAATTAAATACATACTTATGTAGTTCACTAACAAATAAATAATTTATTATTTTACAGCCCAAAACAAACGTTGGACTTAATAATAATATTTACATGTTTTACAATATAACATTTAAAATTTGTCTCTTTTGCAAATAAATGTGATTTGAATTCGAAAAAGAAAAACAAACTACAAAAATACAAACAAGTTTAACTTCTATAAAACAACAAGTACTTAAAACAATAAAAAAAATAAGAAAATTTAAGCTGTGGCGATGTCCGAATCTACGGAATCGCCAGGAAAACAACAAAAGGCAACGCAAAGACGCCAGTTGGTAAGTTTTATCATTCCTTTTTAACATATAAATGTATAAAAACATATTTTTCGATATAGTTTTTGTCTTTAGATGTGTTACTGTATTTGTTGTTGTATTTAATTTTAATGTTATTGAATTTTTAATTTACAATTTTATGTTAATTTAAAGTAAATAATATACATATTAGTTAAATTTTAAATGTATGTATGTATGTATGTCAGCAATGCGTACGCGCACTTGATAACTGTGCAGCGTAACATTAGGTTTCGTTTTTTTTTTAAAGAAACAACAAAATAAAATCTATTTTTCCGCTGAATAAATACCCCACGTTAACAGGAACGCTCCTTGTAGCATAATGAAACAACCAATCTATACCAACGCCGCATGACGAATTCTTTTCGCTTTAATTTTGATTGTTATATTTTTTCAATTTTATTTCACGTTGTTTTCTCTTCTTTATCAAATATTCGCTTTCGTTTGACTGTGATTCAGTGTTGTCGATTTCTTAAGTTTTTGGTTTATGAATTTCTTGTGTATGTAAATTTGATGAAATCATTCCATAAAAAAAATAAAAAAAAAATTATCGAAAATTTATTTTAATACGGAATGTATAAATATTAAATAGGTAAATTAATAAATATTTTTTTATTCATAAAAATATCGCGTAACCGTATTTTTTTCGTTATTTTTATTGATCTGTAAACCGAATGTAGTGAAAATGCGTTCTAATTTTTTTAATCATTTGTCCTTTTTGTAAAGAACTACCCGAATTAAAGTTCTTTGAAAAATATATTTTTCCATACCTGAAAATTTTGAGAAGTGGTAATATATACAGGGTTACATAATAATTTATTTATGAAATACATACATATTTTAATAATTTGTTTTAAAGAATATGGAATTAAAAAATATTTTTTTTTAATCTTCGGTTTACTCCCTTTCATGTAATATCCGTATTAATAGCCATACAAATTTATTAATATCCACAAAATGCTGTAACACGATGTTATTGCGGATAAAAAATATTTAATAAATTTATTAAAAATATATTAAAAAAAAATAATGTATTCTGTTTTAACAAAAATTTTTAGAAAATATTTTTTATTTATATTATATGTACAATATCTTATACTAAATTAAATTTATTGATAAATTTCTTTAAATTCAACATTAATTTGGGTAGTTCTTTATATAAAAGTCTTGCGATAACTTCAAATGATTCGTGTTAATTTGTATGAAACAAAAATCCATATCAAATATTGAAATCAGCTGAATAATTTTTTGTGATATTGTTGTGCAAAAAAATTTTTTGTTTTAATTAAAATTCTGAATCGAGAAAGACAAACATTTTTAAATACAAAAGAAGACTACTCAGTGGTCTGATATTTTTTTATTTACCAAATAAAATTTGAGTGGCCAAATAAATCAAAATCATTTACTTCTAAGAGAAGTGCGTGCCCCTGTGAACTAGTCAGTAGTGTACTAGTTAGGGGGTTGTAGGTTTTTTCTTTTCTATTCCTCTATTCTATTCACGTGTCACAAAGGTATCGACATGACGAACCAAAGTGAGCTGTACAACAGCTGACTGTTTTACCTAACCTACTTCTAAGAGTCTTTTTGATTTAAAACGTATGAAATTACTTAAGAACTAAATATAAATGGTTCTATTAAATAATAATTAATAAATACTTTTTATTAAATAAACATTCTTTAAACATGTTTAATAAATAAGAAATTTATTACAACTTGCGTATAAATCTTTTTTCCAAAATTTTGCAATATTTATATATACCGGGAGCTCTTCCTTATATATGTATTTTTTATGTTGCGCTTTAGATGTGTTGAACTATATTTTACTTATGGCAACACTGCTCTATTATTAGTATAAGTGATGGTAATAGGAAACGTTTAATTTGTACCAAATGGGTTTTTAAGATGGTCCAAAATATTTTTCCTTATTACTAATAAAACATTCTAAAATTAATGTTTTTAGGAGTGTTTGTTTACTTAGGTTAGGTTACTTTAGTTTAGTACAAAATTAATTAATTTAGAAGATGGTACTGACAGACCAGCAAATTATTATTATTATTTTTAGTTTGTTATATATATAAAAATTTTGGGGTATATATAAAAATAGTTTTTAAATTCAAGATTTGTCAAAATCCACACATTAAAACAAGAGCAGAAAATTTATTTTCATATTTTATATGATAACACCATAATGCAGTGTTTTCCAAAGTTGAATTTTTGGTTAATATATTCTATGAGATTGTAGTTTACATAAGCAATTTCTCTTGCTGAAAGTTTCTTCCTTTCTTTAAACTCGATTTTTAATGACAAATCAAATTTTAAGAACAAAAATTTGTATAATTCTCTTTTATTAACATAAGGGATTATGTGTACTCCATTAAGAACCTGCTGCAAGAACAATTTCGCCAATACAAAAAAATTTCACTATTCGTACATTCTGAAACTATCTCAGATATCATACATTTACTTTAGCACTATTTTAAAATATGAAGCTTAATTTGGTACGATTACTAAAAAATATCTGAAGATAAATTGTGGCATTCGATATCGATCAAAAAATTTTAAAACCAAAATCAAACTAAACTCACATTTTTTAATAAATTTTTAAACGATATTAAACACATCAATATTTCCATTGAAAAATTGATTAAAGTCAGCCACCCCTATTATGAGTTATTCGGTCGAACGTCGAATATCTAATGTTAAATTCGTATTATGAGTAAGCAACTTTTTGTCGATTTTTCGTTTCTCAATTTGCAAACAAATAGTATTTAGTTTAGGTCACTGCTGATATAGTTAATATATGGTGGCTCAATTCAAAGTGGTTGCATTTTAGTGCTTACAAAATAAATAACTATGCTCGCGTTGGGTATGTTTTAGAAAATGTGTATGTATTTAATATTCAGCATTTGAACGTGATCGAAATTTTTAAATTCTTATTAGAACTCAGCGTGCTATGCCCTGTCCATAAGAAGGATGACAAATCAGTCTGTGCCAATTATAGAGGCATAAGTCTGCTTCCCATCGCCTATAAGATCTTGGCAACGATATTGTGTGAACGATTAAAACCAAAGGTCAATGAAATAATTGGCCCCTACCAATGCGGTTTTAGACCTGGAAAGTCCACCTCTGACCAGATATTCACATTACGCCAAATCCTGGGAAAAACGCACGAAAGGCAAATCGACACATACCACCTATTCGTTGATTATAAAGCCGCTTTTGACAGCCTGATAAGACCCAAAGTGTATCAGGCCATGTCTGAATTCGGGATTCCGGCGAAGTTGATAAGACTTTGCCGGATGACACTAACTGATACTAGATCATCAGTGAAAATCGGAAATAGTCTTTCCGAATCATTTGCCACCATGCGTGGATTCAGACAGGGTGACTGTTTATCGTGCGACCTCTTTAACATCGCCTTAGAAAAGGTCATACGCGATGCAGCAGTTAATAGAAATGGCATAATTTTCACCAAGAGTCACATGCTCCTCGCATATGCTGATGATATTGATATCATGGGTAGGACACTGCGAGATGTAACTGCTGCATTTGCAGGCATTGAGAGGCAGTCTTTAAAAATGGGCTTGGCAGTTAATGAAAGCAAAACCAAGGTGATGGTTTCAACGAACAGGAAATCTACTAGATTAGGTGAAACTGTGAACGTCGGTAACTATAACTTTGGTGTTGTAGAAGAATTTGTGTACCTCGGGACATCCATTAATAAGAGCAATAACATCAGCCTGGAAATACGAAGAAGAATAATACTAGCAAATAGATGCTACTTTGGGCTACATAGGCAATTTAGAAGTAAAGCCCTCTCTCGAGTAACGAAAATAACACTTTACAAGACACTCATATTACCTGTGCTTTTGTATGGTGCAGAGGCATGGGTACTTGCGCAAGCGGATGAAGCTGTACTTGGCGTTTTTGAGAGAAAAATCCTTCGTAAAATATATGGACCGGTCTGTGTAAGCGGAGACTATCGGCATCGTATGAATCATGAACTGTATGAGCTGTACGCCGACATTGACATTGTTAGGCGCATAAAGGTACAAAGACTGCGCTGGCTTGGACATGTCGTGCGGATGGATGAAGAAGCTCCAGTAAGAAGAATTTTCGAGTATGATCTCGAAGGTGTTCGCAGAAGAGGACGACCGAAGCTCCGATGGAAAGATCAGGTCCAACAACACCTAATGGACCTAAATGTTCGAAATTGGAGAAGGAGCGCAGAAGACCGAAGCGCCTGGAAATCTATTCTTTCCTCGGCTTAAGACCCTTCAGGGTTGTAAAAAGCCATCTATAAATAAATAAATAAATTAGAATCTCTATACCTAAAGCACAGCGAACCCGATCGTTCGAGTAAAAATTCGATCGTGATCGATTGCCGTAATTTGGCTCCAGTTTTATTTTTATACCCTTCACACAGTGAACAAGTAAAAGCGCTATATTCGGCCGTGCCGAATCTTATATACCCTTCACAACGTGTAGTCATGCAATAACAGTAAATTCACGTATGTATGTTAAAAAAAACAAAAAAAAAAAATAAAAAATAAAAAAAAAATTTAAAAAAAAAAAATTTAAAAAAAAAATTAAAAAAAAAAAAATTATTATATACATATATAATATATATAAAACAAAAAAAAAATAAAAAAAAAATTAAAAAAAAAAAAATAAAAAAAATAATAATAAAAATATATATAATATATTAAATAAAAAACAAGTAAGAGCGCTATATTCGGCCGTGCCGAATCTTATATACCCTTCACAACGTGAATTCATGCAATAACAGTGGTTTGTGTCACCATTCATCCCATATGAAATACGTACATACATATAAAAACATACATATATAAAAACGTCCCATTGTAAAATTATAAATTCACGTATGAATGTTAAAAAAAACAAAAAAAAAAAAAAAAATTTAAAAAAAAAATTAAAAAAAAAAAATTTAAAAAAAAAAAATTTTTAAAAAAATTATTATGTATATAATATATACAAAACAAAAAAAAATAAAAAAAAAAAATAATAATAAAAATATAAATAATATATTAAATAAAAAATAAAAAAAAAATAAAAAAAAAATAAAAAAAAAAATTTTAAAAAAAATTAAAAAAAAATTTTTTTGGCTCAGCTGGGATTCGATGCCACGTTTTCTCTAACCAGTATACACGTTTGTATGTATGTATGTTGTTGTTGTAATGTTGCTTTTGTGAAAAAAAAATCGAGGTGGTCGTGGGTTTTTGCTCATATCTCAGTTGTTTATGTACCGATGTTTCTGATTTTCAATAGCGATCTACTCCCGAATATTTCTGATATTTTAATACCTCACCCGAGTCCAAGCGATGTCGGGGGGCTTCAAAAAGTTGATTTCAACATACACACGGACAGACGGTCAGACGGACAGACTGACAGCGCTTAATCGACTCCCCTATTCATAAGCTTTCAGAAAATATATACTTTATGGGGTCGGAAATCAAAATTGTAGAAATTTCACACGGAATGACAAACCTATATCGATGCCTTACTTCCTCAACCTCGTATCTTAAAAAATAAAATTTTTCAGGAGAGACAAAAAAAACGGTTCATCTTTCTATACTTCGGTGTTTGGTTAAAAGTTTAAATGCAATTATTAAGGAATTGATTGTATTTATGTATATTAGTAGTAATAATATACTAATCTTTTTAAGTTAAAGCATAAAACAATCGTTTGATAAGAAAAAGTCAAAACCGTATTTTTTAAGATACGAGGTTGAGGAAGTAAGGCATCGATATATACCCTTTTTCACTGTGTGAAGGGTATAATAAAAAAAAAATAAAAAAAAAATTAAAAAAAAAAATTTTAAAAAAATTAAAAAAAAATTTTTTTGGCTCAGCTGGGATTCGATGCCACGTTTTCTCTAACCAGTATACACGTTTGTATGTATGTATGTTGTTGTTGTAATGTTGTTTTTATGAAAAGAAAATCGAGGTGGTCGTGGGTTTTTGCTCATATCTCAGTTGTTTATGTACCGATGTTTCTGATTTTCAATACCGATCTACTCCCGAATATTTCTGATATTTTAATACCTTACCCGGGTCCAACCTATGTCGGGGGGCTTCAAAAAGTTGATTTCAACATACACACGGACAGACGGTCAGACGGACAGACGGTCAGGGCTTAATCGACTCCTCTATTCATAAGCTTTCAGAAAATATATACTTTATGGGGTCGGAAATGAAAATTGTAGAAATTTCACACGGAATGACAAACCTATATATACCCTTTTTCACTGTGTGAAGGGTATCGGTATTGAAAATCAGAAACATCGGTACATAAACAACTGAGATATGAGCAAAAACCCACGACCACCTCGATTTTTTTTTCACAAAAACAACATTGCAACAACAACATATATACATACAAACTGAGCCAAAAAAAAATTTTTTTTAATTTTTTTTTAATTTTTAAAAAATTTTTTTTTTTAATTTTTTTTTTATTTTTTTTATTTTTAATTTAATATATTATTTTTATTTTTATTATTTTTTTTTTAATTTTTTTTTCTTATTTTTTTTTTCGTTTTATATTTATTATTTATATTTTAATAATTTTTTTTTTAAATTTTTATTTAAAATTTTTTTTTTAATATTTTTTTTAAATTTTTTTTTATTTTTGTTTTTTTTTACATACATACGTAAATTTATAATTTTACAATGGGATGTTTTTATATATGTATGTTTTTTATATGTATGTACGTATTTCATATGGGATGAATGGTGATACAAACTACTGTTATTGCATGACTACACGTTGTGAAGGGTATATAAGATTCGGCACGGCCGAATATATCGCTCTTACTTGTTTATTGTAGCAATATACAGTGAACTCGCGAAAACGTAAAGGTAAGGGTGAACATCTTAGAAACGTTAAACAAATTTATTTTCAAACAGACTGTTCTAAAACGTGAACAAAGTGTGAAAGCTTTAAAACCTGAAACCATTTTTTTTTGTTTTTTTTTTTAATTGAGAAATCCCTGAATTATATTTCACTTATTTGTTTTTTTTTTTTAATTGTAAAACACTATGTTTTCTTATATCGCTGTTGGAAGTGATTTAAAATTATAGTCCTTCAAAAACCCGAACGTGTTATCTTTGAAAGATAAAATTTATATTCTTGAATTATTGCGAAAAGGTTATACCCACAATTTGGAAAGAAAACTCGATTTTGTTTATAAATAAAATGTTAAATGATGTTTCACGTCTATTCTTGATAAACAGAATAGACAAAAGAAACATAGAGTTCTATATAATTCTTAATAAGATATAATTAAATATACTCGTATAATACTATACATAAACAGAGAAAACAGTATCGGTTAAGGGCATGGAATTTTTGCCATTCGTATAGTTTAGTTGTGATAAAAGATGCCTTAAAGCATATTTATTCATCAGGTAATCGCAGTTCGGAGAGAATTTTTTTGTTTATATTGTTTTTATTAGTTAACCTTGACAACTGAAGTTTAAAATAGGTGAAAAAAAAAAAAATAATCAGCTGACGAATCAAGTCTAGCTGATTAATAAGTATTCCTTAGATGCCTCTTTAGTAGATTTCATTAATTTGTCAATAACTTTGTAGATTGGTTAGTTGAATTGAGTTTTTAGTGTAGTATTATTATTTTAAATAAAATAAATAATAAAATGTATCTATAGAAAAACAATTTATGAGAATTATTAGGATTTTGTAGATTTTGGCCCGTTTTTGAGGAAAATTTTATGGATAAATTGTGACACTCCTGGATGTTATAGTAGAATTTTATAGTTGTATCTTAAGAATATAAATGTTAAGTCAGCACTAAGATATATTGATTCTTGCAATAACAATTTTTTAGCCACAAAAGAAAAGTTCTGTTGCCAAAAATGAACCGTTCGATTAGCTAAAAATTAATTGCTTGTTTTTGAGTGTATGTGTTTACATAGATATGTAAGTATATTAATTTTTAATAAATTGAAAACCTTAGCTGACCACCAAGATTGTGCGAATTATCCTGAGTACCTCTTTTTTGGTTCTTTGGTAGATCTGTGCCACTAAGCAGCTGTTGTTCGACAACATAATGCAGGTCATTGCTCAAATTTAACTTATATAAATATTATGCAAAATATATATATAAATATTTGGCAAAAAAATTTTAAAGTTGAAAAAAAAACAAGTTTTTGAAATATGAAATTTTTTAATTAAAACTACTTTTGGACCCAAAACATAACGGTGTTTCTCTCTGCTCAAAGGAACTCTTAATTATTTTTTTTATTCTGATTTGTTATGGACGTTAATATTATATCGATTCGTAAAAGAGCTTAAAACGTAGTTTTTATTAGGTTAATTTTGCATGTATGTTTGCAATGAAAGAATCCAGAAATATGAACTGGTGCTTTCAAAAATTTAGGGGCACTATAAAAATTATTTTGTATTTTTTTTTCGATATAGTCATAATATGAATATTATTCTCTACACAAAATTTAACTGAACTTCAAAAATTTTACACAATTTTTAAATAAAAACATAAAATATAATTTTTTTTTTCTGATCAATTGATTTTTGGTTTGTAAAAAATGTATCAGAAAAAAATTTAATTAAAAAAAATATATTTACACAAAATTTGTTTTTAATTTATTTAATTAAATTATTTATTTTATTCAATACTGTTTTCACCACGGTAGTGACAATCAATAGCTAGAAATGGAATAGTTTAACATTTTGTAAATATTTTGAATGAATTGTAATGAAGAAATATTCTTAAAAAGATGGTTAAGTAAATGGTCTGCTTTTACATTTTATATCACATTTTCTACCTTCATTTTTATAAAAGCGAGATATAGCTTATACATTATCTCTAACTTGTGTATTATCTACAATACTGACTTTAAAGTTTTAAATTAGAAAATTCAATTTATAATAATTTATTCCAAATAATTCTTGAAAGCTTTTTGTTATTATTGCATTTGTAACAAAATAAAACAAAACTTTGACACTCAATACTAACAGTGTCCTACTTATAAAAGTTATTAAAGATTTACTAAGCGCAAATAAATTGAATTTTTGTAGAAAATCAGTTTTATAAAACCTTTATATATCTTTGTTAATTTTTAAAAATAGTGATAAGGAAAATAGGGGGATAAATAGTGTAAATCTAATTAGTTAAATTATATTAAGTGATAATGAAAAGCAGAGACGCCAATTTAGCGCTTTTCGCGTTATATTTATCGTATTTCAACAACCTAAAAGTTGAATTTTTGTTTAAAGATCCCCAATAATCCGATAATAAATGTTGTATGAAAGATGTACGTGGAACCTAACAAGTATTAAAAAACACATTTTAAAAAGAACAATTATGCTAATACTTATTAGATTACAAATTTTAGGCATGTTTGATAAGCAAAAAATGTCCATTCCATCTGGATTATTGTTAAATTGAAACTTTTTTAACTAAAAATAGTACATAGGCTGACATCTGGCAAAAGTTAAGGTCATCAGATTTTTAGAAAAATTCAAGAAGTGAGTTTTGGAATTTACTATTTAATATTAATTTAATAAAATAAAATATTTCGAAGTGGTTATTACATATATGTATATAACTAATTTAAAAATATTCTTTTTTAAATTGGTTAAACATACTTGTTACATATACATACATATGTGTTAGAAAAACTTAATTACCAACTTGATCCAACAAATATTATTGCAGAAAATGAAAATCGCTACAGGGATATGTTCCGAGGTTGTTTAGGCCGGAAAATTAGCGATTTAGATGTAGAGTATATGTAGTGTCAACAGGATGGATTGTCACACATAAGGAGAAACAATTGACCTTTTGAAAGAAAAATTCGAAAATCGCATTATTTATCGTAGATCGGGCGTGTGCGGTTTTTATACCCTTCACACAGTGAAAAAGGGTATATATAGGTTTGTCATTCCGTGTGAAATTTCTACAGTTTTTATTTCCGACCCCATAAAGTATATATTTTCTGAAAGCTTATGAATAGGGGAGTCGATAAAGCTCTGTCAGTCTGTCCGTGTGTATGTTGAAATCAACTTTTGAAGCCCCCTGATATCGCCTGGACCCGGGTGAGTTATTAAAATATCAGAAATTGAAAATCAGAAACATCGGTACATAAACAATTGAGATATGAGCAAAAACTACGACCACCTCGATTTTTTTCACAAAAACAACATTACATCAACAACATACATACATACAAACGTGTATACTGGTTAGAGTAAACGTGGCATCGAATCCCAGCTGAGCCAAAAAAATTTTTTTATATATTTTTTTTTATTTTTTATTTTATATGTATATTATTGATATTTTTATTATTTTTATTTATTTTTTGTTTTATATTTATTATTTATATTTTAATTATTTAAAAAAATTTTTTTTTTTAATTTTTTTTTTATTTTTTTTTTAACATACATACGTAAATTTATAATTTTACAATGGGATGTTTTTATATATGTATGTTTTTTATATGTACGTATTTCATATGGGATGAATGGTGATACAAACTACTGTTATTGCATGACTACACGTTGTGAAGGGTATATAAGATTCGGCACGGCCGAATATAGCACTCTTACTTGTTGAAATTGAAAGTGTGCAGCAATAATCCCACAATAGTTCAAGAGCTTAAAATCAATGTTATCGAGAAGATGTAAACAATTGACAACAATTTATTGAAAAACGTGATTAAGAATTGGTTGGGATCCTGCCGAGCTAGTACCCACTTTTGGCCCTCCACTTGACCATCATATTTTTTTATTTTTAAGCGAAAACTTTTTAATTTAAACTAAAATAAAAATATTTTTAATATAATTATAAAATTCATATTAATTAGAGCTTTTTATTATAACTGACGTATTCATAAAAAAATATTTTAGGTTTATTGAAGGCTTATTTGACAAATTTCTCTACAAAATTTGTCAAATAATATTTTTTATGAATATAGGAGTAAATATATGGTAAATCATTTTTATTCTGGCTTAAGTTTATTTTCCTATTATTATACTTCCTAAAACATTTTTAAATTAAATTGTAGTCTTTTAAGAATGTTGACAATTTATTCCGATTATAGCCGAGTGAAGTGCATTTTAGAAACCATCTACGATTTCATCATCAGCACAATGTATCAGTATACTCATATCAAAGACAATAGACTATAGACTATAGTCTATTGTCTTTGCTTATATGTACTTTGAAACTACTATTATTGTTACAACTTAATGAAATTAGAAAATAGGAAGCATAACATTATCATAGGATGTATATAGAAAGCATAACAATAATTTTACTAAGAATATGAGAAAATATGAATATGAAGAAAAATGTCATTTGTTAAGAAAAGAAAGGCTAATTTAGAAATAGTTTACCTTACTGGTAAAATGCTAAATGCACCCAAAATTTAGTGTATACACCCAACTCTGTGTATATGTATATACATATTTAAACATATATAATTTCATTTACAAATAATAACTAGTACTATAATATGCTCTCAAGGTCCTAAATTCTCTTCATATTTTAATTTAAACCAAATGTAATGAATTGAAAAGTTGTTGCTTCTACTTGTGTAGCTGATGATGATAATAATAATGATGATGATACACACCATTACGAAGAACTTGCAAAACAAGTTTGTTATTATGAACAATCAATTCAAATAAATAAAATGCCAGGACATAAAGTTGTGGGTAAAATAAGAGCATTTCGTTTTAATTCTAAATTGATAGTCTGTAAGATTATTTGTTGATTCAAGTTGGTAATTTAGTTTTTCTAACACATATGTATGTGAGTGTAACAAGTATGTCTAACCAATTTAACAAAGAATATGTTTAAATTTACAGTCAAATCCCGATAATTCGTAATCGCAAAGGACCGGCTATTTCTTACGAATTATAGGAATTTTCGATTTAGCGGGGTTTCGATTTAACGGGGTTAAAATAAAATTAATACGATTAACGGGGTTTTTCAATTTTTTTTACTAAAACGATAAAAATAAACATAAAAAATAATTGTTAAAAATAAAATACGAAATAAATACATAAAATAAAATAACAAATTAATTAACTTAGCATAAAATAAGTGTAATTTTAATAGCAAACAAAAAACAATAAAACGAAAATAAAACAGAAAAATTCATTTTCTTAACTTATTTACATTATCTAAAATTAATTTGAAAAAAAAATTAGTGATTTTCATTTGTTTCAGACTTTTCTCACAGAGGTTGTCCAGTGTATTTTCTATTCTTATTAAGGAATTAAAAATTTCTTGGTCCACAGTATGATTGGAGACATAAAATCTTAATTTATTAACTGCCAATTTTGCATCTTTATTCGTCATTAAGAGAACTTCGTTGTTGCCATCATCGTCGTCGTCATCACACTATATTGTTAGCTTCTAACATTCTTTCCACGTTTCTGTTGTTTTTATTACGAATTATAAGTGATAGTTAGCAAACAATTACGATTTATAAGAGGTAGGTTATTACGAATTATCGGAAATTACGATTTATCGGGGTACAAATTATCGGAATTTTACTGAATTTACAAAAAAAAATTTTTTTTTTTTTTAATTTTTCATTTTCGATATTTATAACCAGTTCGAAATATATTATTTTATTTGAATACATATGAAACAGTAAATTCCAAAACTCCTTTTATGAATTTTTCCAAAAAAACTCATGACGGCATTAACTTTTGCCAGATATCAACCTACATATGTATGTACAGTTTTTAAATAAAATAGTTTTAATTTTACAACAACAACTATATACAAGTGCAATATAAAAAGACATAAATCATATGGAACTGCAATTTTTGCTTATCAAACATACTTTGAGATTTTTTTGAAATTATTTCAGACGCAAGTAGGAAATTCTGTAATTCACCACAATATCAAGATTTGCTAAATTTTTTTTGATAAAGGGTGTTGTTTTATAGAGATATAAATCTTTGAAATGGAATAAAACAAATATGAATTTTTAAAATTAACATACAATTTACTTTACACGAAAGGTAATCTTCTGACATTATTATTTAAATATGACTTGTATATGACCGCCACGGCTGGCTCGGTCCTAATCTAATCTGAAAGTCCACCAAGCACACCAAACAGTCAGTTTTTCTGGATGTAAAGCTGAGTGTTCATACCACGCTTTCTCGCGTCAGCGCAATCTACGCATTTTGTACCTCATACGCTTTATGCTTTTTAAGTTACATACCACGCTTTTTGCGCATCAAATAACACAAGTTGAGTGATGGCACTCATTATGTAAATGGCATCGATAAACAAAATGCAAATTTTGTTTATGAACAGTTTCCCTAAATAATTATATTTTATTCTTAACAATATTTTTAAACTTTATTACAAAATCATTTTTCAATTTTTTTTTCTATAAAAATAGATAAAAATAAATACACACTACAAACATAACTATCAAAAAAATTTAAAATTAATTATAAGTAGTCATCTCTGGCATTTAAACTCTTGCCGCTCATGACGCTTAAAAAAGTAGAAAGTAAACCTACTTTTTGCGTTGTATGCGTGAAAGCGTTCTACGCTTTGTGCTCTATAACTTCCCTGTAGGAAATGCCACTAGTGAATCAGTACTGATTCACTATTGACACTGTCACCAGTACTACTGACTTATTATACCCCCGACAATGCTTTTTTACCATGTGCGTGTCATTGGAAATCTACTACTGACACTGGTACTACTGAGTAGGTAGTTCCTTTGGGACCATATGCAGACATTGTCACCATAGATTCAATAGTGCATTTAAGTAATTCTAGTATGCACTTTTGATACTTGCAGCCACTTATATTTTTAGAACACTAATAAAAACATTAAGAAGAAGCATGGCTTTATTACAAAGCTTTAATTTTTGATGCTGAGTTTAGCCGCCGACATTCTTTTAATATTGCTGCCGCCAAACTCATCAGCTCTTAATTTTTAATAAACAAAATAAATACAAAATATGAAAAATGGGATTTTGTATTTACTTTTTAAATTAATAAAGATTAATGTACTGCATACTTATTATAGCACAATTAAAAAAATACTAGATTAATAAAAACAATTATGCCGCCGACGATTAATAGAGCTTTGACGGCTAATTAGAACTCTTATTTATTGTGTATACATTGTTTTTCTCATCAAAGCAAATGAAAAAAATGTAGACACTTTGTTGACAATGTCGCCAAGAAGTCACCACAATAGTCGACAAAACTGGTGACTTGGAGACACTTGCACCCAGGTTTCCTTCAGGGTTACAACATATAACTACATTGATTCAACTTTTTTGAGAGGCGTACGATTCGAAAAAGCGTAGAAAGCGTGGTTTGGACATTCAGCTTAACGGTGTCTCAATATACATATACTTGAGAACAGTTTTGTTTATAGACGCATCCATTTAAACAAAAGTGAACTTAATATCTAAACAAATTCACTTATAAAAATCGGGGAAAACGGCATATCTACGCCTTTCTATTCATGCGTCAGTCTTTCATGTTGAAATGTCAAAGTAAATACTTGGCAGCTGCTATATATATACCTCTATAAAAACACTCGGTCTTAACATTATCTTGTTACACTCAATTAAAAAGCATTATTTCAAGATATGCTGGAAATAAAAGTGCTGTCTATAAACCAAAAAATCCAACATAAGTTGGATTTTCAAATTGTATGTATATTTTAAAAATAATAAGCTTTTTTAACAAACTTTGTAGGAGGTCAATTTTTCTTTGTAGTGTGCTTAAATGGGAAAAATAAAAAAATTATAATAACATATTTTTTGTGAATACGGCAGTAAAATATGTATTAGAAATACATATTACATATGTATTTTTGACAATAAAGATAAAATGTAAAAAAACAATAAAGACTTTTCCAAAATAAAGTTGTATTTCTAATACAATATTTTACATAGCATTTACTGACTTATTACTAGGGTTTGAGATTTCCCGGTCTTTTTATTTTCCCGGGAAACGGGAATTAAAAAATCGTCTCCCCGGGATTCCCGAAAATAATATTTCTTTTAAAATAAATAATGCTTGTTAATTTTAACATCACGATTTGGTTAATAATTCATGGTTTTAGTAGTATTTTATTTTCCATTAGAGTCCTTATTGTGTCAGCATTACATCTTTCGGAAATATAAACTTAACCCAAATTATAAAAATAGTTATTGCCATGTAAACAGATATCTTTTTTGGGCAACAATACTCCACTTGCCTAATACAAGAGCAAACCTTAAATTGTCGCAAATTTGACTCGATATTGTTTTCACCATCATATTTTTAACGGCGTTGTAATATTTTTTACAATGTTTTTAACATCAGTTTCATTTTGGTAACGTCATATTTTTACTGGAAAAAACTTTGACGAATAAAAGAAATTTGTGTAATTGTTCGAATAGATATTCCATCGACTGCTGCCAATTTTAAAACAATTTCTGGTAACTTTTTGAACCAAAAGAAGGTGCCGTATGAGACCACTAGTACTACCGCGCTTGAACATTAACCATTTCGGGAAATTTTACATTGTGCTGCGTTGTCTACTTTTTGAAAATAGTTCCAAACTTCAGACATTTTGCTTCTAAACAAAGTGAATTTTAAAAAAAAGTATTATTAGAAAAATTAAATCATAAATAAAAAAAATTATACTTACAAATTCTGTGACCACTTTTAAAAACAATTTGTACATACGATTATGTTTATAAAAATTAACTACGGAAATTTCTGCTGGTTTACATTTATATACAAGAAAACATTTAATTTTGTATGTATATAATTAACTCACTTGAAATTTATAAGCACTTATTAAATAAAAATAATTTCAGAAAGTCGTTAACTATGGCGTGAAATATTTTTGACCGACGATGTTTGTTTTTCTTTTACATATTCGTATTTGAGAAAAGTTGTAAATACTTAACAAACAAAAAACGCTAACAAATTAAAAACCTTACTTTTTATTCAAATATTTTTTAAATTTACGAAAACAGATAAGAAATTAAAAATAAAATCAAATATATTTTCTTATATACTACTTATTATACCCTTCACACAGTGAAAAAGGGTATATATGTATAGGTTTGTCATTCCGTGTGAAATTTCTACAATTTTCATTTCCGACCCCATAAAGTATATATTTTCTGAAAGCTTATGAATAGGGGAGTCGATTAAGCCCTGTCAGTCTGTCCGTCTGACCGTCTGTCCGTGTGTATGTTGAAATCAACTTTTTGAAGCCCCCCGACATAGGTTGGACCCGGGTAAGGTATTAAAATATGAGAAATATTCGGGAGTAGATCGGTATTGAAAATCAGAAACATCGGTACATAAACAACTGAGATATGAGCAAAAACCCACGACCACCTCGTTTTTTTTCACAAAAACAACATTACAACAACAACATACATACATACAAACGTGTATACTGGTTAGAGAAAACGTGGCATCGAATCCCAGCTGAGCCAAAAAAAAAAATTTTTTTTAATTTTTTAAAAAAATTTTTTTTTATTTTTTATTTAATATATTATTTATATTTTTATTATTTTTTTTTTAATTTTTTTTATTTTTTTTTTTTAATTTTTTTTTTATTTTTTTTTTTTTTTATATATATTATAAACAAATATAAAAATTTTTTTTTTAAATTTTTTTTTTAAATTTTTTAAAAATTTTTTTTTTTTCGTTTTTTTAACATACATACGTGAATTTATAATTTTACAATGGGATGTTTTTATATATGTATGTACGTATTTCATATGGGATGAATTGCATGACTACACGTTGTGAAGGGTATTTAAGATTCGGCACGGCCGAATATAGCGCTTTTACTTGTTTTTTATTTCCCGTTTTCCCGGGAATAAGAGCAAAATTTTCCCGGGATTATTAAGTGGTTCATTCCCGGTTCCCAAACCCTTCTTATTACACATATTTACAATTTGTAAACTTCTTCATTTGTAAGAATAAAATTAAGACTCTGGTGCTTTTGTTCTATTACGGCGAGATAGTATTTTACTGAAATTTGTTATTGGAGATATGGGTTGTATTCATTCAACAACTTAAAACCATATGTCATACATAAATTAAAAACTGAGAATAGTTTATTTTAGAGTATTGCTAGAAGTTGTACCAAACTCGTGTGTATTGTGGCAGGTTTTTAGCGCGTTTGAACACGACGATTGTATGTGGTAAAAAAAGTTATTTTAAGATATACATACAACTGCTGACAAATATTTAGATAGATACGCTATGTAATTGAAATGAACTTGAGTTTTATATGCTGTTTTTAGAATCCAAAGGATCGCTTTCATTAAAATTTTATTACATTTTTTTAAACATATGAAAAATAATTATTAGTTTCTTTGACCTTTTTTAATAATATAAAAAACAATTTTTTATGTTATTTTCAATTTATAAATCAAACTATAAATTTAAAAACCCAAATATCAAGACACTAAACTAACAAAAAACAATAAAACCTCGTATCCTGATGATGCTACACAAAGAGGTAGCGAAATATTGATCAAATAATATAAAATAGAACAAAAAAATTGTTTATTATTAAAAAGACATTAAGCTTAAAAAAACCTATTACATATGAAAAAAAAAGTAGAAACTTTGATACTATTAAATCTTAAAAATATTTAAAAGAATAAATTGATTTTTTAAATTTCATTGTGGCACCTAATTAGAAATAAAATTTGTAAAATGTCTAAGGTTACGTTTTTTTTTTCTCACGTTACCCTATTACTGTTTAATGGGGGTTCAAGTCTGGACTTGACGATGGTCACTCTATAATATTGGTAGATGTTTCTAAGCCCACAGCAGCATAACATTACCTCATATTACTACTTATTCCTTTTCATTTAAAAAACCATTTTTTGGATTGGTCCAACACTAGCTCCTAATCTCCACAAAGTGAGGATAAAATTCTTGATTAATATGCTGTTTTGTTTCATCACTCCAAATAACATATTTACACTGATTTGCTGTCCCAATTTGTGCAAAATTTTTCATTAAATCTCCAGAGGCATTCTAAATCTATAAATAGTAACAACCGTGTCTATACATTATTTTTGGACTGGAAAATTTTGATTTTTTGTGGTAAAAATAAGCGAAAAAACGGAGGCAGGATTCTTTATTTGCCTTTACCTCAGAAAGTTATGAGGCGATTATACTAATTTCCAATACCGATCTGCTCCCGAGACTTGGGACTTGGGTCTTGATTTCAACATACACACGGACAGAGAGACAATACTCAATCGACTTCCCCATTTAAAAGCTTTCGAAAATGAAAATAAATGTCACACGGAATGACAAATCTATATATCGATGGTCACAAGTAGAAAGGCCCCAACTCGCATTTTCACGAAATTTAGTTTTAAAGTGATTCCAACACATTTTACACAAGTACACCGCGACAACAAAAAAATTAACGCAATAGCAACAAAAATAACAATTTTACAAGCAATTTAATAAAAGAAATTTCATTACGATAATACAGTTTCTGTAATGTTTTTGCCTTCTCCTGTAATTTTACAATAATTTGCGTTAGGGCCTTTCTTCCTGTAACCAACGATATACCCTTACACTCACGTTATAATTATACAATACACAGTATAATTACATACACTTTCTGTAAAGGGTATAAAAGTATATGTTCCGCTTTTTTTTATATAAAGTTTGACATACTTACGACTAAGCAAATTCTGTCGTATTTGTCAGTGCACAAACCTTATTAAGTGTATCCTGCTAGCTAGTTAATGCTTGTCCAAGTTTTTTTTTTACATTTTTGCTCTCTCTGAGTGTTTTGGTCATAAAATATTGAATATAAACAGAGTATGTTTCACTTAGTATCGTTACTACAATAAATAAATATGTTTCAATTTGCAAAGGATGAGCTGTTACTATTATTGTTATACTAATACAATTTGTAAAGTTCCTAAGAATTATTAGTTTGCTTTTAATATTTTATCTCAAAAATTAATTGATAAACAAATGCATTCTACTAGCATTAAGTTGAAAGTAAGATGAAAGAAAAATTTATGATTGATGATACTAATGATGACAATAAACTGTTTTCGAAAATCCATTCCACTCGACCAGTATCGGAAAAAGTACAAATAAATACAATTGAAAATTGTAACAAAGATTTTTTAAGTTATAAACTAGAAGGAAATCAAAATACATATTATGAAAAAAGTAAAAGACTATTTTAAATATGTAGTACCAAAACAATGTAATAATGTTTCAATTCTGTTTCGTTTCGTTATTTCCGGTATTCACAGATTTCCGGTTGTTTAGTTAAAACAATATGTCGTATTATATTTATAAGTTTTGAGTTATATAAAATATATCTTATGTTTTTTGTTTGTTTTGTGTTTTCTAATTATTTTAGCGGGAACGAAAGGAACGTAAAAAATATTTGGAGGAATGGGGTTTGGGTGATGAAGATTTGGAAGGCACGCGAGGATTTAGTGTTGCTGAAAAGCTAGAATCGGCTAAATTTGCACAAACTGGAATGGTACGCGAAATGCGTGGTAGTGATTTAAATGTCGCGTAAGTATTAAATAGATGTACTCATTACCTTTATACACATATACTATTTAAGTATTGTAAGCATAGACTGAATTAAGATGTTGGCATATTTGATTAACACTAGTTTGTTTTTAACCAATTTTTAGTTTCTTACAACAGTATGGCTTTAATATACCATTATTATTTCGTGAACAAACTGGTTTAGGCTTACGTATGCCTGATTCAAATGAGTTTACAGTGAATGATGTGCGCTTATGTGTTGGTTCTCGGCGCATATTGGATGTAATGGATGTAAATACACAAAAAAATCTACAAATGACCATGAAAGAATGGCAACAGTATTATGATAATCCACAGAAAGATCGCTTACTTAATGTTATATCATTGGAGTTCTCTCATACACGTCTAGATAGCTACATACAAAGTCCTGATATTGTAAGACAAATCGATTGGGTCGATGTTGTCTGGCCTAAAAGTCTAAAAGATGCTCAACGAGAGGGTACGAATCTTTTGGGAAATATGATGTATCCAAAAGTACAGAAATATTGTCTGATGTCAGTTAAAAACTGCTATACAGATTTTCACATTGATTTTGGTGGTACATCAGTGTGGTACCACATATTAAAGGGCAGCAAAGTATTTTGGTTAATACCGCCAACGGAAAAGAATTTACAGCTATATGAGAAGTGGGTTTTGTCGGGAAAACAAGCTGATGTTTTCTTTGGCGATACAGTAGAAAAATGTGCCCGTGTTTATCTAACAGCCGGCAATACATTCTTTATACCTACTGGTTGGATACATGCTGTCTATACGCCTACAGATTCTTTAGTATTTGGCGGTAACTTCTTGCACTCATTTGGCGTTGTTAAACAGTTAAAAACAGCACAAGTCGAAGATATAACAAAAGTACCACAAAAATTTCGTTATCCTTTCTTTACTGAAATGTTGTGGTATGTTTTGGCCCGATACGTTTATGTACTCTTAGGTCATTCACACTTGGAAGGAGAACCATCTATTGAAGAAAGTGAAATGGCCTCTAGGCCGCATATACATCTAACCCATTATGAATTGTTTGGTTTAAAAGAGATTGTAATGTACTTGTATGATTTACCACCAAATAGAAAGAACGTACCTGAATTGGTGCGTGATCCGGTGGCATTAATCAAAGATGTGCGAACTTTGGTGGAAAGACATTGTAAAGATAAACCAGAACTGGCAATAACAGGTGAATCAGTGCTAAAACCTCCTGGTTTAATGCATCCCATATTCCAGGAGTACGATAGAGCACGTGTTAAGCAAGAAATTAAGCAAGAAATTGTTAGGAAAAATGCCGAAATAATAAGAGAACAGCAACAGATGAATCGAGAACAGCAACAATCGGTAGACTCGTTAAATACAACACCCACCACTCACTTAACGTTTAGTGGCACAACAACAGTGACTACTGATAATGGTATTACCATTAAAAAGGAACCGGTAGAAAATGGCAACATCCAACAACAGTCAATCGAGCAACAACAAACACAGCAACAACAGCCTACTTTTGTGTCACCCACAGATAACATTAAATATAGACCTCCGAAAAAAATGCATTTGGCTAATGCTGTAGCTGCGGCAGCCAACAGTAATAACAACAGTAACAACAATAACAATGCAGTAAGTGTGATCGCATCATGTTCTAGTTATAATTCAGCCCAAACACAAATTCTGCCTCCCTTACAAACATCGCACGGTCCGACCAGCAATTCAGCAGACAACTGTCATTCGCCTGGAGAATACTCAAAAATTTCACCAAATGTTACCGGACTTGGACAGCCTCGTAGGCGTCGTACTCGATGCAAAAATTGTGCGGCCTGTCAGAGATCTGATTGCGGTGAATGCAGCTTTTGCTTAGACATGGTAAAATTCGGTGGACCAGGGAGAGCAAAACAAACATGCATGATGCGTCAGTGCTTGTCACCCATGTTGCCTGTTACAGCACAATGTGTTTTTTGTCATTTAGATGGTTGGCGCCAGACACCAGTCTCACCTCAAACCAAACAATTGGCATCAATTGACGGTCCTTCTTCCCTAATGGAATGTTCTGTGTGCTATGAAATAGCTCATCCTGATTGCGCTCTCTCATCCTTAGATGGTACTGAATATGCCGCCGACGCTAAAGGCATTGTGAACGAAGACTTGCCAAATAGTTGGGAGTGCCCCAGTTGTTGTAAATCAGGAAAAAACAATGATTATAAGGTAAGAGAGTTTTTATTCGTAAACCAAAGTAAATTATTTATCAAAATAATATGTTAATTACAGCCTCGTCATTTTCGAGCTCGACAAAAATCATCCGAAGTGCGAAGAGTATCCGTAGGAGGTGTAAATATTGCAAGCAATGCTGATCATTTAGATAACCACATGTCTTCAAATATAGCACAGTATAATGAATTTGTTTTCACCAGTGAATCTGAAATGGAAACAAGCTCTGCTAATACTAACAACTGGAAGCAAGGCATTAAACGTCATATACCGTTGGATGTAAAGACAGAGAGAAGTTACGATACACCTTCGCCAGGTATATCGCCAACGGCTGTTGATAAAGTAAAACGACGTAAAAGTGATGATGGTTTAAGTATGTGTAGTAGTATGCAAGACAGTATAGATGCCAATGCTTCAATTGACTGTAACATAACGGGAATTGGTGGCGGGAGTGGTGGTACAGGAGGCCAAGGCTCCCGTAAAAAGAATTCTATACGATCTCAGCTCGCTCAACAAATGCTTAACACTTCTTCAAGGGTACTGAAAAAGCCCTCGTATGTTGTAAGACCGGGAGCCTATGGAAGTGGTAATGGCAGCAGCCATTCAACACCAAATTTAGCTCTGGATGCCACGCTCTTAAAAATTATATTCCGCTATTTGCCACAAGAATCTTTGGTCACTTGTTGTTCAGTTTGCAAGGTTTGGTCCAATGTAGCTGTTGATCCCGATCTATGGAAAACAATGAATTGTTCTGAAATGAAATTATCCGCATCTCTTTTAACCGCCATCGTTAGACGACAACCAGAACATTTAATCTTAGATTGGACACAAATTGCTAAAAGACAATTGGCCTGGGTTATAGCTCGTCTACCGGCACTCAAGAATCTCTCTCTTCAAAACTGTCCCATACAAGCTGTTTTAGCGTTACACACCTGCCTTTGTCCTCCTTTACAAATCCTAGACTTAAGTTTTGTACGTGGTTTAAATGATGCGGCCATACGCGACATATTATCACCGCCCAAGGATTCAAGACCTGGTTTAACTGATTTAAAAACCAGATTAAGAGATTTAAAAACATTGAGAATTGCTGGAACTGACATTTCTGATGTTGCGTTGCGCTACATTACGCAGTCAATGCCACACTTAATCCATTTAGATGTGTCATCATGTCAGCGTATAACCGATGCAGGCGTCGCACAAATAGGAACATCGCCAACGGCAATTGCAAATTTGGTAGAATTAAATTTAAGTGCTTGCCGCTTGGTATCCGAGCTATCATTGGATCATTTAGCGAAATGTGATCAACTAGTATGGCTAGACTTAAGGCATGTACCCCAAGTATCAACACAAGCTGTCATAAAATTTGCTGCAAAATCTAAACACGATTTGTGTGTCAAAGATATAAAACTGGTAGAAAAGAGAAAAATACCTCAAACTCCACATTCTTCAGGCGGAGCTAGTAGCACATTTTCCACTTCAACAACTCCCATTTCATCAGCTGCTGGATCAGCAAGTATTTGGAATGACTAAAATTTCTTCTATACAATTATAAACGATTAAACAAGTAAACCCCTTCAACACACTATGATAAATTTAAAATTAAGTAACCAAAGATTTAAAAGATTTCAAAAAAATTTCTTTCATTATTTATGTATAGATTTATAAAGAATCACACATTTACAAACAAACACAAAACGCAAATAATCCAATAGATATAGAAAATGTATCTTTATAAAAAGCATTCCCCTTTTATGATCTTTAAAATAGCTTTAACTTTCAAGCTCAGTTAAAACTTAAATACAACAATGAATAAACAAATAAATTACAACCATATAATATTTAAACAATTAAAGAAAACATGTTAACGATAATGTTATACATACAAACATGCATAAATATGTTTACAAAACTTATTAAAGTTTTATTAAAAACTTATTTTATACATACACATTTAAGGCTTGTAAGGCTTCTTTTAAAAAAAAATATTTCTTGAATAAAATTGTATCAAAGCTGCCCTTTAAAATACATATGAATTTCATCACATACAATCAAATCATTACGCAATTGTGCTTTCTCAGTGTCCACTCTTGCAACTAAAATTCATGACATTCTTAAGTTTGAGAAAGAGAGAGCGGGGAATATAAAACGTTCCTTTTCTCTCTATACAAAATCAAAAATTTCAGCAACTTTAATTACAAGTATGGGCGTTGGCAAGTACTATATGATGTGACAACTCAGTTAAAATTTTCCGGACAAAAATTAAATCAATTCAAGCCGAAAATTTTCTCAATAAAATTATTTCTTTCACTCCTTGAAAAAGAGAGACGTCGAACTACAAATAAAAATAATTTAGTCTAAACAAAAAATTATCTCCAAACATATAGGTGAAACCACCATTAAAAAGTCTTACGTTAAACTGTGAATCCTTAAGACATCCTTAAAAAAAACGAAATAAAATTCAAAACATTTTGTTTAAAGTATTTGGCTAATTTACAAGGCGTCCTAAGTTTCGTATTGTAATAATGTCATGTTTTCAAAACTGAAACAAAATACAATAAACAATACAAACCAGGGTACACTTATACAAGGTGGCGGTGCCAGCCCAGCTGACTATTTTTTTGTGTTCTGAATGATTTCAACTCCGGATATTGCCAAACTCCATACACAAAAAAAGAGAGACAAAAATGTCTCTCCTTTACGCTATCACCTTATGTAATTACACCATGATACAAACCAAGGCATATTTATACAGGTATATGCAACGGCGAATTGATACAACAAAGCAACTTTTGAGGGAATGTTTTATGTTAAGGCCAATTCATATATCAGGGATGGAAAAGTTGTTATGACATAAGTTATAAATTTTGAAACACATTATTAATGACGCAAAAGCAACAAATACACATAAATTTAGTACATGTATTATTAAATAAGTACACTTAAGTTAATTGTTTAATACCGAAGCCAAAATTACATTTTCCTTCCCTGTATTAATAAATAAAGTCAAGGCAAATTCAACGAATTTTGACAAAAAGTTTCCACATCAGCTGGGCTGATAATTTCACCTGTATGAATTCGCCTTGATGCAAACTTTTCAATCAACTTAAAATTTTTGTAGAATTATGAGTTTATGACAAAACGACACTTAGGACAACTTTATTAGCCAATTATTTATATTTCGATAAAATCCTTTCAAAAATAATGTTTTTATTAAACGCCCTAATTAGCATATTTATGTAAGTATGCATAACATATCATATGTCGTATAACACTTATTCTTCTCCACAATTATCATTAAGTTCAAAAACATAAGCATACATATATTGAATAAATAAATATATATAGAAAGAATCCGCACATTTTTAGTGTCATATTTAAAATTTTATGAATTTTAAATTATTATGCAAATCAAATGTACCATATACATACTAACAAAATAAAATAAAGAAAAACTAAATGCAATTATAATTTTTTGAAAAATAAAAATACATGTACTATACCCAAGTATGTACATACATACATACATACATACATACATACATAAATATACATATACAAACATAAAAAAGTAAATGTATGGTATAAAAATATAACTAATTAAACAGCATTTCTATATTATTTTTGGAAAAGATAACTTCATGTTTATGCCTCGGTAAGTTTTCAATAAGTTTGTTAATGACATGATAAATTAATACCAGGTACAATTGATGGAAATAGCAAGGCGGATTCATAATCTTATGGTAGTTATCAAATTTACAACGTGTTTACGAACACGTTTATTATTTATGTTGTATATTATGAAACACACACACGCAACCAACAAGTAAATAAAAATAAAATAAACACATTTTGTTATTAGTTACTTCTTTATTCTGCGGCTTATTGATCAAATCATACAGCTTGCTTGTTTTCAAAGGACTAAACAAAGCAATAAACAACAATCTACACTGTGCAATAAGAAAATATTAAATCATTTTTGATAACTCGAATGCAACACGAAATAAAACCATAAAGTGCTTGGTTGGTCACACATCAGATGATGTCTCATCAAGTATTGAAAAGGGAAACGAAGACAAATAGAATGAAAATGGTTTGCAAACTTACTAGTCAATTTCGTTTTTTTCCTGCTGTCAAAATCGCGCATCATTTTTATTTTGTATGCAAACATTAGTATTTTCTTTGTTTATTTTTAATAAATTATTTATAATTGATAGAGTTTATTTAAATCACAGACTAATAATTTAAATAATTAAACACTTTATATTGCAGAGACAAAAAGTGGATCCATGAGCATTCCTAAATGCCGATAAAATGCAAAAAAAATCTCTGCAACGCAAGGTTGCGCTTAAGACATGTTTAGCATTGCATACGCATATTTTTAAATCATGAATTGCAACTTGCGTTTAGGAAGTCGGTCATACTCTCAAAAAAACAATTAAAGCAAAAAGGACGCGAACTGAAAATGTTTAAAAAATTTAAAGTTAAAACTACTGTGTTGTAATATATCCTTATACATATATGTATATAATTTAACTGTTGGACCAATTTGAATAAATTTTTTTTATATGCGTTTGAGTGGCGCCCTGGATAATTAAGATTCACAAATAAGCCCGGCTTATGGCGCTGTAGTCGGTATCTAGGTTATTTATCTATACTGCAACTAAACAGCTTCATACTTTGTTAAAAATCCTAATCGCTTGAAATATCATGCAGGACAACGTCTGTCGGGTCCGATAGTGTATTAATACTTTTGATTACTTAATCACTCCAATTCTAAATAACAATTCCCTGGGAATTGTTTCCCTATTCCTTGTTCTAAATAATTTCTTCCGGGGAAATTTGTTCCCTTTCCCTTTTCCCTTATTCTAAATGAACTTCGAAATTGGGAAATTGTTCCCTGGGAAAAAAGTAGGTATTATGAAAGACAATTAAAGGGAGAATGTAATAACAATTTTTGGGAAAAAATCAGCCAACAAATTCAAAGGGAGTTTGTAAGTATTTAATATTTTGCGATAAATATTGTAATTTATTGTTACTTTTAGGATAAAAACAACAAACAGGAAGCAGAATAATGAATTGTTTTTTAGTTTTAAAATAATTTTTATTTATCTTTTTTTTTAATTTTTTAAGTTTTTAAATTTTTTTAATAAAATGTTATATTTATTTAAAAAAATGTATATACTACATACATACATATATAAGAAATGGCTTTATTACAGAAATTTATTAGAGATTATTCGCAATATTTTTTCTATTATATTTTCTAATATTATGGGCAATGGATAAATATTGTGGTGAGTCTAAGGATACCACATCATTATCCTGAGCGCTCAAATAATCTAAATTTTCTACATCGTTTACTTCAGCATTGCATTTAAAATGAATGCAGATATTATGCAACTCACAGCAAAATTTTGTTATTTTAGCAGCCTTTTTTAGAGCGTAGTGCAGCTGGTGCTAGACAGCACCTCCATCTATTTTTTAAAACACCATTAATGCATTCAACCACATTTCAACACTTGGAGTGAATTTTATTTCAACAGACTCATCCTGTGGGCATCTATAAGCCTCCTAGAAAAAATGCATCTTTAATTTATGAATTGTCTGTTATCATTCAAAACTTTACCAAGAAGACATTAATTGCTGCCACCTCTAAGGCATTCTTGCTCAAGGTGAGCACGCAATTCGCCAGAATTCCAAATAAATGAATCGTGACACGCTCCGGGATGTGAGGCATCAACGTACTGAATCCTCAGCTCATGATCACAGACCTTTAATTTGAGTTCCGTCAACACATCCAATAACGTTTGGAATGCCATACTTCACATAAAGAGCTAACGCAACTTTCCGTTTTTGCACTTCAGTTCTGCAGAAAGTTATCTACATTGGGCGTAAATGTTCCTTATATATTAATAACTTCTGCCAGAACTTTGCTAACACTACACTGAGCCACAGGCACACCGTAATCTTTACCAATACCCGTTTGGTACAAACCTTCAGCAAAGAAGCGGAAAGTCCCACTTAATTTCACGATTGGAGAAATTGCAAAGGACTTACGTTTGGCCTGAACACCTTAACACGTCCAACAGATTCTAACCTTCCAAAAGTAAAATTTACAAAGTGTGCGGCAACTCAAGTAGGTTGCTGGCGTCACTTACCTTTCTACCCTTTGCTTATTCTTGTGCTTCAGAGTTTTCTGCTTCATCTATTATTATTATCAACGCTACACTAAACATTTTTGTTCACTTTAAACAATTTTTTTTTTTTAGCAAATATTTATTTATTAGCAAATATTTTGTCAAAACAAAACAGCAAAAGCGAAAAGCTGACTTCGAAAATGTAAAATTCTCTCTCCCTTGTTATTTCCTTCCCCGACTGTTTAGAAAAGGGGAATTTTATTCGCGGGAAATTCATTTCCCTGGGAATATTTAGAATGGGGGTGAATGTGTTTTGAGTTGGACACAAATTTAGCACAGGCTGCTTAAATTTAAATGAAAGAGCACGGAACGTCCGATTTAGAGGCTCGTATATTAAACTTTTTAAAATGCTCTTCCCCATAAGAATAGCAACATGAATGAGTATGTCTTCTGAAACCATTAAACAAGGATTAAATAATAAAAGTTTACTCAATAAAACTATACGTTTCGAAAAATAATTTTGGGGACATAAATCAGTTTACAAGGGAGTATTGCAATAAGAATCAAAAATTATGGAAAAATGTGTTCTGAAGTGACTAACACATGTTTGTTTGGTAATGATAGAAAAATGTATGTATGGCGACCACAACAGCATTATGGCTTGGAAATTTCCATTCTTCATGATAATATGCCACTTTAATGGAATTTAATGCAGAACAACAATACAAAGTACAGTTCTTTCGATAAAAAATGCTTAGAAAAGAAAAATATAAAAGTGCTTAAGTGGCCAATGCAATCACCATTTCGAAGGCACGTTGCGGACGTTTAGTAAAAAGCTTACCCTTAAAATGCTAATAATACGCTTTTTTAAATTATGCGGTGAGTTTTATTTTCTAGCGAAAATATAATTTGCGCTTAATTTGTGTCCAACTCCCTTATTAATTTTTTTACGTTATCTTTTTACAGGAAATTAATAATATAAATTTAATAGATTTATAAAGCATGCAATCCTGAATTTTCAATAAATAAATTATTTTGTAAGTTTTTTCTAATTATTGATAAATAGAATAGTTTTGTTTGAATAATATGAGTACGGCAAATTTGGAACCACCACTGTGTGTAGCAGTTTCAATTAAATTTTTAATTCAGCATAATGTTATAACTAGTAAACAAAAGTTAGTATGTATTTTAAAAGCATAATGTAAAAGCAGCCTCTTATCGTTTAAAAAAATTGCTTATTTGCGGAAAGAATCCCAGATACCAAGTGTATCTAGAGAATGACCCTCTTTAAAAAAAAATACAAATAAAGCCGTAGTTCAGCTATCAATAATGAAATGCAATACATTGCAATGGGGCTTATTTTATGTAATAAACGTCATGAATTTCAAATTTTAATTTAATTATTACGAAATGAAATGCATTGAAGAATATTTAGTTTATGATAAATACAATTCTTTTAAAATAAAAAATAAAACTTTAAACGGCCAAAATTACATAATTAAGTAGAAACAAGAGTGCTATATTTAGCCATGTTGAATCTATACCTAATAATACGTATAACGCCATTTTTCATTTTGTATTTTCGCATAGTGAACTGTATTTTACTAGTCATGCCCTTTCATTTGATACCCATATATGTACATACATATGTATGTATATGTGGAGTTAGGAAAAAAATTATCCGTCATTTTGTATCAAACGCCATCTCGGATTTTACGCTTTTGTATAGTTTACTAATTAAACCCTTTCATTTGATACCAATATTGACTCTCAGTTGTCTAGAATGTGAAAAAAATGCTGGATAGGCAGTTTAATTCAAAAAAGAATTATGGCGTTATTCATAATAAAAAACTTTCTGTAACTAACGACCTGCTACCTTTTTCTTATAGAAATTTACACATTAAAAAAATTAGCAACTCGTTACTTAGCACATAGTTTCTTGTTATGAATAAGGCCGTTAACCTTTAACAGCGATGCTTTTTTTAAGATAATATTCTTTAATTAAAAAGTTTTTTACAAAAAAATTGCTTTTTGTGAAAGGAATTATTTTTCGATATATTAAAACATGATTTTTGGTGAAAAGTTGATTATTTTGGGGAACAAAACCGTCTGTAAAGATTTATTTTCAAACTACAATCAATAATATACTTTTCGCAATTAAATTAAATTAAATAAATCAATAAATTTAAAAAGTTTATACATATAATTTTTTTCTCCTTTTATTTCTTTCTACTAGAATTTAAAAATGTTTGATGATTGCATATACTTACTTTGTTAATATAGAAGTTGCAGTTTTTGATAAGTATGTATTAGATAATGAGGGTGATGGATGAACTTATTTAAAATTAATGATTTAAAAAAAACTAAATTAATATTTTGATTGTTTGTATTCTGGTTCATCTGATGATGTTTTAGATTTACGTTTTTGTATAATTCCCTA
The DNA here is from genome assembly GCA_941918925.1 of Phyto melanocephala. NCBI lineage: Eukaryota > Metazoa > Arthropoda > Insecta > Diptera > Rhinophoridae > Phyto > Phyto melanocephala. Next base: position 28,429,859 of record OW799233.1, on the reverse strand, counting down.
AAAAATATACAAATGCAATTTAATATAAAAACATTTTTTTTTTTTTTTTTTGAAAATATACCTGAATTTTTTGCCATTCTCTGTCTAATTCGGCTTTTTCACTTTTTTCAGTTTTATTTTTACGAGTTTTTCGACCATCTTGCATTTTAACACCATATTGAAAAGCAGCTTTAGGTAAAGCTTCTTTGGTACTCATATAATCCGAATATTCTTCTTGGGTATCGAAATCCCAGCGGCCAATGGGACCCTTTTTGTTACCTAAATCCATTTTTGTGTAGTCCACCTCATCGTCTGAATCATCGATGGCATCGTTCATTTCCTCAAGGCCGGGATAGCATTCAGCATAGCCTTCGGGTTCATTGGCGAAACGAGACACAATAGATTTATTAATTTTAGGTGGAGGAGGTATATTAGGTATCATAAGTTCAGCTTCGTCAGTTTGTTTGTTTGAATCACCGAAATAAGAGTTTAAGGGTTTAGACGATGACGATGTAGTCGAATTACTGTATTTATCTGATTTTGATTTGGAATCATTTTTACTGGGTGGTTGATAATCGCCTATGTCATCGTATATAGAGTCTGATATAATTTGTTTAGGCAAAGATTTCGATGATAATGCTGATGCATGTAATTGATCTATATCACGCTCGTGAAACAGTGGTTTATCTTTGTCTCGTTTCTTATTTTTTTTATTGCGTCCACCGGCTCTTAAATAGGACAATATTTGTGAAAGTTTATTGATTACAATATCATTGGTTGTCAGTGTAGCCGCATCTTCTCTATTTAAAGGAACCTCATACTTCGAACGTATTAACGTTGTGGGTATATCAGTTTCTCCGGTGTCATCTTCCAAGTCAATAACATAAGCCATTCTTCCCGGAGCAAATAACTCTATACGTTGTATTTCTTTCGAACGTCTAGCTTGTATTATATTAAAAATATTGCGTGCCATGGGTCCTTTAATAGCCATACTATCTTCAGCTTCTCTACGTTCTTGTTCTAATCTTTCGGCAGCTGCCTGTGCCTCAGCCATTTTCTCAGAGGCTGCTGCTGCTGCAGCTATTTCACGTTCCTCCTGCTCTTTTACAGTTAATTCTGAACGGACTTTTTGCAAAAGGGCATAATCCAAACCTTTTACCAAATGAGTATGCTCCATATCACCACCCAAAAATTTTGATTCTTGTATAATACGCCTTCTTCGTTCAGCTGCGTCAATTCCCGATTTCATGTCAGGTGCAACGGCACGGTAGGCATTTGTGTTACCATGCCCAGGTGTACTAACATTTTGGTAATCTGGATTTGCACCATCTCTTCTTTCCCGAGCACGATCTCGATACTTTTCCGACAACTCCTGCAGTTTGTTATCTTCCTGTTTTTTTAAAGCAGCGTAAAAATTTTTCTTTTTACGTCTCAAATCACCACGTTCACTACTGCTGCCAGCTGTTGTGTTTGGTGTTTTCTTTTTTTCTGTAGAGGCTGGTGTACCAGGAGTGATAAAAGTTGCTGTTGCTAATGTCGTAGCAGTACCAGAAGATTGGGCTCTGGGAGTTGCTAACAACTTTCGAAAATCATCATTAGTTAATCGCACCGAAGGTGGTGCCTCCATATGAGAGGATTCTGACATTTTTCTTGTTTTGTAGAGGAATTGATTTAATTTTTTGAGGACTATTAAAAACTTTACACAATACTATGTACTACAATATTTCAATGAAAAACATCCACTTTAAATTGCCAGATGTATTAAAAACATTACAGGGCGATGTTTACACTATAAGACCGAATTCGCAATCATATTTTTTTCAAACAATTGAATTTATATCCTTTTTATACAGCTTTTGTTCTCTGATTTTATATATTGTATAAGACATATGATTTAATTGGTCAATACATAAAACATGAGAACTTGCCCTCTGTCAATGTTCTGTGCAATTGATAAATGAAAATCTTTCGTACGTTAATATGAATCATATATGCAAAAAGTTTTAATATCATAATATCAAACGAGAGAATTGGCACACAACAACATGTTTGAATACGTTTAGCTTGATTTGGAGACAAACTGTTTTTATTAAATAAAATCAATTGAAAATATTTTTTAAGAGTGAAATTTTAGAATAAAAAAATATAAACAATTTTTACAAAAGAAAAATCGTTATATCCTACTTCCTACTAATGTAATTAATGTGAAACTTTATTTCTCTCGATTCTCCGATTCCTGGTCTTAAATAAGAAAGATGACTGCTGTGAGATATATAGCACGATTAGTGTTATAACTAACATGTTAACTTTTTAAGTAATCTCAGCGTCTTTAAAAATTCTATACAGCATAAAAAGAAATTGTTTTACATCTATTTTCTCCTTGACCGATAAGATCAGATCGCAGAAACTAGGTACTCGTGGGATGTCAATTAACTCTCACAAATAAAGAATGAATTTTGCTATGCCCCTCCTTCTTTATTCGAAAATTGTTTTTCGTAAAGATCTGTAGCACTTCTAGCACCTCTGAAAAGTAAACTATTTCAATTAAGTTATTATATCAATATCATAAGGTATTATATCATTTACTTTTAAAATAAAAACTATTAAATCATGATACAAGAAAACCATAATTATAAATAAAATGTAAACAATTTTCAAATAGTTTACTAATTTACTTAAAATTATGTATTTTCACACACACTAAATGCACTGGCAACACCGATGTTAACCGTTTTTAGCTCACATGCAGATGTCGTCTTTATTTTTAAAACAGAAGTTTATATTAAAGCAAATTTTCCAGGAAATCAAACAGCTGATGGTGTTAAAAAAATATATTTCTTCCAAATAATTTCATCTTAAAAATTAGGAAAATTCGTTAACCATATTCTCTTATCGGAGTTATGAATGATATAAAACGTTTAAAAGACCAACAAAGAGAAAAACATCCTGGTTTTGATGGTTATATGGATTGTATGACAAGAGCTTTATTTACTGGTTTAGCATCATTTTGTTTGGGTATGTATTTTGTCAGGATCCTTGTTTTTGTATAAATTGCATAACTGTCTTATTTTTAAGGTTTTTCTGGACTCTATTTTACACAAAAAATAATACAAACCAAGGTACGTTATCCTTTACAATACAATATTCTAACATCAACTGTGGCCGCTTCCGTAATAGCTTATCAGGTGACTACTTCACGAACTAAATCATGTCAGGCAGCGTGGATGGCAGCAGAAGATAAACACACCATACTTAAAGAACCAGAATTTTAATATTCAATATTTTAGAGTAACGATACAAAATGTTCTTTAAATTAATTTCTAGAAGATCCACATCATTGAGTTTAAGTTTCTCTAGTTTTTTAATTTCAACTAGTGTAAAAAATATTCCTGTACTACTCACTTTCAATGGATTTCTGCAACAACAACGTTTTAAATACACCCAACATAAAGGTGTTAAAGGCTTTCGAAACCGTAAACATCAATATGATACTAAAGAATTACAAGAAAATGCCGAGGAAGATGAAGCCAATAATTATTGTCAACAAACGTTAAATTTGGAGGATAGGTATGAACCGTGGAATATTAAAAAAAAAAAAAATAATTAATATTTTTGTTTAAGTGAATACGACTTAGTTGCAAACGGTGCTATGAACATAACACGTCAATCGAAACAACCGCAAAATGTTCTCGTCATACAGCCCTATATTAAATGGGGACCCAAACGCAATGAAGTTATTACTCCCGACGACCAATTAGACGAAGCTAAGGCACTTATACAATCTATTACCAACTGGAACGTTGCTTTAGCCATCAAAGTTCCCTTGGAATCATTGGAACGTAAAACTCTTTTTGGCAAAGGTAAAATGGAGGAACTTCGAATTTTGGTGCAAGAATTACGACAAGCTAAAAGTCATAATCAGCAGCCGCTAACAAGTATTTTCGTTAGTAAAGGCGCTTTGAGTTTTGCTCAGAAAGCAATGTTAGAATCGACTTTTCACCTGCCAGTAATGGATCGTTATTCAGTTGTCATACAAATTCTACGTTTGCATGCCACAAGCGCTGAAGCTCGGTTACAAGTAGCAATGGCGGAAATTCCATATATTTGGTCGCAAGCCAAAGATGCTAATACGTCAAAGTCTACGAAATTAGGTTATTCATTAACAGACACACAGAGAGAAATTCTAAAAACAAGAGAGAAAAAATTAAAACTGGAATTAGAGCGAATAAGGAATCACAGGTAAATTTTAAAAATTTTAGTATTCGGGAAATTTTTAGAATTAAAATTCCCATTATTGATTAATATATTACTAAGTTATATGCATAAGCCTTCTTTTAACATACATACGTAAACTTAATTTATAATTTTGCTTCAGATGTTCATAATAAAAACTAGTAAGAGTGCTATTATATACCCTTCACAACGTGTAGTCATGCAATAACAATTGTTTGTATCACCATTCATCTCATATGAAAGACGTACATATGTACATATGAAAAACATACATATATTAAAACATCCTATTGTAAAATTATAAATTGAGTATGTATGTTAAAAAAAAAACCAAACAAAAAAATATAAAATTTTTTTTTTTGGCTCAGTTGGGATTTGAGGCCAGTTTACTCTTACCAGTATACCACGTTTGTATGTATGTTGTTGTTGTGAAAAAAACGAGGTGGTCATATCCCTACCGATCTACTTCCGAATATTTCTGATATTTTAATAGCTCAACCGGGTCCCATGCGATGTCGGGGGGCTTCAAAAAGTTGATTTCGACATACACACGGACAGACTGAAATTTTATACGGAATAACAAACCTATATACTGTGTGAAGGGTATACAATTTTTCGTTTGCATATTACATATTTAATTATATATTTTATGCTCAATTGAATTGCACAGACCACCATTTTGCATTGTTAATATTATGTGAACCGTGATTAGCTTAACATGGGAGAAGACAAATTTATTTTTATACCCTTCACAGTAAGTTTTTATATATATAAGTTTTTAATTTTTTATTATCAAGTTCGGCATGGCCAAATATAGAGCCCTTACTTGTTTTTTTTAAAATGATTTCTAATAAAATTTTGTTTATGCTTTTATAATATTGTCTTAATATACATATTTTTTTTAGAAAACTTTTACGAAATAAACGTAAGCAACATAACTTCCCCATAGTGGCTGTTGTTGGTTATACTAATGCCGGCAAAACATCAATTATTAAAGCTCTTACTCAGGAACTAACTTTACAGCCCAGAGATCAATTATTCGCAACACTTGATGTTACAGCTCATGCTGGTAGACTGCCGTGCAATCTTGAAGTAATTTATATGGACACTGTAGGTTTTATGTCCGATCTACCAACTGGCCTGATAGAGTGTTTCATTGCCACTCTAGAAGATGCCATGTTAGCAGATGTTATTTTACATGTACACGATCTATCGCACAACTGTTATAAAGCCCAAAAGCAGCATGTAGAAAACACATTGAAATCTCTAACACAAAATATAAATTTGAGGGATGATAAAGTCCAGCTACCACCTATTATTAGTGTAGGAAATAAAGTTGACTTATTGCATCTGCAAGATGATAATGAGTTTTTAAGTATAAAAGTATCGGCTAAAAAACAGCTGGGACTGGCGAAATTACTCATTGAAATTGAAAATCATATACTTAAAACCACAAATAGAAGAAAACTTACGATACGTGTATCCAATGGTGGCGCTGAAATGTCTTGGCTGTATAAAAATGCTACGGTGGTAAACATAAAGGCTGATAATGAGAACTCACAGAACTTATTAATGGACATTGTCATTAAGCAAAGTGTTTTAAATCAATTTAAAAAGCAGTTTTGTCAGTAGTAACTTAGCAATTTTCTTAAAAATATTTTTGTTACATTATTTATTTTTTTAATCTTTTTTCTTTATTCTTTTGTTTATTGATTATAATAAAAACAGTTGTGAGTTTATTTTAAAAAGAGACTATTTTTTAATAACGTTTTTTAATTTTTATATAAATCCGAAAAATTTAACTTAACTTTTTCAGTGTTATAAACACATATTTTTAACTTAACGCACAGCTTGCACTCCACAAAAGGCAGTTCAAAATTTAAATGTTTGCTGTGCATTATACAACATTTGTTTGGAAGTATAAGGTTGAGCAATTCCCTATTGCAACTGTTGAAAGTGATTTTCCTAGTTTTGCGTAAAACTCAAGTGCTAAAATTGAGGAAGCTAAATAAAATTATTAAAATGGAAGTTTACATATGTGTAATTCAAAAATGTATGTTGTGCATATATCCATGTTTGGGTGGTCCAAATGGATTCAAATTTGTGTACAGCTTTTTCCATATATTATTTCATTTATTTCTATTATTTACTTGCAACATTAAAGTGGCCTTTTGTCAAGTCTGGATGCTTCGACATAATAAAATAAATTCTCCATACTGTTTTAATTTGTATGTGTACATTTTTTGTAGTATAAATGGATACTAAAAAAAAATTTACATATACACAGTTGAAGATATTAAAAAATTTCCAAACAACATTAATAATTTTTTTTATTAAAACCAACATTATTAAGTTTAATTTATCTATAATACAATTTTTTAAACAATTTGCTAACGCTTTTTGTAAATCTGAAGTTTGTCTTCAAATTACAAAGTTGTACTTTAAAAAGTGATTTTTATTATTCGTAATACAGAGTTGATCTTTCGAAAGGGGTTTTCTTCTAAAACGTACAAAAAACTTTCACACTTTTGTAACAAATATTACGAAAATCGTACTAGACAGTTTACTTTTTAGGTAAAATCCGGTAAAATGAGGATAAACAAGAATTACTCTTAAAACAAAAAAATTTACAATTTTCTTAATTTACATGATGCAAAAAACCAAATTTTAATCCCGAAAAAAAGATTTTTATAGTTCAATGAAAACATTACAAACACGTCATAAGAAAAAAATGGTCAAAATTATTAATATAGTTAAAAAAAAAATTGAAATAAAAATGCAATTGTTGACTTGTAAGTTGTTTGTCAAACAAAAAATTTACTTTAAAATTTTAAGTTTTTCATTTTGTTAATGTTGAAACAGTTGATGTTTTTGAACAATTTACCAATTTACACGAAGAAGGGTCTGGGATGTTTTGTGCTTTAGGAAGAAGAATGTTTCTCCCTCAAGTTTACTGAATTGCCCAATTGTAATAATTTTAAGCTTTTTGGGAAATTATGAATTTATGGCAATACGACACTAGGACACCCTTGTGAATTACCCTATTACATTTTTACTTTTTTTGATCTGTTCGTTATTTATAAGATATTTAAAATTGTTAAGTATTTTAACTTACATTTAGTTAAGACGTTTTTTTATTTATATTTTTTTAATTATTCGTAATTTCCAAAGGAAATAATTTTTATATAAACCACTGTTCTTAAAAACTAAAAAAGATATTGCCCCTATTGCGGTTCACAACTTCTATAACAATTTGATCGATTTGACAAATTTACATTGCCTTAAATTCAACTGAAACCTTTTTGTGTCATCTTCCTTAATTTTTAAACAATTTTTTCTAGTTTTGTAAAACTATAATATCAAGTTTTAAAAAACAGTTGGCAAATACATAAAATTTTAACTACAAACGGTTAAGAAACCAAAAATGCAATTTGGTTGTGCGAAAGTCGGATTGACTCATAGGCGACCAAACAGTGTTAAGTTAAAAACGACAATAGGAGCATACGTTTAATATTTAATATTCTAAACAACAAAATTTAAAAACGTTGTTGTTTAAAATACAAATTTAGGAATGCAATTTATCTTACTTTATGTAAGAACAGGGTGTAAATTGTATAGAAAACTACAATTAAGCGGAATTCTTATTTGAATATTTGTAAATAATTGCCATTATAAATACTATAACGATTGGCTTTAATTGTGGTGTGTTTAATTAATCTTAATTAGGGAATGGACTAAAAAATAAAAAAAATACACCCAAAAATCTATAAAATATATATAAAATCTATACGATAAAATATGGCAAATATTTAAGATAATCACGTCGCTGGTTTAACTCTTACAAAAATTTGTAAATTTACTCTCGTATTAAACATTCAGAAAATTAAGCTGAAAATAGGTTCGTGCACAAATATTTTATACACAGTAATGTGTAAAAATATATTTGATTATACGTAATTTCACAAGACTTAAACCAGCGACGTGAATACCTTTAATGATTTAAAGACAAATTCAAAATGCATGTTTAAACAAATTTAAACAAAGAAACATAAAAAAATATTGCACCCTATATACCCTAAAAAAACAACAAAAAACCTTATATAGCTAATTATAAATTTAGATATCTTAAAAATAAATGTATTATGGGCATTACCACAACAATGACTATTAATGTTCCTAGTATGCGTGTGTAAGTGAGCAATGTTTGAACTTTCTTTTTAATTTTATGTTTGAAACTCCTGGTAATTGGTGGCTGCTCATTGAACTCCATTAAAAATAGTTATAACTTTGATGTCTGACTATTACGATAATAATATTGTTTAAATGGCATTAAATTGCAATAGTCCAAAAGGAGTTTCTCCAATTCGTTTAGTTTGTTAGAGTTTTTAGTAATATTACCCGTTTCACGATTACGTTCCAAATACAATCCTTGGACTAGGGCGTGAATTGCAATATTTAAATTATCCAATGCTAAGCAGTAGGGATGTACATGTAGTAACTGACTAGAGTTTGATGTATTTAAGATATTTTCAATGCGTTGTTGCATACATTTTAATATTCTTTTTATAGAAACTTCTTCTAGGCTTCCGACGGGTAACTGTGAATGGAGACAAATAAATCAAAATAGTTTTTTTTTATTATTATATAAGTAAAAGATTTTCAACTTAACTAAACATGTTTATAATTATGTCATACATAGATATCGATGGTCATAGGTAGAAAGGCCGTAAATCAAATAGTAATTTTACGTAAAAATGTATTATCTGTATATATTACAATATTATCATTTGATTGTGTAATGTATTATCATAACGTAATTTCTTTCGTAAAACTGTTATTTTTGATAATATTGCTATAAATTTTTGCGTTAAAGTGTACTTTTTGTGAAATGTATTGATATCATTGTTAAACTAAATTTCGTAAAAAAATATGAGTTACAACCTTTCTACATGTGACCATTAATTTGTATGTATGTATGTCTGCGTGTAAAATAATTTTTCGAAAAAATAAAGATTATGTCAAAAATGTTCTTAAATATTTTCGAAAAATTGAAAATAATCCAAAAAAGAAAAATCATGAAAACAAACAAGTCAGAGTGCAATATTCAGCCGTGCCGAATCTTATACATGTACCCTTCACAACGTGTAGTCACGAAATAACTATAGTTTGTATCACCATTCATCTCATATGAAATAAAAACAAGTAAGAGTGCTATATTCGGCCGTGCCGAATCTTATATACCCTTCACAACGTGTATTAATGTAATAACAGTAGTTTGTATCACCATTCAACTCATATGAAATACGTTCATACATACATATATAAAAAACATACATATATAAAAACATCCCATTGCAAAATTAACGTACTATGTATGTTAGAAAAAAAAAATAAAAAAAAATTTTAAAAAATATTAAAAAAAAAATTAATTTATATATTAATTATTTTTTTTAATATAATACAAAAAAAAAATAAAAAAAAATTAAAAAAATAATAATAAGAATATAAATAATATATTAAATAAAAAATAAAAAAAAAAATTAAAAAAAAATATAAAAAAAATAAAAGATTTTTTTTGGCTTAGCTGGGAATCGATGCCACGTTTACTCTCACCAATATACACGTTTGTATGTATGTATGTTGTTGTTGTAATGTTGTTTTTGTGGAAACAAAATCGAGGTGGTCGTGGGTTTATGCTCATATCTCAGTCGACGTTTCTGATTTTCAATACCGATCTACTCCCGAATATTTCTGATATTTCAATACCTCACCCGGGTCCAAGTGATTTCGGTGGGCTTCAAAAAGTTGACTTCAACATACACACAGACATACTGACAGCGCTTAATCGACTCCCCTATTCATAAGGTTTCAGAAAATATATACTTTATGGGGTCGGAAATGACCACTGTGTGAAGGGTATAAAAACCCGGTGTTCGGATATCCCAAATAGTTGCTTTACAAAAACCAGGTTTTTGGTTAAGCATATAAAAATAACCGGTTATATTCGCTTAGATCTTATGAACCGTTATATGTACCAGTTCATACTTAGATCAAACTACATTAACTTTGATCCAATCAGAAGAACTACTGCTGAGGTAAATAAATTCTATGTTCACATTGACTTTTCTGATACTGTTGCTGTAAAAAGTGGAAAGCTGATAAGGTTTCTAAACTCAAATGCATACGTTTAATGTTGTTTTTTAATTTTTGTAATTATTATTTGCTTTGGAAAAATATTGCTCAACCGTAATTTTTTTTATGTTGATTAAATTAAATAAATAAATAAATAAACAATAACACAAAAATCAAATTATTAATTGGACTAAAAAGTTTATTTGAATAAAATCAAAACAATTCACAAAGGCTAAGTATGAAAAAATTGTACTGCAGCCATGACAGGTGGTATTTTTGTTTAAAATATAATAGGAACATATTATACATTTATACATAGATATATATGTATGTATATGTATTTAACAACATATATGGGACCACATTAATCAATTAAAATAATAATTAAAAAATTTGTCTTCTTAGTTGCTTGTTTTTTAACAAAAGTTTGTTTTCTCACTTTTTTTCTTTTGTTTTTATCAAACTTGACATTAAAAATTACTTTTTGCTTAGCACACATATTAGACTTATAGGATATAAAACACCAAGTAACTTTTTAAACCTTTCAGATCACTTATGACACTTACATATTTAAATAAAACAAATTCTTAAAAATGTGACCTTTATGATTGAGGGCATTTTGATAGATTTTCTTAACATTGCCTAACTTTTGTTAAGGAAAACTTTCTTAAGTATTAGGAGATTAGTTTTTTGTCTGAACAAAAAACACTTTGGAGTTAATATAGTATTGTTAAACGCGTGCGATTTATTGAATTTTTCAAAAATAGATAGTTAACTAAAAAAATAATGGTTTTTAAATTTATTAGAAATTTGTAAAATAAAAGTAATTCATTCCAAAAAAATATTTATTATAATTACCATTTTATTGAGAGTGACTGATAACTGATAGTAAACACAGAGAAAAGGTGCTATGGCAGATAGTATAACATGACTAAATTTATTATGATTTATTGTGATCCTGCCATCGAACAAAGAAATACTTAAAACGCCATAATTTTCTAAAAATTTTAGATTTGTTTTAAATTCCTGAAAAAGAAATATTTTCATTAAAAAATCTGAAAAATACAAAGGAAGCAATGTAGTCTACCTCCTTTTCCCGATTTGATTCGATTATGAATTCATGCTTGAAAATATCATTTAATTCATCTACTCGTTGTGATAATTTAGTAACTGATTCATTGTATGTAGTGGCAGCAGAATTAGCTTGTTCGCTTTGCAGACGTACAGCAGTAACAATTACGTATGCTGGGCGTGCTAACCAAAATAAACACGGATTTATATAAAGTTGTAATGTTAAACTGGGTACGGCCACTGCCATGGTACGCGGTGAAAGGCTATGAGCTTTAAGATGTTTCAAATCAATTTCCTGAGCCAATAAATCAACGGGAACCTGTGTCACTTCAAGGCGTCCCTGTTTAAAATGTAAAATGTTAGAATGTATCTCAACAGTTTCCATTATTTCTGGCTTAATGCAATTCATATCGGTAGCCACATGAGCACCAAGCTCTTCAAACATTTCTTTGAGCAAAAGTATACCGTTGGAAAGTTCGTCTAGGTTAACAGAAATGGTATTATAATATTGACTTGCATAATATAAGCAGACTAAATTAAATGTTGTTATAACTATGCGATGCTGTTGTTGATATATTATCTGGAAAAATAAGACGGCATATTTAAAAATGAATACTCGTATTTTCGAGATTTAAAATTAGAAATCATATCAACAATTTAAATTCGCAGTACAAAATTTTGAAAACTGAAATTCTTGTTAATATTCTGATACCTATGATCACCTAATTAGAAAAACAATTCAAATTTTAAATTCTATGGATACGTTTTTTAATTCACCATTTTTTAGAGACGTTGCTTATACACTATCATGACTGTATAATGACTTATGTAATACAGGTGCAACTAATAAAGCGTATTGATAAGAGAATTTTTAAATTTTTTAAATTAAAAATTTCAATTAAAATTAATAATGGTATATAATATACAACAATTTATTTTCAGTTCTCGGGCTCAATTCTAGTACTGTGAAACTGTGAAATGAAAAAGTGTTTGTATAGCAAAGGGTATGGTGGCACCATATGATATTACACACAAAAACTTTTCATTTCATAGTTTCATAGATCGAGAATTGATACCCTGCTTTACTTATGTAGATATATGTACATACATACATACATATATGTATGTATGTACATATGTACATAAAATATTAACTTACCTCTGTTGCCAGACTCTTTATTAAGTCAATTTCAGTTTTATTTAACTTTTGTAAATGAGCTCCAATTGCTGCTCTTCTTATACGATCTACACTACCATTTTCGCCCATAAATTCTCTTACAGATATTGGTTCACCAAAGTCTAAATACATCTTACCAAAACGCTCATCAATAATTTTTAAAGCCTTAAAAAAGCCTTTAGTAGACTCTTTTGGTTTGGGCACTCCCAAAAGTTCATAGACAAACAATTGTTCCTCAAGGACGCGTTCATAAGATACACTTACAGGTATTATAGTAATGTCAGATACTTCACCCGTAAAATATGGCTGCAAAGCCATTGATAATAAACCAACTTTTGGTACTAAAGCTTTAAAATTGCGACTGCGTGTTCCTTCGATGAAAAATTCGACGCCAATATGATAGGCCGACACAAGGGCATGCATATACTCACGAAATACATCCCAATAAAGTTCATCATTAGAGAACGATCGCCGCATAAAGAATGCTCCAGTTTTACGTAGCATCGTACCCATGGCAAACATCGAATGGAAATCTAAAAATTGTATATAAAATTTAGCACACTTTGCCAATAGAAATACTAAAATCATATTAGAAAACTAAATCAAAACATTTGTCTAAATAACATTTAAAAGGGAAATGTGAGGTTGTATGTACATATGAGTATGAAACCATGTATCCGATTTCCCAAATTTGTATATCAATGTTTAAAATGTACCTTCTAAAATAACATAGGGTATAGACATTCATAATTTTAACATTTTAATTTTTACATTTAATCATGGTACCTCCGATACAGATAAAACACATTTTCTTAGAAGACTCCTTACACTCCGTTTTTATGAATCACGTCATGCATTATTTTAATAAATTGATTTTGTATATTGCCAACAAAAGGCTTATCAAACCGTTCTTTGGTACAAACATCCGAATATAGCGCTTTAACTTGTTTTAATTTTAATTGCTGCATCAAAAAATATGATATGTACGTATGTAAAAGATGATATGATATGTATGTATGCCAGATATTGAACATTGCAGACTCACGAGGAATTTGGACGACAAAAAGGCGATCCAAATTACCTTAAACAAGTAAGAGTGCTTTATTCGGCTGTGCAAAATTTATTAATACCCTTCACCATCATGTACACATCGTAGTTTAGGCTAGAGTTATTATTTAGGACGCCATATTTGATTTTAAATTTTTACATAGTTACTAGCAAGGCATATTTATTCATTAGGTACTCTTGATTCGTCAGCTGATTATTTTTTTCTTCACTTATTTTAAATTTCAGCTGTCAAAATGAATAAATAAAAAACAATTTTCTCTCTTTTCATTTTTATTTCCAATGTCAAACTTTATACATAAAAAATATAAACAAAAAAATTCTCTCCGAACTGCAATTACCTGATGAATAAATATGCCTTGGTTACTAGTCTAGCCTTTTTATTTTATACTCATATTGATGGGGTTAAAAAATTTCCGCCATTTTGTTTCTATAAATCAACCTGATAAAAATATGAGAAGGCCAATAAAAAGGTCAAGAGTGAAAAAAAAGTCATCAAATATAAAAAAAAATAAAGCGAAAAAATTTTGCTTAGCACTTCGAAAGGTGCCTTATAATACCATAAAAGCATTGTTGGAAGGGGTACCAGAAAAATAAAAAATTGTTAAAAAACATACAAAATTTTATATTATAATTGTTTTCAATGCGGTCCTAATAATCGTTTTAAACTTTGTACGAGTTATTTCGACAGAAGTTTTTTTATTGTTTTAGCTAAAAACGAGTCACATTGAAAACATTTTTATATTCAATATGAAAAACTTTCGGAGTAAGAATGTGTTTTTGTATTCGATGCTATTCTTAACAATTCGGTCTCTGCCTGTCTACTACTTGGAAAGATCTTAGCCTATATCCATATGAGATCCAACTGGTACAGCAATTAAAGCTAGGGTGTGTTCGGTGAATGGGATGAGAATTAACTTTAATTTGAACAAGTAACAGTGCTATATTCGGCCGTGCCGAATCTTATATACCCTTCACAACGTGTAGTCATGCAATAACAATTGTTTGTATCACCATTCATCCCATATAAAATACGTGCATACGTACACGTTAGAATAAATGTGGCATCGAATCCCAGCTGAGCCAAAAAAATTTTATTTTATTTTATTTTATTTAATATATTATTTATATTTTATTATTTTTTTTATATTTTTTTAAAATTTTTTTAAAAATTTTTTTTAGAAAAATTTAAAAAAATTTTTTTTAAATGTTTTTAAAATTTTTTTTAATTTTTTTTTGTAGTTTTTTTTATTATTTTTTTCTTATTTTTAATATTTTTTTTTTGTAATTTTTTTTTGTTTGGTATGTTTTTTACATGTATGTATGTATGTATGTTGTTGTTGTAATTGTGAAAAAAAAACGAGGTGGTCGTGGTTTTTTGCTCATATCTCAGAAAGTTATGGGGCGATTATGCTGAATTTCAATAGGGATTCATTCCTGGATATTTCCAAGAGATTGATACCATATACAGATCTGAGGAACATATAGTTGCTTCTAAAGGTTGATTTCAACCAACACACGGACAGATGGGCAGACGGACAGACGGTCAGGGCTTAATCGACTGCTCTATTCATAAGCTTTTAGAAAATATATAGTTTATGGGGTCGGAAATGAAAATTGTAGAAATTACAAACGGAATGACAAAGCTATATTTATATACCCTTGTGCACCACAGGTGAAGGGTATAAAAAGATTTTTATTATCAAATCATCTTCAGCGATAAGACTCATTTCTGGCTTCACAGGCAGGGATGCCAATTTAGTGTGATCGGATCAAAATTGGCATTTTGTTTTTAATTTAATCACAACTGGGTAGGTTGGTTGGTTTGCCTGATTTTTTTAAGTTTTTAGTTGAATAAGATTATTTTTAGTTAAAAGTCAATAAAATAATTTAACAATTTAAATAATATATGTTCTTAAAAATGTTTTTATTAAAATTTAATGTTCAAGAGCTCTGTATTTAAGCTTGAAACATAAAAATGTTGTAGATAATTTTAGGTGTCAATACATAGTATTCAATTGACATAATGAAGAAAACTAGATGATTATGTTAAATTTGTAAAATTTACAACAAAGTTAACATACATACATGTATTTAAATTACGTCAAATGTCAACATTTAGCAAATTAGTTTACTTTCAACTAGACCTTGTGACACATACTGTCTTTAAATATTAATACTAATAAATATATTTGGAAAAATTTAAACACTTTTAAAATCTTAAATACAAATTAATTGTAGAAACAATTTTATAGAAAATAAATTGTTTCATTTTAGCACTATTTTTCATCTTTTGTTTATATTCATTTAATTTTTCTTGGAAAGGCAATTTGAGAAAATAGTAGGTTTTTTTAGGCTTTGGTCGGTTCTTTACAAAAATTTGATAGAAAATTATTTCGTTGTGGCATCCCTGTTAACAAGCAGAATTGTAGTAAGATTCCAATTCATACCAAAATTACTGTTTGGTGCGGTTTACATGCCGAAGTCGTCATCGGCTTATTTGCCTTTATATCTGAAACCGTAATTTTTTGTGTTCCTAATGCTATTCCAAATTGTTCGTGCAAAATTAGATCGACAGGAAGGCGTTCATAAGGCCATATGTCAGAAATTATTTTTAGATATTAAATGCCTTGTAATTTGTAAGCGAATAAAGCCAAATATTTGGTCATTCCATTGAATTTGTTGTTTTATTTATAAAAAGTTGTATGCCTCTAAACATAAAAAAACAACCAATATTATTTTTATACAAATTAAAAGCGCTTTCCTGAAATGAAAAATCAGAGATAAGTAGATTTTCCTTTTTGACACAGAAATATTATTTTGATGTGTCCTAATAAAAAATTTTAGTAACGTAGAATCAACCTTTGAGCTATCGATACGATACCCGTATTTATTGTATCTTTTCAACAAACATTTGGTTTGGCAATAAAGTATTTGATAAGATTTGAGAAATCGTGCGATTTTAAATCATTTCAAATTTGCTTGCTAACATGTGGTATGTTCATTTATTTAAAAATTAAAAAAAAAATTTACCAGACTAATCCTCTGAAAGAGAGGACAAATTGAGCGAGTAAAGTTAAAGTTTGTTGGCTTACTATTTTAAAATTTGTACTGGGCTTTTTTAAGCAACTACATAAAATACAGTACAAAAAAATATATTGAAAAATTATTTTTCTAATATACAGAAACAATAAAAACAATACTGCGTCAATAACACTAACTGTGGGGTCTTTTGCAAAATAATAAACAATAAATATATAATTTAATCTGTTTCTGTTTAAACTTGAATTATTAATAGTAAAGTCGTTAAGGAATATTCACATTAGGCAAATATTTGCAGAAATAGAAACCACTAAAATGTATTAATTTTTGATTTTTTTGATAAATACATATTTCCATTGTTATACCCTTCACACAGTGCAAAAGGGTATATATAGGTTTGTCATTCCGTGTGAAATTTCTACAATTTTCATTTCCGACCCCATAAAGTATATATTTTCTGAAAGCTTATGAATAGGGGAGTCGATTAAGCTCTGTCAGTCTGTCCGTCTGACCGTCTGTCCGTGTGTATGTTGAAATCAACTTTTTGAAGCCCCCCGAAGGACCCGGGTGAGGTATTAAAATATCAGAAATATTCGGCAGTATTGAAAATCAGAAACATCGGTACATAAACAACTGAGATATGAGCAAAAACCCACGACCACCTCGATTTTTTATTCACAAAAACAACATTACAACAACAACATACATACATACAAACGTGTATACTGGTTAGATAAAACGTGGCTTCGAATCCCAGCTGAGCCAAAAAAAATTTTTTTTTAATATTTTTTTTTTTAATTTTTTTTTATTATTTTTTATTTAATATATTATTTATATTTTTATTATTTTTTTTTAAATTGTTTTTTTAAATTTTTTTTTATTTTTTTTTTTTTTTGTTTTATATTTATTATATATATTTTAATTATTTTTTTTTAAATTTTTTTTTAAATTTTTTTTAAATTTTTTTTTATTTTTTTTTTATTTTTTTTTTTAAACATACATACGTAAATTTATAATTTTACAATGGGATGTTTTTATATATGTATGTTTTTTATATGTATGTACGTATTTTACATGGGATGAATGGTGATACAAACTACTGTTATTGCATGACTACACGTTGTGAAGGGTATATAAGATTCGGCACGGCCGAATATAGCGCTCTTACTTGTTATATATTTTGTTTGTGTTTGATCAAATCATCAAAAAAATCATGTTGCATTTAATAAATATTTATCAATTTTGTCACGCTGTATACGCTATCTGTTCTTTAACTGCAATTCCCTCGACCATGTTTTAAAAGTAACATTTTTATTACGACTAGTATTCGCCTTATGGTCAAAATTTCGATTAGTAGTCAACATTGACACAACTAGAACATTTTGTACGTGCAATATAAGCCCCCACCCCCCAAAAACAAATTTTTCCTCCACAGAATTTAAAAAAATTAAATAAAAAATTAAATCAGTTTAAAATTTTTAAGAAAAATTAGTAAGCTTTTGCAACCCCCAAAAAAAAAAATTGTAGCTACATACGTTAAGGGCATTACGTATTTAATGATAAGTATTTGTTCAGTTACTGGCATTTACTTAAAGGGTAAACGAATAAGCCTAACGTATTTTCTAAATATTTTATCTATCGCTTATAATATTTAATATATACATATGTATGTACATAAATTGTTCTAAAAAAGGTATAAAAAATGTTTCTTTATTTAACCACTAAAGTATTTTTTATCTTTTGTACAAATTTAAGTTTTAAATGTCTTTCAATTTTAATACGAGAATGTATATTGCATTTTTATTTCAACTTAAAATCTAATATGATGAAAATTTTTTTTTTCACAGAACGATAATTGAGCCTTTGGTTACTTTCCTTGTGAAATACACAAGTGGCAGTCGAAATCAAAAAAAAAAACGTTTTATATTCTATATATTTCTGTGTACGTTCTTGTAGAACGTTGGTTGGTCTTTTTATAAAAACTTAAACATCTGCGAAATGCACTTGATATTTTAGATACACATTTTTCATAGTTTTAAAAAAAGTTTGGTGTTAGATATTATTGTTGGTAATACAGTTAAAAAAAAACTACAAATACACCCCCTAATTTACGCCTTTAAAAAAATTCAAGAATTAAAAAAAAAAATCCCATTATTAAGTGTATTAAAAAATAAAGTTTTTTTATAAAATAAAATTTTAATTTGTAAAAACAAAAACAAGAACGAAAATAAAAAAATAAAACAAGTAAGAGGACTATATTCGATTGTGCCGAATCTTTTATACCCACCACCAATTTTGTGTACATTTAAAGCACAATATTTATTATTTTGTTAATCGCTATGGAATAATCTCTTTATAATAAAATATGTATCACTTTCTTTGTAGAGGGTGGTTAAATTTTAAGGGCCCATGTTAAAGGTGAAGCACACCTAAACGTCAACTTTTTTCTTGCATTTCATTTTACATTTCTTAATCTTAGACTAACTCAATTTGAACCGTGGAAAGTTACACAATCGAGTAACGCGTTAAAATTATTCAGGTTTTTTTTTTGAAAATGGTCGTTCAAATCAATTTCGTACACTTCGTGATTATTTTGGTCAACATAATCATTCAAATTCGTCCACAATCGGGAGAATTGTAAAAAATATTTAAATCTCAGCAAAACAGGTCTTTATAAAATGTTTGAACATCTGTGAATGCCTTCTTAGTTCGTTAAATGGGAAGCATTGCTGTTTTTCGCGATAGTGTGGCAAAAGAGTAGTCAAAATTTGGACTATCGGATCGAGGTGTGCCGCCGAGGACACGGAGGCCATTTGGCCGATATTTTGTTCCACACATAATTGAACCATACCAATATTATCATAATAAAAAGAAATGACGATAATTTCCTAAATAAATTGTGTTTTATTCAAAATCAACATCTGCCCTTAAAATTTAACCACCCTTTATAACTTCAATAGCTAGTAAAATGTTTTCGTAAATTTAGTCTTTCAGTGAAAGTTGGCGTTAAAGTAGGTGTGTCAATAAAGTTTGTTCTTAGATATTTTAATATAGTCCTTTATATTTCCAAAAACTTTGTCAATAGAGAAATTACATGAATTAAAGATAAACCGTTATATGGTTACAATGACATTGACTAGAAGAATATCTGTAGCAAATTTTATCATCATACCTCTAATTTTATCGGTTTTATGAACTTTTAAATTTCATGAACAGTAGGCGTGTGAAAGTTGTTTCTGCTAATGAACAAAACTTAGATATTTTAATGTAGTCCTTTATTATGCCAAAATCTTTATTCATAGAGAAATTATATAAATTTGAGTAAACGTTATATGGGAGGTATGCGTGTCACATTTTTTTCCGTTAAAACAAAGCCTTTGACCAAAAAGCGAAGTGTGCAAAATTTCAGAATCGTACACCTAACTTTGTCAATTTTATTAGGTTTTAAATTTTTAATTTTTTAATTTTTATAGATATCCTTCCAGTCAATATCATTGTTATACCGGAAAATTTAGGTGACACGTCCACTTTTACGCCCACCTTCCATATAACGTTTTATCTCAACTCATATAATTTCTCTATTAATAAAGATTTTGGAATAATAAAGGACTATATTGAAACATCTAAGTTGCATTCATTAGTACACGCCTAATTTAACACCCACTTTCGTTGAAAGACTGAATTTACGAAAACATTTTACTAGCATTTAGAAGTTATACAAAGAAAGTGATACATATTTTAGTATAAAGAGATTATTGCATAGCGATTACTGTTAATAACAAACTAATACATTGTGGGGTTTTTCCCGGGAATTTGAGTAATTTAATCTTTCCGATTTCCCGGGATTATCTTTCAGGATCCCGGGATATAAAAAAGGTGGCTGCGATTCGAAAGCAGATGTTTAAATTGTTTATATTAAAATTGAATTCTAATGATTTTATTTTTGATCTCATAGCTGAAGTACCTGTATTTTTTGTTTTTGTGCTCATATTTAATCTCTTATCTGTAGAATAATATTTTTTTTAATAAAAAATATTTTTACTCAATTTATATTTTAAACTAGCTGACCCGGCGAACTTCGTACCGCCCTATAATCAAGAAATATCTTTTACCTTTTTATCTGAATTAAGTTAATTTCTTTATTAAGTATTGCTGTTGGTATATTAATAAATCAAAATTATTCCAAAAACAAAGTGCTTATTATTCTAATGCTTTATGATACACAATATTCTTAGTTTTATTTTCTGGCGCGACTTAAGTTTGTACGTCAAATTGCCGGCATTTTTAGAAACAAAAATTCGACTGAAAATAAAAAAACTATAGTTCCTATTCTTTTGTAAAAGTATCAAAATGGTCTATCAAAAGTTTCCAACACTATATTAATTTGACTAACCTTGATGAACAAACACTACAGAAAACAAGTAAGAGTGCTATATTCGGCCATGCCGAATCTTATATACCCTTCATAACCTGTAATCATGCAATAACAATTGTTTGTATCACCATTCATCCCATATGAAATACGTACATATAAAAAACATACATATATATGTATTGTAAAATTAAAAAAAAAAATAAAAAAAATTTTTTTTAAAAAATTAAAAAAAAATTATTATATATATAATATATATAAAACAAAAAAAAAATAAAAAAAAAATTAAAAAAAAAAATTAAAAAAAAAAAATTAAAAAAAAATAATAAAAATATAAATAATATATTAAATAAAAAAATAAAAAAAAAAATAAAAAAAAAAATTTTTTTGGCTCAGCTGGGATTCGATGCCACGTTTTCTCTAACCAGTATACACGTTTGTATGTATGTATGTTGTTGTTGAGATGTTGTTTTTGTGAAAAAAATCGAGGTGGTCGTGGGTTTTTGCTCATATCACAGTCGTTCTGATTCTTCTGATTTTCAATACCGATCTACTCCCGAATATTTCTGATATTTTAATACCTCACCCGGGTCCAAGCGATGTCGGATGGCTTCACAAAGTTAATTTCAACATACACACGAACAGACGTGTCAGACTGACAGAGCTTAATCGACTCCCCTATTCATAAGCTTTCAGAAAATATATACTTTATGGGGTAGGAAATAAAAAATGTAGAAATTTCACACGGAATGACAAACCTACATATACATACATATATACCCTTTTTCACTGTGTGAAGGGTATAACAAGTTACAGCGCTGTATTAAGCAATGCCGAATCTGATAATACCCTTAAACGTCATGTACATATGTAGATATAAACACCACATCGTAGCTAAGCTTAGATTTTGGATTTCATGTAATACACACATTTTCTTATTTCCGACCCAATCTTTGATTTTTAATCTTTACATAGTTAACTGTATTCTACTAGCAAGCTCTTTTATTTGATACCCATATTGTTGGGGTTAAAAAATTTGTTCCGCCATTTTGTTTTAAATAAAATTGATTTCAAGATACACACTGACAAACGGATATCCCTTAATCGACTCCTCTTTTCATAAGCTTTTAGAAAATATTTAACTTATAAAATACATGTATTTTTACGTTATGACATAAGTGAGATGATAATAAAGGATAATTAATTACTTTTAAATTTTCAACAACTTCAAAAATATATAAAGATGAAAGAAAACTTACCCATTCCCGCCGCAATGCCTGGTATTTCAATGTCATAATGAAAGCATATATAAGACATTAAAATAAAATCCATATAACTTCGATGGCTTGGTAAATACAATACCGGATTCTTGCCCAAACCTTCTTTGACCCTCTCCATGCTAGCCTTGTTAACGTAGATGCCCTTACAAATACGTTTACCAATGGCCGTTATGGCTATGCCGCACCAACGTATTATCGCCAAATTGCGATCCAAACCAATTTCATCAAGAATATCACGGACTTGTTGTTGAATTTCTTTAGTTGAAACATTTTGTTTTTGCGCATAATAACCTACAAGTTGTTGCATTTTCTCACTCTTTAGAACATGTTTCTTTAATTCTGAGGGATTTAAATATTTCTCAAGTTTATATGCTACTAGCGGATTATATTCTTTCATCATGTTTGGTTCATTACCAGGTGCCAAAATATTTTCAAAATCATTGATATAATTTTGTTTTTTATTGGCCATTTTTATATCTGTATCGTAATAATTGTCAAGTAATAAAATCTGAAAAAAAAAACATAATTTATTTTAAACTGGTTTTTTTTTATAAAATTCTGAAAAGAAACTTGATAGAAGTTTAATTCACATTGTTTGCTAAAGAGCAATAATTAAAATTATAAATATTTTTAAGCTTATTTATATTTATAAGGGGTGTTTTTTAGACTTGTAGAATGGGGATAGCTGCAAAAGTAGATGTCGTACTAATTCATTATAAATATCATAATCATCACTAAAGTCAACATCAGAATCGTCTAATTACATCGACAAACGAGAGCATAATGTTGTGCCTGATCTACACAATTGTACTTCTGCATTTTCTTGAAAACTGACTACTTGTTACTAAGCATAACAAATCACTGCTCTTTCAGTGCAAAAGTAATAAGAATTAAAGTTGCATTTTTACATATGTTAATGTTTTTTTAATATGAAATTTCTCAAAACAAAAGATACCAGGGTCAATTTGCGACATACGAAAATTCGAGTTTGCTGTGCTTTTGGTAACAAGATTCTAGTGAGAATTCTAAAATTACGATTTTGTTCGTATGTCATGTCATGACAATAATTTCCTAAATAAATTGTTTTATTCAAAATCAACATCTGCCCTTAAAATTTAACCCTAAATAACTTCGATATGCTAGAAAAATGTTTTTGTAAATTTAGTCTTTTAATGAAAGTGAGAGTTAAAAAAGGCGTGTCAATAAAGTTTCTGCTAATAAATACAACTTAGATATTTCAATATAGTTCTTTATTTTTCCAGAAAAATTGGTCAATAGAGAAATTACATAAATTTAAGATAAGCCGTTATATGAATGAATACAATTTAGATATTTCAATAAAGTCCTTTATTATTCCAAAATCTTTATTCATAGAGAAATTATCACCCCAATTCTAAATAACAATTCCCTGGGAATTATTTCCCTATTCCCTGTTCCCCTATTCTAAATAACTTCTCCCGGGGAAATTTGTTCCCTTTCCCTTTTCCCTTATTCTAAATGAACTTCGAAATTGGGAAATTGTTCCCTGGGAAAAAAGTAGGTATTATGAAAGGTAATTAAAGGGAGAATGTAATAACAATTTTTGGGAAAAAATCCGCCAACAAATTCAAAGGGAGTTGTGACAAAAATGTAAGTATTTAATATTTTTTTTAAAAAATTGTGATAAATATTGTAATTTATTGTTACTTTTAGGATAAAAACAACAAACAGGAAGCAGAATAATGAATTGTTTTTTAGTTTTAAAATAATTTTAATTTTTATTTATCTTTTTTTTAATTTTTGAAGTTTTTAAATTTTTTTAATAAAATGTTATATTAATTTAAAAAATGTATATACATAAATAAGAAATGGCTTTATTACAGAAATTTATTAGAGATTATTCGCAATATTTTTTCTAATATTTTTCTATTATATTTTCTAATATTTTAGGCAATGGATTAATATTGTGGTGAGTCTAAGGATACCACATCATTATCCTAAACGTTCTAACAATCTAAATTTTCTACATCGTGTACTGTAGTATTGTTATGTTATGCAACGAACAGCAAAAATTTGTTATTTTAGCAGCTTTTTTTGGAGCGTAGTGAAGCTGTCTAGCACCAAGAATGCACCTCCATCAATTTTTAAACCACCATTAGTGCGTTCAACCACATTTCGACACTTGGAGTGAATTTCATTAAATTTAATTTCAACATACGTCTTATAGATGTCCACAGGATATCTATAAGACGTTAAAAGTCACGGTTCAAGTGAATATCCTGCGTCTGCTAAAAAAATGCAGTTTTAATTTATGAATTGTCTGTTATCATTCAAAACTTTACCAAGAAGCCAATAATTGCTGCCACCTCTAAGTTATTCTTGCTCAAGGTGAGTACGCAATTCGCCAGAATTCCAAATAAAGGAATCGTGACACGCTCCAGGATGTAAGGCATCAACGTACTGAATCCTCAGCTCATGATCACAGACCTGTAATTTTTTTATTAAAAATTAATTATTGATAATTTAAAACAAAAGAAATACTTTACCAGCATTACATTCAAATTATAGTATTCCTTCGTATTGTAGTTAAGATGCTTGTTCTTAGGAGGAGAAATAATGCGGTCATGCGATCCGTCAACACATCCTATAATGCTTGGAATACCATACTTTACATAAAAAGCTAACGCAATTTGCCGTTTTTGCACTTCAGTTCTACAAAAAGTTATCTACATTGGGCGTAAATGCTCCTCAAATATATTAATAACTTCTGCCAGAACTTTGCTAAGACTACACTGATCCACAGATACACCGCAATCTTTACCTATACCCGTTTGGTACCAACCTTCAGCAAAGAAGCGTAAAATCTCACTTAATTTCACGATTGGAGAAATTGCAAACGACTTACCTTTGGGCTGAACACGTCCAACAGATATTTGAACGCCGATTTATTTACTCCAAAAGTAAAATTTACTTACAAAATGTGCGGCAACTCAAGTGGGTTGCTGGCGTTACGTAGCATGCTCCTTTCTACCCTTTGCTTATTCTTGTCAGATTGATATGCTTCTGAGTTTTTTGCTTCAGCTATTATTATCAACGCTACACTAAACATTTTTATTCACTTTTAACAATTTATTTTTTATTATTTACGAGTATTCACTTTTTACGCTTAATATTTCTAAAAATTATTAGCAAATATTTTGTCAAAACAAAACAGCAAAAGCAAACAGCTGACTTCGAAAATGTAAAATTCTCTCTCCCTTGTTATTCCCTTCCCCGACTGTTTAGAATAGGGGAATTTTATTCGCGGGAAAAATGAATTCCCGGGGAATTCAATTCCCTGGGAATATTTAGAATTGGGGTGTATATGAATTTGAGGTAAAACGTTATATGGGAGGTGGGCGTAAAAGTGGGCGTGACACATTGATTTTCCGTTACAAAAAAGCGTCTCACCAAAAAGGAAAGTGTGCAAAATTTCAGAATCGTACATCCAATTTTGTCAGTTTTATTAGGTTTTAAATATACCGAAAATTCAAGTGCGCGGTATAAATTTTCGTACATTTTGATGTATAACTCTTTTCCTAATGCATAGATTTAAGCAATTTTTGGGGAGAAATATTGTTTTTGCTCTGGAAATATATATTTAAAGTTTCATGACTCTACGTTGATGCTTTTGGACACAACTCCATTTTATTCGATGTTGGAAGGACACGTTTTTTTCGAACTACTCTTGCATTACGAGCTATAACTCTCTTCCTAATATTCCGATTTAGCTTATTTTAAATACCAATAAGACATATTCTGGCAAAATTTGAGCCCCCTAGCTTTTTCGGTTTGACCTCTATCGTGCTTTCAACAGACGGATAGACGGATAGCTAGATCGTCATCAAATCAAACCCCGATTCCGAATATATACTTTATGGGGTCTAAAATGTATATTTCGATGTAATACAAACGGAATGACATAATGAATATACCCCCACCATTTTTTTGGTGGCGGATATAAAAATATATACATATGAACATACATATGAACATACATACATGCATACCTACATATTAAAAAAAAATAATAATAATAGCAGCACAGTTATTATATTCAAATAGAACAATAAAAAATTTTTGATCGTAAGCGCCATAACTAGTACAAAATGTATGTAAATAAACATATAGTAAACTTTGTACCGTTGTTTTTTTGTATTTACTAATCATTTTTACTTTGTTTCCAATAAAAAATAAATAAAATATTTATTTTATTCATATATGTATGTACATATATAAAAAAAACAAATTAGTTCTTTTTTTAACTTATAAAAAATATTTTTAATAATTACAAAAATATTTTTTATTTCATCAGCTTAAATCCAACAACCAAATAAATATTGCAATACTAGAAAAATATATATTTTATTGTCAAGAACTATAACAAGTAAGAGTTTTATATTCGGCCGTGCCAAATCTGATAATACCCTTCACCATCATGTACATAGGTATAATCCCACATCATAGTTAACCCAAGGCAGATTAATTCATCAGGTAATTGCAGTTCGGAGAGAATTTTTTTGTTTATATTTTTATATTTATTTTGCCTATAACTTTACCGATTAGAGGCCGCTTCATCACCATTTTTTCACGAGGCATATTATATCTACAAATAGTAGCAAAGGTACCAATATATTATTCAATGGCTGAAAAATTTTAGTTTTGGTGGTAAAAATATGGTAAAAAACAGAGGTAGTCATGTTTATTTGCTCATATCTCAGAAAGTTATGGGGCGATTGTGCTGAATTTCAATAGCGATTCATTCCATGATATTTCCAAAAGATTAATACCACACACAGAACTGAGGAACATATGTTTGCTTCTAAAAGTTGATTTGATTAATCGACTCCTCTATTCATAAGCTTTCAAAAAATATATACTTTTTGGGGTCGGAAATGAAAATTGTAGAAATTACAAACAAATGACAAAGCTATATATACCCTTGTGCACTACAGGTGAAAGGTATAAAAAAGAAGCTTCGCGATTTTTAACATTGAATTTGGCGAAAAACTTCAAAATAAATCTGAGACCCTAATAGCAAATAGATTGTACCATCCTTATAGTTATGTGCTGTTTTTACAATTCAAGCGATCTCTTTGATTAAACGTTTTGAGTGTAATTCGTTTTTGTTACAATAACAAAACACATGTATAACTCTCACTCAAAGCAACAAAGATTTCGTTTGAGTAACGTTTATTATTTGCTTTTATACCTAAATAGAGAATTATGTTGACAAAACAAATTGAAAAAACATTCATCACATAACTAGTAAATATTTGTAATTATTAAGAGCAAGTTTAATTAAATAAATAACGGCCATGTTTAAACTACTGAAATAAAATAAATAAGTTTTACTTTTATGTTTACAAATCACAAAAAAATTAATTTTTTTAATTCATTCTAGTTTTCAGTTTAAAAACAAAATAATTATGAAAAAGATGCATGAAACTTTTTTTCATTTTGCAAATTGATTTTTCTCACCGATTTTAAATGCAGAAGTTATTAATTTTACTAATATGAATTTTTTTATTTAGAAAATTAATAAAGTTTTTTTTTCTAGTTAAGTAAACAATAGAAAATTTATTTCAGTTTTTCTTTTCGGTTTTTCGCTAGCTTTTATTTTAGAAAAACTTGTTTTTTTTTCTTTACTTTTTACAGCGACAACACAGAGAGAACTTAAGACAAAATTACACCAGGTGACCTCACAAGTCAAAGTGCTGGCAAGCCACATTCATAAGATAGTCTCATCGTAATAGTTGATCGTTAAGCATAATGTCAAAAGTTGGCAACGGCCCAAATATTATTTATTTGTGCAGAGATTGGAAGTTATATTTTTGTTTTCGTAAAAACAAATATTTTCTTCTTAAACAAAATGTAGTACATTCTCTTATATATTTTATTTGTTATATCCTTCATCAAAGCCTTTACAGATAAATATTCTTTTTTGATCAAATAGTATAAAAATAAACTAATTATAAGAATTTTTCATTGGGTAGTCTTAATTAATCTGCTGATTATTTTTTTATTAACTTATTTAAACTTGAGCTGTCAAACTTATTAAAAAAAATCTCTCTTTTCTCATATATTTCATATGTCAAACCTCATATAGATAAATTAAAACAAATTCTCTCCAAACTGTAATTACCTAATAAATAAATATACCTGAGTGAGAGTATAACCAGGGACTAGGATACAATTAAAAGTGGCGAATTCAACTGAATTTGGTTTCTTCATATAAAAAAACACAAATAAACACATAGACGACAGCAAGCTGTCGACTAGAATAAGTCAAAAATAAATAAGCACATTCAGTGATGTCAATATAACATAAAATGTTAAATTTATATGAGATTAAAAATACCCAACTTTATTTACAAGAAAAAGACGAAAAAAAGTTATATATCGATTAAATAATTATTTATATTAAAAATAACAAGGTTTAATATTTCATATGATACTCATATTGACAATGGTGGAATGAAATATTAAGAATAAAAATAGCAGCAAACACAAAAGAAAGTGGTATCGAACAGCGAACCTTCAGGTTTATAGTTTAGTGGTACACCCACTATCCATCAACATCTTTCAGATCTGTGATTTTTTTTTTTCAACTTAAATAAAACGTTATTACCATAATTATGATGAGTATGAAAAACAAACACTATTAAAATATTAACAATACGTATGAATATGTGTATATAGGTATTTTTCACACTCACACTAAGTTGTATAAAAGTTATAGCGAAAGCCGCGGTGAAATTTTGTTTTCTTTAAATAAACACGTAGTCGTTTTTTGCTCATATCTCAGTTGTTTATGTACCGATTTTTCTGATTTTCAATACCGATCTGCTCCCGAATATTTCTGATATTTTAATACCTCACGTGGGTCTAGGTGATATCGGGGGTCTTCAAAAAGTTGATTTCAACATACAACCAGACAGACTGACAGAGCTTCATCGATAAGCTTCATTCATAAGCTTTCAGAAAAGAAATACCTTATGGGGTCGGAAATGAAAATATATACCTTTTCACTGTGTGAAGGGCATAAAAATATCCGTGAGCGTGAGTGATCGTGATAGATTAAAAATTACAACGTGATTAACTATATATATTACTCGTGAGAGTGCGTTATCGTGATTTGAAAAATACTCACGCGCACATTTAAAAAATCAATTGTCTTGTTAAATACGCATTTGTATTTCTATTATCCAAGGTCTATTAAATAAATTGAATAGACCTTGCTATTATCTTTGAGGGTACACTTAACTAGGTGCTCGTAACTGATCAGCTGATCGTTTTTGATTTTAATGTCAAACTTTATATAAACAACACTGAATTTTATTTTTTATATTTTCAAGGTTGATTAATATGATATATATAATATGATAATATATATAATATGCCTTGAATCAAGGCGTATTCATTATCAGGTGGTGTTGACAACCCAGCTGATCTACTTTTTTTATTTGCATAAATGATGGTTGAGTTGTCATATATTATTTATGTTTATATAGATTACCCTTTCCCGCGCAAAAAAACACAAACAAAAAACATGTAGTTTTTGACACATCGACGGTCGAAAGCAACAATAAAAAACCGTGTTGTTTTTTTTTTATTTTGTATTTGTTGTAGAATTACCACCACCTGATAATTAAATTCGCTTTAGGCCTAACTATATTATGCTTTTGCTGGCTTAAGCTAATGTCAAAAACCAACGAAAAGTCTGTCAAATGCTTAAGCAAATTTTTGAAGACTTGTCGGTGGATATATTGTACTTTTTAAACTTAAATACTTACTATGATTAGTTGCAAATATTTGTACTTTTGCAAAAGCTGTTTTATTTCTGTATATCCTAAATATATTGATATTGTCACAAAACTATTATTAAATGTGTAAAATGTAAAAATATTTTACTATAAACTATTAAATTTATACATTTTTTCACTAATTTAAAAAAACAAATGACAACATTAATAAAAACAAGTAAGAGTGCTATATTCGGCCGTGCCGAATCTTATATACCCTTCACACCGTGTAGTCATGCAATAACAGTAGTTTGTATCACCATTCCATATGATATACGTACAAACATATAAAAACCATACATATATAAAAACATCCACATTGCAAAATTATAAATTTACGTATGTATGTTAAAAAAAAAATTAAAAAAAAAATTTTTAAAAAAATTAAAAAAAAAAATTTAAAAAAAAAAATTAATTTTAAAAATTAATTAAAATATATATAATAAATATGAAACAAAAAAAAAAATAAAAAAAAATTAAAAAAAAAAATAATAATAAAAATATAAATAATATATTAAATAAAAAATAAAAAAAAAAATAAAAAAAAAATTAAAAAAAAAAATTTAAAAAAAAAATAAAAAAAAAATTTTTTTGGCTCAGCTGGGATTCAATGCCACGTTTTCTCTAACCAGTATACACGTTTGTATGTATGTATGTTGTTGTTGTAATGTTGTTTTTGTGGAAAAAAAATCGAGGTGGTCGTGGGTTTTTGCTCATATCTCAGTTGTTTATGTACCGATGTTTCTGATTTTCAATACCGATCTACTCCCGAATATTTCTGATATTTTAATACCTCACCCGAGTCCAAGCTTCAAAAAGTTGATTTCAACATACACACGGACAGACGGTCAGACGGACAGACGGACAGGGCTTAATCGACTCCCCTATTCATAAGCTTTCAGAAAATATATACTTTATGGGGTCGGAAATCAAAATTGTAGAAATTTCACACGGAATGACAAACCTATATATACCCTTTTTCACTGTGTGAAGGGTATAAAAAGTGCTAAATAATGCAACAGTGTGTACATATTAAATGAAAATCTATTTTCGTAAGCTAAGTACGATCAGATTCGCAGTTTGCTTAAGCAAATGACACTTGACGAAACTTGACGAAAAGTTTCTTAAGTACAATATAGTTGCATACATTTAATTTTGTGTATCCGCACATTTGCTTAAGCCAGCAAAAGCATAATATAGTTAGGCCTTTTGCCTTGAATACTTCTGTATATGACCCAGCAAAAAATCTATGACAAAAAAGTTAATTTGTAGTGGTTCAACCAAGGCGAATTCATACAGGTGAAATTATCAGCCCAGCTGATTGTGAAACATTTTGTCAAAATTGGTTGAATTTGCCTTATTAATGCAGGGAAGGGAAATGTGATTTTAAATTCTGTATTAAACAATTAACTTACATGTACATTTTTGATAAAAAATGTGCTAAATTTATGTATATTTGTAGCTTTTGCGTAATTAATAATGTGTTTCAAACAATTATATCCTTTTTGGAATCAAATTTTATTATATTTAATATGTAAAAACACCTTTTCCATCCCTGTTATACGAATTGGCCTTGACATAAAACATCACATGAAAAGTTGCTTTGTTGTATCAATTCGCCGTTGCATATACCTTATGGATATGCCTTGGGTTCAACTGGTGACGAAGTGATTACCGTGTCATTGGAGATCCTGTGTTGACATGAATTAATTAATGAACTACTTTCCATTCTAATAAGTGCATAGAACTCAAGTATATTTATTCATGTTTCATGAGTTGATTTTGTTTGTTTACATAAATTATATAAGATATTTTTCATAATGTTGCATGCATTTTGAAGCACATCTTACTAATTATTTCGTATTTAGCAAGGCGAATTTATACAGGTGAAATTATCAGCCCAACTGATAGGGAACACTACTGTCCAACTTCATGTATAAAAAATTACTGCTTGTTTTTTATAAGTAGTATTTGACAGCGAACATCACAGCGAATTCGCCGTTGCATATACCTGTATGAATATGCCTTGGTATTTAGGCTGTTATTTAGGATGAATGCTTACAAGATTGATTTAGAAGTCTTGAAAATTTAATTCGGTTTGTACTACTCAAGGTATATTAACTACAGGGGGCCAATTACGGTATTTGAACGTGATCGAAATTTAAAAATTCTTATTAGAATCTCTATACCTAAAACACAGCGAACTCGATCGTTCGAGTAAAATTTCGATCATGATCGAATGCCGTAATTTGGCCCCAGGTAGACGCACACTTAAAAATCTGATAGGAAAAGTAGCAAAATGTTAGTAATTAAAAAATATTTATGATACATACACTCTAGCAAAAAAAAAAAGTGTTGTAAACGAAAAAAAAACAGGTAAACAAATTTTGACATATCGGAAGAGAAATTCATAAACAAAACAATGATCAGCTGTGGAGTTAATATACCTTAGTACAACTTCTTTTTTTTGCTGGGTGAAGTTTGGCATTGATATGAGTCAGCCATTTTAGTTGAATTAGCCGATGCGTGTACCTTGTTAAGTGTACTCTAGTTTAAGCTAAGTCAGACTATTATATTAGGTCTATTCGTTTACCTTTGCAGTAAATTCTAATATCTAGATCTCTGCATAAATACATTAATCTGATTTTTTATATACAACATACATAATACTCATTCAATTATTAATAAATCAATGAGAGCTAATAAAACAACAGCGAATGAAATATATGTAACTTTTAATGATACAAAAACAATACATTCATTATACTTGTTTCTTTTTAATGTGTATAAAATTAATTTAATCATGCAAAAACATGACATTTTATAAGAGTTATATTACTTATGCAACAACTCCCAAATATTATTTGAGTTAATAGATGTATACAAACATAATTGAGAAGCAAAAATTGTGTTTATATTATTAAAAATCAACAAAAACAAAGGTATCAGAATATACTTAAATAACTTTAAAATTTGTAGATTAATCAAAACAGATGTTCGATTCAAGCATGTTGTATTTTAATATATGTATGTTTTTGATTACTTAATCTATTTTATTTACTCGATACAATACTTTTTTATAAAATGACTAGCTGACCCGGCAAATGTTGTTTTGCCATATAAACTATTTCTAAGAAATATTTTTACATTAACAAAAACAAGGCATATTAACTCCAGGTAGACTTAAGTCAACAACTGATCACTGTTTTGTTTACGCATTACTCTTCCCATATGTCAAAATTTGCTTAACTTTTTTGTTCGTTTACAAACCTTGTTTTTTTTAGATGATGTGTAGGTATGTTTCATAAATATTTTTATTAATTAATACCCCTATTATGGTTCTCCACTCAACTCAGTTTGGTTGTGTGAGAGTCAACCCAACTTATGCACAACCAAACTCATTTTAGGTATTGTGATACTCAACTGTTTTTAGTTGAGTTTCACAACGTTTCAACGTTTTTGTCGACCAAATTTTTTAAAAGTTGAAAGCGGTAATGCCACGATAAAATAGATACACAACTGAATAGTCAACTGTAATACCCCTTTCTCATTGGGCAAGTCACTTGCTCAAGTTAGTTTTTTATTTTCTTTTATTTTTCTTTGAACTTGCTTTCATGTTCAGACTCAGCAACTGACTTGCCCAAGTTTCGTTCTCTTTTACTTATTATACTCTTCACACAGTGAAAAAGGGTATATATAGGTTTGTCATTCCGTTTGAAATTTCTACAATTATCAATTATCTACACATACATACAAACGTGGTATACTGGTTAGAGTGAGCCAAAAAATTTTTTTTATTTTATATTTGATTAAAATTTTTATTGTTTTATTTTTAATTTTTCTTTTAATTAATTTTTTTTTAAGCACATAAGTAAACTTAATGTATAATATTACAATGGGATGTTTTTATATATGTATGTTTTGTATGTACGTATTTCATATGAGATAAATGGTGACATAAACAATTATTGTTGCATGACAACACGTTGTGAAGGGTATATAAGATTCGGCATGGCCGAATATAGCACTCTTGTTTGTTTTTATTACTCTTTTGTTTTTGGTTTCTCAACAAAAACTTGCTCGTACTTGCCGAGTACAGGCAAGTGTGTACTCAAAAATGAGCAAGTTTCTTCCTCTTAACCCGACCTTACCCCTTTTGCCTATAAACACAACACTTGCGCAAGTCACTTGCGCAAGTGACTTGCCTAGTCTGAAAGCCGTGTAAGTTGAGTTGAGAATGGCAATGTCAATTTGCCAAAGACAACCAACCTGTTATAAAAGTGGAGAACCGCAATAGGGGCATTACATTTTGCTACTTTTTTATCAGCTGTTTAAGCGTATGTTTTGACATTTAGGAAGTTTTTTGTAGCAACAAAAAGCTGGACTAAAAATTGTGTACAATTTGAAGAAAAATACTGAAAACTATATAAATGTTCTTGCATAAAAAAGTGAAACTCTGTCTGTCTGTGTTAGCTATAGACTCCGAAACCGTAAAGCCGATCGGACTCAAACTTTGGCAAGTTGTACACATTCCAGAGAGTGTTTATGGGTGGTAAAAACTAAGTTATAATTTTTAGCTACTTGCTCTCGACCG
Organism: Phyto melanocephala; assembly: GCA_941918925.1. Taxonomy (NCBI): domain Eukaryota; kingdom Metazoa; phylum Arthropoda; class Insecta; order Diptera; family Rhinophoridae; genus Phyto; species Phyto melanocephala. The sequence goes on along the minus strand of OW799233.1, from coordinate 28,395,091 downwards.
ATTTTTCTGAAACTTTGCACACATATTGAACTCTCATGATTATACAATTTCGTGATTAGAAAAGTGGGCAGTGCCACGCCCATAAAAAATAAGTTATCTTTTTTGGCTACTTGCACTGGATCGATTTTTCTGAAACTTTGCACATATATTGAGCTGTTATGGCTATATAATTTCGTGATTAGAGAAGTGGGCAGGGCCACTCCCTTAAAAAAGTTATAATATTGAGGTACTTGCATTGAGCTGTCATAACTATACAGTTTCATGATTAAAAAAGTGGGTAGTGCCACGCCCATAAAAAATATAATTTTTATCTTGTTGCAGTTAATATTCAATTAAAATTCAGAATGCATTTCTATTCATTAAGGGGCGTAGCAACGTGCGCCGGGCTTGGCTAGCAATTAAAAAAAGTGAGCGTTAAAGTAGGCGTGGTAAAAAAGTATCCTATTAATCATACCACAGTCTTATTTATTTAAATTTTATTTAATAACCGAGCCCTAATGGGTCCAGCAGTCTGGCCTACCTGAGGGGGCGTGAAAAAAGGCGTGGCGTTGAGGAGTATGAAAATTAGATGTTGACTGATTCTCGGACCTACCCGATAGCACACGAAATTTCATGCAATTCGGTCGAGCCATTTCGGAGAAGTTTAAACATAAACACCCCGACACGAGAATTTTACATATCAGAATTTCATAAATGTATAAATTTTTCTTTTGGGTAAACTATAAAACTCATGTTTTAAATTTAAGTAATCAGTTAAATAACTGTCACTTTATTCATTCAACTTGTAAATAATTTTTACAATTTGTGGGTAAACGAACGAACCTATTGTATATTATGAGGCTAAGTTTCTATTTAAGCTCAGCGAAGTTTTAAAACAGGAAATTAAAAACCACTTCACTACTTTAGCAAAATCAGCATTTACTAACCAGTTTAAGGTGATGTCAGTAAATTAAAAAAAAATATTTTCATTAAATAAGTAAAAATGGCTAAAAGAAAGTCTAACAAATTTTTGGGCGCTTTATTAACGTTAGTTCATTTAGTTGTCGACTATGTATTGGAGTTTGTTTTGGGATGGTATTTGGGCCCCTTTAAGAGATGTTCATCACCAGAAAATAAGGAACAAGATGCCATTGTTTCCAAAAGTGCAGTGGAGTTGGCCCTAATGATCAGACAACGCAAATTAAAGGCTTACGAGGTTGTGAAAGCTTACTATGATCGTATTAAGTCAGTTAATCCTGAAATAAATGCCGTCGTCGATGGACCATTTATTGAAGCTCTTAAGGAGGCCGAAGAAATCGACAGTAAACTTGATAGTGGTGAAATAACGAAAGAAGATTTAAACATAAAACCATTTTTGGGCGTACCTTTTACCACTAAAGATAGTACGGCAGTGGCTGGAAAATTACACACATTGGGGCTAATAGCTCGCAAAAATGAACGAGCAACAGAAGACGCTGAGTGTGTGCGATTAATGAAAGAGAGTGGGGCTATTATTATAGCTACTAGCAATGTACCCGAAGTCAATAAATGGATAGAAGCACGCAACATGCTGATCGGACAAACAAATAATCCCTATGATTTAAGGCGATCAGCAGGTGGTTCTTCTGGTGGAGAAGCTGCTTTAATTAGTGCCTGCTGTTCTGGCTTTGGCTTGGGTACCGATATAGGAGGCTCTATACGTATACCGGCCTTTAGTTGTGGCATTTTTGGTCATAAACCGTCAAAAAACATGGTCAGCATACGAGGATGCACATTCCGTACTGGAAAAGAAGAAAACACAATGGTAGTAGTTGGCCCAATGAGCCGTTCTGCCGGAGATTTAATGCCAATTTTGAAAGTGTTAACCGGCCCAAAAATGGCTGATATTTTAAAACTCTCGCAGAATGTAGATTTAAAAAAATTGCGATACTTTTATATACCATCGAATAATATGAGACAATGTAACCCTATTAACCGTGAAGCCCAAATGCGCATGTATCAAGTACGAAGACATTTTCAAAATCTTACCGGAAATGAAGTTAAATTAGCTGAATTGCCAAAATTGGAAATTACTGGAAAAATGTGGCGTTATTGGATGACTCAAGAACCAGCCATTTTTAATAAACTCTTAGGTAATGGTGTAACTCTTAATCCGTTTGTGGAATTATTTAAGAAGCTGCTTGGCAAAAGTGATTTTACTATGGCCGCCATATACTCTCTTATTGATACTCTTTTACCCAAAGAAAAAGAGCGTGCGATTCGGGAAGCCACCAAGCAATGCAAACAAACGTTACAGGAACTACTTGGCGATGATGGAGTATTATTTTTTCATAGTTCTCCGCGCACAGCACCATTTCATTATTACCCCTTAGTAAAAATGATGGATTTCAGTTATTTTTCAATATTCAACGTTTTGCAAGTGCCCGTAACACAAGTGCCCTTAGGTTTAGATGCAAACGGGTTACCTTTAGGTATCCAAGTTGTGGCCAATCACATGAACGATCGTTTGTGCTTGGCTGTCGCCGAAGAACTGGAGCGCGGTTTTGGTGGCTGGATACCACCATATGCTCCCGTTGATATTTAAATTCATTTTATACTCTTTTTTTAACAATTTTGTAAAAATTTCCGTAATCGTAAATCATTCCCTAAGTTGGTGAAAGGTATTAAAATTTTTAAAACAAACTTAATTCTGAGTGTCGTATTTTCTGAACTTTTTTAATACTGTATACAATTAACAACAATATGAAATTAATGGTAGCTACAAATGCAATTTTTCAGAGTAGGTACCTGTTCTAAATTTCTCACTTGAATAAAAATGTACTCAGTAAAAAATAACTAAATAGGTTGATATTTCCCTTTTTAATTTTGTGCAAGCCAAATAAAAGTTATAAAGATAATTTATTAGTGAAAAAAAGTAAATGTGTCCAGTTATAACGAAATCGTCAGTTCTAATTTCACCTAATGGTAAAAAATTGCTTTAAAAGTTGTAAATCACTTTTTAGTCTGTATAGAGTATTCACCTGAAAAAGGTAAAATAAAAAAATAACTATTTGATAAAAACCATAAAACAAGATTTCTTATCTCCCTTAAAGCTTTCATTATTTTAATTTTGACGAAATACATTTCACGATGGGCACCAGGGAATGACAACGATTACAACTTCGGATATACATTGAGTATTATTAGCAAAACATGTATAAGTGCGTACGGTTACAGCTAAAAAAATTACTCAATCCGTACATACTCGTTTGATGTTCGGCATAAGTATATACAAGTAACCGAAATCTAAGTATTTTTCGCATAAATACTCTATATTGTACACAGTACAACAAATTGGACTTAAGTACTTAAGTGTTATCGATTATCCGTAAAAAAAAGCGAGTAAAATGAGTAACCGTTTTTACAATTCAAGCGAGAGCATCAAGTAGAAATTTTGCATGCGTTTTGATTTAGTAAAAATGCACTTGCTTGGGTTATGAAAACAGCACAACCATTATGGTACAAACGCACACATACATAAACATTATTGTTATACATTTATTTGTTGTTTTTTTATGATCGTTTGTGTGTATACGGCTTAGCAGCCGTAGTTGCTAGCAGGGATGCCACAAAAAATATTATTCCTAACAAATTTGTCAAGAAATGCACTAAAATCTACCAAAAACTTCAATTTTTGCACATAATTTTTTTAAATACTAACATTTGTATTTAAAAAATAAAAACAATAATCAAATGGTAGTAAATGAATATAATTTACCAATTAATATATTAATAATTTATATATATTATTTAATTAGTATTTGAAAATATCCAAAATACAGTTTTGTTTACATCAATATTTAAAGAAAAGTGTTACTAAGCAAAAGTATATGCCACTACTTTGGTAATTTATTCGAATCATAATTGATTTCCTATATAAGTATTGATATAATTGGAATATATGTCCTGACTTAACTTTTATTTAGAATATATGGCTTAAGATATCAAAATTGAAGGCATTTCTACATATTTCTTTACAGCGTTTGTTTTCTTTATTTTGTAAAATATTTTCATTGACATTAAAAGTTATCTACTATAAATTCATGTTTCAAGTGTATATGATAAACTATTTAACATGTAACTTTTATAAAAAAATAAGACGCTTAAATGGAAATATGATTTTTACTTAAAATGTTTATTGGCGAATTATTTGAACTTTGTGTTTTACCACTAAAAATATTGTTCTACAAAAACTTAAACATAACAAAGCAAACAAATTCACAAAATTAAAAAAAATTTATACCATAAAAATATCCAGTTTAATTAAACTGGCATCCCTGGTTGCTAGATGAATTATGGACAGACATTTTTTTATGATTTTTAATTTAGGGGTTGATGAAACAACGACATGCGTTATTTTTTTAGCAATGCCCAGCGAGCATGTGGGATTTATTTTAAATTTATAAAAAAGAAAAAAATCTTATATTAAGATATATTTATTAGTTTTAACAGATATATTTGTTGTTTATTGTTTTTCTTATTAACTTTTTTTAGATATTTTAAGTCCATCAAGAAAAAATTATATGGTTTTTGTTTATTTTTCTTTATTAATTTTCCAAAAAACAAAAACAGAATATCGTTTTTTTCTGCGGGAAAATAATAATCAGATAATAGCATTATGTTTATTTACTTATAAATAACTATTTAGTGGTTGATTAAAACCTTTTAAAATTGATTTGTCTCGTTATACAGCTTAAAATATTAGCTTAGAATGTATAACACGGCATAATACTTTAATATTTGTGTTCTTGTTTGCTGGGTATCAGGTATTTTACAGAAATAATTACACTCTCTTTGTTGTGTTCCTATCCAGCGTTGTCAACTTTGGCTTTATGCAATATTATTTGTGCTTTTTAAAATTTTTGTCGCGCAAAAAATTTGAGTCAGTGCTCGATGTGATTTCTCAAATTCTTTAGTGCATTCTTTTTCTTATCGAAGTAAAAATACTAAATTCAAATAAAGAACAATTTTTGCAAGGTAAATTTCTTACGAAACAACGCAACAAAAATGATAAGAATTAATAATAGACAATGCTTTTGTTATAAAGATCCTTAGCTTACATTTAAAAAACTGTATAAATAGATTATATATTTTATATTATTATTAGTTATAATTTAAATGTATATGTTTCTGATATCTTCTATGGTTAAACAAACATAACTTTTTATAAAAGTAAAGAAAAGATTAATGATATGCATAAAACCAAAAGCTGTAATTATTTTTAAAGTAGCGATTATATGACCAACTGTGAAGTTAAAGTTACAACTTTAACTTAAAATTTATTATTATTATTAATGATATTATATGGAAACTTATTTTAGGCCTAAAGGTTCTAATAACGAAATTTATAATTTTATAAAATAAATAAAATCGAAAATTCAAAATTTTAAACTTTACACTTGTGATGTAATAGAACCTCTCACTTCACGATGAGAAGTAGATTTTTATACATAAAAAGCAGGGATGGAAAGGTTAATATCTGACTTTGAATACAATTTATGGTCATAATTATTCATACTCTCAAATCTCACTGTGTGAACACAAATTCGATTTCAAAATAAAGTTTTAAAAATGTTTCAATGAATGTTCCATTATGTGGTCCAGAACATAAAAACATTTACAGGTTTTTTCTGGCATTAATTTATTTGGGTCAGATAGGCTGTCATCACTACCTGTATAAGAGCACCCTTCTTAATGATGGATTTTCCTTGTGTTTTTTTTTCAATAATTAAGGTCAAAATTCTTACAGATTTTTTCCTAACAAAAAGCAATGTAAATACATACGTAATTATATAAATAGTAAATCAAAATAAAAAATACATTGTTAAATACATATCTATTGCCAGTATCAATTCAACTAAATTTTCACTTTTATTTTCTTTAATTTTTACTTATCTTTTTCTGTTTTTATATCAAAATAATTTTTTTTAAGTTGATAAGCCATACAAATTTCAGGTATAACAGTTGCGTTTCTTAATACTAAAAATAAATAATAAATATAAGTAGATTTATTTTTATTTAAAGAAAACATTTTATTATTATGTTTTAGCTCGTTGCTTATTTAAATTAATAAGCAATATAAATTATGTTATATATATATTTACTATACAAATAGTTCCAGCCCTGACCAATTTCCTTTTTTTTGATAAAAAATGAAAGAGCAGAATAAAGCACTTTTACTTGTTTTTTACTTGTTTTTTTGTTCAAAAGTACTTATAAGTATGTCGCAATACTTATAAGTATTTTGCCAATACTTATAAGTATTTTGCCAATACTTATAAGTAATTTGTTTTCGCACATGTATATCCGAATAATACGTATGTATAGAGAGTATTTTTGAAAATAAGTAATAAATATACTCGTAACCGTAGCAATTCATGCATGTACGAGTAGCTATTTTCTGTGATAAATGCATGGTTATACTTATAACCGAAAAAGATAAGTAAATATTCGAGTTATTTTTTTTTCGGATAACCGAAGTCAGACTCTGATGGGCACATGTTTAAAACATTGTGCAATCTAATAATTATTTGATAACAAATTTTCGGATTGCTTCCCAAAAATTTTGTCGGTAAGTATACAAAATTTGTTTAATGTACTTAAGTATGTATAATCAAAAAGTTTTTAATGTAAGATAAAGATAACGCACGCAGTTTGAAGGAAGAAAAAAAGCTTACAATTTTTTCAAAGGAAAATTGTACAACGGTATTAAACATTAGAACACATTTAGAACAAAAAGTTTTCTCCGAGTTCCAAAAAACAAATTAAAGGAGAAACCAAATAATAAAAGGAATTGCCCAAGCTAATCAATTTAATAACCCCTATTCGATTTGGCGCTGTCAACATCGTTTTCAATCACTTGTTGTGAATTCGTATTCCCGATGTCTATATCAGCAAGTTTGGTATTCTGTAAAATAATTGACTTTGATTTTGCCCTTGTTATTTTGAGTATTGTGTTTAAACAAAAATTATGAAAAATATAATAAAATGAAAAAATTTAATTTACCAATCGATAAACAGTCAGCGTCGTCTTAAAACAGTTGAGTACTAAATTAGCAGAGGTTGTATCAAAGTGATGTCTCAAAATTGACGGCAATGTTCTTAACGCCAAATAGAATATATAATTTAGGAAGATGCAAGTTGAATTGCAATTATTGTACGATAATTAAGTTTTAATTAAAAGAATAACGGACAAACCTGTCCGAAAGCAAATTACGCCATTCAGTAAGCGTTTAAATTCTGCATGTGTCTTGCTATTGTAACTTAAACATAAATTGTAAAGTTAAGAGAAGTTTGAAGAATACAAAGCTTTGTACAGGCAGAATTTGTGATTCGTTGCGGAAAAATCGCATTTTTAATATTTTTGTACCCGATTTTCATGTCAAATATTTATGGTTTTGAAACATCTGAATTTGCCTGGTGTGGACCGCTGTTGTCGATGATTTGTTCTTATTCAAACAGCGCTATCAGAACATTTGTTCGAACAACGATGCCACCACCTTGAGATATAAGCTCGAACAAGGCGAATCCAATTCACCTTGAGCTTGAACATTGGCAAAATGATGACGTTATTCTGCCGGTGTTATTTATTTCACCTTGAGCTTGAACATTGGCAAAATGATGACGTTATTACTTATATTAAGACATAATCAATCGTTCGTGTGGTCGGGGGGTAAACAAATCGATGGCTCCTCTAGACGTAAAGTAGGTTAATAGTGCGGAGAGATTACTTTTTTCCTCTCTTTTATATAAGTATACGGAGTTTGACCCTAAATCTGTTTTTTATATATGGAGTTTGACAAACATTGGGACAAAAATATAATCAGCTGAGCTGGCACTGATACCTGTATAGGTATGCCCTGGGACACCAAAAATACGACACAAAAATTTTTTTTATAGTTTTACAGAGATAGAATTGAGCCACTGCAGGCTTATTTATTTATCAGGTAATCAGAGAAAATTTTTTTGTTAATGTGGCTTATACATGAAGTTCAACATACATATGAAACATACATCCTACTAAACATACATCCTAAAAAACTGTTGGGTTATTTTAATGATACTCAATCTTAATTTTTTAACATTGGATATAGGGTTATAATATAATATATTATAATATATTAATTTATTTTCATTACGTTTGTGGCAATATTTATATGGCTGGGGAGCCAAATCAGCTGATTTAATAATTAATCAATTTATTTTTTGTTAGTTTATAATATACTTTATTTTATTACATAATGTTTTTTTTACATTTATTTTTATATATATATTTTGTATTTGCTTATATTTCTTTATGCATAGTTTTAATTTGTACAATACATTTCTTATTGGCCAAGAAGGCTTTCATTGTATTGATATTAAATAAATAAATAAATATAATAAATGTAAATGTTTGTATATTTGTTACTCAATCACGCAAAAACGGCTGAACCAAGGCATATGCCTTGATGCAGACCAAGGCGAATTCATTATCAGGTGGTGTTGACAACGCAGCTGATCTACTTTTTTATTTGCAAAAATGATGATTGAATTGTCAAATATTTATTATTTATGTTTACATAGATTACTCCTTCCCGCGCAAAAAACACAAACAAAAACCATGTAGTTTTTGACACATCGACAGTCGAAAGCAACAATAAAAAACCATGTTGTTTTTTTATGTTGTATTTGTTGTAGAATTACCACCACCTGATAAATAAATTCGCCTTGACGTAGACGAAGTCGCGGGCACAAGCTAGTATGAAATAAATAAGAATGGAGCGAATAATTTTTATCTAAATTTTTGACAGCTGAAGTTTGAAATAATTAAAGAAATAAATAATCAGTTGACGAAACGTGACTACCTCGTGAATAAATATGCCTAGTTTGACATTGAAAGAAGACAGCGAATTCAGATGAATTCGGCGATGCTTGTACCTTGTTAATTGTAACCTGGTTAAGCAAATGTTTACAGTAACGGATTGATTTGCCTTAGTTTACAGCAAGGCATGTTTACAGCGTGCTAAACTATATTTTTTTTAATATTTCCAAAAATTTAAATTGCCAAAATAATGTTTTATAAATACTAAATGATGTTTCGTCAACACCCTCATCAATTACAGTTCTTTGCACGTCAAATTGTTTATGTCATAACAAGAAACTATGTCACAAGGAAATCCTTACGGACTGCTACAAAACCAAATAATGCCGATGAAGTGGTATTTACGCCCCAATTGGGAGCCAGTTTTTATGCCAAAAATATAGGTAAAGTATATTAAAAATGTATAAAATTATATGCTAAAAACCTTATAATATTGTGACTGCATTTGAAAAGGTTCAACATACTTAAAATGGCATGCCATTTTGGGTAAGCATCCCAAATTGAAGTCCCTTAAATCGAAAGATGTCGTCAACACCATTAATGTCTTACGTAAATTTAATTATAGTTCGGATGATATTTTAACAAAACCAATGATTCTCTACACAAACGAACTGACTTTGGAAAATCGTTATAGCGTTTTAAAGGAATGTGGTTTTGGCAGTATAACCATATCGCTGTTGTTTAAATATGTGGCTGTTATGAATAGAAGCGTTGTCACTTTAAAGTCACTAGGACATATACCCTATAATTTAGATGTAATTAAAAATTTACAACAAACATTTACCGACATTAATCTAAAACTTTATGCAAACAACGTTTGCAACGAGAGTCTCGAATTAAAAGTTTTACGACAGCACATAATTAATTATTATTTGCAACAACGCTTGGAAATGTCTATCGAAGAAACAGAACGAGTATGGAAAGTTTATTCCCGCCTGAAACATAAAAGTTTTAATTCAGTTCAGAAAATGGTTAAAGTTCTCGTAGACGAACTTAAATTTCCTAGAGATCGAATTGCTAAAAACGCCTTTTTATTGTATGGTGATGCAGATAATGTATGCAGAATTATTAGGGAAATACCATCAATCAATGGTCAGGATATTAGGGAAATATTATTTAAAAGACCTAAAATAATAATGTCATCGTGTGATGCTTTATTGTCTACGTTGCAGCATGTAAAATCATTCGGCATAGGTGAAGATGCCTTGCTAAAATGTTTGGAGGTTTTAACCTTGGGTCCGGATACAGTGTTGGAGCGTCTTAAGGATTTGAATGAAATAGAAGAGTTTCAGGTTTTAAATACAAATCCAAGAATTCTGAGATTGGTTCATTACCAGAATAAGGCAAGGTTACGATTAGACTATTTAAATCAATTGAAGGTTAGATGTGCTTCATTGCACATATTATCATGCGGTTCAGAAGCCTTTGCCAAGTAAGTAATAAAATATAACCGGTAGGATAAAATATAATCAAACATTTTTGTCCTGTAAATTAAATAATGTTAAAAATGAAAACTTATTAAATCATAAATTAAAGTTTAAAAGAAATAGGAGAATTTGTTATATCTGCTTAATGCTCTTATAACTCATTAACGTTAAATTTACTTACAAACTTGTGTTAAACGCTGGTAAAGCACAGTTCATAAGATTTAGACCACAACCGAATCGCAATAGAACCAATATTAATATTTTCGTGGATGGAAAGGAAATAGGGGTTGAAACTGTAAAATATTTAAAAGTTTACATGCAGAGTAATTTATGGTGGCACCAACATTTTAATCTAAAATATCGCCAGAGTTAGGAATTTTATTCAAACTGAAAATAAATTCAATATAAAAATTAAAAATATAATTTTCCAGACATTAATACAGAGTAACTTGAACAACTAGCCAATGGTATATGGTTTCCGAAGAAACTTATGATTTAAAAGCTTTACAGATAATTTAAAATAAATCGCTTAAAGCTATTATAAACGATTTTTGCGCAGAAAGTATAACCAGTTTATGAGTTGTATAAAATGCAGTTACTTATTAATGTATACAAAGCTGTACTTAATATTGATCATCAAACAATTAAATTTTTTATTAACCAAAGGTTTTTAACACTAGAAATAGCCGTAACCTCAGAATTGCTAGATGTCGTTTAGAAACTACTAAACAGAGAATATATACATAGGTAGTTTAGAATATAACAGATTGCCTCAATACATAAAAAATTGTTCTACAATTTCATTAATTAAATTTAGATTAAAAGAATATTTATTACAAAACATTGAAATGCTTTTTATATAATATTTATTTATTTAAATTTTGGCAACCAAGCCTCTATCTAGGCCATAATCGGCTACAAACTTCTACCCTTCACCTGTGGTGCACAAGGGTATATATAGCTTTGTCATTCCGTTTGTAATTTCTACAATTTTCATTTCCGACCCCATAAAGTATATATTTTCTGAAAGCTTATGAATAGAGAGGAGTCGATTAAGCCCTGACCGTCTGTCCGTGTGTTGGTTGAAATCAACTTTTAGAAGTAACTATATGTTCCTCACATCTGTGTATGTTATCAACCTTTTGGAAATATCCGGGAATGAATCGCTATTGAAATTTCTATTTTCTATTTTTACTATTTATTTATTCATTTATTTCATTTGAAGTAATATCAGCACAATCGCCCCATAACTTTCTGAGATATGAGCAAAAAACCACGACCACCTCGTTTTTTCACAATTACAACAACAACATACATATATGTATACTGGTTAAAGTAAACCCGGCATCGAATCTCAGCTGAGCCAAAAAAAAAAATTTTATATTATTTTTTTATTTTATATATTACATACATACATATTTATATTTTTATTATTTTTTTTTTTAATTTTTTTTGTAATTTTTTTATTATTGTTTTTATTTTTAATATTTTTTTTTTTTTTTTTTTTTTAGAAACACGTAAACTTAATTTATAATTTTGCAATGGGATGTTTTTATATATGTATGTTTTTTATTTCATATGAGATTAATGGTGATATAAACTATTGTTATTGCATGACTATACGTTGTGAAGGGTATATAAGATTCGGCATGGCCGAATATTGCACTCTTGTTTTTATAATAATATTACTGTATTAAATAAATTCAAATTTAAAACTTTATTTGGTTTTCGTTCTTTTAAAATTGTGAATATTACTTATAATAATGAATTATTATTTTTTATATACATATTTGCTAACTTGCTTCCGTAATGCCCCAGTGGCGCAGAGGCCAACTTTTATTGTAAATGAATTTAATAAATTTGTAAATACATCGTCATATGATGTCAATAAAGCCCTAAGTTACATTTAACTAATTTTACTAAAATTTTATAGTTTAAGCTTAGTTTATATATATTTAAAGAAAAATAATATTTAGTTTTTTTTTTAGAATTTTCAGAAACAAAAAAACTTACGCTTTTGGGGATTTATTCCTGAAAGTGAAAAGCGCGTAAGCCAGTTAAAATTTTTTTTTTTAGTAATTTAAAGAAGTTTCTTTATTTTTTTAGTTTAATAGTATTTTAGTTTCTCTGAATATTTAACACTTTTTACTTAAAAACAGTGGTCACGTCAACAACAGAAACTCAAGTTCGGATTAGTAAAACCGGTGACATAAATCTATTAATAGTTTTAGACTGTTTATTTTGATTTTAATGTTTAACGCAAAACTTAAATGCGAGGGTTATTCGCAAGTTTCAATTATAAAATAGACAATTCTGTTTTTAATTTTTAATTTTTTTTTTTTAAATATGCAATTCTAAATTTAAAAAATATTGATTATTTATTAGTTCTCACACCATTAAAAAATAAGCAATTATTAGCAAAAATAATTTGTATTAAAAATTTATTTTATTTTTTCTTAGGTTTGCTCGCGATGGATCAGACCGTACTAAAGGTCGTGATATAGTAGTCTATTTAGCTAATATAATTAATAGGCCTGAACAAGATTTACGCAACCTTCTTTCGCGACATCCCAACTGGTGCCATATACCTGTCTTACAGGTTAAACAATGTTATGAATTTTTATTAAGTAAAAACTTTACCCAAATCGACATTTATAACAATATACATCTTCTGTTATATCCAACGTAAGTTTACTAAAACTTAAAAAAAATGTATAAACGTATTTTTTTTTTAGCAAACGTATAGATGAAAAATTATTACAACTGCAAAAACCTGAATTCTTAGAAGAACTACAAATTAGGAAAAACTTTAATAATCTTAGCAACAATGAGATACTTACATTAGTCTTGTATTTAATTGAAAGTGAATTTCATTTTACTGGCGATGGTATTTGGACGGAACAACATACCCAGCATGTGGAAAACTTTAACAATTTATTACCAGATTTTCCAGAGAGTTTGAATAAAATATATAAATACGGCACTAAACCAGCAGAAACAATCGCAAGTACGGAACGTGGCACAATTAAAGAATATATTATAAACAATTAATTCACTTTTTAGTTGTATAAGTTTTTTTATTAATTGAATTTAAATCAATTTTATTTTATATTATTCTTTAATAATATACAGGGGGCTCATCTGAATTCTTGGATAAGTCATCCGTTTTTTGATGTTGTATTGTTATGGCTGTGTGTTTGATGGAGCAATTTTTTAATTTATCTAAAATTTCTTTATAAGCTGGTGAGATAGGCTTTTGTAACACTTCACGGTAGGTATATTCAGTGTCTGGACTTAGCTGTAAATTATGTAGAAAGAAAATATTTGTAAAAAAAACGTTTGTAGAGTTTAAAGATAAATACCTATAAAATATTAAAAATTGGTTGACCGGAGGCAACAACAAATAAGGAATTTTTAGAAGTAGACAATATAATATGATAATTTATCGATTTCTCAAAAAACGTTATTTTATTCTTAATTCCTTGTCATTCAATAACCTAAAAAAATACTTCCTGCTCCAGATGTTTTTAAATATTTTAAACGAGTTCGTTGTTGGCAATTATCACAAAGATTGGATTTTGTCGGACGAATAAACAGTTTATCATCACCTACCAGGGCTCAGTTCTTATTTTTTGAAACTTTAAAATGAAAATTTTTTGTGTTTGTGTTATTTTTTGAAAATTTAAAATGAAAATTTTTTGTGTATCCTTACCCCTTAAATTAAATGTTTATCCGTCCGATAAATTCCTACCTATAACTAAAGCCAATTTGTAATAATTGAGCTTAATGGCTTATTTTCTTATAATGGTGGTCCAACCATAATTCGCGATGTTAAATGTGAGACGCGAAGACTTTTACGCAAATTGGGGTTCAAATTAGAATTAATTTTGAACACTGTGATTTTTTTGGTCAGCATAATAGACCAAATGAATTCACAATCAAAAGAACTGCAGGCACTTGCATGAAAAATACCAACATACATACATATGTTTTTGCGGTAGAAAACTATAAACAAACAAAAAAAAAACAAAACAAGTAAGATTGCTACATTCGGCCGTGCCGAATCTGATATTAACCTTCACCATCATCTACATACGTATAATCCGACATCGTATCAATTTTTCAAGCATATTATATGTACAAATAGTAGCAAAGGTACCTAAAAATAATTCTATGGCTGAAAATTTTTAATTTTGGTGGTAAAAAATATGGGAAAAAACAGAGGCAGTCGTGTTTATTTGCTCATATCCCAAAAAGTTATAGGGCGATTATGCTGAATTTTAATTCCCGGATATTTTTAAAAGATTGATACCAAACACAGATCTGAGGAAAATATAAATTTAATTTGTGTATAATTTTATTGAACACAAATCATGCGTTTTCAACTCGCATCGCAAATATCATGTGAGATGCGTGTTAGAAACATGCCTGTTGATCATTTTGCGCAAATTTACCAAACTGGGTAGAGTAGGAAAAGTAAAAAATATACGGAAAACATCGCTATTGTTCTCGAAAGTATGACAAAATAGCCATCAATCTCGACTCGTCGTCTTTCACAATAATTGAATATATCACGAACACCATTGATACGAATTTTGAATAAACACGTTTACAAGGTACAATTGAGTCAAGACTGAAGCCTATTGTACATTTGTCGTCAATACGCCAAATGGTTGGTTAAACAGAAGTGAATAGTGACTTACAGCAATCACGTACACTTTCTTCCTCAGTAGATTCGTTAACAAGCAGAATTTTTGCGTTTGGGCAATTGAAAAGCCAGTGAACGATCGTTTGGGTTGTAAAACCGCTCATAAGCCTTGGCTTAAAAAAACTTAATAATAACATAAACTCAACAAAACAAAAGTATAAGGGTTTTCAAAGTGGTTACATATCAGTGCTTTAATGCTATTTTATACTGTTATATGCACACATAAAGTTGTTGGTAATTAATAATTCTTTATTGGTAAATTAAAAACGGAAATGGTAATATATGCATGCATGTTTTTGAAATTGAGTTTCATAATCTTAGCCATTCTCCCTCTTTATTAACCATATATTGCCTTATAGCCTCGGTTATGTAAATGAAGAATTCATAAAAAAAATTTAACGTTTATATATATAACAAAAAAAAAAAAAAACTAACAACCAACTGCTATATTTTACTTATAGGAATTTACACATTACGTGTTTGAACGCAGTTGACTGTTATGAATAATGCCTTGAGAATCAAAAGTTTAGGTACAGTTCAAATATATTGGTATTTACTTACATTTAAACTATACGACATATCTGAGTCAAATCCTCTTAAATCACCACACACTACAAATGGTATTAATTCTTTATTGACTTCCGAATCGGTAGCTTTCTGTATGACTTGAACGTCATCGACCATAGGGTTGATCATTTGTGGTATATAACCTTCGGGGCAGTGATAGTTTTGGCATACCACAAAAGCTTCAATGCTGGAATTTCGTGAACTAGCCGGTTTAGCTATTGATACCTTTTCGAAAAAGATTCTCAGTTGTGAGTATAATAAGCTTGTATCTTTTCCCCTAAATATTTTTGCAACAAAATTACCACCTTGCATTAGTACGTGTGTTGTTATGCTTAGCGCGGCCAATAAAAGTTGACTTTGAATGTATTCATCTATGTCATGTAGGCCAGTGACATCTGGCGCACCATCACATACAACTAATTGAGCCTTCTGATCTTCTCCACCGAAATGTTCTATAATAGATTGGGCTGTACTTAATTTAGTAATGTCTCCCTGAATTTGAATGACTCCGTTCAGAGGAGCCATAGCTTGTAAATCCACAGCTATAATTTTCACTTCTTCATTGTCGCTACGATTTTCAAACAAACGCTTTGACAGCACTTGTGACCAACTACCAGGAGCGGCACACAAATCCACCGCTCGGGTAACACCTAAAAATTTCATTTATTTTTAAGAAAAATCAAAAAAAAAAAAGGGTTGGACTCGCCTTTTAATATATGAAACTTTTCATCAATTTGTAGCAGTTTAAAGGCACTGCGTGCACGCCAGCCCTCCTCTTTCGCTAAACGATAATATATATCACGTTTATCTTTGGAAGTTTTACCCATTTTCCCGAATTTTTGTATTTAATATTTGTATCTTTATGTATGTACAAGGTCTATTTAATACAATTTAATAGACCTTGATGTAAGTATTTGGTAAAATTTCAGCACTTTATTTTTAAAAAGGGTTTCTGCTCTTCATCAAAATATAGTATAATCAGCCTTATTGTCAGTGGCGTTGTCGTATTTTTATGTACCGTGTAATATTTACGACAATGTAAAATGAATGAGACCTTGTCGTATTTCTGTCGTTTTCGACACAAAAACGACACGACAACGCCAATAAGGCCGAATATACTTCAAGGGAGTGTGCGCTTAACAAGGTACACTCATCGGCGAATTTGATTGAATTCGCTAAATAACATCCATGTCAAACTTCAAATAAAACATTTATTTAAGGGCGAATACATTCGTATAGAATTTAATTAAAATCCTATGTTTAGAATGTTTTATTAGGATTTTGTAAAAGACAAAATTTTAAAATTAATAATATCAACAAATTTTTAGTTCTGTAATAGAGAAATTTTAGGAACCAGCGGTCTAATTGAAAAAATTTTATATAACTTTATATATAAAATTTCCATCGAAAATCGGTTTTAAAAACCCATATCAATTTTTATAAGACATTAACTGCCATGTTCATAAAATATATTTCAAGTTTATTGAAGGCTTATTTGCCTACATTTTCTACAACATCTGTTAAATAAACCATAGTACGCAAATCAATCGAATAGATATTAATCATGAATGATATTAATTTGAATGAATTAAATTTTCCACATTGTGACGAATAATTTGTTTTGTTTTCCGAATTTTAAAAATAAAAGTTGCGAGACAAATGATATTTTAAAAAAATTGAAAATAAATTTCTCACCACAATTTAAATATAAAATTCCTTACATGAATCATTCATTCAAAGAACATAATCGAAAAATTAAAAAAAAATCGATTCACAAATACAATTTTTATTTTCCTTGAAGAAAAGTTAGCAGCGTTGCCATTGTAGTTTATCATTTTTGTTGTGTTAATGGGAACAATTTTACCATTTTAGGAATTAAAGAATATATATTATAATTTTTAGTTAATATATTTTATGCATGTATGTACGTATGAATCTATGCATGTAAAATATTAAGTGATCAACTAAAAATACAAATAGGGCTTAGGTATAATAAAACAAAAACTATGAATCTGATTTATCTGATTTTTTCTATTATATTTGTGGAATTTTTACTTGAATCGTAGATTAGTTTTATAAATAAATGTACATACAATTTTCGTTCTTTTTTATCCCTAAAAGTTTTTGTTATAAAAACATGTATATTCAAAATTATATAGGCGCCACCGCCAAATGTATCCGTGCAGCTATGATGGCGTCAAACATCGTATGTATTTCAATTTGGACAGATTTAAGTCGCCAGCCTGCTGTTATTTAATGCTTCAAGCAACTTAGAAAGCATTGTGATAGGCTTTGTAAAAAATGTGATTGTATGTGTTACACCGATAATGATTGATATAAAAAGAGACACAACAATGCGACGGTATATTACATACAAACACATTTTTACAAATACTACGAAAGGCTTGACAAGTAGTTTGATCGTATCTTCAAAATATATCAGCCATGAAAAATTCCTTCAGTTTATTGTTTGTATGAGTTTAGTAGAGAATGGGTCGCAAAAGAGAATTTGAACTAGAAAAATATGTTGTATTTGATAAGGAAAATAATACATCGAAATGTATTATTTGTAAAAAAATGCTTAAAGGACGGATATCTGGAAATATAAAACGCCATTACGAGGTCATGCATAATATTAAAATACAACACACTGATAGCTGCTTACAGGATTTATCAGTAAATAAACGAATTAAAAATGCAAAAATTTCGTTAGAAAAAAATGAATTTTTATTATGTTGTGTTGGTTTAGTAACAGTCAAAAATATTCCATTTAGAATATTCGACGATAAAGAATATTTTAAAAAAATTTTGCGACCTTATGAAGATATTCACGGAACAAATTTATCCTCTAAAAATATTGTGTGTATAATGAACAGTGTTGCAAATGAAATAAAGCTAAACATTTCAAAATCTATCAACAAAAAATTAATCTGCTTAAAAATTGATGTTGCTACGCATATGGAAAAAAGTACACTGGGTATTAATATACAATATATCAAAGACTCAAAAATTATAATTCATACCATTGGCATGATTCAGTTGAAAAAACGACATACAGCTCAGTTCCTAAAGCAAGAAATAATAAATTGTTTAAATGAGTTTAAAATTGACATCTCTCAGATTTACGCTTGTACTTCTGACAATGGAGCGAATGTTATTAAAACGTCAAAATTATTACAAGAACTACAGGAGGAGGTATTGGCGCAAGAAAATGATGATATTTTTGATGATAATGACAAAAACTTCGATGAAATTCATTCGTCTCTTTCCTCCGTTATGGCAGTTGTTAGATGTGCTGCGCATACGATTCAACTAGCTGCTCATGATGTTTTAAAAACTGTTCAGCCAGAAATAGATGAATGCCGTAAAATATCAAAAGAAATAAGAAATATAGTTCGGAATAATAATTCAGCCAACTTACAAATGCCTTTACTTGATAATACTACGAGGTGGAATTCTACGTATAAAATGATAAAATCGCTAGAGAATTTAAAAGAATATATTGAAAGTACTAATAATATAAACACTTTTGAATTAGATTGGAATTTTATAAACAAGTTTATAAAGGCCTTTATGCCTTTATCGGAGTGCACTAATAAATTCCAACTCGAACAATATATAATCGGTGATTTCTTCAGAGATTGGTTATGTTGTGAAGTTCAACTCAAACAGATGGCGAATGAAAATATTTACGCCAAAAACTTATTAAATTCTATGAACAGAAGAAAACAAAACCTGTTAGTAAATGAGGCGTTTATTTCAGCAATTTATTTAGATCCCCGATTTAATTTCACCCTTACACCATTTTTATCAGAAGAACAAAAAAAAATCGCAGTGGTAAGTAAGTCGTTATATATTAAAAATTACATAGGTATTTACTCTTAAACATGTTTTATAGAATAATTAAATTCGAGAAAACATCATTAAATTCTTGTTTCTCTTTCAGAGTCATCTGCTAAAAACTCAAGAAATTATTAAACGTTTGGCAGGTCAAAATACAGACATTCAAAACGGTTTGATTAAGAACAACTGTCTACCCTCAAGTTCTGAAAAATTTGCTTTATTAGAAGCTGAAATGAATTTGCTTATTGAACAAACTCCGCCTACGGATCGAACAACGAAACAAAAATTAGAAAATTTATGCAACGGAGAAAGAGTTCCTTTTGAAACAAATATTTTGGAGTATTGGAAAAACACAAAACTAGCAGATGCAGAAATAGGCTCATTGTTAGATGTAGTGTTGTCTGTCCCGGCAACACAAGTTTCTGTCGAAAGAGCTTTTAGTGCTCTCTCAATAATATTAACAAAAATGAGATCAAAGCTATCAAAAGATACTATAAACAATTTGCTTTTAGTAAAACTTAATAAGAATTTAATTGAACATGTAACAATAAAAAACGAAACCACGGAACAATTACATATGATATAATATTTATTTTTATATATTTTGTTTTTATTTAGACTCATATATATATCTTTTTTGAATTACTGTCCGATGAATAAATAAAAATTAAACTAATACAAATCAATAAATTTGTTAAAATTTTATTATGAGAATTTTTGTAAAGAATCTTAGGTTAATACTTGTGGCAACTTGTTTTTTAATTTTTTGCGACATACATACCTAAATGCATACACAATTTTTTTACTAATATTTGGTGCCGGCAGAAACAATGTTTCATATGTAGGTTTTGGTTTTGTATTTCTTTCATTCATAAACGGAATACTTTGTTATAGTGTGTTGGTTTTTTAAACTGCTAAGCGGTACACAAACATCATACTTACAAACATTACACGTATACAGTCGGATTCGGGTAAGGGAACTTGATAATTGAAGGATTTATTTTTTGGCTTATGCAAGATTTTCATTAATAAAAAACTTTGGATAAATTGAAACCATTTTGGTTAAATAGATTTTCTACTTTTTATATTGTTTTAAACAAAATAAGAGAAAATGTTGCACTACAGTGCAACAAATTAGCTGTAGCATTGTATTTCGTCGTGTATTAATAAGAAATTTTTTCTACTAAGCAGTGTTTGCTTTATTGAAGTTTGTAGCTTTAAAAACATAAAAGCTGTTAAACTGATTTTCCCTTAAGCGAACTCATTTTCTTTAAAATATAGTAAAAATATTTAATTGTAGTTAAGTGATTTCTTCAATTAAACGGCGGCAGCTTAACCGAATCCGACTGTATTACATATTTTTCTATACACACATTTTTTTTATGTGGCGCCGAAAAAAATTTTTGTGTTGTATTCCTTGCAAGGGATGATTTTCACATATACCTTTTTATTGATGTCGTTTGTTTTTTAGGTATTGTTGTTGTTAAAAGAGGCATTGGGTACAGTGTGACACACAACTTTTTACCTATACATATCGATGCCTTACTTCCTCAACCTCGTATCTTAAAAAATAAAATTTTTCAGGAGAAAAAAAACGGTTAATCTTTTTATACTTCGGTGTTTGGTAAAAAGTTTAAATGCAATTATTAAGGAATTGCTTGTATTTATGTATATTAGTAGTAATAATATACTAAGCATTTTTAGTTAAAGCATAAAACAATCGTTTGATATGAAAAACTCAAAACCGTATTTTTAAGTTACGAGGTTGAGGAATTAAGGCATCGATATGCTTATATATAAAGTAGCTTTTATACCGAGTCACAATTTAAGACAAACAAGGATTTTTAATTTACTGAGTAAAAAAAATTAGGAATGTAATGAATTTTCTGTTTACATTTTCAGGTATATATGTGTTTTGCTAATACGCATATCCTTTTAAGACTTTACCTTTTTATATAAATGCCTAATTATTTTATTAGACCTATAAAGTTGTTTTTCTTGTCCGTATCTTTAAATCAATTATAATTAAATTTATGAGGATACAAATATTATATATGTATGTATGGATATATAAAATATAATATTTATACACGATACAGCTATTTATATACATATAAGCAAAATCCAATCTGTTAAGTACGCATTGTGTTGTTTAAATTATTATGATTGCTACTGTACATTATTTAATGTTAAGATTTTTTTCATACCACAAACAACAACAAATAAAAAGAGGAAATTTTTAAAACAAATTATTCGTTTTTGATTAATTTTGCTTTGAATGAAATATATTAAATTTGTGAGAAGAATGAAACACGACGAATTTTAAAAATAAAAATTGTATTGCAAACGAAATCAATAAAAAAAAATATTTTTATATTATTTGCGAAAAGAATGAAAAAAAATAAAAATACTAAATAGAATTTGACTCACAACTTTTATCGTTTTTAATTCAGAGCATAATCCAAAAAACAAGCGAAAAAAATGAAATTGTGTTCACAAACATAATTTTTTGCGTACTATGAAATAAACCTTTATTAAACCTAAAATATATTTTTACAAACACCGGAGTATTTATTTCTGATATCACAGATTCTAACTTGGTGTCTTTAACGTGTAAAAAATTATTTGATATATATATAAAAAAATATGAATTTTTCCAAAAAATGTTTGTCTATAACTTTGCTGATTAGTAACCGATTTATCAAAAATTTTCCACGAATATCTCTGTGGGCATACCATATCAATATATATTCACAAGCATACCTTAAGAATATTATAGGGCTGAAAAATTTTAGTTTCTGTAATAAAAAAAAAGTAAAAAACGTTTTCTGCATTAACTGATACAGGGGTCATTATTGAAAGGATTGGTCAGCAGAATTTATGCTAATTTCTAAAACGCATTTTACCCACTTAACTTTTATGAAATCGCAAGATTTAACGGGAAAATAGCTAGATTCCCATAACTGATAGTAATAAAAGTCATCGTGAAAATAGCTGATCATTTGAGAGCTGGCAGCTCTGTTGGTGACGGTACAAACAAATTTTGACATCTAATTTTAAAAACAAAACAATGTATTCTGTGTTAGAAGTAGAGCACGTGTGAATTTGTTTGGATTAAATTTTTACGATTAAATATTTATAAAAACTAATAATGTCTTTGCTAAGAATCAGGTAACATATCAATTTATTTATCTATCTTAACTGTAATGTAGATTTACAATTTTCACCATATTGCAGAAAACCAAAAACCCGTAAGGGCAAAAAAGTATTATTGGCCAGAGAACCACAATTGTTAGAGGGGCCAAGATTAATGTTGTTATTAGATGGGCGTAAGTGTGGTGGTGACGTTAAATCCTGCATGAAGGATATACAACAATTGAAGAAACCTTTAATAAAGGTTTTAAACAGAAACAATGATATAACACCTTTTGATGATCCATCATCATTGGAGTTGTAAGTCTATAATAGAATAGTTAAAAAGGAGTAAAATATGTAAATTTTATATGATTAAATTTATTTACAGTTTAACGCAGAAGAATGACTGTGCTATGTTTGCGTTTGGCTCAACATCTAAAAAAAGGCCTAATAACTTGATACTCGGAAGAGTTTTTGAAAACGAAATTCTGGATATGGTAGAATTGGGTATAAAAACCTATAAAGCTATGTCTGAATTCAAAACGGAAAAGATCGGCACTTGTGTAAAACCATGTTTGGTTTTCAACGGTCCAAAATGGTCTCAGACCGAGGAATTGAGACGCTTAAGAAATTTACTTATTGATACTTTCCAAAAGGATAAAGTTGAAGCTATACGTTTGCAGGGCATTGAACATGTTATTAGTTTTACCTGCACTGAAGACATGGCAATTCTAATGAGATCCTATAAAATACTATTGAAAAAATCTGGCCAGAAGACTCCGCGTATTGAATTGATTGAAATTGGTCCATCAGCTGACTTTGCAATAAGACGAACTAAAATAGCCTCAGAAGATTTGTACAAACAAGCCCGTAAGCAACCCAAAGAACTTAAAGTTACTAAAAAGAAGAATATCACCCATGATGGTCTTGGTAATACACATGGACGTGTGCATATGGGCAAACAAAATCTAGGTAAGATACAGACAAGACGAGTCAAGGGTCTAAAGAAGTCACCAGAAGAAAGGAAAGCAGATCGTCAGAAGAAAAAAGAACTTATTAAAGCTGCAGCAAAGGAAATGATAACAAATAATGAATAGTTCTTTTTTTAATTATAGTAAAATGTATGATTTAATACACGCAAAATTACGACAATCGAAATACATATTTTATTTATTTATGTCCCTACTAGCCAAACCCGGCGCGCGTTGCTGCGCCCCTTAATGAATCGAAATGCATTCTGAATTTTAATTGAATATCAAGTGAAAAAACCTAAAAATTATAATTTTTTTATGGGCGTGGCATTGCCCACTTTTCTAGTCACGAAATTGTAAAGTCATAACAGCTCAATATGTGTGCAAAGTTTCAGAAGAATCGGACCAGTGCAAGTACCTCAAAATTAAAATTGTTTTTATGGGCGTGGCCCTGCCCACTTTTCTTATCACGAAATTGTAAAGTCATAACAGCTCAATATGTGTGCAAAGTTTCAGAATAATCGGTCCAGTGCAAGTACTTCAAAATTATACCTTTTTTTTATGGGCGTGGCACTGCCCACTTTTCTAATCACGAAATTATTTAGTCATGACAGCTCAATATGTGTGCAAAGTTTCAGAAAAATCAGTCTGGTGCAAGTACCTCAAAATAATAGCCTTTTTTATGGGCGTGGCCCCGCCCACTTTTTTAATCACAAAATTATAAAGTCACGACAGCTCAATATGTGTGCAAAGTTTCAGAAAAATCGGTCCAGTGCAAGTACCTCAAAATTAAAACTTTTTTAGGGGCGTGGCCCCGCCCACTTTTCTTATCACGAAATTATTCAGTCATGACAGCTCGATATGTGTGCAAAGTTTCAGAAAAATCGGTCAAGTGCAAGTAGCTAAAACTGATAATTAATTTTTTATGGGCGTGGCCCCGCCCACTTTTTTTCATCCATAAACACTCCCCGGTATGTGTACAACAACTTACCAAAGTTTGAGCCCGATCGGTTTTACAGTTTCAGAGTCTATAGCTAACACACACACACACAGAGTTTCACTTTTATATATATAGATTGTAGTTGTCGACTGATCTTAGTTCGGTCATCTTAAAGTAACACAACTTAAAAACAAACCTAATTTATTTTTAGTATTGAAACGACCGTTTTTTTATTTTTATGGCATAACCACTCAAAATATCAAGTTTTAAATGAAAACAGAAAAAGTTTTAAACTGCCATAAGGGCATTAAATAGAGTGCTTCTCCATCATATTTTAATGACAAGGATTTTCTAAGAAAACACTGCACTTGCCCAAATATTCAAAGATTTTTAATAAATTTTATTAGATTTAAAACTAATTAGCACGAATTTAGAATTAATTTACAAATCGATATCAATATAAAATGGGGGTATCTCCATATTAATGAGATCGCGTTTTTAACGTTTTCTGCTAGATCACATAACGTTTTAAAGGTTTAGTGAGATATGGTTGAAAATAACTCACTTTAAACACTTGAAAAAGGAACAATTTTTTTTTATATATTTTTGTTTTTTTTTAAATTTTTTTGATTTATAACTATTTTAAAATAAAACATAAGCTTTTTCGAAAATTCTGTAGCCTGCTGATGATTTGGCATTTGCACCTAAACTTTTAAGTACCTGAAAAAAGCCAAAAGCCGGCTATATGCGTTGAGGATTTGGTTTCTGAACATTAAACACTTTAATTAAATGCGGTGTTGACTTCGAGTAAATTTACGCAATTACTCAAGAGTAAACCCCGTTACGTGAATGTTTTAAGAAATGCGGTTGTAAGACAATAGGCGTATAACACAAGAATTAATCTGAGATTTTTACTAATTGAGAACTCTAAATTAAAAAGTAAAAAATTTAATATTTTATATAAAAGTATAATTTTGCAAGTTTTTCACTTCCGTGG
The DNA here is from genome assembly GCA_941918925.1 of Phyto melanocephala. Lineage (NCBI taxonomy): Eukaryota > Metazoa > Arthropoda > Insecta > Diptera > Rhinophoridae > Phyto > Phyto melanocephala. The sequence continues at coordinate 28,369,622 of OW799233.1, read as the reverse complement.
GAAGTTCTACCCTATGGAAAATAAATTCTAATGTATAGCATCAACAATATTACGTATGCGACGTGATCGTGACTCCATTAAAGCTTCTTCTAAGGAATGTATCATGTGGACTAAAGTATTTAAATCCGTTTGAACGAGAACATCTTTACGATTCCTTTTTTCTTCTTCATGTACTAAAACATTTGTATCTTCTGCATCCTCCAAAAGGTCACGATTTTCATTCTTTGGTTCGGTATGTAAATATAATTTCATGGTAACAACTACTTCAGACTGTTTCATGACAGCCCGTGATGCTAACTTAATTTCTAGTCGCCATTCAATGTTGACCAAACGATAAGCCCTTATATTGGCTGTTTTTATTGAACCCTCTATAAAACTTCGTTTACTTGTAACAAATTGCGTGAGAATGTCCACGGTATTCATATTAAACCCTGCTAAAGCTAAAGGTTTTTTTACTTCATTTTCGTCAGCTTTGGCTTTAGTAGCTTCGATAAGTAGTGAAATTAGTGCTTCCACAGCTAGTTGCACTTCATCTGCTCCAAATTGTTTGTCATACTTTTCAGCTATAGCTTCATAAATCTCCCGCTGATGTTCCGGTCCATTGACCAGGTAATCAAATGCAACTTTACACAAAGTGATCACATCTGCAGTTTCACATTTTATTAATGGAGTTAAGTGGCATTTTTCTAAAGTTTTTATTATAAAAGGCATTTTTTAAAGAAAGTAAATAAATAAAACTGTTGAACTAATTTATATACTGTCTAGCAGTGATGCATTTTGAGTTTTGGGCCAATTTCAAGATTTAAAAGGGCCAAAATACAATTGATAGTGCCTAAAAAGTTTGTGGATATAAGGTACTTATTTATATATGGTTCAAGTCGGGTTCCAAGTAAATTAAAACAACTCCTAATGAAATAAGTCGTAACAGAAAATAAATTTGAAAAAAATTTGCTCTTAAGTTTGTGGATATAAGGTACTTATTTATATATGGTTGTCAAGACGGGTTCCAAGTAAATTAAAACAACTCCTAATGAAATAAGTCGTAACAGATAATATAAATTTGCTCTTAATTATGCAAGTCTCAACAGAGATTAAATAGCTCCAAACAAAATAAATATAATAAAAATATATCCTCAACGAAAAATGTCAAAGTGTACATAATACTTTTATACATGTTTTAATTAAATAATTTAATTAATTACAGGTGGCGGACCACGGTTTGAAACACAATACAGTTTGTGGTTTGACGTTAGGTTCGTTCGAGTACTTTTACTGCACTTTGTAGTAAATGAGTAATTATTTAGTAAATTGAAAATTTTACTCTCAAAAGGAGAATTTGTCCGAAAAAGTACTCGAACAGACATTTGTAAAAATTCGTAAGATTGAAGCAACAGCTGATGGCAAATAAATATTGTGTTGTTTAATGGGAACTATGTACATATTTTGCACTTTTGTTTGTATACTTTTTAGGTTCGTTCGAGAACTCACAAATTTGTACGAATTTGTACAAATTTTTACTGCATTTTACGAAATTGCGTTCGTTTACACAAATTTGTAGTAAATGAGAGCACAAATAGAGAGCGAAAAGTGACAGTTCTTGACTGAGTATTTGCAAATTTTTACAACAGAAATTTCTTGCTGTAAGATTTAGCAAAACCAAAAAACATATGATTCAAAAGGTAAACAAACAAAAGTAAGCAAACAAAAAGTATACAATTTGTGAAAAAAGTATTAAAAAAAAGAAAAATCCCAACAAAAGTGCAAAATATTATTAAATTTAAGTTGTTTGTGAAATAAAGTTAGTTAACAATGTCTACAAATGAAAGAATGGAACTGCCTGAATCTGGCGCAGGTATACATACACAAATACATATTTGCACATATGTATGTATGTACATAGTTCCCATTAAACTTTATTTATTTGCCATCAGCTGTTGCTTCAATCTTACGAATTTTTACAAATGTCTGTTCGAGTACTTTTTTGAACAAATTCTCTTTTTGAGAGTAAAATTTTCAATTTACTAAATAATTACTCATTTACTACAAAGTGCAGTAAAAGTACTCGAACGAACCTTTTGTTTGCTTACTTTTGTTTGTGTCGTTTGAATCATATGTTTTTTGGTCTTGCTAAATTTACTACAAGAAATTTCTGTAGTAAAAATTTGCAAATACTCAGTCAAGAGCTGTCACTTTTCGCTCTCTATTTGTGCTCTCATTTACTACAAATTTGTGTAAACGAACGCAATTTCGTAAAATGCAGTAAAAATTTGTACAAATTCGTACAAATTTGTGAGTTCTCGAACGAACCTGTTAACATACATTTTAAAGTGTCATAAAACCATAAAAAGTACACAAAATAGCCTTAAAATGTGTTGTGTGATTGAATACAAAATTGACATAAAAAATTTAATATAATTTAGTAAAAATTTAAATATATAACAGAGAAGGGGGAAATTTTGGATAGTTTGGTACTTTTTAAAACATTATTATGTGTATTAAGTATACCTTGGTACCTGATAATTTTCACTTAAATTAGAAATTGTTATTATGAAGAGTAATTTAATATTTATTTTGTTAAATAGAAGTAGCTTGCCTTTTTCACTACGCAACAAAAGATACGTAGGCGGCATTTTTGAGACGGTAGGAATCTGAAAAACCGACGGCAGCTAAAATGGTGAAAGCAAAAGATGCGGCGGCGCGCTGCAGTTTATGAGTAGTTTTTATCACAGAATATGATATGATGTTTTTTATTGTTTCTTTCATGGTAAAAGTGAATATAGTAAATAAAAAGTAAAACAATTGAAAAAAAAAATAAAATTTTACAATATGGAACTTGATAGTCCAGATGTCGAAAAAGAATTTCCAGGTTTATATGCTTCTGAAGGAGTCGAGAGTGGGAAATTAAAGAAAAATAAAGATGAAAGTGATTGTAAGTAGGAGTAGGTACACACATTACATAGAAAATAATAAATCCGAAAAAAAAAATTACAGTCAGTGAAGGTGATCACGACAAGGTAAGCAAAAAAGACTTATTAATCGGGCGACGTAAGGAAAAAAAGGATAAAAGCAAAGATAGAGGCTATGCGGCTCTAGAAGGTGAGAGTTCACCAGAAGAGGAACTGGATGCTAAGTATAAAAAAATGGTCTGAATCTATTTACAGTTTAATATATGTATGTACATATCTATGTAATCATTACTTTAGAAGTCCCAAGACTAAGAAAACAAAAGCATTTAAATTTAGCTCGTCTAAGTCTAAAGACAAACGCGAAAAGTCTAGAGATAAAGAAAAGCTGGACAAGGATGTCAAAGATGAAGATAAAATAAAAGACAAAGATAAAATTGACAAGGATAAACATAGCGAAAAAGAGAAGGAAAAAGATAAGGATAAGGAAAGCAGAAAAAAAGATAAAGAAAAGAAGGATAAAAAGGATAAGTCTAAGGATAAAGACAAAGACAAGGAACGCAAAGATAAAAAAGATAAGGCAAAGCCTCAGTCAAGTGTAAGTTTTGAAGAAGTACTTGAATTGGGATCACCAGTATTTGGTGTATCTGTCAGTTTGGCCACGGAACGCAGTCGTTGTCATGATGGAGTTGAATTACCTTTAGTAGTGCGGGACTGTATAGACTATTTGCAAGAACATGGTATTAAAAGCGAACAATTATATCGTGTAGAGCCAATGAAGACAAGACTAATACATTTTAAGCGCCTGTATAACAATAGAGAACGCCAACCAGAAGCTGATGTCTTAGATATATCAACGGCCTGCGGTTTGTTGAAGTTATTCCTAAAGTATGTGAAATAAATATACATATATTGGTTTTAGGGCCATTATTACAATTTTCCCTTAGTTAAAGGCAGGATTTTGTCGAACCAATAAATGGCTTTGCATTATAAAGCCCTCATTTATTATTTTTTTGATCTATTAAATATTATTATTGTTAACAATAATTACAATAAAAAATGGAAGTTGTAATAATGCTAAGTTATTTATCGGGCACAAAAAATCCTACGTTTAATTAAAGGCACGTTGTAATAATGGCCCTTAGTGTTTGATATCTTTAAAATTATTATCTTGACATAAATATTAAATCTATATTTTATTTGATTTTTAGAGAATTACCAGAACCCATATTAACCACTGATTTAATGGCTAAATTTGAGGAAGTTGCTTCTCATCCTCAGGTTACAAAACAACAAGAAGAACTTGAACAACTTCTAGAACAATTGCCTAGTTGTAATAAAGTCTTGCTTTCTTGGATTCTTTTGCATTTCGATTCGGTCATACAGCAGGAGAAGAGCAATAAAATGAATGCACAATCTTTGGCCATGTTATTAAGTCCACCTCTGCAAATGTCTCATCGTTTGCTGGTGACATTATTATGTCACTGTTCAACACTTTTTGCTGGCACTGTGCTTGTCAAGTAAGTTTTTGTTATGAATACATACATACATATGTATATACTGGTTAGAATAAATATGACATCGAATCCCAGTTGAGCCAAAAAAAAATTTATTTTATTTTATTTAATATATTATATATATTTTAATTTTAAATTTTTTAAAATTTTTTTTTTTAAATTTTCTTTTAAATTTTTTTTTTGTAATTTTTTTTATTTTTTTTCTTATTTTTAGTATATTTTTTTGTATTTTTTTTTTTGTATGTTTTTTACATGTATTTATGTATGTATGTTGTTGTTGTAATTGTGTAAAAAATCGAGGTGGTCGTGGTTTTTTGCTCATATCTCAAAAAGTTATGGGGCGATTGTGCTGAATTTCAATAGCGATTCATTCCTGGATATTTCCAAGAGATTGATACCATATACAGATCTGAGGAACATATAGTTGCTTCTAAAAGTTGATTTCAACCAAGACACGGGCGGACGGACAGACGGTCAGGGCTTAATCGACTCCTCTATTCATCAGCTTTTAGAAAATATATACTTTATGGGGTCGGAAATGAAAATTGTAGAAATTACAAACGGAATGACAAAGCTATATATAACCTGTGCACCACAGGTGAAGGGTATAACAAGTAAGAGTGCTATATTAGGCCGAATCTGATAATACCCTTTATCATCATGTACATAGTAGAGTCCTGCATGAATGATACTAAATCGAAAAATTGTGCATTCATTCTCAAAATGAATCTAGCTTGCCATGTCACATATATTGTTGAATGTGAATACTGTGTGTTGCTCTCTTTGAAACACATCGTACACTTCTATCAAAGACTATAGACTATAGTCTTTGCTTCTATGTTTGCATTCAGCCACATGTTATTTATTAAGTGAATCATTAGTACAGTAACCTAAAACAGCAATGAATACACAAAAAAAATAAAGCAAGCCAACCAAGCGCCAAGTTATGCACAAATAAAAAAAATCTTTTGCACCAAAGTGGCATCCCTGCAAAAAATTCCATTCAAAGCTAATTTCTCTTCTTGCAATCTACTCTCGCTTTACACATTTTTTTACTCTATGTTGAAAAGCCAAAGAAAAAGTGTACATTATTTTTTTTAGTGAATGCTTGAAAGCTTTTTGTTTTTATTGCTGTGCTGTGTAGTGTACAGAAAAAATACGATCATATATATGTGGCTTGGAGCTAAAAGGGCCGGCCAATGTCACTTTTTTGCTTTTTTTAGTTAATCATTGCATTAGATTTGTTTTCTTGCTCTATTTCATTATGGTAAAGCATTCATTATAAATAAATGCTGGCCAATGTCACTATGAAAGCGTATATAAAAGTTAAAGTTCAATTAAAATTTTCTCAAAAGTAAATATTTTGACATTGGCCCTTTTAGCTCCAAGCCACAGATGTAAGTGAATGCAATATTTTTTATTCATGTTTTTCTCAATCTCATTTACTTTCTTCATATGGTGTGTGCTGTGTGTTGAATTGTGTCACAGTATTAAGCTTAATTCACTGTTATTTAAAGAATTCAATGAAGTAATGCAGGTCTTTAGTACATAGGTATAGTCCCACGTCATAGCTTAACCTAGATTTCTTTTTATATGCCATTTTTCTTTTTTACTTTCGACGCCTTCTTTGATTTTGAATTTTTACAAAGTTAACTGTATTCTACTAGTCAAGCCCTTAAATTTGATACCCATATTGATGGTTAAAAAAATTTGTTCCATTATTTTGTTTTAGACACCATCTTAGATTTTACATTTTTTAACTATTTAAAGTATTCTACTTGTCAAGCCCTTTCATTTGATACCAATATTTTGGGGGTTTGAAAATACCATATTTGACCCATATATAAATTTATTGTCCGCCATTTTGTATTGGCGCCTATCATGAATATGAATTTTTTATTTGCTCATAACTTAGAAAGTTATGAGACGATTGTGCTAAATCAATAGCGATTCATTCTCGGATATTTCCAAAAGATTGATACCATACCCAGATCTGAGAAACATGTGGTTGCTTCTAAAAGTCGATTTTAACCAACATACGGACACACGGATATGGGTTAATCAACTCCTCTATTAATAAGCTTTCATAAAATATAATCTTTATGGGGTCGAAAATGAATATTGTAGATATTACAAACGGAATGACAAAGCTATATGTACCCTTAGGCAGCACAGGTGAAGGGTATAAAAATGGACTTATGCCTGAATAAAATTTAAATATCGGTCTAATTCAAGGCGATTCATACAGGTGAAATTATCTTCTCAGCTTATGGGAAAGCATAATGTCAAAATTTGTTGAATTCGTCTTGATTTCATTTTTTAGTGCAGGCATGGAATTGGTATTAAACAATTTACTTATGTGTTTTTTGATAATAAATGTAATAAATTTGTGTATGTTTGTTGCCTTTGGACCATTTATAATTGGTTTTATCCTTTTTTTTTTTTTTAAATTTTAGTAAATTAAAAATAAAACAAATTTCAATCCCTAATATGAATTGGCCGTGACAGGAAACAGGAACATGAAATTAAGACTACCTGATGAATGCATATACATATTAATGAAAATTATGCTTAAACTAAAGAAATTTTGAAAAGTTTTGGTAAATTTTTTATATAAGTGTTTTTTTTCCTCTGTAAAATTCAGTTCAGGCAGTTAAAAAAAAATTTTTTTGTTTATATCTATTTATATATATATATTTTTATACCCTTCACACAGTGAAAAAGGGTATATATAGGTTTGTCATTCCGTGTGAAATTTTTACAATTTTCGTTTCCGACCCCATAAAGTATATATTTTCTGAAAGCTTATGAATAGGGGAGTCGATTAAGCTCTGTCAGTCTGTCCGTCTGTCCGTGTGTATGTTGAAATCAACTTTTTGAAGACCCCCGACATCGCTCGGACCCGGGTGAGGTATTAAAATATCAGAAATATTCGGGAGTAGAACGGTATTGAAAATCAGAAACATTGGTACATAAACAACTGAGATATGAGCAAAAACCCACGACCACCTCGATTTTTTTTTCACAAAAACAACATTACAACAACAACATACATACATACAAACGTGTATACTACTTAGAGAAAACGTGGCATCGAATCCCAGCTGAGCCAAAAAAAAAATTTTTTTTAATTTTTTTAAAATTTTTTTTAAAATTTTTTTTTTATTTTTTTTTATTTTTTATTTTTTATTTAATATATTATTTATATTTTTATTATTTTTTTAAAAATTTTTTTTTTTTAATTTTTTTTTTTATTTTTTTTTTGTTTTATATATATTATATATATAATAATTTTTTTTTAAATTTTTTTTTTTAATTTTTTTTTTAAATTTTTTTTTTTTTTTTTTTTTTTTTTTTTAACATACATACGAGAATTTATAATTTTACAATGGGATGTTTTTATATATGTATGTACGTATTTCATATGGGATGAATGGTGACACAAACTACTGTTATTGCATGACTACACGTTGTGAAGGGTATATAAGATTCGGCACGGCCGAATATAGCACTTTTACTTGTTAAAAGTAAGTTTGACATTTGAAATAAATGAGAGAAAAGAGAAAATTGTTTTTTTATGGACTTTGGCAGCTGAAATTTAAAATAATTAAAGAAAAAATTAACAGCTGACTAATCAAGACTACCTGATGAATACATAGGCCTTAAATGTAACTTAGGGCTTTTTAAAAGTGATATGTACATATGTATGTATGTATGTATTTAAATGTTATTCCTTGATTATTTATAAATATGCGAAATAAATATATATTAATAAAAAGCCCTCAGATTATTATGAAATAATTTTTATGCACTTTGTAAATTCTTCCAAGTTTTCAAACATTTTTTGTTGCATGAAATTTAAAATATTTATTAGAACTTTATTTTAAAGAATTAAAATTATTTAATTTTATATTAAAATGTTTTTTACATACACTTTTTTAAATCTTCTAAAAAAGATAAGCACAACTTGTTCATTTTTTTCTTACTAATTCGAAAATTAGAAAAGTGTTGACCTGTGTAATTAATTATACTTCCTCATTACTTTATTTGTAAAAATTTTTCATTCATCTATCTTATGCCATGCTAAATATAAAAGTAAAAATGATAATTCATCTTAAAACAAAGATAAGACCATATTTAATGATAACAAAATGCTTAGAGGGACAGAAAAAAGTAGATATAAAACTAAAAATGTTTAGATCAAAAAATAAGAAGAATCGATTTGCTGGAATTGTAAATTTTATAATAAAGTAAAAATAAAAACCTTTTAACTCCATATTACATAAAAATGTCTTAAAAATAATATAATTTGTTTTTTTAATACAGATATGTACCACCTTTAACATCGACTAGTCCAAAATTACCAGACACCCCGGAAGAAATCCAAAAAGAATTATGCAAACAGGAAAGTTTACTGAATCAAATACATTCAGAAATGAATGCAGGTTTTGTCTCGAAAAAAAGAGAGGAACAACTGTGGGAAGTTCAGAGGATTATTACGCAACTTAAGCGTAAGCTAAAAACGTTTGAAAAGAAACAAGAGAAATCCCTGGAGGAATTAGAAGTCAGTACTGTGATTTTGGACACAGACGCCACAGATTCAACAATAAAAGTTCGCAAAAACTCAACAATAGACGACGCACCTAAAACTCGAACCTATGTTCTCCCGGAAAACCAAAAAAAAACGGATCACTTAGCTGAGAAAGAAGTTAACAATATCACACAAGATGCAACCAATGAAGGTAGTTTAACAATCAACTCTAATACTTCACCCTCGTTTTCTACGAACTTTAAACAACCATCAGACGGTTTATATATAGACGAAGAGACTGGTCTATTAATGGTATCAAAAACACATTCCGATTATGGCACTCTAATGCGTTTACAATTAGAAAATCAGGAGCTTTTGAACTGGAAAACGCAGTTACAAGCGCGTATAAGCTCAGAGCGTGCTGAAATTTTACGTTTAAAACAGCTGCGGCAACAAAATTCGAATAAAATGTTACAGAACAAATCAGTCAGTAACACGCATTCTATGGCATCGTCTCTAGAAGGTAACAACGAACGAATTGTAGAACATTTCATACGAGAAAATGCACTGCTCGAACATAAGAAACAAATATTGGCTAAAGAGATTTTCGAAGAAAATAAACAATGTATAGCATATCAGGTGGAATTATCAATGCAAAAATTTTAAAATCATACATATGTATGTATGTACATACATTATTCTATAATTTTTTTACAGCTTTAAATAAATTTACAAGTAAGATTTAATTTTTAATTTACAAAAATATTTGATATTTCTTATTGTCAATCAAAATTATTGGATTTTTCTTAATGTCAAACAAAAAAGTATTAATAATATTTATCTTTAGTCATATTGTGTTATATCTGTTAATCACATTCTGAGATTTTAACGAACAAATAAAAAAAAATAAATTAAGACATAAAGCTTTTTATAGCGATTTTTATTTCATTAAACATATTTTGTGCGGAGACAAAAATATATTTTTAGTTAAACAAAAACCAAATTCACTACAGCTTATCAAAATTTGAAATTCGTAGCAATTCATGGTCCTCTTCCCCCTAATAAAAAAGATCTTAAACACGACTAATATTATAAGTACAAAATTTCTACTTTTTTGGTCACTTTAGTGTTTTAACAAACTTTGGAAAAATAAAAAAAAACTTTGTTTTTACCCTTCGCCTTCTAATCAAAAATTAATCTGAAAAAGGTTGTTCTGCAATTATACTCTTAACCTGTGGTGCCAAGGGAATACCTACATATATAGCTTTGTCATTCCGTTTGTAATTTCTACATAATCAATTTCCGACCCAATAATTTATGTATATATTTTCTGATAACTTGTAGACTTGTTCGTCTGTCCGTGTGTTGGTTGTAATCAACTTTTAGAAGCCCCAACATTTTACACAAAAAATCAAAAATTTTTAGTGCCAGGTTAATTATAAAGACGTTTTTTATTTATAGATATGATATTCCTCTGGGGATATTTTTAAAAATTTTTGGATAAATCCGTTACTAACCGACAAAATTATGGCCAAAGTAATTTTGAAAAATATAATTTTTTAATAACATCAAATTATTAAAGTTCCAAATTAAATTTTGAACATTCTAAAGACTCCAGCCTCTAAAATTATCGCGGAGAAAAACTGAAGTCGGTTTGAAACTAACTATCAAATGAAAGGACTTGATTAGTAGAACTATGTAAAAATTCAAAATCAAATATGGCGTCTGTAATAATAAAGAAAATGGCATATAACAGGAAATCTAGGCTAAACTACGATGTATACATGATGGTGTTGTATAATTTAAAATTGGCACGGCCTAATAAAGCAGTCTTACTTTTTTATTAAAAGTTTCATAAAATAAAATGTATAATAAATATTGATGATGATCACTTAATTATAACAATTATTTTTCGGCGTCCTTAAACATACATACATATGTACATATGTATGTAATTAAACCCAATTTATACAATAATTTAATACCATTAGTAGACATGAGACTTTTTTATATCGAGGGGATAGAGAAGAAAGTGGTAAAAGACATCACGTTTTCACTTTTTTATAATGTTTTTTTTTTTTATTATTTCTCTTAACTCATTTACATTCTTATTCAGCCCTATCGTGAAGTGAAATTAATTTTCCAGGAAATTCTTTGGGGCGTTTATTCACAATTGGTATTTAAGACGAAATAAATTGAGAGGAAAGAAATTTACGACAGTGCGATTTTGCTTTATTTATATACATTTTTTTTTAATGACATGTGTGTGTGTAGGAACATTTTCTAGCAAATTTTAAAATTATTAATTAAAAATATTCAAATTTTTATAAAAATTAAGAATTGTCCCAAAAGTTAAGTTAACTAAAGGAAATTAAAAAATGTATGTCATATAAAATTTGCACGGCTAAAAAAGTAGTCGGCGGCTCGATTTAGCCGTTTATGAGCCATTTATCGCAGATATGTGATGCTAAACAAGTAAAAAAAGTTAGTTGAGTGTAAAGCCACTTGTGTGCTAAATCGGACAGACATTTTTTTGAAGGAAAAGTTAAAATATCTAAAATGTTGAAGCAAGTATCCAAACAATTGGCCATTCAATCCATGAGGAGTTTCTCCACCAGCAATCAGGTAAACAACATGTTATACATTCTAAAGCCAGTTTTATGTTACTATGTGGCCATTAGTAATACTTGATATTTGGATGACATTGTAGCTACTGGATGTTTACGTAATTTTGTATAATAAGCACAGATTTTATTTTTATCTATATTTTACATATATAATTTGAAATCGAAATTTAATATATTTTTTCGTTTAGTAAAATAATTTGAAAAATTGCAAGAAAGCTTATATACATGTTTAATTTTTTTTTTCGGACAATAGAATAACTACAAAGTTACTGTGTGTGGTGCCTCCGGTGGTATTGGTCAACCATTGTCATTATTGTTAAAGCAAAATGCCCTTGTCACCAATTTGGCTTTGTACGATATTGTTCACACTCCCGGTGTAGCTGCTGATTTGTCTCACATTGACACTAAGAGTAAAACTACTGGTCATATGGGAGCTGATCAATTAGGTCAAGCATTGAAAAGTAAGTTTCATGTTCTAATATTAAACGTGTAACAGAATTGTTTTTTATACACGCATGGAATAAGTATATATTAGTATGACTACGTACATATGTATGTATGAATATACATAGTGTTTTAGGTTAAGTTTATCTAGAAAATATATTAATTAGATTTATGTCCAAGATTATAGGAATATTTTGCAAAGGTTATCATAATTTAATTTAAGACATATTTTTTAAAAAAAAATTTCTTAAAAACTTCTGTGCTCTTGGAGCATAATATTAAAAATTCCTAATCAAAATAATATGTATGTGTGTATGTATGTATGTAGTTTCCCAGCAAAAAATGTAAGTAGTGCAAAGTGAATTACATTTTCTAGACTTCTAAATCACCCGATATGTATAAGTTCTTTGCACGTATAAGAATTCATTAATATATTCATATAAACACATGATCTCCAATGACACGCTTATGTGATAGAGTGATAATGTTTTCACCTAAATTAACTTTATCAGTTGAACACCTGCAATATCACTTTGTTATTATTATTATTTTTTTTTTGCTGAGTACAAGGAAAATTTATTCATTAAGTAGTCTTGATTCGTTAGCTGATTATTTTATCGTAATCTATTTAAACTATTTAAACAATGTCCATACTAAGGTAAATTTATTTATGAGGTAGTCTTGATTCGTCAGCTTATTATTTTTTTCTTTATTTTAAATTTCAGCTGTCAAAACCTACAAATATGAAATAATTTTCTCTCATTTACTTTAAATATCAAACTTTATATCAAAAATATATAAAAAAAAAAATTCTCCGAACTACGATTACCTGATAAATTTCTATTTTTTGGTTATTGGTTTGGTTTGTTTTTGGTTATAACATACATGCGTACTAAAAAATAAGAATTCTATACAATTACTGTAAGGCTTCTAAGCCAAAACCATATGAAGTGGTTCACTAGACGTGAAAATTCTGAGTTTCTTACCGAATTGTTTCATAGAAATTCACAACTTTGAATGTTATTAGCGAGCATAAGCGGAATTCATACTGATTTCTGACATCTAAATCTTTGTTAAGCAAATTTTGATAAAAAATATACTTTTATTAGTTTACTTTATTGATTTCTTCTCTTTTAATATATTAGTTTGCAGGAAAAAGTAAGAAAATGCGTAATTTAGCTGGAAAAATTAATAGTAACGTTTTTCCGTGTTAACCGTGTTTAAATTTAAAATGAAGAAACTTTTTACATGAAATATTTAGAATTTAAGTTAAAATAATTTGTTTTAGAACATGCAAAATTTTCGTGTTGTGTGTATTTTAAATCTTTTAAAAAATGGGTCGAGGTTTTCATATCACCGATGCTAAAAGAAATATCATCCTAAAGTTAAAATCGGATGGCTTATCACTTGGAAAAATCGCCGAACTAATGAAGTGTTCTAAACATAAAGTATTTAACGTGATTCACTTTATAAAAAAAAATCGAAACTATAGGAAGAAAGAAGAAAACGTCCACGCGTTTTGATAAAATTTTACAATTTGCCAGACAACACCAAAGTCGCAAAAATTGGAACAACGTGCTGTGGTCTGATGAGACGAAGATAAATTTGTTCGGATCAGACGGAAAATGTTTTGTACGTCGCCCTACCAATAAATAGTTTGATCCAAAATACACAAAAAAGACAGCCAAATATGGCGGCGGGTCCTTAATTATATGGGGATGTTTTTCAGCGTCTCAAGTTGGTCCAATTTTCTGGGTACAGGAGAAAATGACAGCGGAAGATTTAGATATACTCAAGAGCAAAATGCTCCCATTTTCTGAGGAGGAAATGCCATTGAAGTGGGAGTGCAGAACAATGATTTCAAACACTGCAAGAGTTTTCAGAAAAATCAAGTCCACGTAATGCAATGGCTGTCACAATCACCTGACTTAAATTCCATCGAACATCTATGGGGAGTCCTTAAGAAAAAGTTTGTAATGTTTAAATCTAAAAATAAGCAATAAATGTGTGATGTTTGTGCTAACATACTATGTCACTTTACTGAAGTAGTACTGGTGGCAATAGTAAATTAAAATTTAATAACAAAGCGCTAAAAAGGTTAACATATGTATGTAGGTATGTCGAAATCACTAAAATCCATTTGAGTAAGTTTTAACAGGCTCTTTTGGTTTGATCGATTTCGTAAATAAAATTACGTAATATGTTCACACGTTTACTATGAAATTGTTACACAGTAAATGTTCTTTTAAATTACAATAGTTATAAATATAAAAAGCATAAATTTCAAATTAATATTTTATTTTTATGGAAAAAAATGAATTTTCACTCTTTTATTTCCATTAGATTAAATGTTTAAATAAAATTACAAAATGATAATGTCAAGGACAGAAAAGCAAATACGAAAAAAGCTTCAGTTGTCGTAAATTTCTTTCTTACCACTATTTTGGTGGATAATAATAGATTTAACGCAAGGCAAAAATAAATAAACATTGTCTTACAATCTGAAAGTTTTTAAGTAATCTTGAAAATTCATTGACAATTGCCTACACGCTTATCATGTGCTAACTCGATTAACAGTTTTGTTTTTGTTGTAATATGCATTCAGAAGATTTTTATTGTAAAATATTCAAAATATTGCCAAAGGTTTTTGCAGTTAGTAAGTTCTACGTTTATATCAAGATGTTTACGTTTATATCAAAATACAGTAAACTCGCAGAAATGTGAACTAATTTTTACCAAGGGTGTGTTCACGTTTTAGATTGCATTTTTTCTACAGCATATTTTAGTCTATTTTATATCTTTATTTAATTTGAAATAAAGTATGTACGTTATTTTCACCTATGAAACATGATTTGATTTAACTTTTTGTAAGTTTCTGCCATATTTTAATGTACTACATAGCTACTATGGTTTGCAAAAGGGTTTTTAAGATACTTATTCCTCAATATTTATTGAATTCATCCAAAATAGAGGTTTAGTATGGTAATGTTCCATAATTTGATTGTGCAATTCAATAGCTTCCTTTTAATCATAATGCCGCTAACCGGTAAGTTTTTATTTCGAAGTTGGGTAAACCATTTGTACAGAGATTTTTCCAAAGTATGCAGTGTTTTCCGTTTTCCAGGATCCGAAAATGTGGTATTAACGCATTTCGAAATTGCATCTTTATTGTTTCTTATTGAACAAATCGTCGATTTGGCGACATTATACTTTTTCGACAAACCAGTTACAGATGAACCTTTGCGTAAAAGCTCTAAAATATCTGACTTTTCTTGAAGATTTAACACTTCTGGTGTTAAAAATAAATAAAAATATTTTTAAGGATTAATTGTTTATATTATTTATATATGTACTTATATGGATAGTCAGCACAGAGAGATGCTTCCAATAGAACTGCCGCATTAATACTAACGCTACTTATCATGCAACAAAAGCTACTTATCATATTTAAAACAAACTACGAAATAAGCTTACAAAATTTAATTTTAACGTTCGATAAAAGTTCACGTTTTAGAGCCTTCAGCCTTTGTTCACGGTTTAGAGTAGTCAATGCAATAAAAAAATGTTCATGTTTTTGGGTAGTTCATGTTACTGGATGTTTACGATTTTTGAAACCTCAAATGCAACACGAAATGAAACCATAAACACGACTACACACTATGCAACCAACAACGAAACGATCACTTATCCATGACGCACTATGAATATAAGAGATCGGCGGTCTGACTAGATAGGTCCATGGAACAGATACATCCTCCTACCCACTAGGATATCTGTAGAGGCTAACCCCTTAATTTTTTTTCGATGCATTGTTGTCCATCTCATTACGATCTTTTTATTTGCCAAAACTAACCGAAGTTTTTTCAGACACCTACCTCTTCACTTCTTGGCAGGCTTCGTTGTCAGTTTTATTCCTGTCTCTCTAGAGCCAAACCTAACCATAGTTTCCTCAGTGACTAACTTTTTCACGTTTTAAATGCTTTATTGTCTGTTTCGTTTGGAGTTTCCTGGTCATTCTTATTTCTGTTTCCATTTAAATCTATAAAATGTTCTAACGAGTACTGTAGAAAGGATGTCGTGCAGAGCTCAATATACGCGGTCAAATCTACATTAACTGAAGGATGACAGGTATCGAGAGTTCAAAAAAAAACGAACAAGGTCGCTCTTGGCCACGCTTCCCTGGCGCACCGTTGATAAGGGTGGATTTTATAAGAACGTTAAACTCAATCATTTGGTCGTGAATAACAGGCGTGTTCCATAGGACCAATTAAAACTGTATAGTGACTGAGACCCTCAGCCGCCTCTATATTCATATATATGTATTTATAGAGGAAAAACAGAGGCTGGCAGATAGCGAAAGGTAGTTCTTTTTTTACATCAGTACACGTAAGCCAAGCAACGCTTCAAGATGACTATCCCGTTTGGTGAATAAAATTACCTAATTTAGCATTAGTCTAAGTTGCTTAACGTTTAGTAAGCTTTGTCATTAAACAATACAAAAATATAACCGATAAAATAAAAAGTAATTGTGTAATTTAATCGACAGTATTCAGGTATTTACGTCAACGGTTTTCGTGTTGCGTAAATATGGAATTGCCAATGTCCAACGAGTTAAACGGTCACTTTCAAGAAAACGTTAATGCGAAATTATTTTACGCCTAGTTGCTGTTATATTTGAAACACTTTGGATTTTCGCTAAATTAAAACCGTTGAAGCGAATACCTTTATTGTAAAGAAGTCGATAAGTAAATAGTCTAGAGAATATTATAAACATTACACGAAAAAACATAAGTTTAATATACAAATTAAATTTGTTTTAATAAATTGCAATAAGTTAAAAAATTAATTAATTTTTTTCATTTAAGATGCCGATGTAGTAGTTATTCCCGCTGGTGTACCCCGCAAACCTGGTATGACCCGTGATGATCTTTTCAATGTAAACGCTGGTATTATTAAGGATATTGCCAATTCCATTGCCAAAAACTGCCCTAAGGCTATGGTAGCCATTATTACCAATCCTGTCAACACATGTGTACCAATTGCTGCTGAAATCTTGAAAAAGGTTTGTTGTTTCCATACACTTAAAAATATGGACCTATTTTAATTAAAAGAATTTAATATTATTTTTTAGGCTGGAGTCTACGATCCTAAGCGTCTTTTTGGCGTTTCCACTTTGGATGTTGTACGTGCTCGTGCTTTTATCGGTGAAGCTTTAGGTGTAGATCCACAAAAAGTCAATATTCCCGTAATTGGTGGACATTCCGGTGTAACAATTTTACCTGTATTGTCTCAATGTCAACCTGCATTTAAGGGTGATCAATCTACCATTGAAAAATTGACTGTTCGTATCCAAGAAGCTGGTACTGAAGTCGTCAAGGCCAAGGCTGGTGCCGGTTCCGCCACTTTGTCTATGGCTTATGCTGGTGCCCGTTTTGCTGGCTCCTTGCTCAAGGGTTTGAATGGTGATAGTAATGTTGTTGAATGCTCCTACGTTCAATCAAACGTAACCGAAGCCACCTTCTTTGCCACTCCTCTGGTTTTGGGCAAACAAGGCCTGCAAGAAAATTTGGGCTTGCCTAAATTGAATGACTACGAGAAGAAATTATTGGAAGCTGCCATTCCCGAACTTAAGAAGAACATTCAAAAGGGCATTGATTTTGCCAATGCTTAATTTGTTTTCTTACCTCACACCTCAGTCCTTAGGAGTTTTTAACTGTTATCCATTTCCTTTTTTAATGTCTCAATTAGCATTCTATATTTAGGTAATCCACCAGCCACTAATAGACTTGAATGAAAGCTTCTCCAAAATTTGATTTATGTATTTTATTACAAATTTGCATAACGCCTAAAGGACTCTAATTACTAGTTGAATTAAAAATTCTAAAATTTCGTACAAAAAAATTTTCCAAAGATATTATTATATGTTTAAGTATAATAGCGTTCAAATATGTAGTGACTAAAAATTGGAGTTTACTTAAAACAATTGTATGTTTATATAATTAGAGAAAATAAAAAAAACCTTAATAAAACTGGAAAAAATCAGGTATTTCATGGAAATCGATTTTGTTCTTGTTTTAATATTTTTTTAAAGAATTTTCTGTAAATTTTATTTAAAACTATCATAACTTATTTGATAATTTTCATCTGGTCTCAATTTCGTAGGCAAATAAATTAAACCTGAAATTCATTATATAATTTAAAAGCGATTAATTTAATAGCTAACGATTTCCATCACGTATCTGAAATTTTAATTGTTGTTTTCTTTTTAACAATAAAAAATTTATACGTAAAAGGTGTTTTTTATAGAGGCATAAATAATTGAAATGAATTAAATTAATTTTTTAACTTGACATGAAATTTACTTTATTCAAAAGATATCTTCTGGCTTTATAATTTAAATATGTACATACATATTTCTTCTGGCAAATGACCAGGGGTGCCAGATGATTTAGATAAAAAATCGGCATATTTTCAAAATCGAAAAAACGGCACTTTTATTTTCGAAAATCGGCAGTTTAAAAATACTTATTTTAAATACAACAAAACGAATTTTTAAATATTACATTTGACACATGTGTAAATTTCTTGTACGCAATTTTCATCACGGTTACACTCTCTCGGTGTTCTAGAAGCTGAAAAAATTAATTTTTTGTGTACCTATTTAAGTTAAAGCATTTGTATTTCGCCGCTTTTTGTCATTGCAATCTCAATAAAAAGTAATACAATATTTACATTAATGTTTAATTAATTCAACAAACATATCAAGAAGTTAACTAGAAGGTGTTTTTGCTTCTATCTCAGCTGCTAAAGGAGCTAATACACGGCATGTTTTTTACGTCTGACTTGTCAAATTCTCCACTGCTAATACAAACATGTCGTGTGTTACCTTTAAAACATTACTTCTATAAAAAACATGTGTTGAGACATCTGACAAAATTTTAATTAGAGTGCGCTCTATTTTCTTCTGTAAAAACATGTGACATCAGTCGTTGGCAGAAATCTCTGCTGCTGCAAAGCAGTCAGCGTAAAAGTAGAATTTTGACAGACATGTAGATTTACATGTCTCACAAATTTTAAAGTTTAACGGGTCGAAATTGCAATAGAAAAATTTTAAAATTTATTTCTTGTAAATTGAAACCATAAAAAATAGTCAATCGCCATATCGATGCCTTACTTCCTCAACCTCGTACCTTAAAAAATAAAATTTTTCAGGAGAGACAAAAAAAAAAAAAACGATTCATCTTTTTATACTTCGGTGTTTGATTAAAAGTTTAAATGCAATTATTAAAGAATTGATTGCATTTATGTATATTAGTAGTAATTATATACTAATCTTTTTTAGTTAAAGCATAAAACAATCGTTTGATATGAAAAACTCAAAACCGTATTTTTTAAGATACGAGGTTGAGGAAGTAAGGCATCGATATTTTCTAGTTTGCTTTAAAAAAATCATTAAAATTACGTAAAATCGTCACGTTTCTGATTTTACCTTTATGATTAAGAAATGCAAAATTTTTCTTATCTTGACTTAAGATGCTTTGTCAAAAGCCACCAGATGTGAATGCATTCCTAGTCAGTAATGGTGCCGGGTATTATTAAATAAAATAGTCATTCAGCTATGACTCATAGAATAAACCATACAAAAATGTTGAAACGTTGGTTAAATGACATGAAAGTTAGTGAACATATAATTTAGTAAATTATAATAAACTCTAATCAACAATATAATAAAAACAAACTATTGTTTGTACAACATACATATAAGTATATGTTTGTAATATTTGTACATATACATACATATATAGTAACTATATTGCAGTTCTTTTTTATGGCCGTGAATTGAGACAGAAAGAGAGAGCGAATGACATAAAGATTATTTAATAAATAGCCTTGCGATCTACCATACCAAACGACCTTGCACAATTTCAATTAATTACTATCAATTAAAAACAAGAAATAACCAAGAAAAAAAATTATTAATTAATTGTTGATTTTTGTTATATTTGTTTGAAAGAACTAATAAATTATTGAACTAACTTTGATTGAATCCAACATTATGGCAGAGATTATAGTAAGCAGTACATACATACACACATTCTTTGCAGAAAAAATACACAGAGTCAGAAGCATTGTCAACTCGGTGACTATTTATTGTGGGCTTACATTTGGATACCCCTTACTTATCTTACACATTATAAGTATGCTTAATACATTCGGTATTTTTAATTCTGCTTTGTATCTAATAAAACATTTATAAAAGATCACCTTAACCTGTGCTAAGTTCACAAAAGTATCTCTGAGCTGATTTAAAAAACAATAGGTTTTCTTAACAATTTTTTTTTGGAAAATCAAAGCCAAATTTTATTATTTTTTAGCGCGTTTTGAGCTAATGCCTTTGGGTTTAATAGTATATGTGTACTGGTTAAAATTAAACAAGTAAGAGTGCTATATTCGGCCGTGCCGAATCTTATATACCTTTCACAACGTGTAGTAATGCAATAACAATAGTTTGTATCTCCATTCATCTCATATGAAATACGTACATACTTATAAAAAACATCCCATTGTAAAATTATAAAATGAGTTTACGTACATATGTATGTAAAAAAAAAAAAAAATTTAAATTAAAAAGAAATAAAAATATATAAAATAAAAAAAAAAAAAATAATTAAAAAAAATAAAAAAAAAAATTTTAAAAAAATAGAAAAATTTTTTTCTTGGCTTAGCTGTGATTTGATGCCACGTTTAATCTAACCTAACGTTTGTATGTATGTTGTTGTTGTGAAAAAAACAAGGTGGTCGTGGTTTTTTATTATATCTCAGTTGTTTATGTACCGATTTTTCTGATTTTCAATACCGATCTACTCCCGAATATTTCCAATATTTTTATACTTCACGCGGATCCAGCTGATGTTGTTGATTTTATTCATACACACGGACAGACGGTCAGATTGACAGAGCTTAATCGACTCCCCTATTCATAAGCTTTCAGAAAATACATATATACTTTATGGGGTCGGAAAAGAAAATTGTAGAAATTTAACACGGAATGACAAACCTAAATATACCCTTTTTTACTGTGTGAAGGGTATAATAAATAAATAATGCCAGCCATGTGATGGATAAAGAAAGCACAACAAAACTGTATAAAGAGTTTAAGAGAATGTGAACATGAAGAAAATGTCATTTGATATGAATTAAAAATTTACAAAAAAAAAAAAAAAATTCTATGCTTCCCGTTTTCTAAATTCATTAAATTGTAACATAAAAAGTAGTTTTTAACCTAATATGAGTACACTTATAAAGAGGGCTGAGATAAATTGTAGCTTGCTGAATTCAATTGTCTAAATCGGATTATTTTTTTAGTATTCTCAAATGCTTACAAATTAATTTAAACGGTTTAAGGAAATGAAAAATAACTAAGCCAAAATAAATGATGTACAAAATAAATTTTAAAAAAAAATCGAAGAAATATTAGTTTATAACTATATTATTTAAATATTTCAGCCAAAAATATACGAGCCATAGTTTTGAAAATTATTGCTAAGAAACTAACTGAGATATAAGCACCAATATGTAACTGCATCGGTGTTTTCTTAAAATGTACAAACGAGAATCGATGTTTTTCTCTTCTAGATAACAGAAGTGGCCGATATGAATATCAAAGTAAAGGGTAGAATACAGTAAACAATTAATAAGTGTAAAATCAAATATGACATCCGGAACAAAGTAACCAATAATAATAATCATTTTACCATTTTTTACCATTAATTATTAATAATTAATTATGTTTTTTGTCAAATTGTTAAACCTTTTTAAAATTTGTATTTCACCAAATACATAAAGTTTGCTAAAATCTCTACAAAGGTAAAAAATCAATTCACAATTTATTATAAACATTGTATTTGTATGTATTTTCATGCACCTAGAACAAGACAATAAAATTATTTGCCAATCGAATAGTTCTTGCAATCGAACTTTTCTTTTGTGGCTATAAAAGTTCTTTGCAAGATTCATAATTTTTTAGTTTTGACTATATGTATTCACATCCAAATCATACGATTGGCAATAATTTTAATAATTTTGTTAGCAAAAAATCCAAATTTTCTATTTCAGTTTTTAAGCTATTTAAACGAATATTTCTAACAAATGAGCTTCAAAGATAAAAGAACTTGCATTTGTAAGTCAGAACAGATGATCTCCGAAGTTAAGTATGTACTGTTTAAGGAGTTTAATTATTATTTTATTTATTGATTTTTGTTAGTATTAGCAATATTTTTTTTATATACATACAATAACTTAAATTTGTTACAAATTATACTTTACAAAAAATGATATCTGTTACGGCAGGGTTTAAATTAAAACAAAATATTTAATAGCACCTCTTGTGCAAATATAATTTTATTAATAATTATAAATTTATTAATATGCTGTAGAGAACGAAAGCGCTTTAAAAACAATTTGTTTAATTCCCGTGCCTAAACACAACTCAACAATAAAATCGAATGTTTTATTCAGTGACCGTTTATTGTCTAGAGGACACATAAACAAGGACCGTTAGTTTTTTTTACATACAAAGTTAAATACAGTACAAACTGGTTTTAGATTAAAGGCAAAGAAAAGAAAGAACAATAAATAAATACATATGTACATGTAAATGCAAATTGTATATGTGCGAATATGTATATATGTATGTATGCATATGCATAAGTATGTAAGTTAGTAACGCTTTTTGGGGAATATTTTTAAATAATTTTAGGGGGAAGTAGCCGAAGTGATTCTACAAGATTTTTAAGAAAATAAAATATAAGCGGCGGCAACAATATTTTTATTTTAATTAGATTTTGATTACTTTAATTTTTAATATAATTTGGTAATGTGCTGTAAAGTTGTAAACCTTTGTAAAAAAGATTTCGTTGCATTGCCGGTTAACATACTCTTTGAATTGTAAAGTTGTTTATATTTCTTAATTTACTATATTATTTGCTTATTCTGAGAAAATTTGTAAGTGAGATTTGAAAAATTCGTGAGAGATTTAAAATAAACTGTTTGTTAGAGCCATACATACATATGTATGTACATATGTAAATATAGTTCTTTAATATATTAAAGAAACACCACAGAGTGGTTTTTGAAACATCGCAATGAACATGTTACTCAGGAAGATGGGTTCAATGTTATCTGTTTTTACCTTTTCTATACTAGCCGTCTTTTTCTCTAACCTCTTGCGGGTATCACAAATAAAATTAAAATAAGAAGATAATTGCTCAATTCACAAGCTGTCGCAGGAGTTGTACGTCGTAGTAGTTGTACACATTTTGTTAATTATTTCTATATTAATTTTATTTACAACACTTACAACAATTGTACCTACATATGTTTCAAGAAAAAAAAATCTAAGAAAGTAAGTACTAAAGCCGGTTTTCTTTAATATGGAAAAGCGAAATTTTTACAACCTACGACAGGTTGTGAATTGAGCAAATATGTATTTAAAAATGTTTGTATATAAAACATTTGTTCACTTGCGAGTAAAACTAATCAACGAGTAGGAGGAGAAGGAGTATGAAGAATGATCAATGAAAATCTTAACAATCAATTAAGTTGATTTAATTTGTATTTTTTTATGTCTCAATTTTGTAGGAGTTTAATATCAATTACCGCCACAGACAATTATACGACACAACAATCAATGATGTACTTGCTAGTTTAGACGATGATGGTGGTAGGTATACCCCCAAATGACTAAACTAAATATCAAGTGGACTGATATGTAATAACAATTACTTACTGGACGAAATTAGTTTAGTGTGGCGTTGAGTCTGGTCATATTATTTGTTTACAAAAAAAAAAAAAATAATAAATTGCAATTGTCAACAATTAATTTGAATTATTTACGAGACTGCGATTTCTTTTCTTATGATTTTTGTTATTGTTGTTTAATTCTTAAATGTGAAAGTTTTTTCTTACAATTACCTAGTTTAGTTTTAAGTACATTGTATGTATGTACATTATTCACTTGAAATTCGGTCGTCAAAAAAATTATAAATATTCGAAAATATCTACATGTACATACATATCTCCGAATTAATAATCTTAAATCACATTTTTATGTTTATTTTTATATAAGGTATATGTTTTTGAAATTGTGAGGTTATGGCTTCATAATGTAATGTAAATCGTTGGTCACAAGTATAAAGGCACTTACTCAAATAATTTTAACTTAACAGGAGAAGGCAAAAACGTTATATAAACTTTATTATCATAATGTAAATTCTTTTGTATAATTCATTGTAAAACAATTATTTTTACAATATTTAATTGTAACTACATATTGCATTAAATTTTAAATGGAGGTATATTTATGTAAAATACATTCGAATCACTGGAAATCTCAATTTCGTAAAAAATCCGTGTTACGGCCTTTCTACTTGTGACCATCGTTATGTGCCAGTAAAGTTGTGGAGGTCATAAAACAAATATAAAAATCCTATGTAGTTTACCTTTTATAAAACAAATACAAAAATCCTTGTTTTCCATTCAATAAAAATTTATTTTAAGACATATTTTAGGTTAAAAGTGAGTGAGTCACTAATTTATTTCGAACAAAATTTTTGCACGAAAGAAATTTGTTTTTGACTAATAACGATTTTAGAACGATTTATTCTGTTACATATTTTGGCCCTTACAATTTAACCACCCATAGTAATTGTCATATATTGTTATTTTTATATATAAAAATAATTCTAAAAAAAAAAAAAACTATATACTTTTTCTTAAAATTTATTTATGTATTTGTTAATTTTTCTAGTACATATTTATGTATATATTTATTTTGATTATATACCTATTTGTTTTTTTTATTTAACTATTTATTTTTTAATCACTAGCTGATTTATTTGTTTTATTTTAATTTTTTTTTTTAATTTGTATCAATTATTAAAAAAAACTATTTTTTGAGTTACATACAATTTTTTTTCTTAATTTATTTTATTAAAAAATTTCTTCAAGAATAGAGTATTACCTCAAAATACAACCAAATGTAAATGAAACAATTTGATAAAAAAAATTTGTGATGCATTTGTTTAAAAACTTTTGTATTAACTTAAAATAATACTCTTTTTTGATATAAGGATAGTCAATAAAATATCAAGAAAATTATCACAACGTAATTTTTTAGATAAAAGACATTTGTAATTTGTGACATTTTTACGTTAATAGTTATAAGTATTAGTTGTTGATTTTTGCAAAAAGTGAAAATTTTTTAAATTTCTTGTTGATCAAGTGCTATACTGTTTTGTATTTTGCCCTTTATATTTCTTGTTAAACAGTACATTTCTTCGCTAATTACATTCGAAGTTAAGTGTGTTTCTACATAAACTTTTTCCCCGGTGGTAGCTAATGTTTTTGATCTAAGGGCCTCTGACTTTAAGAAAATTTAAAAAAGCAACCCCTACGTTCGACAGAAATAAAAGATAAAAAAAACTTATAGTTATCGCACTACTTTCAAAGCAAAAATTAAATTTTTTTGAGAACATCAATTTTCTAAAACCAGTCATATACCTTAAGATTTGACTTTAAATGTCGAAATGTCTTATCTTATATTCGAGGTTTTAAGGCTCACATTTTTTTCTCGTCTTATGTTTTTACATGTGTATATTTATTATAAATATAGATGTATTTCTTAAAGTTTACATTAGGAAAATATTATCTGGGGGAGGAGGCATTGCACCCCCAGAATAGTCTAGTAACGCCCATGTTTTTTATATGATTGACTATATGTGGTGTAAGATAAATTAATTAAAATCAAAAAATCTATATAATACATATATTTATTAAAAATAGTGGTTTCGCTTATTTGAGCAAATATTTGCCTAAATTGAACATAGTTCTAGCAATATTTTAACAAACAATATTAATAGTAGGTATACATACTCATAACATTTTATTTTTTGTTTGGTTTTTTCTACTCTAAAATATCGGCAACGTCTTTTAACAGATTATAAAAAAACAAAATCAAACATTTGTTCTACATAAAAAATAAGTAGAAAAAACATCATCACCACAAAAAAAAACTAAAATAAATAATAAATTCCAAAACATGTAGACTTCGTCAAACATTATGTATGAGATGCGGGACATTTTAAATTGATTTTAATGAAGCTTAATTGATTGTTACTGTATGTGTCCTATACGTACACGAAAAATGCTGTACATGTTTTATGTAAGCGTGTATGTACATACCCTGCGGATAAAATTGGACTTTGTTATCCATTGTAGCTGCGATAGATTTATTACAACATGGTCCTTTCTAATGCAGTCTTGCATCATGCCATTTTCAAACTAGTATTTGGAGTTAAACGACAAGTGTTTGCGTTTTAACGACTGCTAAGAACTATTGTATAGTCTCGTAGGTGCTCCATCGATAAGTGATATAAAGTAGTTTTGAGACTACTTTAATGTAATATGGGTTATATGTCCCAGATCTAAGACATCGTTATGTTTAGGCGAACATGTTTTTTCCATAAATTTGGATCACCTTTGAACTATTTATATTCCTTAATATGCGTGTATGGACTAGTCGCGTTATCTGCTGGGTAGAGCACTATTCAAAATACAAATTATTCATTTTGATACGTAAAATCTTAAAAATATCATTTAAGTATATATGAATCTTTTATTTACAGTGTACAATGGGTACATTTTTAAGTACTTGGGTATTTACATTAATATTGCTGATATCCCAGCACACAAAATTGTTCGACATACGTTACATTCCAGATAGAAAAGTTTACAAAGAGACAGGAATCGTTTATGTATTCTAACAGGCAATTTGTAAGAAATTTTGAGTTTTTTCAGAAATCTTATAAAGAATGTATGTTTTAAGTGAAAATCGTACTGATTTTTGACAAAATTCCTTTTATCTGACACCTTAGTATATTGAGGTGGTTTAAAAAATATATTTGCCAATTCGTATCTGACGTCATATTGAATTGTATTCTATTCTATTAATCAAGTTTATATTAAGGGGGTTTAAAAATGGTTTTCACCATATTGTTTGAAGGCCTACTCTAATTTTAAAATTTCTTTTGTTTGGTATTCATATTGATAGTCTTAGGAAAAATGTGTTCGCCATTATTTTTTTAGTTTAATAAATTTTACTGAAAAAATTAGTTTCATTTGTAAATTTTAGATAAAAAATTGAGGAAGTTATATTTTGGTGCTCATATCTGAGTCCGTTTTTAAAACTATCGGTACCATCGTTCTTCGAAAGTACAAAACTTTATATCTGCTTTATATTGGTGACGCCACGTCCTCAGTTTGGATCTGTGAATGTCTTTGTTTTAATTCTATGATCCAGATTTATATTGTATGGAAAGTAAAACGCCCACTGTTGGGATCTTAATATTTTTTATTTAAACAAATTAATGACTAATTCTATTGTTCTTATTATATAAATATAAAAAATAAATAAACTCGAGCCAGAAATAAAAAAACAAGTATTACTTTCAAAGAAAACCCATATTTACGACATGATCACGACGGTCATATTATATCTGTGGCTTGAAGCTAAAAGGGCCAATGTCACTTTTTAGCGTTTTTGAGTTAATTATTGCATTAGATTTGTTTTCTTACTCTTTTTCATTATGGTAAAACAGCTAAAGTCATACTTAATCCAGAAAAGCTTCATAATTAAAATACTGGCCAATGTCACTATTAAAGCATATGTAAAAGTTAAAGTTCAATTCAAATTGTCTCAAAAGTAAATATTTTGACATTGGCCCTTTTAGCTCCAAGCCACACATATTCACTATAACAAAATTTGGTTATCGAAAACAAGTAATACTTAGTTATGTTTTATCATTTATTTCTTCACTATAAACAAGCTCTTGTTCAAAACTTATTATTTAATGTTTGCTTTTTGAAATTTATAATTATTCTATAAAAAGTGTGATTTGCAAAATTATTATGACAAAAATTATGTCTCTACAAAAATAACAATATATTCGAAGCCTAAATGGCCTTAATTAAAAATAGCTATTAAATGATTAGTGAAAAAACAATATAATTACAAAGCAATCAAGCTATGCCAGCTGTTAATCATAATTTGTTTTAAACTGTTATTCTTCTGGTTAAATAAATTTTTATTATTAAAATGTTTGACATGTAAAAAAATATGAAAAATTTAGAGAAATTCAAATAAGCGACAAAATGTTAAAAATATTCATACAACAAATTTAATATAAAAAATATTCTGAATCTATTGTTCGATGTTTAATATCGTTCCAATTGAAGTTTAACTTGCACATCTCAGTTGTTGTTTGGCGTTTTCAGTATGCGATGGTCGGCCTGTACTGTGTCTGCCATTTGAGTTCCACTCTATATATTTATTATTTTGCTAATTCGCCAAGTGTAAAATATATTAAAGATTGCAAATACACCTTAAAAATTTTACGTAGATATTAAATTTTGTTAAAATAAAATGTGTTTTCGAAAAAAAAAACAAAAATTTTATGTTTATATGCTTTAACCACAATAACACAATTCAATCATAGTATTTATGTTGCTCTTAGATTATGATAACCACAACCATGTTTTTTCTTTGCGTGTATATAAAAAAAACTGAAAAAAAAGTTTTTAAAATTGAAATCAAATCATAGAATAAACTTTTAAAAAATTAACAGTATAATTTTAATGTCAAGAAGTCAGAGGGCAATATTCGGCCGTGCCGAATTTAATAATACCCTTTACCATCATGTATGTATATAGATAAATGGCGGACATCATTTGTTTTAAATCTAAGTTAGTTTATTATATTCTGCCAATCAAGCCATTTCATAACAAACGTGTCGACAAATTTTGCTGGCGCTCAAAAGTGTTAATTTTTATGGTAAAAATATGGCAGTCGTGTTTATTTTTCATACCTAAGAAAGTTATGTAGCGATTGTGTTGGATTTCAAAAACGATTCAGTCCCGACTATTTGCTATAGATCTGTACCACATAGAAGGTTTGTACAACGTGTGGGGGCTTCTAAAAGTTGATTTTAATCGACACACGGACGGAAGGACATTTCTCAATCGACTGCCCTATTTATAAGCTGACAAAAAAATAAATATATATTTTATAGAGTATAAAATACACTCTGCGCACACTTTGAAGGAAAAGTTGCGTAATTCTTGAGTGTTGGGGCGCAATAATGTTTAAAGAAAGTTAAAAAAAAATTGTGAAACAAATGTTGCTAACATGAACAAGGACATTTGTATTAAAGCGAACCAAACTATAGGGTTTTGTCGAGTAATTCAATACATAAAAACTGGTTTCTCAAATAATTCGAAAACCAATAAGTTTAAAAAACCGGTTAAAAACCGTAATAATATAAAAAACCGGGTTTTCGAAAAATATAATAAACCGGTTTTGAAAAAAAACAATGAAATATTAAAATTTTGAAAAAAATTAACAAATATTTTTTAGATAAATTTGCAAAATTTAAAAACAAAAATTGCAACAACGTAAATGCTAATTTATTTATTTTTTTCATGTTCTGTTTTACCTTATTCCTCTTGTTAAACTCTTAATCGGGATATTTTGTTTGGTTATAGGTAGCTATTTAACAGAAAGTTTCTAATAAAACTGCTAATCGTGATTTGTGAAACTCAATTGTGTCTAATTTACGGTTAAAGCTCATGTTAAATTATAATCGTACACTGTAAAAATGGCAGTAAACCATTTTTAAGACTGTTTTAAAGTCCACTTACTACTACATATTTGGAAATATGTATGTTCATATGTAAGTTTTTGTTAAAAATATCAAAAACAAAAATTAGAGCACCAAATACATAAATAATAACAAGAAAACTATGTAGATTTCCTTTTGTTATATTTTAATCCTATAAATCCCGCATTTGTGCAATTCCACTCAACAGCAATAAATGCAAAAATATTTCACATAAAATTTCATTGTGAACCTTTGAAAAGAAATCATTTATTTTTCCCACCAAATAAAAACTCTTAGTGTTTTTCCCAAAAAAAAAACCTTTGATATGAACATTATTGAGCGCGGTAAGTTGTCAAACATATTTATCAAAGAAATAATACAACAACAAATAAAAGTTTTTTAAAAGTCACAGGTTCGGTAATGCGGGTCAAAACGAAATTTCAACTCACACGCAAGCCTTGATCTTCATGATGGGATAATGAGAGAATTGCATTTAGTACAAATAATGTGTGTGTATTTGTTTGGTGGTAGTTTGGTAAAGTAGGTTGTTTATCTTACTTTTATATTGTTTTCCCAACAAAAGTAAAACTCCTTTTTGTAAATAATTATTCGATAATCGACAATATTTTGCATTTTATTGCCCCTATAATTTGATACAATTACATTATTTTATTTAAGTAAGGATATGACAAACATCATTGACTCTAGCTTCTCAAGGATATCAAAGATCAAGGCATTAAGAGAAGAAGAAGAAGTGACTATCATGATGGGATCAGAGTTCAAGGGTCCTGTGGATTTTAGTGGTAATATTTTTTTCTTTAAAAATTGTTTGTTAAAAATATGGGTAAAAAGGATGTGATTTAAGGTTAATTAAGAATAAGAACACATTAAGCAAAAGTTAAGTCTTTGCCATAGATATTAATAAAATATTGTTTTTTATGGAGGGTATAACTTTTATTCCTGAATTGTTTTTAAGGCTTTCTCAGTTTGGGTTTTGTTTTTGATCTCTGTACACTATTGTAAAATTGTAACTCCGCCTTAAGCAAATCTGCATATAACTCCGCCCTAAGCGGAATTCTATATATTGAAAATAAAACCGCTATAAGATATTTCAGTACTTATGCATATACTAAGTACATTAATTTGACTTAAGAAAGAAAAAAGTATGTGCAAAGGAGAGCAAAAGTCACTTTATATTTGTCATTTTTTAATTTCGAAGGCCAGTATGCAGTTTTGCCTAAATTTTAGGTTGTTGTTAGAAGTATGTATGTGTACACATACACTCAGTTTTGCTCCCAAATGTGGCATGTAATTTGGAAAGTGGCAACTACTTGAAATTATTTCTGAATTAAAAAAAAAAACTACGAAGTATCTCTAAACTGTACATTATACGAAGTGTGGACATGATTTCGAAACAACAAAAGCAAATATTTATGTAGTATGTACTTATGTGCCAAGTTACAAAACTGTATACAGATATTAGTGTGGCACGAATTTTTAATATTAAAAAAATTAAACAAACATTAAACTATTTATTTTCTATTCCACAATCTCTTAAGGATAAATGTTTTAAAAGTTTCATATGAAAAAAACAAAAAAAAATTCTTACGTTTTTTGTTAACTTTTTTTCTACAAAAAAATTAAAGGATAAAAATTGTAAATATAATTAATTCAACTAAATCCAAAACTTTGGATTACAACAGTTTACAGTATTGTATGCAAGTTATTGGTTGGTAATTACTATTAAAAGATATTGTAAAACATAAAATTTCATTTGGTATGTTTATAATTGGCTAATCCACAAGGATGTCCTAAGTGTCGTATTGCCATAAAGTCGTAATATTACAAAAATTTTAAATTATTGAAAACTTTTGTAATATTTATTGTAAAATTTTTAGGCCTTTTTGAAATTGTTATATTACTATATGAAATTATGACAATATGACACTTAGGACATCTTGTAAATAAGCCAAATATAATTGTATTATTTTATTTATATATGTATATTATTTTTTTTATATTATAATTATATTATTTTTATACCCTTCACACAAAAGTTAAAAAGGGTATACATATATAGGTTTGGATATAAGGAAAAAACCACCACCACCTCGTTTTTTTTCACAACAACAACAACATACATACATACAAACGTGGTATACTGGTTAGAGTAAACGTGGCATCGAATCCCAGTGAGCCAAAAAAAAAAATTAGTTTAAATTTTTTTTTTATTTTATGTATTTATATTTTTATTATTTTTTTATTTTTTTTATATTGTTTTTTTATTTTTTTTTTATTTTTTATTTTTTTTATATTATACATTATTTATATTTTTATTATTTTATTTTATTCTGTTTTTTAATTTTTTTTTTATTTTTTTTTTAATTTTTTTTAATATTTTTTTTTTATTTTTTTGGTTTTTTTTAACATACATACATATGTACGTAAATTTTTAATTTTACAATTCGATGTTTTTATATATGTATGTACGTATTTCATATGAGATGAATGGTGATACAAACTATTGTTATTGCATGACTACACGTTGTGAAGGGTATTTAAGATACGGCACGGCCGAATATATCACTCTTACTTGCTCTTATTTACATTTAACATATACTGGTGGCACAACCAAACATCATATTTTCCTCGACCTAGGCACAGGGAAATTTTACCATAAAAATCTTAAACAAACCGTGGGAAGGAATTAAAACAATTACTTACCTATTTAATTTCGAATCCCATAGAATGTGTTGCACTGCAAGGAATATTGACTTGAGTCACATCTGCAATAAAGTTCAACATCTGTATTAAATTAGATACAAAGTCGGTGTTTTTGCTATGCATGAACTTACTTGGACTCTATTTTGCTTATTGACAACTATTATTTTAATACTCACCTCCTTTTTGTATTACATGATTAAACAAAATTTTAATAAACTTATTTTTGAAAATCAAATCTTTAATTTAATATCACTTAAAAAGTCATTTAAATTAATTAAAAATTTAATTCAAATTTAGAAATAAATCAATTAATTATTTAATTAAAATGAATAATTCTTTCTGTGTATATGGTAATATACATATATATATATATATATGTTTAAAAAAATCAAAAAATTTTTTTGGTAGGAAATTTCTAACTTTTATTAGTTAATATTAATTTTTGAATGTAGTAAAATATAATCTTTTTGAAAATGATTTTGTCACCTAATGTTGCGTTTTTAATTTGGAAGGTCCTATAAGACTTTCATATGGGCCGAAAATATAATGACCAACCAAAATCAAAAAAAGCAACCTTTAGAGTGCAGTATTTTATTAGTGAAACTTGAAAGCAATTTATTTAAAACAAATGTTTTTACAATAATTTACATAAAACAACTAGTTCATACGAGGACTAGCGCTACCCTATTCTCAATTCATGTGAATCTCAAAAAAAAAAAAAAAAAACTATTAATAATTTAGTGAAATAACAAATTTATGGAAACGAATCGTGGATTCATTTCAATTTATAACGCACATGTTCCTGTGTATTCTTCTCTTAACATCTTTTAAGAACCATATACATGTGCACATATGTACATAAGTATGTATATATTAGAAGAATATAAAAAGTACTTCCATGTACTTGTACATGTATGTACAGTACCGTGCAATTAATTAGTAATCTTATATACCCTTCACAACGTGTAGTCATAAAATAACAATTGTTTGTATCACCATTCATCTCATATGAAATGCGTACATACATATAAACAAGTAAGAGCGCTATATTCGGCCGTGCCGAATCTTATATAGCCTTCACAACGTGTAGTCATGCAATAACAGTGATTTGTGTCACCATTCATCCCATATGAAATACGTACATACATATAAAAACATACATACATAAAAACGTCCCATTGTAAAATTTAAAATTCACGTATGTATGTTAAAAAAACAAAAAAAAAAAAAAAAAAAATTTTTTTTAAAATTTTAAAAAAAAATTTAAAAAAAATTTAAAAAATATTTCAAAAAAAAATTATTATGTATATAATATATATAAAACAAAAAAAAAATAAAAAAAAAATTAAAAAAAAAAATAATAAAAAATAATAATAAAAATATAAATAATATATTCAATAAAAAATAAAAAAAAAATTAAAAAAAAATTAATTTACTAAATTTTTTTGGGATATTCTCCCATAATTTTTCAATTATATTTATTTGGTTGTTGGGTTTAAGCTGGTTTATATGCATTTCACTGGTGCTTATGCCAGATCATCAGTAAACCTTTACCCAAATTCTTGAAAAAGTTTAAAATTTTTATAAGTTATATTTTTAAATTCTCATTAACAAAATGAGAATTCAAAAATAAAACAAAAAACCATAAAAAACTTTTTCAAAAACCCAACCAACAATTTTTTTAATTTTGAATTTATTGTTTTATTTTTGAATTCTCATTTTGTTAATGAGAATTTAAAAATATAACTTATAAAAATTTTAAACTTTTTCAAGAATTTGGGTAAAGGTTTACTGATGATCTGGCATAAGCACCAGTGAAATGCATATAAACCAGCTTAAACCCAACAACCAAATAAATATAATTAAAAAAAAAATTTAAAAAAAAATTAAAAAAAAAATTTTTTTGGTCAGCTGGGATTCGATGCCACGTTTTCTCTAACCAGTATACACGTTTGTATGTATGTATGTTGTTGTTGTAATGTTGTTTTTGTGAAAAAAAATCGAGGTGGTTGTGGGGTTTTGCTCATATCTCAGTTGTTTATGTACCGATATTTCTGATATTTTAATACCTTACCCGGGTCCAACCTATGTCGGGGGGCTTCAAAAAGTTGATTTCAACATACACACGGACAGACGGTCAGACGGACAGACTGACAGACTGACAGAGCTTAATCGACTCCCCTATTTATAAGCTTTCAGAAAATATATACTTTATGGGGTCGGAAATGAAAATTGTAGAAATTTCACACGGAATGACAAACCTATATATACCCTTTTTCACTGTGTGAAGGGTATAAAAACATACAACATAAATACATGTAAAATTATAAATTATGTATGTATGTTAAAACAAAAAAAATAAAAAAAAAATAAAAAAAAAATTTAAAAAATAACAATAAAAATGTCGGGGGGCTTAAAAAAATTGATTTCAACATACACACGGACAGACTGACAAAGCTTAATCGACTTTCAGAAAATATATACTTTATGGGGTCGGAAATGAAAATTTCAGAAATTTCACACGGAATATAAAACCTATATATACCCTTTTTCATTGCGTGAAGGGTATAAAAACCTATAGCAAAATTATTGATATGAACAAAATTTGTGCAGTCAAATGCGATATTATACGTAAAAACTTTTAATTTTACAGTTTTATAGAACGAGAATTGATCCCCAGGTAACTAAAAAAGTCTCTAAAGCCTAGAATGTAATTTGAACTTTTTAAGCGCCGAAAGTTTGCAATGCATCAAAGGCATTACCTTGTTAAATAACTTTAGCTTTTTACATACATATGTAAATTGGCATATACATTGAAAAACAAGTTAATTCACTTCTGTTTAATTGCACGGTAGTGTAAATATTGTAATTTTCTCTTATTTCTCGTAAGTTATCACCGTCACCATCATCATTTTTATTGACATTATGACTATTGACTGTAATCGTCAAAAATATAAAAAAATTTCAGTTTTCTACTCGAACATTGAGAACATCCTAAAAGGTCGGTCATTTAGTTGATTTTTTTTTTATTTTAAACGAGATCACCACAGAATGACTATCTACTGACTTATGGACAGACAAATTTGACTACATTTTGTTGACTGACTATTTTGTGGGTTGTTTTCTGAATATTTATGTATGTTCTTACTTATATATTTGAGTTTTTAGTGTAGTTTGAAAGTAGAAAACAACTACATTCACATAATACATTAGTAGTAAGTTGTTGGGACGTTCAAATAAGGGGGCACTCTATCAAAAAGATGTCCAAATAAATAACAAAACATTGTATGGTTGTTAAAAATAACAAAAAAAAATATATATTTTTCTTTTTTAAGAAGACAACAAAACTATTTGTTATTTTATGCGGGATTTTAAATTGATCTTAACGAAGCTTAATTGATTGTCTGTGTAGTAGTAAATATCCATACAGAGCTCACCACACACATACAACGACATATTGTATATCAACCATGGGTATGTGAGCAATTTCTTGAACGGAATGAATGACTCTGACTGGCATAAAACTGTGCAAGTGATACCTAAAAACAGCCATTAAATACGCCATGTTTAAATATTTTTTTTTTTTAATTTTTATGGTGCTATTGTGGAATAAAAAAAAACAATAGAATACTCAGATCGTCGCTATAAAAATATATTTATTTAAAATTATTCAGTACTTTTACTGTCACTGAGTTCAACCGTTGATTGTGTGTATACGAGAAAAAAAAAAGCAACAAAAATAAGAAACAAGTGAAAAATAGAGGAAAACTGAAATAGTTTGTCCAAAGATCATTTGAACAACAACAAATAAACAAAATTAACCACAAAACTTTTACGTATGTACATATAAATGTGTTTTGTAAGATTTATTTTGTATAAAAAAAAGTTAGAATATTTTATCACTGAGTGTCTAAAAGAAGTTACACAATATACATACTTAAGTATGTATGTAGTATGACCCCATCCATACTTTCATTTATTTGAAGGAGAATATAAGCTGGAAAGATTGTTAAAAAACGCCCAAATTATTCGTTACGGTAGGATTCTAATACTTATGTTCACACAATCTATAGTACGTAAAAAAAACTGTACACTCAGAAAAAAAAAATTACTGTTTTATCGCAATCTTTAATATTCAAGTCAAAACATAAATTTATGATCGTAACTAGGCCATTCTGGGGATTGCAATGCCGTCTCTCCACACAAAATTAAACAAAACATTAATTATTTACATTTACTATACACATAAAATTAACTCAGTTGATTATTTCGCAAGAAAAAAAATTTAAGCTTTTACCACCCCCAGCAAAAATTTGTAGCTACGCCAATGCATTAATAAACTTTTTTCATCTTATTGTAAAAAGGGTATATTTAGGTTTGTCATTCCGTGTGAAATTTTCATTTCCGACCCCATAAAGTATATATTTTCTGAAAGCTTATGAATAGGGGACTCGATTAATCTCTGTCAGTCAGTCCGTGTGTATGTTGAAATCAACTTTTTGAAGCCCCCCGACATCGCCTGGACCCGGGTGTGGTATTGAAACATTGGTACATAAACAACTGAGAATTGAGCAAAAACCCACGGCCACCTCGTTTTTTTAACACAAAAACATCATACAACAATAACATACATACAAACGTGGTATACTGGTAAGAGTACACGTGGCATCTAACCCCAGCTGAGCCCAAAAAAAAATTTATTTAACTTTTTATTTTATATATTATTTATATTTTTATTTAATTTTATTTTTTTCTTATTTTTTATATTTTTTTTTTAATTTTTTTTAAATTTTTTTTTAAATTTTTTTTTTTTTATTTTATATTTATTATTTATATTTTTATAATTTTTTTTAATTTTTTTTTGTTTTAAATTTTTTTTTATTTTTTTTAATTTTTTTTGTATTTTTTTAACACAGATATGTAAAGGTATATAAGATCCGGCACGGCCGAATATAGCACTCTTACTTGTTTTTTAACAACTATTTGTTAGATGTTTCAGCTAATCGATAAAAAACAGTCTGACCCAAGGGTTTGATAGATATTAAGCTGATTATTTTTTTTTGTTTTACTTGTTTTTACTTGTTTTAAGCTCGATATGTCAAAACTTGTTATTGTTAATAAAAACTTGAGCTGTCAAAAGTGGTTAGTTTTTATTTTGAAATTGAAAAAAAATGCAAATTTATTTAATAAAATAATTGATTATAATAATTTTATTTAATTTCGAAAATGTATGAAAATATAGTAAATACAATGCAATTGTATAAAACTGCAGATTTACCATCACTTTAAAGTCAACTAGCAGACACTGCCCGCGTTTTTAGACCCATGCACGCAAATATCTATCCACACGCAAAGAAAAAATATGGTTGTGGTAACCATAATCGAAGAGCAACATACTTGAATTGTATGATTATGGTTAAAACATGTAATGGTTACCAGCTATCATTATTATGTTTATTTAAAGTATCATTCAATAATCATATAATCATATATACACTCTAAAACTTTATACCAAATTTAGGATCATATAGTGTGTAAATTATTGTTGAAAAAATTCGTGATGTCTAAAATTAAATCGATTTTGTGGTTATTTGTAGCAAAAAACATAATTTGTCTAATTTTACTCAAAAAAACAAATATGCCGTTAAAAGTGTTTATTTTTAAACATATTGTGATTAAAAATCAGCTGCATATGCCTAAGTAACATCAAAATGTTGAATAATAAGCATATCTGTCTAAAAACAGCGGAAAAATGCTTAAACAAAGCTACAAAAGTAAGAAGAAGCATAAAAGTGTAAACGCTTCAATAGAAGCACGCCATATTTTTCGATAGTGATTAAAACAAATTTATTGTGTTTAAAGTAATTTAAAGTTTATAATAATTCGTTTATTTATGTAGTATTTATACCCTGCTTAGATTATATGTTATAAAATAGTGATAGGACAAAATTAAGTTATAAAATTAAAAAATGTTTGTGTGCAAAATTTTTAAAAGAAATTGCAAAGTTTAAGAATTTATAATTTGCATTTTTACTCACATAAAGAAAAAAAAAACAATGTGTTTAAGTGTTTGTATTTAAAATGCGGAAAAATATTTAACAATTATAATTACTACGCAGTACATTTCACACGGAATCATTCTTCTATGGGCCTCGACCGCAAAAATAATTTGCGTTCTCATATTCAGATCAGATGTTTGCTGAACTTTAGCAATTTTTTTACGCTCATCTTTAAAGAATATAAAGTAATGTTTGCATTTTCTTAAACCTAAGTTTATAAGACTCTTAAATATATATCCTTTTTGTATTCCACAGTTTGGCTCCACGATGGACGAGGTTAAAGACAATATAGAAATAGTTACTCCGTGGATACCTATAGTTGGTAAACGTCATTTTTATACTTGATTTAAAAAAATTGTCCTAAATTAAATTTTTCATTTGTTCTTTTAGAAATATTCATAGAGAAAGGTCGTACATCCGCTGCTTTTATTTGGGTTGAAAAGGAGATTACATCGAAGGCGAAGGATTTTAATATACTTGATCTAGTTTTGCAGTTGCTTTGCTATTGTTATATGTTTAACATTAACATATTTAGGATAACTAAGGATATATCGCAAACTTTTGAGTTCTTAATGCGATATTTTTTTAGATTTTATCCCTCGCAAATGAGAGGGAAAAAGCTTCATATAAATAATTTTGGTTTATTTGTGTATAATGTTCTGTTTTAATAAATGTAATTTTACAAATACAAAAATTTTTATGCATTTTTTATAAAAGAAAAAATATTAAAAATTAAACAAAAATGGGAAGAAATTAAACACAATTTGTGTAAAAAATGTAAACATTTTTTGTTCCAAATTAAACAAATTATGTTCAAAAATCAACACTATGTTTAAAAGAAATAGTTGTGTAATTTTAGGTCGACAATAGCTTGTAAAGTGTTGCCTACTATTATCGACCTAATTTTCAGCAAAAGTGTTTTAGAGTGTATATGACTACAATTGAAATCGACAATCTTTGCTTTTTTATGGCAAATTATTGTCTTTTGCTGTGACATACACATATTGATTGTACTTAACAATTTAATTGCAATTTTTATACCAATATTTTTTACATTTTCTTGTTTACTTGTAAATTTTCTTTAATTTTTCAAAATTTTTGTTAATTTTTTTTACATTTCAAACTTTTCAAATAATAAAAATTTATTCAGCAAGAAGAAGAACAGTTGAAATCAAATTATTATTAAAAAATCATTGCTTGACTAATTTGTAATCATACTGTTATCTCACTTATTATTTAATGATTATTTTTAATGATTTTGAATATAATGTTATTTTTGTCGTCATACTTTTTTTAAATCATACTATTTTTAAATGATAACCATTTTTAAATTTTTACAAAAAGTAAACATTAAATGATACAATTCAAACAAATGCTTGATTATCATGACAAAATATATGATGAAATGAAACAAAAATAACTATTATTTGTTTTCGACAACCAAATATTGTTATAGAAACTATAATATGACCGTCGTGATCATGTCGTAACCATGGTTTTTCTTTGCGTGTACCATTATATAAAAAAGTAAGGTTGGATATTTTGTTTAAATATGATGTGAGTATTACACCTCAAATACAAAGCAAAGCCCTAGAAAACAGTTCTTCACTACTTACAATTTGGCA
This sequence comes from Phyto melanocephala, assembly GCA_941918925.1. Classification (NCBI taxonomy): domain Eukaryota; kingdom Metazoa; phylum Arthropoda; class Insecta; order Diptera; family Rhinophoridae; genus Phyto; species Phyto melanocephala. The sequence goes on along the minus strand of OW799233.1, from coordinate 28,329,478 downwards.
TCTAAATAAACCCATTATTTTAACATGGCGATGTCATTGGAGGCAAGTACTTACCATCCTCGCTTACAAATAGGGACTTAAATAAGTACTTATTACGGTTGCTTATAAATAGGTACTAAAATAAGCACTTACACGCAAAGAAAAACCATGGTTACGATATGATCACGAAGGTCATATTATTTTTTCTAAAACAATATTTGGTTGTCGAAAACAAGTTATAGTTATTTTTGTTTCATTTCATCATATATTTTGTCACGATAATCAAGCATTTGTTTGAATTGTATCATTTAATGATTACTTTTCGTAAAAATTTCAAAATGGTTATCATTTAAAAATAGTATGATTTAAAAAAATTAATTTGACAAAAATAACATTATATTCAAAATCATTAAAAATTAAAAATAATCATTAAATAATAAGTGAGACAACAGTATGATTTTTTGTAATAATAATTTGATTTCAATTGTTCTTCTTCTTGCTGAATAAATTTTAATTATTTTAAAAGTTTGAGATGTCAAAAAAAGGAACAAAAATTTTGAAAAATTAAAGAAAATTTAAAAATAAACGAGAAAATGTAAAAAAATATTGGTAAAAAATTTCAATTAAATTGGTAAGTACAATCAATATGTGTAAAGAATGAGATCGATAAAACCCTAACACGAATAAAACGCAATAACTTTAAAACGAATTAATCCATTTTAATGAAAATAGCGTGGTTTAACAATAAAATAACAGTAAATTAAAATATTAATGCTTTTTGTAAAAATTCAGCTTTTTCTGATGAACTGTTTCACCTTTTCCGGAATTGAGACCATGAGGGTTTTGATCTTTAGTAACTTTATTGCTGGAATAAGACCATTTCTGGGAAAAAATTTTAGTAGTATTAACAACTTGTTTTGTATCCTTCAGCACTCTTTTGACTAAAGCCCAGTAACGTTCGATGGGCCTTAGTTCTGGACAATTAGGTGGATTTGCTTCTTTTGGCACTACCACTATATTATTTGTTTCATACCATTCTGCTGCAGATTTACTATAATGACACGACGCTAGGTCGGGCCAAAAATATGTTGACTTATTGTGTTTTCGTATGAATGGAAGCAACCTCTTCTGCAAGCACTCCTTGATGTAAATATCAGTGTTGATAGTCCCAGTAGTAAAAAATTTACTGCTTCTTTCTCCGCACGTGCATATAGCTTGCCAAACTAAGTACTTCTTTGGAAACTTTGTCTTTTTTTGGAACTTAAATTGGTCATCGACATTACCTCTTCCATCGGCCACATAATAACTTCGCCCTGGGAGCTGAGAAAAGTCGGCAAGAACGTAAGTCTCATCATCCGTAATACAACACTCATATTTGTTGATAAAATTTCTAAGCAGTTCTTTGGCACGACTTTTTGCATCCAAGTTTTTCTTCGAATTTCTGTCTGGCACTTTCTGAACCTTGTAGGACTTAAGGCCTTCATATCTTTTAACCTTCCTTACAAAAAAATCGGAACAGTTTGCTTTTAAGGCGGCTTTACGGTTTGAGAGGTTGGGATTTTGGTTTAGAAGACTAACAATCTTTGAAGCTAACTGTGGGTCAGTTATACCTTTTTTAGCTCCACTTCCAGCTTTCCTTTTAATACTACGACGTTCGTTATACACTTTTATCACACGCGAAACTGTTTGTCGTGACACCTTTATCTCATTTGCAATAGATTTGTAAGTACGACTGGGATTTTTTAAAAAAATTGTTATTATTTTTTCACGCACTTTTTCTTCGGAATCCATTTTCAAACAAACTAATAATCCGATTATGCTATTATTTTGTACACATAATTTGACAAGTTTTTAAATGCAAACTTGATCATAAACAGTTATATTTTTTGTGCATGAAGAAAGGTGGAATTAAAAATGTGTGTTAAGGTTTCACTGATCTCATTCTTTATGTTACAGCAAAAGACAATAATTTGCCGTAAAACAGCAAAAATTGTCGATTTCAATTGTAGTCATATATGTATATGATTCTTGAACGATACTTTAATTAAACATAATAATGATAACTGGTAACCAGTATTATTTTAAACATAATCATACAATTCAATCATAGTATGTTGCTCTTCGATTATGGTTACCACAACCATATTTTTTCTCTGCGTGTACTTTTATAGCAATAAACAAATAAGAGTGCTATATTTGACCGTGCTAAATCTGATAATACCCTTCACCATCATGTACATACATATGTATAATACCACATCGTAGCTTAACCTATACTTCATGTTATACGCCATTTTTCTTTATTATTTTCGACGCCATCCTCGATTTTGAATTTTTACGTGGTTATCTGTATTCTATTAGTCAAGTCCTTTTTTTGATACCCATATTGATGGGGTTAAAACAATTTGATCCGCCATATTGTTTTAGACGCCATCTTGGATTTTAAATTTTTCAATAATTTTCTGTATTCTACTGGTCAAGCCTTTATTTGATACCAATATTGAGGGGGTTCAAGAAGTTACATATTAAAATACTAGATTTGACCCATACATAAATTTATTATCTGCCATTTTGTAGTGGTGGCCGACATGAATTGTATTTTTTTATAGTGCTCTTTCGGTTGTCTAGAAGCAGAAAAAACTATTTTTCGTTTGTAAATTTTTGGAATCACACACATAATTAAAACATCTATCACATTTTCTGGAAGTTCTTGACAGATCTTCTATTTCTGCTGCCAATGTAAAAGTTCAGCTTCAAGTTTATATTTTAGTAGTTTTTTATCTGTTTCTTCATACGTAAACAAATCGTCTACAAGGATTGGAATTAAATTGGTTAAGTCTAATGAATAATGTTGAATGCTTTTTGGCAGAAGTTTAGGGACGTTTAATAAATTTACAACGTCTTTTGAAAAACGTATTCTACATCGTTTATAGGATGATTTCGTTCAAATCTTGGCTTTTCAACTGGAATTTCTATGCCAAAGCAAATCTTCTGTGTTTCTTCAAAAATTATTTTAAATACTTTTTTTTTGTTGAAGACACATTATTTTATAACTTTTATGCTGACATTTGTTATCACAAATTCCATTCATCACATGCTGATTTTCCATTTTCAAGCAAATAGCAATTCAATAATTTAAAATATGTGTTTGTATAGTTTGGACCTATTTATGTGTTTAAAAAATGAAATGAAAAAAAAATAAACATGCAATTCCATTGTGGGTAAATGCCATCTAACATTTTTTTTCTAAACGAAAGGATCAAACATGTACTAAACGAATTTGTTTCCCCTACGCATACTTCTAAAACTTTGTGTTACTTTTTTTTCTATTTTTACCACTAAACTCATTTAACATTAAATATGTAAATTTTTACAACAATTACAACGAAAAGCAATTTTTTCGCAAGTCACCCATAATTCAGAGAAAGTCATAAAACTAATGGTTTTGGGTTTTTTATTTACTCTGAGAAATTACAAAAATAACTTAGGTGTTCAAAATACACAAATATTTCAATCTGCTTCAGTTTTTTTACTTGTTATAAACTTCAGCTGTCAAAGGACGGACATACAAAAACATTTTTTTCCCTTTTCTCATTTATTTCAAACTTCACATAAGATGATAGTGCAGAGAGAGTATTTTTGTCTCTCTTTTTTATAAATGGAGTTTGACAATCCTTCACCTGGGCTGGCACCGCTACCTGTATAAGTGTACCCTGCTTAATATGTAAAAACTGCGGTTACCTGATGGGTAAATACATATGCCTTGGTGAGTTGTGAGAATTTGAAAAATGTTTTTGTTTTCTAAGTAAAATAAAATAGAATTTTAACAAGAAATCTTATATTTATTTATTTTTCTATAACAGTAAAAATCAAAAAACGTTTGATGATTATTGCATCACTTAAGAACGGCTGCACCGATTTCGATAATGTTTGACATAAAATTTACCACACCCACTTTTACAATCACTTTTTTAAGTTATATAGAAACGGAGAACGGCTGGACCTTTTTTCTTTTATGAAAACCTATTTGGCTAATATTTGTTAAAGTTTGTATAATTTTCTATACAAATAAAAATTAAATGATGTCGGTTGCTAAGCATATCACCGTAGAACGGCTGTATCGATTTTGCTATTTTTTAAATTTTATATGAAGCTTATAATTAGAAGTGGGTTTTACTTTTATCTCATTTATTTTATTTTAGCCAACAAACGATACGATCGGAGCTGGGGAAGTGATACCCCCATACGAAAAACTCATTGTATGATTTATTTCAGGAATAATAAATGTTAGAGTTTTCAATTCTAATATTAAAAATTTTAATAAAATTGGATCAAATGAGGGGGCGTAGTACCTCCATAAAAAGAAAATATATTTAATGGTTTAACTCAAAAACTATAATTGGTATAGACTTTACATTCTGTATAATTAGCTACAATATTAGTTTACTATATCGTGTCAAAATCTATAGGATTAAGGAATGGAAATGGTGCTTCCAAACAGAAAAATACATTTAATGTCATTTCTGAAAAACTGTAATCTCTATTTGGTTTAAATTTAGTACAAACTACTTTTGATAAAAATGTCTTAATGAGAATAAAAATGTTCAGGACCGGAGACGGGGGATTGATACACTCATACAAATGAAATACTATTTATAACAATTATGGCAGCTAATTTTAAAATTTATCTTCTATTAAATAAAAGGTGTTTTTTTAAGCCCGATAGAACTTGAAATTGTAAAAAATAACACAAAAAATTAAATTGTAATCAAAATTTTTTTTTTATTCGAAAGATCAATAATATTAATAATAACATTAATATTTGAAAATGATTTCGGGCATATGGGCACCGCGGCTGTTCTTGACGAAGCGCATTCTGGACGTCCGTTGTTTTATCGCAAAATTGTGTTCAGCGATGAGGCGCATTTTTGGCTTAACGGGTTTGTTAATAAGCAAAATTGCCGCATATGGAGCGAGACCAATCCACAAGAGACCCTACAGACTCGATTACATCCAGAAAAATGCACCGTTTGGTGCGGTTTTCACGCTGGTGGCATCATCGGACCTTATTTCTTCAAAAATGAGGCCGGAGCTCGCGTTACGGTCAATGGAGATCGTTACCGCACCATGATCAATGATTTTTTGTTTGAAAATATGGATGACATTGATCCGGAGGAGATGTGGTTTCAACAGGATGACGCTACGTGCCATACGGCGAACGCAACCATCGACTTATTGAAATCAAAATTTGGCGATAAGTTGATTTCGAGAAATGGACCTGTCAATTGGCCTCCAAGGTCGTGCGATTTGACACCTCTCGATTATTTCCTGTGGGGCTACGTGAAGTCACTGGTTTATGCTGATAAACCAGCAACAATTGACGCCTTGGAGGCCAGCATTGTTCGTGTTATTCGTGACATACGGCCAGCAGTGCTCGAAAAAGTGGCCCAAAATTGGACGTCCAGAATGCGCTTCGTCAAGAACAGCCGCGGTGCCCATATGCCCGAAATCATTTTCAAATGTTAATGTCACGTATTGATCTTTCGAATAAAAAAAAAACTTTGATTACAATTTAATTTTTTGTGTTATTTTTTACAATTTCAAGTTCTATCGGGCTTAAAAAAACACCCTTTACAATGCAAAAACTTTGTTGCGGCTGGCAAAGCGGTCCAGGTTCTGCTAGTACACACAAAGAAAAAACATGGTTGTGGTAAACATAATCAAAGGGTATCATACTATGATTGAATTGTATGATTGTGGGTAAAGCATATAATGGTTGCCAGTTATCATTATTACGTTTATCAAAAGGATCATGCAATAATCATAAATAAACTTCGCTTTTATCTGCGGCAAATTATTGTATTTTGCTGTTTTGATTGCACCTTTTTTGTTGCAGTTTTTAGACCAATTTTTTACATATCTCTTTTTTTACACCTATTATTTAATAATTATTTCTATTTTAAATGCTATTAAATATAATGTTGTTTTTGCGAAAACATCATAATATTATTGTCATCATAATTTTTTAAAGCACAACCATAACGATGTTTTTATGAAAAGTAAACACTAAATGATAAAACTCAAACAAATATTTGATTATTGTAACAAAATAAATGTTTAAACAAAATTGGGTGATTCACAAGGTGTCTTATCATGTCATATTGTCCTATTGTCCTAAAATTTTACAATGGTTTAAAAATGTTGTTGTTGCTTTTCAAACAAAAAGTGTCTTATAATAATAGAACTGTGTACGCTATGTTTATTGTGCTGTCGTATTTAATAAGCAGAGACCTGTGCTAAACGGCTAAGCCGGCTAAGCCACGCCGCAACAATTTTTGTAAGCTGTCGCCGTTCATTGTATAATTTTATCGGGCCGACATCCAAATTTGAGTGCAGTTGCTAATTTTTGATAACAAATCACTGGTGGCGTCAAATAAGATCGGCTAAGGACTCTGCTGTTTTTGTTTATCAAACAAAATTTAATTCAATTTGTAATTTATTTACTTGAGTTTGCCATTACAACATCTAAAATGTACTTTTCGCACAAACTGGCTATTATTTTGTTTTTTTTACTTGTTTTTGGCATTATGAAAGAAAATATTCATTTTTATAATTGTTTTACATCAGCTGATTTAAATTCAAAATAGCACACTTAATTATGAGGGGTTGTTCACAATAGTCTTAATTTTTCATGCTATTATAATAGGACATATGACTTTATGACACTACTGTGAATCCCCCAAATAAATATAATTATTGCTTGTTTTCGATCACTAAATATTGTTACAAAAACTGTAGTATGACGTCGTGATCACGTCGTGTAATAATAAAATAAGCTTATTGATTGTGGTTTCTCGTTTACATTAAATATACCACAATTATAAAAAAAACTAAGCGGCCCTCAATCAATAGGTGATCAATTCTTATTTTGTGAAACGGTGAAATGAAACATTTTTTTACAATATCATATTATTTTTGTGGAAATAATGAAAAGAAAAAACTTACCGCAAAATATTTGTACGCGTTCACATTTCTGACATTTATTTATGTTACACCTTTAAACCTTTAATAACTAATAACTAAAGACCGAGGCACATATAATCCATCATATGTCATCTGTCAACTGACATTAACGTTACGAAATTAGTATGTACTTTTTAAATGGATATTGAATCTGCCAAATTAAAATTAAACGTCAGCGGATAGCTGTCAAACTACTCAATGTACCTTAAAAGTTATCTTACTTTATTACTTTTCGTTGACAGTAATGTAAGCTTTTTCTTAAGCTTAAAAGAATACCCGTATTTCAACATATAATTGTGTGATTTTCTTATCATGTAATATTGTTCTAAAATTTTACAATCATTTTAAAATGTTGTTTGTTGTTGCTTTTCAAACAAAAAGTGTCTTATAATAATAGAACTTTGTACGCTATGTTTATTGTGCTATCGTATTTAATAAGCAGAGACCTGTGCTAAACGGCTAAGCCAAGTCGCAATATGACGCAGTTGCTAATTTTTGATAAAAAATAACTGGCGGCATCAAATAAGATCGGCTAAGGACTCTGCTGTTTTTGTTCATCAAACAAAATTTAATTTATTTATGATTTGCGCAAAACTGAAAAATGGAAAATATTGTGGTAAGATCTAATTTAATAAATTCATGGATTAGAATTAAAAAATATTTTAATTTAGCCAAAGCCGAAGCTGATTTAAATTCAAAATAGCACACTTAATTATGAGGGGTTGTTCACAATAGTCTTAATTTTTCATGCTATTATTATAGGATATATGATTTTATGACACTATTGTGAATCCCCCAAACATGTTTCTACCGCAACCAAAATTAGTTGTATTAAAAAAAAACATCTTGAAGTGCTTCCACTCTGTCGTAATTTTTTGTCCTCAAACTCGTAATACGATTGACGTTAAAGTTTTCAGGATTTTAATGAGGTAACAAGGCATTTAATTATACTATTAATCAAAAAAATACAGTGTGGGCCAAAAGTGTATAAACATTTAAATTTTTTTTTATTATTTTTTATTGGCCCACCCTAAATGTTAAATATATAGCACGAAAATAAAAGTAACAGAACCATATGTTTTTTCAAATTTGTCAGTCACTATAAAAGATAACCCAGAGTTAAATTTTTAAATAAATATGTATATGCATAAGAACTTTTTGAGTTGTTTTGCTGGTATATGCTCGTAAATATGTAAAGTGAGATGTTTTTTATAATTTTAAATTAGTATGAGATAATAAGTCGCAAAGTTTGTTTATTCAAAAATAGGTAAGTGAAAGTGTACAACATATTAGTTTTCAGTTAAAAATAGTGACGGATGACGCATGTTGGATTTTATTTGCCTTTGCCATTACGGTGATACTTTAATTTTAATTAAATTTTTTTAATTTATTGCTTCTATGTATGTACTTATTAGTATATTAATGCATATATATTATGCATATATATTAATGCAGTTGCATTAGTTAAATGGGAATGATAAAAGGTTACCATAATACAAACGAGAATTGACTACAAATCGAACGAGTTGAAATGAAAACATAGAGTGAAAAAATATGAAAATTATAAAACTTTCTTCACTTTACTAGAATTGGTCCTTCAGTTTAGTTTAACATACGCAACGTCCAAAAAATTTCTTTTTTTTATTTTTTCTGCTGAAAGAGCTGAATGCTACCTGCTGCCATTTCCAAGTATATTGTCTATCCACTATATTTATCTGTTTCTGACATTGTCCTCGTAAAGACTTAAAATTCTTTTACATTTGTAAAGTCAATTAAAAAACTCCGCAGTATTAACAAATATTCAATCTATATTTTAATTATTTAGTTTAAAAGTTGTTTGGTTTTGATATTAAACATTTTTCAGAGTCAATAAAAATGCATCATTTAATGTTCTAAGTAAATGCAATTAAAAAAAATATCAACTATATCAACTTCTCTTTTTAGTGAGCTGCCGCCTGAAACCTATTATTACAAAATTTTAACACTGCTTACTGTCATTTGTTCTCATGTGGGACACGTGTTATGCCAACATAAATACTTGTACTTTATGCTTTCAACACATTTCAAAACAATACTATTTCAACCACCTCAGAAACCTAAGAAAATTATATCACTTAACATAGAGTCTGCTAAGGATTCTCTACCTCTTAAAATTGGGGGTGAGTTTTACTCGTAATTTATATATGTATGTATTTGCGATCAGTTTTATTAGCGCGTGTCACGCTTCTATTCCTGTCGCACTGATCGAAACTTTTGTTTCTGCTACATTATGCTGGTATTAATTTGAGTTTGTGTGTTTTTTCTGGACATAATTTAAATACATTTGCTTACTTTTTTTATATTGAGGGGACGTTTTTCTTACTTTTGTCGTGCGTGTAATATTGGGTTTTTTAATAACGACCTTTGTTGTTGCAATTTCTTTAGATCCTTAATAGGGGCAGTGGGTTTAAAAGTGAAAATTGCATGACAAATTTTGCGTAGAGTGACAATTTTAGATGATAATTAGTTGGAATCGCATTAATTTTCTTCAAATAGGAAAGAATAATATGCAAAGTAAAATAAACAATTTAGTATCACCGGCAAGCATACATTGGATGTGAGTGCTATGGGGGAAATTAGTTTAGGGCAAATGCTAGCTATTACGAAGGACGCTGTGATGAGGATTGTAGATAATCATCAATCTACAATGTGAAGTCATAATAGTCTAAAGTAAACTAGTTACGGGACTCAGTGAGGTCAATGATACCTCTTCGGTATCCTTGTAATCACTGAGGAACGAAGAGGGGTCGAAAAGCGAACCGTTTGTCGAAGAGGTCTACTACGGTATCCCCCTACATGTACATACATATACATATGTATATAAAATAAACAAACAAACGCTGAAAAGTGCAAATTGCGAATGAACGTGAGTAAGACCAAATACAATAAAGTTAACTTAACGCACTCTGGCAATCTGTTCCTTGGCTGAAAAACTGAATAATTTTACTTAGATTTGCAGCTGGATAATGCACTAACAGCGATATCGATAGCTGGCTCTACAAAGCAAAAAACGTATTTGCAAAGCTACGCTATATATCTCGGCAGCTAACGAATGCAACAAAAATAAGAATTTTCAATTATAATAAAAATCTGCATATGGAAGCGAATAACGATTCGCTAGGGACCCAGCGACGATTTAAATGGGAAAAGGATTTTGAAAAACAAATTTTTTATATGTAAGTAATATTTTTGACAGCCATAAAACAAAAAATTCGTGTATTATGGCCCTGCAACTGCAGTTCTCCAAACTGTACATGAGGTGAAAACAAATACAAATTGAGCACGAGATGGCCTGCAAAAATTAAAATGGATTGGACACACGATACGGAAACATTCTAATAATATAGCCAGAAAACCTTTGGCATAGAACCTGAAGTAGAAGTTTGACGAATATAATAAAGCCTGCAAACGAGGATTTCAACGGGAGACAAAGACCTCAGATATTACAAATTTCAAGAGAAAATAGTCTAAAGGTGTGACATCCCATTGTTTCACGCTCTGTATGGCTCGTAGCGCCGCCTGGTTGAAACCAGAGCTCACCGAGACCATGAGTTTGAAACGTTAGAGATAACGGCTACCGTTGACGGTAACGGTCTGATTTGCCTCATTTTTAAATAAATATGGACAAATGATTCCATTAGCCAAAACCTCACCATGCCGTTGATCACTGGCTAAACGATTCTAAACAAATATGACAAAGCAGTTTGATATGAGTCATGCGTGATCTGTAAAAAAAAATACTATAGAAATTCAAACCTCTTGATGAATCACCAGATATATATGTAGTTAGCACAAACTTTATAAGCCACAAGGAAAGTTTCTAAATTCCTTTTTAAACTGATACAGGTACTGTTTTATCACCAACATTATTTATCGGTCGGTATACTAGTATTTGCTATGTAAATGCCTATTACTGAACTTGTGATTTCATGCTAAAAATGGTGTCTCAGTAAAAATTCCGTTTTTGATGTATGTCTTTTTTTGTGAAAGTGGCAACTCTAATATGTTTATTCCGATTACTAAAAATGGAGCGCTTTACGAAAAAATAACGCGTTTTAATTGCAAAAACTCTAATGCAAAAAATTAACCTAATGTGTCAGCCATTCGAGGAGTGGTCTGAAAATTTGAATTAAACAACCCAAGAATTTAAAATTTTCACGAAGCGTTACGCATTCCTTCTCAGCAGAGCCTTTGTTGCCATTTGACGAATATTTTAATACATACTTAATCGGAACATTTATTCTTTAAAATCCAATAAAATATCACAAATATTTAAAAAAAATATGTTTTTTTTTTAATAAAAAAGTGCATTCTTTTTTGAGACACCCTTCTTAACTCGGAAAGTGATTTATTGATTTTTACGAAAGGTCTTAATTCACGTTCTTATTTTTTTTAATTTTCATACGTTTTCAATATACTACATTCTTTTTGTAACAGAACAGAAGATTCTCTTGAGGAATTTTTTTATCTTATAGGTATGTGTGACGTAACCTATTTTTTTGATTTTAAAATAATTTTATAAAAGATGGTTAATCACTTGTTCAAAAAAAAAGTTTTTTTCACACTTTAGCTATACTTTCACTAATAAATTTTGAAATCTTTCACTTCTACACCTTATTAAATCAATATTTTTCTTATCTTCTTGATAAGTCAAATAAACAATCATAAAACCTTTTGTAGAAAACAATTTAAAAATTAAACTTTGCCATCCCTATATAAAACCCGTAATATACAGTAAAGGATAATTTTCTCAGGATCTTTTAAATATGCTGGCATGTTGCTAAAGACATGCGACAATATGTTGCTGAAAACATTTGCAAGAATGCAGGAAGTAAAATAGTTCTAGGATTTTTATTAAAACCAAAAACACAACACTCTCACGAGCCAGCATATTAATACAACGGTATACATCAGAGAATGACAATACGCGTTATTTGGCGTATCCACACTTCAACTAAACGAAAAAAAACAATATAAGAAATTCTTATAAATTTTATACATTCACAGAAATTAAGAAAACAAAAAAAATATTTTTTTAGATTTAGGATTTATCAATAAATTTGTAAATGCAAACAAAAAAATTAAGAAAATATTTATTTTTTTCAATTGCAATTTTATTTTAAACGATACAAGAAATATTTTACAAGAGTAAAATTATTTTAAGCAAACGTTTATTTGATAATATTTTGAATATATTTTTTGATCTCATGCATATTTTTATTATATAAGAAGTGCCCTATAAAGTCAAAACTAAACTGAATTCTTTATTTTTATAATTTTTAAAGAAATCATCAATTTAGCAAAAAAAAAATTAAGACTAAAATAAAATATATAAAGTTATTTGCAGTAGTAAATTGTTATATTTTGATTATAATATTAGCATTGTCCGAGTACTTGCCCGTTACACTATTGCTGAACCTTTTCTTGCTGTCTTTGACCTTATAAGTTCTCATACACAGGTTATAGGGTTTAAATGTTACGGTTACACATATGTATGCTGTTTAATATATGTATTTCGTATTTGCCTTGAATAATGTAATTAAGATTATATTATCACAGCATACTGTTTGCAGTCGATTTTTTATGTCAAAGGAATAGAACAATTCTAAAAAAAAATTTTTAATTAAATAGGCAGTTTTTGTATAGTGTATATTGTATTTAACTACTAGTTTTTTTAATTAAATTATCTACAATTTTATTTAAGTTAAAGTTTGTCTTATTCAAAAAAAGAAGTTTAAAAGTTATTTAAAATTTTTTTCTGAAATTCATCATCCCGCGGTATACGTACAGGTTTTCATATATATAAAATAACACACCATTCTCAATATATTCATTAATGTTCATCCAAAAATACAGCACTTAAATAAATATAATTTTACAAACTTTTCGTAAAGGTATTACCTATAAATTTGGGAACTACAAGCAAAAGTATTTATATAAATCTGGTGCCATAAAATACAAATATGATATGCATATAGGCTCTATCTGATATTCTGGGTCTAAGTGAAGTACCACTAATTAATTTTGAAAGAAAATCTAAGTTTTGATTCGATTTCAATAAAATAAGGATTATTATATTTGTTTTGTTTTTGCCGATTAAAATTTTTATTTAATATTCCAAAATTGCATAATAATTTCTTCCCTGAAATTTCATGTTAGTAAAACTAAGATTAGTTATGCCATTTTGTCATGATTTCGTAATTTAATTTTCTACGAATTTTGGTATGTAGATTTATGGTTAAACGCCAATTTTGCAATTTTTCCATATTTTCTTAAAGTGTTTTTGTTGTATATAATAATGAATTAAATACTTTTCTGAATACTTTATATGTAATCAAATAATATTTGCTTTTGTTTTTAATAGGAAAAAAAGAAAATTTTTCCAAATGAATTTTTATACGTTTTTGATTTAATAAAAAATCATCATTAGCTATTACAATAGCGTTAAAATGGTATTGAATAAGAGAAAAAACCTTAATAAATAAGTCCTTATATAATAAAGGTGTTTGAATATGTATATTAAATTTAAAAAATACTTTTTTGATAGCTACATATACATAGGTATATAGGAAAAACGACAAACTAAAAATACTTAAGTAATTTTTTTGCAATACAACATTGTCGATCTCTGGTACGAATACAAAATCATAAACATACATACAAACATACACCACTTTCCCACTCACACTATTTATTGCTCTTCTCTTTCTTGAGCAGTCATAAAACAAAATAAACAAACATGATTCGTGGTTGTTAAACTACAGGCACACACAACAACAACATAACAATTTCGTTATAAACACAATGGGCAAGTAGCCATTACTGCGTTTTGATTGGTGGAAATAGATTGAAAAACATTAACCAGCTAAATTGGGTATAAAAAGGCAATCATCACCGTTTGCGGATTCAATTAAGGGCCTCGTGTTCAGCGGAGAACAACGTTGTACACGTATTGTTGGTAAATTTGTAATAGTAAAAACAAGTAAAAAGAATTCATAAAAACACAAGTGATTTTGAATAAAAAAGATTTTTTGTATAAAAAAAAACTTAAACCATTTACAGGAATTTTATAATTCTGTAAAAAATATAGCAGAGGATTTTAGTACATAATTGTGAAAAATTTATTTGCGTTTATATTTAATGCAATTAATTAATTTACATAAATACACAGCAAGTTGTGCGCCAATATCATCAATTTAATTAATTGAATTTGATTTAATTTTTACGCGTGCTGCCATTGATTAAGCAGTATGAACGAACGGATTAAGTTGCAAAGCGAAAAACATTTAAATTAAAGTAAAACCAAATCAAAAACAATTAAATAAATTACATACTTGAATAATCGTGTGAAAATTTCAATTAAGTTAAAAAAAAAAAACAAAAAAAAACGTTTCGTAATTAGTTTCTATATCTAAAAAATTAATTTATGTGAATTGTAAGAAACATGGAGCATGCAGCATTTGAAGATGGAATATTTACAGATTTTGGAGGACCTTTAAGTCCTTTAGATGGTAAAGCTTTAACACCCACTTCAGCAACCATGACCACAGGTCCCCATGGCATGCATTCGGTAATGTTGAGTTTACCACCTGGAGCCACAGTTATGCATCAGAATAACAATTCCGATCTGTGTTCACAACGTTTGCCGGACTGTCAAACTTTGCTATCGGCCGGCTCACCCAAAATGGATCCTTATAAATCCTCTACTCCTGATTATGAATCGAAAATGGAATATGTCACTAAAATGGGTTGCTACTCGCCCACACAAAAATATGAATATTTAGCGGGAGCTACAAATGGAAATGCACAAAAGTTAGAACATCATCAGCAATACTCTCCACCACCGCCGACAACTAATGGTTTGCAACATCATCATAAACTACAAATGCCAACGCATCATCACCACCATCAACAGCAGCACCAGCAACAACATCATCATCATCATCAGCATCAAAATCATCATTCACCCAGTGCCATGTTAAGTGATTACCATCATCATGCTCTGCATACCAATGGCAAATTGGAATATGATCCCCACACCCATCATCAGCAACAACAACATCAACATATTGCACATATCTACGGCAGTCCACATCACAACTCCCATCATGAACTTATTAACACCAACGGTTCTAATGAGCAACATAATATGTCATTAACTTCTAATGGTTTAATCACCACCAATAATTCAACTCTTGCCAATAATGGCAATGCCGACGGGGTACTTTTACAGCCACCCCTAGGAGGTGTCATCTCTACCCCAAATTCGAACACCAATAATAATTTATCATCGTCAACATCATCGTGTAATAATCTTAACCCATCACCAACTGGCGGTGGAGGTGGCGGTCTCTCGAATGGCATGAAACTTAATAATAAAGGTAAACACGATGACATTTGTTCGCCCCCCAATGTCGATGCTAATATAAACGGAGCCAACACTACGGGTGGCAGTAATAGCAATTCGGTCTCCAACAACAATACACCACCAGCTGTCAAAAAAACTGATAAAAAGAAGGGTGACCCAAATGGCACAAAAAAGAAAAAAACCAGGTAAGAACAATAACAAATTAATAATTAAAAAAATTAATTGTGATTATTAGGAAAAATTAAAAGCCAAACCCTATTTTTTTAATTTTTTTTTTAAATATGTTTTTTTTACTTCTGGGGAATTTAATTTGTTCTTGCCACTCAATTTTATTTGAATAGATATTTTTTTTTATAATATTAAAAGTTTATATTTTCAAAACATTAATTTTCAACTTGAGACAAAAAAAAAATCAAAGTTTTAATTTAAAAACTGTCTTATTGTGGATATTTGTCATCCGGCATAGATCTAGAACAGCCGCCTCCAACACCTAAAGCTTAAGTTATAGAGCAGCTCTCTGGTGATGCCAAGACTAATTTTAAGGCGCTTGTTCATATCTTGAACTGTGATTTGTAAATAAATATAATGTATTCTGGAAGATTTACAATTAAAGTAAATTAGAATAAGAAAGGAATGGGAATCAACATTTGGTAGATAAAATAGGAATGGATATTAAAATTTTGAAAAAGTTAACCTTTTAATTTACTCCAAATTTAGTAAACTGAAAAAAACATTTGTAAGTTTATTATTTATTGGTCTATTCTAGCTAAAGTTTACTTTAATTTTTTACAAATATTTTTTTATAATGTAGAAAAACATTTTCCCGACTCTCCCCTTGTAAACTTTTTCCGTATCACAAGTTAATTTATTAAAAATTAACTTAAGCCAGACAAAGGCCAGTATGCAGTTCTACCTAAGTTTCAGGTTTCCATTAAAAGTATGCATATAAAACACAATCTAAAATTCAAGTTTGAAAAAGTGTCAGGTAACTTTCGGTTTTCTAGTACGTAGCTACATATATCCTACAAATATAATAAATGTGAATGTTTGTATGTTTGGATATTTGTTACTCAATCACGCAAAACGGCTGAACGGAACTTAATGTAATTCGGCACATAGATAGATAACAACCTAGATTAACACATAGGCTACTTTTTATCGCAATAATAACGCGAAGTCGTTGGCAAACTCATCATAACACATCCTAAACGGGTTGTTTGTGTTGTAAATATTTTTATTTTTGTTGTTAATACTAAGTCTACCTTTTATCCCGATAACTACGCAGACCAAGTCGCGGGCACAAGCTACATTTGAATTAGGGTTTTTTTCCCGGAATTTTTCGTTTCCCGAGAATGCGAGATTTATTTCTTAATTTCCCGGGACCCCGCAGCAAAATAAATAAGAAGAAAATAAAAGAAGTAAAGCATAAAATGTCTATAATGTAAAAGAAACACTTCAAAACTATTAAAATTAATAAATAAACTTGAATTTAAAATATAAATTGAGTAAAAATATTTCTAATTGAAAAAAATATCATTCTCTAGATACGAGATCAAATATGAACACAAAAAACAAAAATACAAGTACTTCAGCTATGAGATCAAAAATAAAATCATTAGAATTCAATTTCAAAAACATGTAAATACAATGTGAAATTAAAACAAATATAACATAAAAATTTTTAACGACTTAGAAAATAATCTTTTAATACACTCAAAGCGTTTATGGACTGGTTAGAAAGTCTATTTCTAATTTTATTTACAAATTTCCCTGTTACAGAAAACATTCGTTCACTTTCTACCGATGTTGGACGAATAGTTACAAGCGCATTTAACAAATATATATATAATATTTTGAGTTTCTTGACCACTTTCCTTAAAAAAATTTTAACTCTTTCTTTATGGAAATTTTGAAGTATTGTTAACGTGGGCTGAGTTTTTCTGATTTTTCATATCAGCAAACTTTTTTACCCAAATTGCTTTGGCAATGGTTTTAAATGACGCATTAATCCGCTGGTGCTTCGGTCTTTACATGAAATTATCTTTGCACATAAAGAGCATACAGCAGTGTCATCAGCCTTCCTTTCAAAAAAAACTTCCATACTATTGAACTTTCCATCTAAAACAGTTTTGGTCCTTTTAATATTAAAAAAGTTAATAAAATTAACAGATTACCTCAAAAAGTATATCAAATTATTTGTAAAAATATTTTTAAACATAAAGTTAAGAAAAACCTTGAAGAAAATATCTTTATGAAAAAGAAATGTCGCAATACAATCATATGCTTTCAAGTCGTAGCCACTTTTTTCATTTCCCGGGATCCCGAAAAATAATCCCGGGAAAACGGGAAGATTAAATAACTCATATTCCCGGGACAGGAAATCCCGGCAAAAAATCCTAATTTGAATATGTTTTGAATATCCAGATTATTTTAAAAAAAATTTTTGCCGTTTGTTTAATTAAACACAAACAAAATCAACAAATTCAAAAGGAATATTTTCCCGTGTAAAAATAAATAAAATATTTTATTGCTGGAATTCAGGTGGAACTACATACTTTTTTTTTTTTTTTTTTTTTTTCGGGAAGGGAGGAAAATGCCTGACGCATCTCAGATACTGTCGTCACAGTTCTGGTATGTGGAGCTTGCATCCACTAAAAACCCCCTTTTGCCTTAGCAAAAGTACTAATAATAAAAAAATTATTTAATATTATAAAATTGTAGCAAAAAACTATTAAGTGTACTACTTAACTTTCAATTTTACCAAATTTAGTACAAATGTACCATAAATACCAACTATTTTTATATGCATGTATGTGCATGTGTTGCCAAAATCGAGTTTAGAAAAGGATAATGTATACATATTAGGTGGATTGAAACAAATAAATATTTTAATATACATAATCCTTTAATTTTTACAGGAACAAGGAAATTTCAAACCTTGTTTAAACTTATTTTTTCGAATGCAAAGATTTCAGCTACATTTTGTATTATTTTTTATAATTTCCTTAAAATATTTATATGAACAATTAAAACACGCTTTCACGTTTTCAGCCAATACATGTTCTGTGATATGAAACATTTTTAATAAAAAAAAGTATGATATCATATAAAAAACTTTTTATTTCATCATTTCATTCAAGAAGAACTGACAGCCTATTTCTTTGATATCATTCATTTTGTCTACAATGCACTTTTCAGTTGTTGTCTGCCGTTTAACGTTTTATAGTAGAATTAGTAGATTCATTTTGTGTTACTGTAGAACTTTTAGTATTTGTACACTTTATGTATTAGGTAGTAAAGACTGTAATACTATGTTCACACAGGCACCTTAATTGTCAATTTATAATATTATCGCAATTAAAGGCCTTATTGAGCTCAATTTACCATACTAAAAATTACTTATAAATTGAGCAATATATACTTAATTGTTTCACTTATTGTCTAAAACTCGAAATACAACTCTTGAGAAGTATGTTCAGTGAGAGGAAAATTCTATAGGTGGCATTTCTAATGTCAAACAATTAAATATACAAAAAATAAAAATTAATAGTTTAGTTGTGAAATTTAAATTTTACGGTTGTATCTACAGAATTTCGTTTCGAAATATAAATATGCAGTCAGTTCTCAAAAATTATGATTCTTGAAATAGAAATTGTATAACCACAAAAGAAAGGTTGATTGCAAGAACTGAACCAATTGAATTTGATATTCTGTTTTCTGGGTGTACCTAAGAAAAAAAAAAAAAATAAATAAATTGTAAAATATAATTGTGATGTTGTAATTGTATTATATATTTAAAACGCCATATACTTCATCGTCAAAGCATTCCACATTATATGGGACTTAAAATTATTCAACATAACTTGCGACGGTACAAAAGAAGTGCAACATGTTCTATTTACACTCACATAATTTACAACTCGTAATAACGCGTAAAGAAGTTCGTATTGTATTCTGTTCCGAAGGCTAGTTTTAGTGGAGTTTATTATTGAAATTATTATAATTAAAATTTTGACCTGCACATAACTACAAAAAATTCATGGCTCATAAAAAATAGCCAACAATATTGCCAACTATTTTCTAAATCGCCAAATAAGGACTCCAAACAAGTTTTAATATCGCCACGTTTGGCGAAAAATCTTACAACCCTGATAGCATGAGTAGAATAAGTGTCACATATTTACTTACATATGTATGTGTGCCGAGAGAAGGCCCTTTTCTTTAATTTCACAATCACAATATCTTGAAATATTTTGTGCGTCATATACGACTTTCTCCAATAAAATATTAGAGTAGCATGGCAGGCTAATTTAAAGCCCCGTTGGATGGTGAATGGGTCAGATCATTTCTTTCCAATCAAAAATTGCATTAATTATGGAAATTGGCAACTAATAATTATATCGGCGACGCACTGTGTTGCGGCTAGTGGAAAAGTAACTTTTTTCCGATTATTTTTTTCAGTGTGTTTAATGATGCAATTTTGTCACAGACATTCCAAGTAAACAAAAAACACATAAAGCTTATTTTTATGTTGGCCCGTTGATTTTTAATTGATTTTAAAAGTCAAATATACAAAATTTTCACGAAAAGAGGGGATTTCAGGGCTGTATTCAAAATGATCTCATTTGATTTTGGTGACAGATATTTTGATTCGGAAAAAAATCTGCCTTCGGACAAGTATCTTCTGTAAAAAAAAGGAATGTTGTTTGAGATTTTTTCATATGCACCTTTTTTAGAGCGAAAACCCGACTAAAGGTCAATTTTTCCTTAAAATTTGGGTTAGGTAAGCAATATCCAAAAAGTCCCAGAGAGTCCCAGTTCCAGACCACTACAGAAATGTTACATAATTTGTTTTCAACGAACTGTGAAAAAATCAGCTGCCCATACCTGCCCTCCTGGGAGTTATAGCGATTTTAGTATATCACTCTCAGTATTTATTCCATAGAAATAGAACGGAAATTCTCGGAATCACTTATTGAATAATTTAATCATATTGGTTTTCGGGTGACAAAAATGAAAAAAATAACTCTCTTAAAACTGAAGCTATTGACTTCAAACCGGTATCAAATTAAAGCTTTTATTGCCACCTTTCAAATAAGAAATAAAATATATTATGGTTTTATATAAAATTTCAGAGTTATTCAACAAATATCGAAAAATCATGAAAAATTGAGGTTTATAATTCTTGTTCGGACCACCCTATAATTTATTTTAAAAACTAATCATAGGGTATTTATCAGAAATAAAAGAAGAATTAAAATAAATTTTTTTTTAAATTTTTCGAATAATTTTTTTTTATTTTTGACTTTTGTTGAAAATTTGACCCAACAATTTTTTTCGGTGTAAATTTTTTTCACTCATTCTGTTTGGGAT
The DNA here is from genome assembly GCA_941918925.1 of Phyto melanocephala. Taxonomy (NCBI): domain Eukaryota; kingdom Metazoa; phylum Arthropoda; class Insecta; order Diptera; family Rhinophoridae; genus Phyto; species Phyto melanocephala. Next base: position 28,308,696 of record OW799233.1, on the reverse strand, counting down.
CTCATTCTGACCAATCTGTAGAAGTTTCTCATCGATACAATTAAAATTACAGTTTAGGCAATATGATTTCCAAAAATTTCTGGTTTCGCAACACTGTGCGACGGTGAAGTTAAGGTTTTCAGTTGAAAACACAACTGAAGTTTGTTTTTTATTTATAATCCATGCATATTTAAGATGCTTAACTGTTATTGCTTAACTTTTTCAATTATTTATTTATTTTATTTTCAATTTTTGTTTCTTGTAGAACTACGTTTACTGCCTATCAATTGGAGGAACTGGAGCGAGCTTTCGAAAGAGCACCCTATCCTGATGTCTTTGCCCGCGAAGAGTTAGCCATTAAACTCAATTTAAGTGAGTCTAGAGTACAAGTCTGGTTTCAAAATCGTCGAGCTAAATGGCGCAAACATGAGCCGCCACGTAAAACGGGTTACATTAAAACAAATACACCGCCCAATTCCACTTTAAATACCACTCTGGCAGCTCCATTTGCTACATTTCCACAAACAACAACTGTTACGCCGCCCGGTAGCATGGATAGCTGGACCAGTTATCAACCTCCCTACGAATTAGGTCCTCAATTTAGTCTACTCTCACCGGCAGCTAGTCCTTATGGCACCTACACCAGTCAGTATGGCACTTATGTTCATGAATCACAAATCTTTCCCATGCGTCACTTTGAATATGGTTCACCACCACGCGTAGAAATGTCATCAGGTGGTGCGGCTGAAGATCCACAAAAAATTCATACTCATGACGGTTCGGCATACATGGGACAATCACCAATGATGGGTGAGGATAATGGCTCCACGGCACATTTGCAAGATGTCAATACTGTGCAATTGGTTCATCAGCAAAATGGTTCAGAACCAAAATACATTAGTGTGAGTGGTGGTAGTGTACAGCAGGCTATAAATCCATTAGAGGCTAATGGTACGAGTGTGTGTCATCTCAGTCATGAGGGACAACAGCAATCGTCACAAACTCAACAGCAGCCACACGACAATGGAGTCACGGTATTGAAACAACATAACTACTCGAACGTGGGCACACCAACGGTTGCAGATGATGAATCGGGTTTGCAAATAAAACGTGAAGATAATTCACCTTCACATCATCAGCAACAGCAAAATGGCGGTGTAACACATAGCTATGTATTGCCGCCTTTTTTGCATTAAAAGAAATGCTTGCACATCATAAAAATCCATTCACGTTTAATAATCATCATACTGCTGAAACACGTAAGAAATGGCAACAGCGCAAACAACAAGAAATCGATTTAAAATTTAAACATTTCCGACGGCCATTTTAAATAAAGCGGTAATAATGTCATTTAATAATTGAAAAAAAAAAACAACAACAAAATGTACCAGTTTTTGGCTTTAACTCTTATTTTAACTAAACTTAACCTTAGAAATTAGGAAAATTCTGAAATTTTTGTATGTGCAAAGCATTTCTCTTGTTATATAAAAGTTTTATATGTTTTTTTTTAATTTTATTTTTTATTATAATTATAAAGTTTTAACAACAAAATCCAAAGTCTTGTCCGAAAACTTAGATTTAGAAAATTATTTTTTTAAGTTGTAAAATTTTCCCAAAAATAATTGCATTCCAAATGTGCCTTAAACTAGTTTTAGTTAGAAAAAAGCCCACTAGAGGTTTTGTTATTTAATCTTAAAGTTGTAAGGGAAAGTAAAGAGTGATTTTAAAAGCATAAATTATCTTTGTTAGTTGTTTAGGAAACAAATTTTAACCATCCAAATTTTTTTTTTATCGTTTTCACAATATTAAAACAAAAGGTCTATAAATTGTTTCTTCTTTATTTTTATTTAAAATTAAAATCTTTAAAATCACTTTTATGACTTTTTATCCCTTAAATGTTTAAAGTTCCATTGCTAGCAGTAAGTTTTAGTTTTTTAATAAATAAGTGTATATTTTCTATTTAATTTTAAGTTAATGTACGTATTCCGAGTGTGTCCTTTACAGTTTATTTACTATTTTAGTTAAATTTTTGCAAAAAAAAAAAAAATAAATAATAATAAATAAATAAAAACTGTTGTGCTTTGTGACAATGATTATATTTATTAATAAGAAATGTTAAACCAAAAATAGTCTTGTATTTAATTGCTTTTTTTTTATTAAAAAACTTAAATTTAATTTAGGATTTACAAATACATTTGGTGTATTCACCTGAAGTTCTAAGAGTCGTATTGTCATAATGTCCTGATTTCCCAAAAAGTTAAAATTAATTTAAAATGCGTTTAGAAATTTTTAAAAATAATGACAAATCGGCAATTAGGACATTTTGGGATTTACCAATTATAATAATTTAATTTTAATTTATTTTTGTAAATTATGTAAAATTTTTTTATAATGTTTAATAAAAACAATTCGTATATTATTACTCAATTCCTTTTTTAAATTTATTTTTATAAAAAAAAACATGCGTAAATGTAAGAAAATTTTTTGTGGTGATGCTTTAGGATTTACCTTTTCAAGCTATATTGTATTTTACTAATCAATCCCTTTTATTTGATACCCATATTGAAGGGGTTAATACATATATGAGACTTTTTTTATTTTATTTCAGATGATAACTTGGAATTTTTCCAATATGTACTGTATTCTACTAGTCAAGAACTTGTATTTTATTTTATTTTCAACAAAAGTAATAAAAAAATCTCCAAAGGCCAATAAAACTATATTACAAAGAAATATTCTTAAATGAAATACAATTTTTATCATTTTAACAATTGGCTCCCCTGCCGAAAGAAAGAAACAAGTATCCCATAAGTAGTACTCAATCAACAAAAATATCCAGTAAGAGTAGAAGGAAAAAAATATATATATTAAGTATTTGATACCAATTTGAATCTGTCAGTTGTGTTGTCATTATTAGGAAAATATTAAAAAAATTGTATTTTTGGAGCTTATATCTCAGAATCGATCAGTTTCAAGCCGATTTTCTATTTTTTTTTTTTATATTTCATAATTGTTTAAAAATTATTAAAATATTTCCAATTAGGAATTTTTCATTTATGTTTTATATATGTATTTCCAATTGAATTTTAAACAATTCTTAATATAAGCATATATAAAGTAGATAAATAAGGTTCTAGTATCAAATCAGCTGATTTTTTTATTCCAAGGTATATTCATAAGGTATATGTATATTTACATTGCGGCAACAAACACAACAACAAAAGAATACTATATTTTGTTTTTGTATATATGCATGCAAATTTCCCATAATTTTTCTATTTAATTTTGATAATTTTTAATAAACTACAACTTCGGTTTAGTGTTTTTTAAAAAGTTTTAAACTTACTGCAACGCAAAATTTTTTTATTTATTTTTATTTTAGAACAAAAATTATGCTTGACAGATACAGACAGATTATAAAAAACAACTTGGCACTACTTGTAAATGTCATAAAAAAATAATCAGTTGATTGAATAAAAGAACCTTATGAATTTGCCTCGATTTAAATACGTACGGTCTAGTCCATAAAAATATCTTATTTAAGGTTATATTTTTACATTTATTATTAAACATTTTTTGTCTTATAAACCAGTTGTAAGAATTATTATTTATAAACTTTTAGTAAAGTAAAACTAGACAACACCAAGATACATAAATAAAGTTCTTTGCTTATTTTTAGTTTTAATGGCAAGATTTTAAAACCATAGAGCCAGGGTATCCCACACAGATTCAGTATCCGCAAGTCGACCTACACCTTCTTATAGGAAGTCGGAGCTGAACGCGAATATTCTTCTTTAAAAGTTTTGCAAAGGTTAATTGTGACTCTGGGTAACTGTACCTTAGTTCCGCTTACCGACGCCACGCAATTAACCAATGCGAGAATGAGACGCGAAACTCTCGAAGCCCTATAAAAAGGACGGCCTGATTGACCTTTAGAGATAATGGCAAAGGCGCGCGAGCTCTAGATCCGACCAGAGCTGGGGCCGAATTACGGCATTCGATCACGATCGATCGAGTTCGCTGTGCTTCAAGTATAGAGATTCTAATAAGAATTTTACAATTTCGATCACGTTCGAATGCCGTAATTCGGCCCCTGATTGTATTTTTTTAAGCATTCACAAGTAGTGCCAAGTTTTTTTTAATAACGTGTCTGCATGTGTCAGAATTAAATTTTTTATTTTTTGTCTACGATAATTAATTTGCGTTTTAAAAATTTCCAAAACGAGAATATAAAGGTTTTACATTGAAGTTTTTAAAAAAAATTATCAAAATAAAGATGAAACGAAAAAAAAAAATAAATAGAGTGACATTTACAGGCATATATACAAAAACAAAATTCTTGTTTTTAATTGTTGTGTTTGTTGCCGGGATGCAAATACCTAATGAATATGCCTTTGGACAACACTGTATTATGTTTAATGTCGTCATTTTAAGTGAAGTGGTTAATAACTCAACTAACCAACTATCTATGTAGTCATCTATATATATAAAAATGAAATTCTGTGTGTGTGTTAGCTATAGACTCCGAAACTGTAAAGCCGATTGGCCATAAACTTTGACAAGTTGTTGTACACATTCCAGGGAGTGTTTATAGGTGGAAAAAAATAGCAGCGCTACGTCCATAAAAAATACGTTATCATTTTCAGCTACTTGAACTTCACCGATTTTTCTGACACTTTACACACATATGACTATACAGTTTCGTGATTAGAAAAATGGACAGTGCCACGCCCATAAAAAAAGTTATAATTTTTAGCACTTGCTATTCAATTAAAATTCGGAATGCAGTTTTATTCATTAAGGGGCGTAGCAAAGCGCGCCGGGCTTGGCTAGTTTACATATATAAAAAAAAGAGAATAAAATTACTTAAAGTATGATTAATATATCTGTGGCTTGGAGCTAAAAGGGCCAATGTCAAATATTTACTTTTGAGAAAATTGGAATTGAACTTTAACTTTTATAGATGCTTTCACAGTGACATTGGCCAGCATTTTATTTATAAAGCAGGAGCCGAATTACGGCATTCGATATCGATCGAAATTTTACTCGAACGATCGAGTTCACTGGTATAGAGATTCTAATAAGAATTTTCAAATTTCGATCACGTTCGAGTGCCGTAATTCGGCCCCTGTTCTGGGTTAAGTATGACTTTAGCTATTTTACCATAATGAAATAGAGCAAGAAAACAAACCTAATGCAATGATTAACTCAAAAGAGCAAAAAAAATGACATTGGCTCTTTTAGCTCCAAGCCACAGATATATTCCCATACAAATATCAACAAAATGACCTTCATTATCCATATTATGATTTTTTTATTGCAACCTCAAAAGTTAACAAACCATGTCTTATGTGTACAACGACATTCGGTATTTGTAATTAGAATGTGGAGCTTAATCGTCATTTTATTTGTGCGCTGACCATTAAATTTTTCACTTGCTATACACCTGGGGCCAAATTACGGCATTCGGTATCGATCGATCTTATTAGACTCCAATACAAAATGTAAGGAAAACTTTCACGTTCGATTGAAATTTCTATCGATATCAAATGCCGTAATTCGGCCCCTGCATAATTATGTGTTGTTGTTGCTGTTAAAAGGGTTATTTTATGCAAATGATTAAATTTTTGATTTGCTAATTACTTTTAGTCTCTCGCCTTTACAGTTAAAGGCAAAACAACGATTCCTCTTCAACCACCTTAAAGGCAAAACAACGTTTGCCAGGTCAGCTAGTATAAATATTATTTTTCTTTTTAATAATTTTTGAAATTTGTATTATTTCTATATTTCTGAAATTTTTTTATAATTCAAATGATTAATTTGCGTAAAATTGTCAAAATATTTTTGTACGGAATATATTGTACATTTGTATTGCAGTTTACTTTTATAATAAAAAAACAACCAACAAAATAAAAAAAATAAAATAATTTTGTAATAATAATTGTATGTAATATTTATTATTTTTCATATAATTATATTTAAATAAATATTGTTGAAAATTTATACAATAAAAATCGAAAATTATATTTAAAACCCCCAACAAAAAAATTTAATTTTATATAACAATGCGCAAATGCAAGGGATTTACTTGCTGCCCCTAGCGAAGAGAAAAAAGAAGAAAATAAATTAATTAGAATTAAAAAAGAAGAGTAAACAATTAAAAGAAAATTTGGGATTTTAAAAAGTATTTTATACTTTACGATGGTGTAATTTGTTTGTGTTTAAATAAAATTAAAAATATAAAGAAAATAGAATAAAGACAAACAGTATATTGCATTACAAAATTGACTACTAATAGAAGAAAATAATATAATGTATATATAAAGAAAAAGTAATTTAATATTTAAATTTCGTATTTATAATTAAATAATAATTAAAAAACAACAACTAAGCTAAACATACTAGAAAAAGACAACACAATAAAATCAAAAAAAAGAAAAACTACAAAACAAAAAGTTTTTAAAAATGTTTTGCCAAATTATTATTTAAATTTTTAATCAGGCTTGAGTTCATATTAATATTTTTTATTTTTACAAAGAATTCCGAATTACCGAATTCAATTAACATAAGTCCCGTGAGTTAAATAGATGATATTTACAACCAACATGTAACCACCGATCAGAGAGTGCTGATGATGAAATCGTAGCTGGTTTCGAAAATGCATTCCACTCGGCTAGTGTCGGTAAAAATATAATTTTTCAAGATTTATTCTTTCATTTATCACAATTAAAAAAAATTCTTTGTAAAAATAAAGAATATTAATATGAACTCAAGCCTGATTAAAAATTTAAATAATAGTTTAAACAGAAAAGTTCGACAAAATAAAAATTCAATTCAGTTTTGCCAAATTATTATTAAAAAGTTAAGGGTTTAGCAATTATTTAACCGCAATATAAAACACACATTCTCATTAAATTGGTGCTTGTACGAATTTCGTATAATTTAAAAATATGTGCTCGGGATTTTATTTAATAATTTAATTTATTTAATATGCTTTATAAGCATCAATAATAGTGCAGTTTGTGTTTTAAGAAACACCAGAATTTTAAAGTGTTAAATGAAATTGATGTTGAGTTTTTAATTAAATTAACAAATGTTTCGTTATATTAACAATTTAATGGTTTTGCTGATTTCTGTGTTGATGCATATGTATAATAATGCCAGCAGTTTTTTTTTTGAGAAAAAGTTGAGAGACAGAGAAAGAGTGTGAGAGATAGAGAAATAAAATTAAAATCTCTACTTGACGCTATCGGGAATTTCGAAGCTAACATCCATTTTAACTTCACGCGCCAATTCCACAATCTTGGCCAAATGAACCGATAAATTGGCAGCTTCATCTAAATCGTGACGTGGTATGATTCTCAACCCAGACTTCTTAATCAATTCACGAGCCTCATTTACTTTGGTGCCCTGGAAAATATACGCATACATTTACAATACTACACATTGAATAAATTTATTATTACACACCTGCAATCTAACTACAATTGGCATTTTCATATTCAAATCCTTGGCAGCAGCAATAATACCCTCGGCAATGACATCACAACGCATAATACCACCGAAAATGTTAACCAAAATACACAATACTTTAGGATCAGAAGTAATAATCTTAAAAGCTTCTTTCACAGCCTGAGCAGTGGCGCCGCCACCCACATCCAAGAAATTGGCCGGGTCACCACCGTACAACTTTATTATATCCATAGTGGCCATGGCCAAACCAGCACCATTCACCATACAGCCAATCGTACCGTCCAAGGCAATGTAGTTCAAATCGAATTTGGCAGCTTCAACTTCTTTAGGATCTTCTTGGGTCCAATCGCGCATGGCGAACAATTCCTTTTGACGGAACTCACCATTGTCATCAAAACGGAATTTGGCATCAAGAGCAAAAACTGCGAAAAAGAATTTAAAAAAAATTTAATACAACAGATTGTAAAAAAATACGCGAAGTAGCCGTTGAAATCAGCTAACAGAATGTTAAAATTAAAAGCAAGTGAGGAAGCAAAGTTTTAAAATGTTTTTTTTTTATAAAAATACAAAGACATTTCGTCAGCTTATTATTATTTTGGAATTTATAGAAAAAAGTTAGTAAGCTTTTTAAAGTTTTTTTTTTCATTATTAATTTCGGCTTTTAAATAAAACAAATTTTTGTTTTTTTTTTGCATTTTAAGAAGTGTTTCGTTTGATTTTGCTTTATTTGGCATAACCTCATATCTTAAATGCTTTAAATCGCATGATCTAAGTAATCAATTAATTAGATCATTTCGAGTAAAATACGCTCGAAAAATACTTCTTTTAGTTTTTTTTTTATTTAACGCAGCTTCCTGTGGGAGCAACATATTTTCAATATATACTAGGGTGATCGACTCGATTTTACAACCGGTGGAAAACCCGGTTTTTTCCTTTTTCAGCTGGCGGTTTTTTCTAAATGTTGATTTTTCGAATATCGAATACACCGGTTTTTTATCCGAAAAAGCCGGTTTTTTAAGTTTATTTTCATATATCTTTGTAACCAATCGTACCATAGTATATTTAGTACGCGAAATGTTTCCAAAAATCAGAAAATAAATCTGTTAAATATGATTCCATAATATTGTAAGAAATTTATTTGTTGTTTAAAAAACAAATGTAAAATAATTGATCTTTTATAGGATATAAACCTAACGTTAAAGGTTAAAGGTAATTGAAGCATAAACTTAGCTAATCGATCACTTTTAGGTAAAAATGTAGTTAAAATAAAGAAAAACCAATAATCTCTTCTTCCAGATCCTAATTTTAATTCATGACATTGAGTGACTGTCAACTTAAATTTCAATTAAACCATCGAACAAACTAGTTTATGCCTATATTTGTATGTCTGTCAGGTGTATAAGAAAGAAATTTTAAAATTAAATTTTAAAGATGTTTTCCCTAGCCTTCAAAATGTATTTCAAATTACAGAAATAATTTCAAACAAAATACGTTAGTGCATATTAGTTTAAAAGATCTATTTAATATTTAAAAATTGTACCGAAGGAGATACAAAAATTTATAACAGCCTTATAAAAAGTTTTATTTATTTATTTATAAATTAATTGTAGTTATTTATATTACTTGTAAAGAGTACCTTTTGACCTTATATTTAACTAATTAAAACCAAATTAGTCAACTGCATTCATGTCAGTTATTGCGTAATTGTGCAGCCAAACGTATATAAACTGTAAAAATTTTATATTCATATATAAATTTAATTATAATCTTTTTTTACAATATTTTTTAATTTTTTCTTTAAATATTATATATTCGAACCGTTTAACCAGTTTTTTTTAAATTTTAAATTTCAAACTATTTGAAAAACGGTTTCTTAAAAAAGTCGAATAATCGATCACCCTAGTATATACCCTATCCAATTTGTAATCATGACGCTATAACTCTAGCCATTGATGGTAAAGTTCTTGCCAGCCTGATTTTTAAAAAATTGAAAATATTTTGTGGACGGCGAATTTTTTTTGAACTGTTTTTCGAGTGAGGAAATTTGCCTTAATACTAAACAGATTATTGCAAGCATCGCTGATAGTAGCATTCCTCAACTGAAATACGATTTCCAAAATAAATTTACTCAGCAATGACTGTGATTGCTAAACTCTGCTAACCTCAAAACAACTAAGATTGAGGGTTCAGCTGTCAGTTAACTGTAATTTAAAGTTGTTAGATTAAAAAAACACCCTGTATTTTTAAGTATTTAATGTTATTTTGTACCAATGTACCAATGAATGTTAAACATAAATAAGCTGACGATATGAAACAAAAGGATTCGTTAAATTACAACACTTGTTCTATTTATATAAAAAATATAGTGGGTTTGAGAAAGAAAATAATAAAATATAAAATTTCTTCCACCATATTAACTAACCACATTTACATTGACATTTTGCATAGATCAGGACTGTATGGTGTTTATTAAAATGTATGGTATAAGTATGTTAGTTAAATTGGTGTTAGTTGTTTTTTTTTATTTAAATAATAAAGAGGTAAAAAATTACAGGTGACAGGAAAAAATATGAAAATTAAATTAAAAAAATAATAAATAAATATAAAAAAATAAATTTAAAAAAAATATAAACTTAAAAGAAATACACTAAAATAGATTACATTAAAAAATACTAATTAAAATAAATATTTATGTTTAAATATAAAAAAATATATATAAAAAAATAAAAAGCGTTAATACAAAAAAGGGCAATTGAAAGCAATATTACTACAGTTTGATTCAAAGAATGCAGGATTTTAAATACTACTTACAGGCTTTTGGTCATCACATGAATGGTAGGTAAAATTGCAATGGAACAAAATGAAATGTGTATTAAAATTACAGAATATGTTTCTTAAAAATGTTATGAATAAAAACTAAAAAAATCACTTATAATCCAAATCTTTAATTTTTGAATCTTTCAAAGTACTTTAGTCTTATTTGGTAACCGAAATCAAAAACTCTCCAGAGAGCTAAACGCGTTTTATTTTTCTTTTCTATCAAAAAATGTTTTTCAGTATAAAATAAATTTTTATTTTTAAAGAAGAAATCGAAAATAAAACTTTTTGATAAATTTTTTGTTTTATTTTTTGTAAATTAATTTTATTTTGGCTCAAGTTCATATTATACTATTATTTAATTTCGTAAAACATTTTCTAAATATAATTAAATTGTAATCAAAGAATATTTTAAAAATTAATCCGAGTAGAATATTCTTAAAATGATAACAATTTAATTTAAATTGGAAAATATTTTAGGAAATTAAATAAAAGCATAAAATGAACTTGAGCCAAAATAAAAATAATTTACAATAAATGTAATATAAAAAAGTTTGAATAAAATATTAATATACAATTTTTTTTAAACTTAAAACTATTTAAAAAAAATTTACATAAAAAAAATAAATTCTAAAACTACAAAGTTAAGTTCACATTTGGTGAACATATGTATGTGTATAAAAATATATAAGAGGATTTAATACTTACATCCCTCAATGGCATCTTCAGCATAAGGATTGATTTCAATTAGTAAAGCGTCCTTTTCCAAGAATAGTTTGTACATGTTAAGCAACATATTGACAGTATCCTCAGCATGTTTAGGTTCAGATAAACCGACTTTTTGTACTACACGCATAGCTTGGTCCTTGGTTAAACCCTTTTTAATGTCAATAGGTTCATAGATAATCGCATCAGGACTTTCAGCAGCTACTTCTTCAATGTTGACACCACCTTGAGAGGAAGCAATAACAACAGGACCCTAAAAAATATATTTTATTTTGGAGAACAAATATTTGCATTTGTTTTTCTTTTTTTGTTTTAATTCAAGTAAGATTTAATCAAAACTAACATTGAAAGCTCTTTCCATCATAACAGCAAAATAGAATTCACGTCTAGGAAATTTACGCTCGGCCACCATAACTTTTTTACACAAACGACCAGCCGATCCAGTTTGTTTAGTAACTAAAAGTTGATTAACCATTTTACCGGCAATTTCTTCTGCTTCCTTGGGACTGTAAAAAAAAAGAAGATAAGATATTGTCTAATGTATTTGGGAGAACATTTTTTTATTTTAAAACTTACTCATTGACTAGACGGACACCACCTTTTAAGCCATTTTTAAAAGCACCCTTACCACGGCCACCAGCCAACACTTGAGCTTTCAATACTAAGTTGTTTGTATTAAGTTTTTTAGCAATATCGCCAGCTTCCTTACCAGATGTAGCAACGCCGAATCTAATAGTTAAAGAATCATAAATGTAGGTAAGAAGCGTGGATGAATTTTGTTTAAAATTTTTTTAAAAGAGAATTTAAAGAATTCAACATATGTATGTATATTGGTATGAACATTTGGTATATCGGTTCAAAACAAAACGATATAGCAGAGGTTCTCAATTGGGCAATTATAAGCTCTTAGAACATTAAATATCCTTTAACAAGCATCGAGCCAATACAACCATTTAACATTACTGATTGTAGTCAAGTATAAAAAAAAATTATGATGAACGAAAATTGGTTTTACGTACCGGATCGATTCTGAGCCCTTTGAGCCAGGAATGTCAAGAAAGTGTTACTATAAAAATTTTGTTCTAAACTATATTTTTAAGGTTATGATTTGTGACATAATTTCTTATGGTTTTTGGTACAGATAACTTGTTTTATTACAATAATCGGCTGAGCCTAAAAATCATACCGCAAATTTGTCATTGTTTTGAGAATTTTGAAATTTAAAGTCAATCAAATTAACTAAATAAAATCAACATGACAGAATACAACACTCTGACTTGTCAGAAATTAATATTTAAATTAAATACATATACTCCCAGCAAAAAAAAACTATGACAAAAAAGTAAATTTGTAGAGGTTCAACTGGTGACGAAGTGCTCAAATTTAGGTGAAAACACTAATGATTTTAACATTAGCGTGTTATTTGAGATCATGTGTTGACATGAATATATTTAGGTATTGCACTCCATTCTAACAAGGGCATGGAACTCATGCATATCTGGTAAAAAGCATCGTATGTTTCATGAGTTGGTTTTGTTTGTTTACACGAATTGTTTAAGATATTTTGCATGATGTTGCACTCATTTTTAAGCACATCATTTATGACAAATTATTTCTCATTTAAGAAGTCATTAAGAATGAATGCTTTCACACAATTGACTTAGAAGTCTTGAACTATTTCCAATTTTTTTTTTTTTTTTGTTGTGTTAGTTTATTAAAGGTGTGGATAATACTAAAGGTTTGTTTATATTTGTCAAACAGTTGAAGGAAAAGCATATAACATAGGACTACAAAAAAGTTTATTTAATAAAACAATGTACCATATGTTTATATATACATACATACATACATACATCCATATGTATATAAATACATATTCGATTTGAAACGTCTGTTTAATCATAGAAATGTTAATTGTTTGGTTTATATTTGTATTGCTTTTTATAACATCCATACATTTCAATATTATATTTTTTCACTGATAACCCGTAAACTAATATGTCTACAGTGATTCCATGGTTTAATTACTTTTACAACAAAAGGCAAATATGTATATAAAAAAAGAAAACAAAAACTATATATAAACTAATAAGAATATCATTTAATGCCTACACATTCTAGCAATCTGTAATGCGAATGATTTTTGTTGTTGTTGTTATTTGTCGTTCATTTTCGCTAAGTGTGCAAAGGTCAGTTTTATTTTGTTTATATTTTAAATTGTAAAAAAAAAATGTTTAATTTGTTTGGCAAAGTTTGTGATGTTTTTAATTTTTTACGGTCGATAAAGAAAGATTTCAATATCAATTTTAAGGTTAATTTATTTAAAATAACTTTACGTTTAACAAGCTGTCGTAGTAGTCGTAGGTCGTAAGAAACGCACTTCTACAAATTAAAGATAAACGTCGATAGGAAAAGTTTTCCATCTCTGATGAATTTATACGAAATTCCTAAAACATAGGTAAAATCTTTTTAAGTTTTATAAAAAAAATTAACGAAAAAAATATCAACAAGATGTGTAGAACTACTACGACGTACAACTTCAGAAAAGGTTTTATATTGGGCAATACTTTTAATTTGCGGTACTAGAAAAGTTTACCATCCATAACGACAATATTGAAATTAATGCTTTGGCTAAAAAAGCAATACAAATAAGAATTTTATTTAAAAAATCAAATCTGCTTTTACTCTTTTATAAAGGCATATATGAATTTGAATATAAGTTATTTCAAGGATATTGAAATGATCTAAAACAATGGAAATTAATACAGTAAACTCGCAGAAACGTGAACTAATTTTTACCAAGGGTGTGTTCACGTTTTTGATTTTGTTCACGTTTTAGATTGCATTTGTTCTATAGTATATTTTAGTCTCTTTTATATTTTATTTAATTTCAAATAAAGTATGTACGTTATTTTCACCTATGAAACATGTTTCGATTCAACTTTTTGTAAGTTTCTGCCATATTTTAATGTTCTACATAGCTAATATGGTTTGCAAAAGGGTTTTTAAGATACTTATTCCTCAATTATTTATTGAATTCATCCAAAATAGAGTGGTGGCATGGTTATTATCCTTAATTTGATTGTGCAATTCAAAAGCTTTCTTTTGATCAGAATGCCGCTAACGGTAGGTTTTTATTTCGAAGTTGGGTAAACCCTTTTTACAGAGATTTTTCCATTTTTAGAAGCTCCGAAGTATGCAGTGTTTTCCGTTTTCCAGGACCCGAAAATGTATTATTAACGCATTTCGAAATTGCATCTTTTCACTGTTTCTTATTGAACAAATCGTCGATTTAGCGACATTATACTTTTTCTAAAATAAATCTAAAATATCTGACTTTTCTTGAAGATTTAACACTTCTGGTTTTTTATTAGACATATTTTCAATAAAAATATTTTTAGAGATCACTTGTTTATATTATTTACATATATACCTATATGTATAGTAAGCACAGAGAGATGCTTCCAGTAAAACTGCCGCATTAATACTTAAGCTACTTATCATGCAACAAAAGTTGTTTAAAATAAACAAACCACGAAATTCTTCTGCGGGAATCCAAAATATTTTAAATAAGCTTACAAAATTTAATTTTAACGTTCGATAAAAGTTAACGTTTTAGAGCCTTCAGCCTTTGTTCACGTTTTAGAGTAGTTAATGCAATAAAAAAAATGTTCATGTTTTTGGGTAGTTCATATTACTGGATGTTCACGTTTCTGCGAGTTTACTGTATCAACATTGATCAAAGCTGCTACATTTGAAAAAAGTTTTGCCAATTTCTATAACTTGGAAATGAAGTTTGGATTTCTTTATATATGTTTGTATATAAAAAGTCTGTTCATCAGAATTAACTGAAGAGTGACTCCTCTTTTATTATAAACTCTTATTACTTAAAAGTTCCTATAAATAGTTTACCCTTCTTATTCAATATATACATATATTTGATTTTTCTACTGTTTTACCTTATTTTTGCCCCATTCAGTAAATATTTACATTTGTTCCAAGAAAAGTTTTGGAAAGGTCGATAGTTAACAATAGCAACAATTTAACATTTGCAAAAGAATTCGAGCTAGATACTAAATTTAGGAATTAAAAGCTATTTTTAACTCACTTTGGTGTAGCAATACCGGCTCCATTTAAAAGTGTGTAGGAGACGTGTTCTTGAACGTTTAGATTACGCTTTTGTTGACAGTGAGCAGCAACAACTGAACCCAAAATCTGAAAATGTAAACAAATAAAGTTAGTGTTAACGTTAAGCATCAATTCAGACGAAAATTTCATAATTTGACAGACTAATTTAGTAACATTGTTTATTTTTTTATATGTAATTGATTTTCAAATATATAACCAACTATTTTAAAAGGAACAAAAATGTTTTTAAAACCAATCCGAGTTTTAACTATTTCTCAATATGTGTATGTACATACATATGTACTTATGTACAAACATATGATATAATGATAATTAAAAATACAGAATACATCATATGATATAAAAAAAAAAAACATTTACCCTGTCGACAAAATTTAAACAATGAAAGTCACGCGTTTGATAAAGAAAAAAACATGAGTCATGTAGATGACTTGTTGCCAGATATATTAAACAAATCCCAAATCGGAAAAAAATTCAAAAATTCACTAAACCAATTCTTTATAAACATATAATATATTTATATTAATATTAAGTCAAATTATTTCAGTTCAAGTTCTTTTAATAATTAAAATAATGTCTCTATATTTCATTACTCCGTTCTGTAGCATCGTCAGGAAATTAATATTTGTTTTGTATTAGTTTTTTTTTAATATTTTTGGGTGAAAAAATTATAAATTTGAAATAGCTAACTTTGAAAACATTTAACATATAAATTTCAATATTTTGTCATATGAAAAAAATGTTTAAAAGTGCTAACTCAAAAATTAACAAATAGTTCAGTTATGTGTATTACATAAGAAAATATGTGTAATGTGTTTTTTTATATATTAAATGTCTGTAACTCTGAGCAACATTATCATTGTCTTGCCTTATAGTTAATTCTAAGTGTTGATGGTACCTTAATAATTTGTAACATTTTTAACATAAATCTACGCTTATAATTAATTTCTGTAGTTAAAACTGAAACATTTTCAAAATTTGGAAAGTGATTTAATTTAGAATGTGATTTAATTTAGGATGTGTCTTGTAAATTTATATTATCCCTATGCCATTTCTATAAACCAAATCCAACTGAAAAGGTTTGCATTTTTTATTTTTAATACTAAATTTAAATCTCTAGAATTGTTTGCAGATCCTCCAATTTAGTGACTATGTATATGTATGTATATAATTAAAGAATCTGTTTAAACTATTAAGCCAAATGAAAAAAATGTGCATAAAATCAAAATTTATTATATTTTTCAATAATCAAGTCATAGTAAAATTCATATATAAATTTAAGTTTTTTTTAACTTTTTTCTTTTATTTTTTTAAGTTTAATAAAATTTGAATTTGATCCTACTATTTAACATAGGCGTAACTAGACCATATGGGGTCATGTTTTTTTTTAACCATCCAGATTGTTGTATCTTTAAGGAGGATTTTTTTCTCACAGACGATTTTATTTTTTTCTCAATGTAACGGTACCACGTTGTGGATCGGTATTTTGGTTTTTTATGACTTCTTACCACTTTTAGAAATGTTTTATAAATAATATGTCATAAATGAATGCAACATCATGCAAAATATCTTAAACCATTCGTGTAAAAAAATACCCATGAAAAATGAAAAAGGGATGTTTAAAACCAAATATGTCAATGCACTTATTAGAATAGAGTGCAGTTCATTAATTAATATTTAATATATAAAATTCTCATGTCGTGGTGTTTGTGATTAAACTCCTTCAAAATGGCTCGACCGATTTTCATGAAATTTTGTGATCATATCGGGTAGGTCTGAGAATTGGTCAACATATATTTTTCATACCCTTTAACGCTACGCATTTTTTTACACCACCTCAGGTAGACCAGACTGCTGGACCAATCTTCTTGAAATTTTCACATAATTTAACTGAGACTCTGATACAATTAATAGGATACTTTTTTTACCACGCTTACTTTAACGCTCACCTTTTTTTCATTTATGAACTTAAATCGATATAGTTGTTAGTATTTTTCTTCAAATTATAGGTACACAGTTTTTAGTCCAGCCAATGCAGAAATGAACGTTTAATAATCGGTGACCATCTATATTTCATACTCCTAAATATTTAGGGTGACCCACCCCAAGGGACAATTTATGCCTCACCTAAATAACGTAACGACTTCGATAAAATTTTAAACTAAGATTTGCATACCATAAAACACATATGGTTTACGTTTGTTTTAATATAAAATATATTTCCTGGAAATAATTTATACCTATGGCACACAACGTTTGCCGGGTCTGCTAGTATTCATATAAACACATGATCTCCCATGCCACGCTAATGTTGTAATCATTAGAGTTTTCACCTAAATTTAAGCACTTTGCCACAAAATAAACCCTTGCAAAACTTCTTTTTTGTCAGTTTTTTTTTGCTGGGTAATCTTTATGTTTTGTTGCATTTGTCTTACCAATAAAGTTATTTCTGAATCGCTTTTTATCTAAAGTGTAAAAAAGACATTCAGAATTAGAATAAAGATTTATTTTTTTAAATTATTTCAATAAGTTTGAATTAATTTTATACAAGGATTTTTTAAAATAGATACATTTATTATTGACTGCTCATAACCTTGATTAAGAACAATGTCAATTTTTGCTTCCTTTTATAACTGCAAAAACAATAACACTTTTTCTCATACAAAACCCATCGAAAAAAGTTCATTGCACAATTTCGATCAACAAACGTTAAACGGGGTCAATGACAACAAAATATACACATATCTACCAATAAAATGACAGCACAAGAAAGTAAGAGATTCACCAGAAAAATTAATATTTTCTTTACGTTACGTCACAAAATCCTTCACCATTTAAATGTTTTTATTTGGTTTTTCACTTTTTATTTTACCAAATGCTTCTCCGACACTTAATTTTTTAAACAAATTCAAGGTCCTTTCAATGAAATTTTGGGAAATTATGTAAAAGTTTTTTTTTTTGCAAATTAGTTTTTCAGTACCTTTTGGCCAACTTTTTGATTTATAATTTCGGCTACAACACCGGTGCGAGCTATCAATGATGCCATTTCTGGTTTTCTGTTAAGATTTGATATTAAATAGTAATAAATATATAAATTGATTACTAATTAAAAGTACTTATACCACAAATTAAATATTTTTACTAATGAAAAGAAAAATTTTTGAAAGCTTTTGTACCGAAAAAAAACTTGAACGTCAAAAGTAAACAACAAAGCCGACAGAAAAAAGGTGATGCCGGTGGTTTTAAGCCGTCCGTTAGCCAGGCATGGAAAACCTTATACAAAAGAATAAGCAAATTTTAATAATCTAAAAATGTTCAAAGCTAAAAATGAATTCAAATTCAAAAGTATGGATCCTTCTTATTTTGTTTCTGCTTGCCTGGAATACTATTATATATAAAATTAAAAGACAGAAAATGATAAAAAAAAAATCGTTTTTGTTATAAAATTTAAACTGCCGTGTTCAGAAAAAAATATTTAGGTTAACCAATTAATAAAGGCTTATTTAACACATGTTGAAGAGAAATTTGACAAATAGTCTTCAATAAACCAAAACTATTTTTTTATGAATTTGGCAGCAAAAGTGGAACTCAACATGAATGTACATTTATACAGTTTTTGTTATATTTTTAATTGTTTAATTTTTTGTTATATTTTATTGATTATATATAAATAATTATACGATTTGATAATATCTGTTTAAAGACGATAAAATATTTTTAATGTTATATATTTTTTTGTATTATTTACTACTTATTATTGCACAACAATAGAATAAAAAATTTTTGTACATATATTTAAAAAGCCTTCTTTCTTAAGGCCATGACTGACCATATGGAACTGGAAAATGTGTAACTTACAAAAAGCAACTTTTATCGCAAAGCAACTTCTTCTATTTAATGAAAATGTTCAAAAAATTATTTATTTGAACTTACTTCTCTAAAAATCTGTCACACGAGCACTTTTTGTCCACACTTTCTGAACACAAAAAACAATTTTTGATATATCGAACGACTAAATCTTATAATCAGTCATTGCCTATAGGAAATGTACACATGTAAAAAATTGTTATAAAATAGTATTTAAAAATTTTTCAACTGTTTTTCAACATTTAAATTTCAGTCCAATATTTTGGATTTGAATAAATTCTGGCAAAGAAGCATTACAAATTGTTTAAATTTTCTGCTGTATTGATTATGTACACAAAATGGTAACAACAAAAAATTAAATAAAATAAATTATTTTTCATGGTGATAATTAATGACAACAAAAAAACAAAATGACTGTCTGTATTACTCATACAAATCATTCAAAATTTTTAAAACTGTGAGTAAATTATGGTATTTGATCGTGATCGAAATTTAAAATTCTTGTTAGAATATCTTTACCAAAAACACAGCAAACTCGAACTCGCGATGGAATGGCGTAATCTTCCTTTTGATTTTCTGTGGAAATTCGAATGTGTTATAACGTTTGATAATATTAATAAAAAAGGGCATTTGATTACTATCATACCAATCCAATAATCTGGCAATACTTTTTTTGAAGTGACCCAAGGCGAATTTAAATATTATAATTGAATTCGCCTTTGATATGAGCAAAAAGAAGTTACCGTTATCATTTTCTACTACATTCGAAAGCAAATACAATAAAAATCAGTTCCATTCATTTGCGAAAGTATCAATAACGTCGTTGATTACTATTACGAATGATCGATCAATGATCGTATTTAAGGAATGCAATGTCAACTACAACGACAACAACGTTTAAAACAAATTTAAACAGCATATCGAACGGTTACACTCTAGCAGCACTAAAAGAACACATAACCACGTGTCTAAAACGTTGGCGGCAAAAAAATCCCTCGTTTAATAAACGTCACAACCAACACAAAGGCGGCGAACAACATCATCTGCAACAGGAACAACAGGCCACATATTCGAAGGAGAAGTGTTCTTGCCACTGTCAGAAAAACTCGAGTAGATGGTTTGGCAAACACTTAAGCATTAACAAGGAGTACTCCTTTATACAACGTACTACCACATATTGTAAGTCTGTAAATACGAAATTCCAAAAGTTCATCACGCCTCAACAACCCGCTAATAAAAGCACGACCTATAACGGCGATTGTAAGGGCCCTCGCAAATACGGTCGAAAGGTAGAAATTGTGGCCAAATTATTATCTACCACCTTAATAGCGAAAGCAAAGACATCAACAACTGAAGATTGTGTCCAACAGACAGGTGAAGATACCCTGTATCGGTCTTTTAAGAAGCAAATAAACGATTTACAAAGTTCAACTATCTCATCGACAACTAATTTTTTCGGCGACGCAATGACAATATCGGATTTAGCCTTTCTCGAGATACGTGAAGAATATCCTGAATTAAATTCAGAAATACGTAGCATTTTGACGGCACGTGCTCAAGATGGTGCAACCATATCTGAAATTCGGGGTAAGTTAATGATGTTTGTTTTGCAAACTTTTTGAATTAAATAATTTTAAAAGGCAATTTAAAAATTATTTATTTTTTTTTATTTTAAACCAGCTTTGTTAAAGGGTTAATTTCTTATTTGATTGCTTTTTTAGCTCTTAAAGAAAATAAATTTACAAAAAAAAAAAAAAAAAAATTTAGAACAATTTTTCTTTTTATAAACGGTAATATGTAAAATGAAAGTTTTTCTCTTGTAATAGAGCACAAAGCAGAACATTTGTACTTGCAATTTGTATGTATGGCTTTGTGAAAAAAATTCATCGATTGCGAATAAAAGTTAAATGATCTAAGAAATAGTTTTTTTTTCAGAAGCTTTTCAAAAACACTTCCAATGGTGCAATTATATGGGATAATTGCATTTCGATGAGAATTGTTAAAACGACTTTTTTATATGAAGTTTGACAATTGGAAATTATGAGAAAAGAGAGAAAATGAAATTTTGTCATTTCGTCGTTCGTAAATTTTTGTCTCTCTTTTTTATTATGGAGTTTAAAAATTTCCGGAGTTTTAATCATTTTTTTTAAATATGTAGTTTGACATACTCCAGAACACAAAAAATAGTCAGCTGGGCTGGCACCGCCACCTTGTATAAGTGTACCCTGGTTCTATATGTATGTATATGTATATTTTAAATGTCACATAACACAATAATTTAAGAGCGACGATTTGGAAAGGAACTCCTGCTCTGCTAATCAATTGAAATTAGTGTTCCCAGCTCTATTCATAAAAAAATTTAGGTAGTTTTCTATTTAAATAGTTTTGTTATGTTAAGTTATTCATAAATAAAATTGTTTTTCAACTCGATAAAAATTATACAAAAAAAATGTTTTTTAATATTCCTAATGATGATCTGCGAAGCATTTTAAAATACTGGAATAAAATAAACAAATTAAAATTCTTTTATTTAAAAATAAAACATCAAACATCAAAACAAAAATCTAAAACAAAATTAAGAAAAAAAAAAAATTTAAAATATTAAAAATAAAATAAAAAATTAATAAAAATTAAAAAAAATACTTTTTTTTTTTAAGTTGAAATTTTTAATTTTTTTTTTTTTGATTTTTGGCGTAGTCGCCACTAATGTCCTGAAACACAGCATTTACGGTTTGAAAAAGCATATTTAACTCCATTGTTAAAGTTTTAACACCAAAAGTTGAAAGTAACCTTTTATATTTTGTGATAAAGTTCGTCCTCGTGATGTCTTGCAGTGAAGTTTCTTAAAAGGACTATTTTGTTTTATATACCTACATACCTATATATCGTTACTTTACAATAAACTGTATTGTCATAATGAAACTTCTTTTGTAAAAAAATGTTTTTGATTTTGATTTGATTTTTTTGGTTTTTTTTTTCATTCGGCTGGGGAACCAATTGTTAAAAAATAAAAAATTGTTTTTTTTTTTATTACTTCTATGCATTTGAATTTAATTTAGTTTTATCCAAGAGTATTTTTTTTGTAATATAGTTTTATATGTCTTTGGAGTTCTTTATATAATTTAATTGAAAATAAAATCGAGTTTATCGTTCGAGTAAAATTTCGATCGTGATCGAATGCCGTAATTTGCTCTCTTATGAATAAATATGCAAACTCTTCAATTTTTTATTTCAGATGACTATCGTAAATTAACTGGCATGCCATTTCCCATTTACGAAGATGTCACAGAATTTCTTCTTACCATACCCCATGTCACGGCCTATTGCAGTGAGAAGGGAACAAGAATATTTAACATCAGGCCAATGGATAAAACAAAACACATACACGATATGGTAATAAATCAAAAACAACAGCCAGAGCCAATGCAAAGACCTTCGAGTTTTCACAACTATTATCGAGAGCGTCAACGTAACAATAATTACCAACCGTATTATTGGCGGCATAATACCAGTCGTCGATTACAACACAATATGGCAAATATCTATGTCGAGCCTGAACAGCAGGAAAAGATAATAACTCCTACCGATACTAATTCGTCAAGAGATGGCTTGGTGGAAGGTTTCTATGAAAATAATTGTTATTATCAAGATAATTGTAATTATTTGTAAGTGACAATATATAATAATGAATTGTAGAAATTTATAAAGAATATTATTTTCTGTTTTAAGGCTCAATCGTATATGCAATCAACAACAGCAACCTGTATCCACTAAAAAAGTCGAACAGGTTCCCCAAACAGTGCTTAAGCCAGCTTCTCATCCACCTGTAAATTTTGGCTCATCTTCATCTTTGAATAATTTGAATACTGTTGTACCGTCATATCGAAATAATCTTGATCACTTGAATAATTTATTTCAACTCCAGCAACAAAATATTCCTCAACAATACCAACAGAATGTAAATACTGTAGGATCCAGACGTTCTTCCCTCAATCCATACAAGGCAGGCATGCCCATATCAAGTAGATCTTCATCACCCACTGTTAAGAGTTGGAACACAAATGACTCGGCTTATACCGATAGTGATTATGAAGCTCACCTTTTGGATTTCTTACTCCTGGGTGACGACTTCTTTTTATATATGGCCCGTATGGAACTGAGATGTAAATTTAAGAAAAGTCAGTTACAAGAAAGAAAGAAAATAATCGTTTAAATGAGTTATTTTAAATTAATTTCAATTTACAGATCAGCGAGTTTTACAATCTGGCCTCTGCGTTTCGGGTCAAACGATTGCAGCTTCCGCCAAGCGAATCAGAGCCTTGGGCGATTGTCGCCGTTCGATTATTTTGAATATTGGCTCGGTGGATATAATGCAGGGAAGACAATTGATACAAATTGAACATGATTTTCGTGAACTGATAGTGACCATGCTGAAAAAGGGCATTAAACCGATACTTACAACACTGGCCCCTTTGGCCAACTACAGTCACAAAAATGATGTAAAATGTATGCTGGAACGATTTAATGAGTTCATAAAGAGGGAGGGCCAACAAAAAAATCTAATTGTGATCGATATATGGAAGTGTTTGGTGAACGAAAAAGGACATGTGTTTTTCGATTGCTATCAGAAGTGAGTAGTAAACGCATTTCTTTTGTAATTTTTCAATTTTTTGTAATGTAAGTCAGCACATTTGAGTTAAAGGTGCATTGAAAAAATTAAAATTAAACAATGTCCGGTTAGTTACACCATAAATGAATCCGTGGTTTATCACCTTTTATTTCTTAGATTTTTTTTCTCCGCCCGAAGATTAATTTAGATCAGTGTACAGTTTCATGCCAACAAAAAATAGGTATAATTTTCCAATAATTTTTAATAAACCGATTTTTATATGTATATCCTTATTAAAATTCTGTATGAAAATTCAATTTAATGATTTGATAAGTAGATTGCGCCACGCCCCAACAAACTCTATATACTTTTTAACGACTACTACCGAACCGATCTTTATCAATCTTTACACTCACCTAAAATTCCTTTGACAATAAAATTTTATGGTTACAAAAGTTGACAAAGTAAAAATGATTTTTAAACCACTGAAGAATTTTTACCAGGTTGCAAATTTCATTTAAATATATTAAGCAATTTTTTCCGTGATTAAGTAAAAACATTAAGATAAGCAAACATTTATATTTATTATATTAGAATAGAATAGAATTCACTGCAAATATTTAAGAAAAAATTCTTTTATATACGACGTTGAATGATCACATTTTTATTCGCTTGTACGTGTAAATTTGGAACACTCGAAAAATTTGAACAACCGATTAACTAAATACAAAAACAATATTTTTCGCGTAATTCCTAAAATTCGACTGACTTTTGTGATAAAAGGTAGCCCATGTGTTAAATCTAGATTTTTGTCTATCTGTGTGCCAAATTTCTTTTAGTTTCGTTCAGTCGTTTCTGCGTGATTGAGTAACAAACATTCAAACATCCAAACATACAAACATTTACATTTATTATATTAGTAGGAAATAGGATTTATTAATTTAAAGGAAAATATTCAAAAATTCAAAACATAAATTTTACAAGATTTGATTTTTTTCATTTAATTCTAAAAAATTTTTTAAATGATGAAATCACTAAATTTTAGTTTATCGAAATTATTTTTCCTTAATTCAGCGCAAACACTAGTCTAACCCATAATATTTTAAATTTTTAGCGAACCTCGAAATGTTACCGGCACTTCTGAATCGTATCTATTTTGGAATAAAATTGGCCGTCAACGCGTTTTACAGTTAATTGAATCAAAGTTAGAATATTGAAAATTGACACAAACATCAACTCTCAGTCTGCGAAGAAAAACCATAATGTGATATGAATGAAAAAAAAAAAAAAATGGATTCAAATTTTAAGCTGCTTTTACAATGTTTAAAAAGTTTTCAAAATGCTGTTTTTATTTAAGCAAAACAATTTAAAAATATTCAAATTTTTTATTTTAAATTTATGTGTTTTTGTCGTATGTCCTTTTGTCGTGTTGTCCTTTTTTGTCTTGTATTTAAAAAAAAAAATGTAAGGAAAGTTTTGTTTTGTATCTGTTTTCTCAAATTTTGGCTTTTGTTTTAATGTAAAAAAATACTGATTTTTATGCCGTTAGTATTATGATTATGTTGAACAATAACTAACGTTTTTGAAAATGGATCTAAATCGTGTTAAGTTGTTAAAAACTTTTAACAACTAAAGAAGTTAAATTTAAAGAAAACGTTACTGCTCTTTACTTGTTATACAGTTTTTCCTTTAGATTTATGTAGTAAGAGATTTAGTTTCTAAGGCAGTTCAGTTTAGTTAATCTAGAAGTCTGGTCTTTTATAAGTTTTTATAAAATTTCTTAAAATTTCCACAAGATTTTTCCCCCTTCTGCTTAATGAAAAATCTAGCAAATTTTAAGAATATTTTATTTAAACTTTCTCTTAACGTTGTAAGGTTTTGTAGGCCCTTTCGATCTTCTTTTGTCCCCCTTTGTTTTTTATTCGTATAGTTGTAGTTTTTCTCTTTGGCGTTTTTCTCTTTGGGGTTTTTCTCTTTGCGTGTTTTTCTCTTTGTGTGTTTTTCTCTTTGTGTGCTTTCTCTTTGGGTTTTTTTTGTCTTGTCCCGTTGCTTGTCCCCTTTGGCCCTGGACGAAGTAAATTATACATTTGTATATTGGTGCACAAATATACAATTTCCTATATTTTTGCTTTGAAATCTGTTTTTTTAGGGAATGGATTTAGGTTTTTTTTTGTTATTAAATGTATGCTTTTGTAAAATTCAGTTTAATTTTCAAATAAATCAATAAAGCGCGGTTGATTTTTGATTAGAAGATTCTAAACTTAATTTTCTAAGGCATAAGTGTTAGTCATTAATTGTTAAGTGTAAATAAAAATCTTTGTAAAACAAAACTACACTGAAAAAATTGTTGAATTTCAGTCCTGAACAATTTTTTACACTGTAGTTTTGTTATTAATTAAAAAAAAATTGTTAAATTAATTTAAGTTTATCACAAAATTTTCCTTGCATTTATTTATATAAAAAAAAAACGTAAAAAAGAAATTGTATATAAATTGGTAAAAATTATTTGTGTGTTTATGTCTACAGTTTCTGTCTGTGTATTTATTGTATGAATGAGAGTGTTATTTATGTTTGTGTGAACCATAACAAGCTTCAAAAGTAAAATCTAAAAAAAAAGAAAATATTTTGTTTTATTTTTGTTAAAAAATTTACTTAATTTCTAGGGAAATCTATGCCAAACCTACCCTTTCTCATTACTGCACACATTAAGTTTTCTAGCTGTTGTAATTGCAACCCTTATAAATATTGCACTGTATGTCACTCCATTCTTCCCACCTCTCGTAACAAGTTTCTTAAAGACTTTTGTAATGGGGGTAAACAAAGATTTGCAAATAACAGTTATAGAAAATTATTTACATTTGTTTAGTGAATGTTGTTTAAGTCATTTGGTTAACTTTATGGTGTATTGAACCCGGTAGTATATTTATTTCCAGAAAAAAAAAATTCTAAGCAAAATTCTCATACCTAGAATATTAAAAAAAGTTTTTTAGGTTTGCATGCCAGACATGGTTGCACGTGTAAAAACTCTTATAAAAAATAATAGAATATATGTACATATATATGTACACACATAGTTTTCTAATATACGAACAAAGACAGAATTAAATTTGTAATTTAAAACTTTTCTTACAACAAACAAAAAAAAAAAAAAAAATTACAGAAAGAGACAAAATAATTAATAACCTTAATAAAGTTCTATTGATAGTTTTTAATGTTTGATACACCTTTTTTAAGTTAAAGTAACGATATGTATGTACTTGCAATGATATTCAATCATGACAAAGGTTAATTGTCTATAACGGTCCTTGTTGTGTATTTATTATATCTGGAGCCAAATTACGTGATACGTTATTGATCGAAATTAAACCAAGTTCGAAATTTCGAACTTAAGTTTTGAAAACTTTCTAAAGTTAAAAAAAAAACAAGTAACAGTGTAATATTCGGCCGTGCCGAATCTTATATACCCTTCACAACGTGTAGTCATGCAATAACAATTGTTTGTATCACCATTCATCTCATATAAAATACGTATGTATGTACAAAAAAAAAAAATTACAAAAAAAATATATTAAAAAAATATATTTAAAAAAAAATAATAATAAAAAAAATTACAAAAAAAAAAAAATAAAATTTTTTTTTTTTTTAAATTTTAAAAAAAATTATAAAAAAAAATAATAAAATATGAATAATATATTAAATAAAAAAAATAAATTTTTTTTGGCTCAGCTTGAATCCGATGCCACGTTTACTTTAACCAATATGTACATATATAGGTTGTTGTTGTAATTGTGAAAAAAACTAAGTGGTCGTGGTTTTTTGCACATATCTCAGAAAGTTATGGGGCGATTGTGCTTTATTTCAATAGCGATTCATTCCTGGATATTTCCAAGAGATTGATACCATATACAGGGGTCGAATTACGGCATTCGAACGTGATCGAAATTTTAAATTCTTATTAAAATTTCTATACCTAAAGCACAACAAACTCGATCGTTCGAGTAAAATTTCGATCGATATCGAATGCCGTAATTCGGCCCCAGATCTGGGGAACATATAGTTGTTTCTAAAAGTTGATTTCAACCAACACACGGACAGACGGTCAGGGCTTAATCGACTCCTCTATTCATAAGCTTTCAGAAAATATATACTTTATGGGGTCGGAAATGAAAATTGTAGAAATTACAAACTGAATGTCAAAGCTATATATACCCTTGTGCACCACAGGTGAAGGGTATAAATATATTTTTAATATGTCGTGATATGTAATTAAATTTTGTTTAGTTTCTAAAGAGGTTTCTTATGTTTTACCCTCTTTCGTATAATGGGTGTCAGTAGAAAATGTCTGCAATTATATACATAAGTATGTCTATCATAGTTAATGTACGCTTTGGACTTTAGAACTTTAGCAGCCTGTAAAGTGGAGTTATTTTGGGACATATAAAGATTGCGGAAAATCTTATTTGCGACCCCATCGCAAGGGACAGAGAAACAATTTCACGAATCCAAATTTTGGTCAGACAATTCAACAATATTTTTGGTCGCATTATTTGGACCCGGCGTGGGCCCCAGGTTTGATACACATGACTCGAAACAGACAAATGGTGATAACGATGCGGGCGCTATTTAAAGACCCTATGGCTATTTAGCTCTCTCGATGAAATGCATTGACGTCCCCAACTGTCTTAATAACTCTGGTTTGGTTTCCAAATTCTGAAGGCCATGCTGGTAATTAACGTGCCGACCGCATTACCTCTTAATGGAAACGTAGTCTTCTTGTGATGTATGTATAGGGTGTCTTCGGGATGAACTGTCTCCCCTTCTGGATGGTCAGTTGTCTTCTAACTGGAAATCAGCTCAGGAGCAACATCCGAACAATTCAAAGGATCATGTATGGTTTCCTGACCGGATACTACAACCTAAAATATAATTTAAGTAAAATCGGATGTAGTGACCTGACCTTTTACGAAAAGGTGGATGAAACCATGTTCTCTGCAATTAACCCGTTCTCTGCATGAAGAGATTGTGTTTTCTTGAGTGAAGATTTACTAGACCAGTGGAAACTTTGGTTTCATTGTTGCGTAAAGTTTTGGACTTTATAAAAAGCCTTAACTTTTAGGCTGCCCCAAAAATCGATAGCGGTACACTTGTCTATATCTATATATAACAGTATTTATATATATTTTGTGTAGCCAAGTAATTGCTAATGCGTTCCAAATTATTAATAGTGCTGAATTGAAGACCGAAAGATTAAAGTACCTGATCTACCGAACTTTTTAAATAAGTTTGTTCGATTAGAATGTTCAGTTAGAAAAACGATGTAAATTTTTCAAAAGAAACCCATCTTATATACCAAAAATAATCTTAATGTTCACCATAACGGAAATACTAATAAAATTTTAAACTCTTTATGTTTGTTACACAATGTAGGTGGCTTAATACAATTAGGGCTTCATAAACATAAATCTGTACAAAATAAGCACAAGTCATTTAAGCTTAACTTGAATAATGTCAGCGATATGAAGATCTTTTACTGTTTTTTTTTTATCAATAGTAAAGAAAAGAATTTTTCACAGTAGACTCCGTGAATAATAGATTAAATAATACTGTAACTACCATATAAGATTTACATATGTTGATGGTACCATCATCAACAACATTATAATCAAGATCAACATAAGTAAGATTGTTCAAAGAGACTAATAATGATAAGATGATGTACGTACATACAAACATACGTACATACATACATACATACATACAAACATACATACATATGTATTTGTAGAAATAAAAGAATGTGCATGAATCAACTAAACAAGTATGTGTAATAGAAATTTAAAAGAGTTTTTTATTCTAATAATAAAGAATTAATTAACAGTTTTTGATACAAGGTGACCTCAAACAAAGTAAGAAAGATATATTCAGAAAGATATTTCAGAATTCACCATCCTGTACATATGTAGTATGTATAGTGACCTGTATTCTGTAGCTGTATTCTTTTGGTCAAGCCTTTTTTATACCAATATTGTGGGGGTTGAATAGGACAAAGCCTTAATATAGTTGACCTATTTATCTGCAACATTATTACCAACGTCACCTTGGATTTTAAATTTTTCATAGTTAACTGTATTTTTTCACTTTTTTTAAGGGG
The DNA here is from genome assembly GCA_941918925.1 of Phyto melanocephala. NCBI lineage: Eukaryota > Metazoa > Arthropoda > Insecta > Diptera > Rhinophoridae > Phyto > Phyto melanocephala. Next base: position 28,278,925 of record OW799233.1, on the reverse strand, counting down.
GTTAAAGTGGGTACATTTTTAATTACTATATTTGACCCATTTAAAATTTTTTTTGATACGCCATTTTGTAGTGGCGGCCATTATGGACTTAAAAGTTGTTTATACTGTACTACATTTTGCTAGTTAAGCCTTTCTTTTGACACCCATGTCGATCCTCTCTGTTGACCAGAAGCTGGAAAAATCAATTTTTGCTTGTAAATTTTAGAAAAAACACCGAGGTAGTTGTACTTTGGTGCTTATATCTCAGTTTGTTTTTACCCGATTTATTAGTTTTTCTTAGAAGTAATTTTCGAGACTGCGGCTTGTATTTTGTTGTCTTTAGCATGTTCAAAAATTAATAAGCAGCTTTCTTTAGTAACTTGATATATTCAAAAAATATATTATTAAAAAAAATATTTTTGCCTATAACTTTAGCCGAATAGCTCTGGAGGCAAATCATGTCTATAAATAGTAGCGAACGTGTCTTTAAATTATTCTCGGGCTAATAAATGTTGATTTTTATCGTAAAATTATGAGAAAAAACAAGTAGTCGTGTGGATTTGCTTATATCTCAGAAAGTCAAAAGACGATTGTTCTGAAGTTCTATAGCGAACCAATTCCGAATATATTCAAAAGTTGATACCACATACATACATATATGTGAAATACATATATGGAGGCTTATTAAAAAAACCAACAGACGGTCCGTTTAATCGCCTCCTCTAGTAATAAGCTTTCAAAAATAAAATACCTTTTTGGGGTCAGGGTACAAAAAGTACCATAAAAATTGTAAAAGTACGTTTTCTGTAGCCCATAACACTTTCAGTATTACCTGAAATCAATAGCGCCTATTTCACAATTCTAGTTTCATAAATGTAGGAAATACAAAAAGAACTAAAAAATTGCAAAAAAGTACCTTTTCGGTCGCCCATAACATTTTCAGTCTTATCTCGGATCAAAAGTTTCTAATTTTTGAAATTCTATCTTCGTAAACTTAGAAAATACAAAAAGAACCAAAAAGAAAGAGCATAAGTACCTTTTTGCGTTTTCATATCAATAGTAAAAATTCCAAAATTTAAAAGTATAAATATTTATTTAACAATGAAATATTTTAAGACATGATTATAAGTGAATAAAATAAATCTACGATTTCTGCAAAAAATAAATATGTTCTAAAAAGAACCAAACTGTTTTCCAGAATATTCCTTTCTCTACGCTGTTATGTATGTGTTTCAATTTTTACTACAACAAATTACATAATTTTTCAAGTCTGCTAAAATCCCTATTACAAATTTTTCCGAATTTGCCCCGTAATTAGAAATTATAATTTTTTTCCGTATTTGTCCTTTTAAAAGTTTCTAAAATTTTCATCTAAATAATTGTCCATATCCTATTAGGCGATAATAATAAACATGTAATGTCCTGTAATTTTTTTTTAGTACAAAAAAGAGAGAAAATTTGTACTCCTTATAGATGCGAATTTAAAAATAAGTGCCAAAACACTGAATATTTTTTCGCAGATTAACTAATACAATTTAATTTTTTTTCTTGCCTTATGTGCCTTTTACTTAAAAAAATTTTTTATATATATTTTTTTATTTTATATACATATTTATATTTTTATTTATTTTTTTTATTTATTTTTGTTTTTTATTTTTTTTTTTAATATTTTTTTTTTAATATATTATTTATATTTTTATTATTTTTTATATTTTTTTTTAAATTTTTTATATATTTTTTTATTTTTTTTTTATATATATTATTTATATTTTTATTATTTTTTTATATCTTTTTTTATTTATTTTAAATTTTTTTTAAGTTTTTTTTTAATTTTTTTATTTTTTTTTATTTATTTTTTTATTTTTTTTTTTATCTTTTATTTATTTAAAATTTTTTTTTTAAATTTGTTTTTAATATTTTTTTAATTTTTTTTTAACATACATACGTAAATTTATATTTTTACAATAGAATGTTTTTATATATGTATGTTTTTTATATAAGTATAAGATTCGGCACGGCCGAATATAGCACTCTTATTTGTTTATAAATAGTTTTCCAATAAGCACAGTCGAAGTTAAAAAAATTAAAGAAAATAAACCTTGTAAGAGATACGTATAAACGAAACTTATCTGTGTTCAAATTATGTATAGAGTATGAAAACGTTCAATTGGCAGCCGTGACTTAATTTTTAACGATTGTTTAACATAACGGGCATAGTTTGAGCGATGACCTGGCGACTGAATACTAATCAATAGATTTAAAAGACCTCGTTAGAATATCATAACCGGCACAATTTATCAATATGTATCCACACTTCAGCCTTTAGCTGAATGCAAGTTGTAGTTTTGGAGATTTTATTCTTTAAAACTTCTGATATAATTAAAGATCTTTTACAAAAAAATTACTTCTTTCTGCATTTTATTGCCGTTTGTTTATTTTACAATAACAGTTTATAACAATTGTAACAATTACTATAATGGGTGTTAATAGTAACTAGTTGTTTACACTTACAACGAACAACTTAAATGTCAATACAGTAAGTAAATGTAAAAAACAATTATAGTTCAAATTTAATAAATAAAAACTTTCTGCTTTAGATATTAAACTTATAAAAGGTTTAACTGATTTTCTATGGAAATTTGACTAATTAACCTTTCAATAATTTTTTTTGCATATGCCGGTATGATTCTGCCCTGCATACTTATTATTACAAGTTAAACCCGGTCCACATTGCTGGCCCCAACAATATTTTTGTATTGTATTTTAAGATGAATTCGGATATCGTTGATAGTGAAAATTAATTGTTTATTGAACTTATTTTATATTCTGTTTTCTGTTGTGTCCGTATATGCAATTAATTATTACTAATATTCTAGTACTATTTGAAATACCGTTCCATATACTCAAATAACATAATCGGCCTTGTTCTTCTGGAGTGAAATTAAATTATTCATAATTGCCATTGCAGTGTTCAAGTTTAAATATAACAAAAATTTTATGAAAATTCCAATCTAATTTCAATAGGAATGAAAAATCTGAGTGATTATTTCGCTATAAAAAGTATCACATTTACATATATGGTATCTAGGTACATTTGTACCAAATTTTTTCAAAATCCTCCCAGTAGTTTTTGAGTCTATTAGGAAGACAGTCAGAAAGACAGACATACATACAAAAATTCTCAAAAATGGTGTTTTGAGTTTTGTATTCTAGACCGTTGTTTATACCAACCAATTCTTCAATTTCTAAACGTTTTTATTTTGTGTCCTATGTAAACACTCTACTAAGTACATGAACATTACTTTGATGAAAGGTTGTGTTTAAATTTATATTTGTTTTCATTTGGAAAGCTCGCCTCTACCCCTCCATTTTGTTTCTTTTTTTTTTTCACTACTTTTACATTTCCTTCTGTTGGGGTTTCTTGATAAATAGTAAAGTAGTTTAAAGTTCTCTAAAATTTATGCTAGAATTATGTACAGATGTAGTCGGTACTACAACATGACAAAACAGTTATGCACTTCATCATTCTTATTTTCTTTTCGCCATGTGTTTTGGAGAGTGCAACTAAAACTGAAGTTTGTTTATAAAGATGAAAAAAAAAAAAAATGAAAATCAAGGGATAAAACTTTTGTTATTATAGTGATTATGACTAGAATTAAGTATGTACGATGGGGAAGGATGGCTTAAACAAAGTACTCATTCTATTTGTTTAATATATTTTTTTATAATTTTTAGAAAAAATTCAATGAATGAAGTACAGTAAGACCTCTGTTATTCGTAATGGTCGGGACCGGAAACATTCCGAATAATCGATTTTCCTGGTTAATTCATAACAATTTTGAGTTGAACTTTTAAAAATTTTAATTTATTCAAAGAAAATATATTTGGCTTTAAAAATTTTTAAATAATATAAGAAAAAATTCACATTTTGGAAAAGAAAGTTTTAATTGTTCAAAAGCAATACAAAAAACCTTAAAATCCTGGATAATAGAGGTAGTCACGGTTAATCGATACAAAAAAAAAATAAAATTTAATTAAATTATTACAAATTTTCTTTCCCGGATAATCGACGTTTCCGATTAATCGAATCACGGATAGTCGAGGCCCCACTGTATTAAAACTTCATTCTTTCTGTTCTGATCTGAAGAATTTTTTTTTTTAATTTTCTTTAAAAAGATAACTTTTGAAAACATTTAAAGGAACTATTGAAAACTGACCAACAAAAACAATATATTTTATAAGAAACTAGCTAAAACCCGGTGTGCTTCGCCACCCCCATCGTAATGAAATACAAATTTTATAGTTCAAAAATATATTTATTTTGCAAGTGCCACGCCTACTATTACTAAATCAACCATTTCTTATTCAAATAATCATATAGACGTCAAAGTGTCTCTTTGGATACTCTAACTATTATCGCCTCCCAGATATACGAACTTTTGTATTTAATTCATATGACAGGTGCCACGCCCACTATTACTAAAGCATCCATTTCTTATCAAAATAGTCATATAGATGTCAAAGCTTCTCGTGCAAAATTTGGGTACTCTAACTGTTATCGCTTCCCGAATATACGAATTTTAGTATTCAATTGCTATGAGAGCTGCAACGCCCACTATTTCTAATGTACCCATTTTTTCCAGAAATGTTTATTTGGGTGTCAAAGTTGCTCTTGCAAAATTTTAGTATTCTAATCGATATCGTTTTCCAAATATACGAAATTTAGTATTTAATTCATGTGGCCACGCCTACTATTGAAAGTCCGCCCATTTTTTAACCAAATGTTCGTGTGGATGTCAAAGCTTACCGTACTTAATTTGAAGACTCTAGCTGCATTAACTTTTGTGATATATAATATTTAATACTTATTCTTTAATAGGGCGTGGCACCCCGCCCACTTACAATTTCAAACCAAAGTATAGCCTATAGTTCCTTCCAGACATACAGAAAGATTCTATGAAAATTTCAAGGAAATCGGTCCAGCCGTTTAACCGTCTATAAAGCACAAACAAACATACAAGCATACAAACACACATTGATTTTTATATATATAGATGGATAACTTGAAATAGGCAACACTGTATGTGGAAAAAGTTTATTGCAGATTTTTTTGGAGGTTTAGAGGCTAAAATATAACAAAATAAAATACGGTGACAATCCGTTCTGTGTTGTTCAGAACAGTACTGTATTTGAGAGATCTTGTTCTGTATAAATTATTCAATCAAAGAAATCATTAAAATGTTCTGTATTTTATTTTCTGTTCAGTATTTGTTCTGTATTTTTTTATATCTAAAAGAGCTTTAAAAAAATTAATGTAGTTTATGTCTTAGTTCTACAAAAACAACATGAGTTTTGTTTCGTAAGTAGTTTTTAGTTGTTTTGTATGAGGAAAGTCGATTAAGTGAGTCTGTCCGTGTGTTTTAAAACATTAAATTTTTAAACCCATGTATGTTTGTTTCACTTACGAGTATGAGATATCAAACTTTTAAAAATATTCGAGAAAAATTCGTTATTGCAAATCAGCAGAATCAGGCTTAAATAACAGCAAAGAAACACAACTTATTTTTTTCCTATATTTTTAACACCGAAATTAAAATTAATTAATGACACGTTTGTTACTATTTATATGTACGATACTTCTCTTGGGTTATTCGTAGAAAGTTAGACAAACGCGTCACAAATCCGCAAAGTTATAGGCAAATATATTTTGGAAATTTTTTTTGTATACTATTTTAACTTACTAAAGCTTCTGATTAATTTCTTGACAGGTAGTTGGCACAGTAGTTGTAAGTCACAGTCTCGAAATATATTCCATAGAAAAGCTAACAAATCGTTTTAAAACTGACTGAGATATAAGCACTTAATTACAAGTGCCTCGGTGTTTTTTTTCCAAAAATTTACAAACGAAAATTATTTTCTATCAGCTTTAGGACAATCGAGAGTCTGTATGGATACAAATTAAAAGGGCTTTTATAGCAGAATCTGTACACTCTGAAAAAAAGTCAAAGTCTTTGATTACCGCTCCTACAAAATGGTGTAAAAAATGTATATTGGTTCAAATCTAGTATTTGAAAAACAAAATTAACCCTACAACCCCTCAATATTGGTATCAAATGGATAGTCTCGAACATTTAAATACATTTAACTACAGATAACCAATTTATGAATTTTTGACATTTACAGGGGAATAGGTGTGATAATCAGCTCATAGATTTAAACTACTTAATTAAGTGTACCCTGGAACTGTGAGGCAAAGTTTTAAATGACTAAAAATGGTTAAAGCAGCCGATGTGCCCACATGCCTAAACTTATTTTTATATATTAAATGCATAAAATTATCTGTCAAAGATAATTTCTTGGATATCTTAACTTACAATAAGATTGTAAAACAACTGTGTTTTTATCTGAAATATGGTGGCGGGGTATATAGACAACGACCTGTAAAACAAAATACAACTTTTTAGTATTTCTGTCTGTACACTTGAACTTGACCGGTTCAAAAACTACTGAACGGATTTTAATAAAATTTGTTATTTTGATCTCGAGATAATATTTCTTTTTTAAAAGAAAATATTTTATTGGTACTAGAAAGTAAGTAAGAAATTATTACATTCACAGACATAATAGAAAAAGAAATATGTTTATATTGTAAAACAATTTGCACTATTAATAAAAAAATATATATATTTGAATGAAAACTGTGCAACATTTTTGTTGGGATAAACTTTGTGGTCCGGGGCAGCTGGTTTAAAAATATGTGTTTGTGTTATATTTAAAGACTAGAAAAGTCCGGCGCGCGTTGCTACGCCACTTAATGAATAAAAATCCATTCTGAATTTAAATTAAAAATCAAGTGAAAAAAGCTGAAAATTATAACTTATTTTTTTATGGGTGTGGCACTGTCCACTTTTCTAATCACGAAACTGTATAGTCGTGACAGCTTAATATGTTTGAAAAGTTTCAGAAAAATCAGTGAATTTCAAGGAGCCGAAAATGATAATTTTTTTTATGGGCGTGACACTGCCCACTTTTCTTATCACGAAATTATAAAGTCACGACAGCTAAATATGTGTGCAAAGTTTTAGAAAAATCGGTTCAGTGCAAGTACCTCAAAACTATAACTTTTTTTATGGGCGTGGTCCTGCCCACTTCTCTAATCACGAAATTATATAGCCATGACAGCTCAATATGTGTGCAAAGTTTCAGAAAAATCGGTCGAGTGCAAGTACCTCAAAATTATAACTTTTTTATGGGCGTAGCCCCGCCCACTTTTCTAATCACGAAATTATATAGCCATGATAGCTCGATATGTGTGCAAAGTTTCAGAAAAATCGGTCAAGTGCAAGTAGCTAAAATTGATAACTTATTTTTTATGGGCGTAGTCCCGCCCACTTTTTTCCACCCATAAACACTCCCTGGAATGTGTATAGCAACTTGCCAAAGTTTGAGTCCGATCGGTTTTACAGTTTCGGAGTCTATAGCTGACACACACACACACACACAGAGTTTCACTTTTATATATATAGATTTACTTCCCCACGTCTAAAAAAACACTATAAATATTTAACAAAACATATTATATTTATACAGAACATTTCTGTATAAATTTGCTATTTTTAAATTCTTTTTATAATTGGAAGATATTTTTGTTTTTTATGAAGTTTTTATTTCATTGGTAAACTTTCCCCATTTACTCAGTTATGATGAGCTCCAGTTGCAACAACTGTTTAAACATTTTTAATTGCAAATCACGTCTACATCCATACAAATATTTTGTATTTCCTTTTAAGCTTCTTTACAACGTAATTACTGTAACATCTTTAAGCAAAAATAAAAAACTTCACATTCTTTTTTGCATCATTCCATGATGGATCAGCCCAACTGGCTAAATGAGCGAAGCGTTTGGTAAACTTGTGAATTGTATGCACATCATGTGTAAAAGAAGCTCATAAGTTCATATTTTTTTTTTTTTGTAAAAATGCAACAGTAGAGGAAGAATAACGCCTTAACTGTTGCACGTTGCACGTATATGTAGATAAAAGTGTATATTAATTGTGGCAAGCAGTTAAAGATGTTGTTTGTTCATGAGAGGTTTTAGAGATTTACACTGGTTATTGTTCCTATTAACATATCACCCATTTTCTTTGAAATTACAAGTTTAATAAAAAATCTTGAACATAAATAAATACATGCATGCATACGTCCATATATCATATCACTTGATGTGTGTTGTTTGCTTAAAGATTTTGCATTTTTTTTTTTTTATTGTAAAGCAGGGTGGTTTTAGATGAAATCCCTTTTTTTTGGGCTTTTGCAAAACAATACAGACGACTAGCCACCCTTATTTAATGATGACATACAGAGTTTGTTGAAATGAACTTGAATGTTTCAATAAGATTTTCATTAACATCCAACTTTATATCTTTGAAGTAGGCAAACAAGATTAAAAAGATGACGAGGGGGTTCTTGCTAGTAAATCGATATATTAAAGATGTTGTCATGACTGAATTTCGTTTGGTATTTAAATGGAAGTTGTAATTGTGGAATAAATAGTAGAGAACAATACATATATTTAATTGAAATAAATCCAATAAATATTGGAACATGTGCACCAATAAATATTGGAATATGTGTATCTTAAAAGCTTTTTATAATTTTTGATTACTACTAAATAGAAGTTTTATCAAAATGATAAAATTTCTGTTGTTATTTTGTTATTCAGTGTAAAAAAGGGATTCATCATATGGCAATGCCAAAAACGCTCAGTAAGATTTGTCACTTCACCATGAGTAAACCGTAGCATGATATTATTACCAACTTTTCCCCAAATGGAAGAATTGAACTTAATTGACATAAGGTTTAAACAAGAAGGTACAACATGTTGCACGGCACGCGTTGCCATGAACCTTTTGAGTGGCGAGTTTAGTGAGCAATTAATCTCTCCATTGGACGCCAAGATCATGTAATGTTACCCTACTAGACTTGTGGGGGTACGTTAGACACTGGTGTACAGAGACTAGGCATTTTATAATATTACCCCTGGAAGACAAAGTTACGGCTGTCAATGGTGAGAAATGCTGGAAAAAGTAAACCAAAATTGGAGCTGACGTATAAACTCGAGCAACATTTACATGAAATAATTTTTATAAAGTAAATGATAGACATTAATTTATTGACCTAAAAAAATATTTTATTTAAATTTTCCGTTATTTTTTTAATAAAAAATTATCACCCAATATTTCAATACGTACCTTTTTAAGGGAATTCTCTTTAGATTATACTTTATAAGGAGTTAAACTAATTATTTAGTTAAAAGTTTAAATTTTTTTTTGTTTTTAAAGCATTTGTAATTAAATAATAAAAACACATTGACATAGATACTTATTTATAACAAAATAATAACATTTTGATTATGATATAATCCCTCATTTATGGTAATAAATATAATACAATAATAATAATTTGAATACCGAATTATAAAGAGTCCGCCAAATAGCTTTTTTTTTTGTAGCTTCGGCTGTGTGGCACGTAGCGCCGTCCTGTTGAAACCAAATGTTGGCAATATCCTCCTCTTCAATTTTTGTAATCAAAAATTCGTTCAACATGGCCCGATAACGATTGCCATTGACAACGGCCACTCCTTGCTCATTTTGGTCTAATTATGCCTCTGGATCAAAATCCGCACCAAACAGTGACTCGTTTTGAGTGTATCGGCTTTTCAATGTATGCGTGCAGGTTTTCTGTGCCCCAAATGTGACAATTTTGCTTAAAGCATTAAAATTAAATAAATTATCTGTCAAATCAGACATGAGCTAAGTGTTACCATTCACGAAATAAGCACTAGTTTAAAAAAAAAAAAACGTTAGATGGCGGACCCTTTATTTTTAATAAATTATGAGTTAAATAGATTATAATTACAACCAATATAAAATAACAATCAAATAGTGCTTACTAATGATGAAACAGTAGCTAGTTTCGGACATTCGGCTGGCGTCGGTAAAAATTTACTGTTTTCAGTGAATTCTTTCATTATTCTACTAATATAATAACTGTGAATGTTTGGATGTTTGTTACTCAATCAAGCAAAATGGCTGAACAGAACTATATAAAATTTAGTTCGCAGGTAGATAGCAACCTAGATTAACAAATAGTTTACTCCGATAACTACGTGAATGAAGTCGCGGGCACAGGCTAGTCATATAGGAATTACTACTTTGCCCCCTTCAACTCCCACATGATATCAAATGGCTTAACCAGAAGAATACAGTGAACGATGAAAAAGTCTTAAACATAAGGACGGATAATTTATTTTCTATTTATTCTATTTTTTAATATGGGTATTAAATTAAAGGGCTAACTAGGTTAAAAGTCAAAGATGGCGTCGGATATAGTAAAGCAAAATTGAGTATAACATTGAATCTAAAATCTAGGTTAAACTTCAATCTAGCCACTTTACCTATGAATATGATAGTGAAGGCTATTATCAGATTCGGCACGCCCGAATATAGTATTATTACTTGGGTTATAATTATGGATTTATTTCTTAACTGTTCCAATATACACACATATTTTATTCAAATAGTTTTGCTTTGAATAAAAAGTTTTTTTTTTATAAAAACTTAAATAATTTTATAACATAAGTACATACATACAATTGCTGGAAAATCTTAAATTTAAAAATTTATTTGAAAAGTTTTTTCATATCATAGTTAATTACAAATTCAACTAAAAACAGTTTTTGCACCCGTACTTCATAATACTAAATAATTTTATTTTGTATAAGGAACCACCCATATGCCTTCAAACCTCATTACACTGAGTCGGTTGCAACTTTATTTTAACCAACAAGTTTGATAGCATATTCGAACACATTTCAACCCGTATAAAATGCATAAACAGAGATGCCAGGTCTAGGAATTTTTCAACATTTTGTGGATTTAATATTTCATTCAGGGACAGAGGATTTTCTTATGACATTAACAATTGCAATGAGATTTTTTGAAAGTTGTTTAAAATCAATCAATTAAATTCCAGCTAATTTTTATATATTTCTGGTAGTAAACTAATATTAAAATTTTTTATTCAGCCTTACCCTACCAGGTGGATAGATGAATTTAACATTTAGTGATATCACAAACTCTGTTTTATTGACTTTTAAGGACGTCAAAAAAATATTGTATTGTATTGTATCGGTAACTTATGCTCCTTAAAATTTTCTCATAATTAATTTTTCAGTTAATCAAAGGTTTATTAAACACAAGTTTTACAGAAAAAAACTTTTCGTTTTGTAATACATTAATAAATTTACAACTTGATTATGAATTCGGCCTATGTATACTGGGAAAGATAATTTTGCGTAATAAACTTAGACTTCGATTTTGCTCACTGTATACTTAATTTTTTGGTATAAAAATCTTTACGTTAACATTATTATATAAAAAAAAATAATTAAATGAAGAGTAATATAGTTTTTATAAATTAATGATGAGCAGTAAACGTCAAAATAAAGTCAGGGAATATAGAATTTTTCCCGAAACAAGTTAATTTTGTAATAAAAAAGACAATAATGTCCGTTACCGTAGGTATACATATGTGCACCTGAAGTTATTCTTGTTTTTAACAAGTGGCGTCATTTTGAGGCTTGTCGTTTTTTTTTAAGTTCTACGTGATATTTAGCTTCAATTAATACCAATAGATTGGATCGTTTTCATTTATACATCAGAAGGTATAAAAAGTTTATAAAAATATGCAAAAGTAATTGGTTCGTGTTCAGGTCTTAAGAAGGTAACACAATACAAAGGAAGATAAAAACTTGTATATAGTTTGTATGTCCTTTTTTAACGAAATTTAAGAATTTTTTTCAAATTTGTTTTTAGACCTATATATTTAAAATACAACTTAATGCAAGTAATATGCACAACAAAAAAGTCTCATTTAAATAGCACACATTTAAATACGGCAACACCGTATAAGTAGTATGGTTAAAATGTGCTTGTGTATAGTTAGATGTGTACACTAGGGAAATAAAAAAACTTTTTGTTATTGTTTTCTTATTGTTGTTTTGTTTTAGTTATACAAGTTCTTTTTTTTGCTTTAAATTTAAATTTTGTGTTTGTGTTTTTGCCGTTGTTTACTTTTTGCTCTTTCCTTTTCAACTTAGCCATTGCATTAACTTAATGCTAGAAAGACTTGCTCATTCGTTTGTTCATTATTATGTTTATTTGATCATAATTATGTTGTTGTATGACGAGTTCGTTGTTGTTTTGTTGTAGAAGTGGGGTTCGTGATAATGTTTTGCTTTAGAGCCGGTTTAGTCTTAACGTAGTTTTTAAACGTCACAGATGCTTTGTATTGTCTGCAGCGAATTAAGTTTTAAATTTATTTTCATATTTTGGTATACGATGACAGTATAATTTTGTTTAGTATTGTATTTGTATACAGTTTTGTTGTTAAAATGCGCGTCGGTTTGTAAGGTTAAAAAAGAAAAAAAAAGCCGTAATTGAGTTTGGCAAAATCGTAGGGAAAAGAAATTCAAAAAAAAAAAAAAAATACCTACCTACAACAAAATAGGTAGGTACAAAACAAAAAAAGGTTTTGTCAATCATTTATTTACACTAAGATTTTGTTGATACTGCAAAAAAAAAAAAAAAATAATAATTCTGAGGATAAAAAAAAAGAGTTGAATAAAATGAAAAAAGTGGTAAATATAATTTAATAGTGAATGAATGATCTTGTGTAAAAAAAAATAATTTCATTAAAAAATTAAAAACAAATTTCAAATATAAAACATCTTAGATTAAAGTTCTTAAAAAATTACAATACCAAATAAAATTAATATGAATAAAGTGCTAAATTAATAATACTAAAAATAATATATTACCTGCATATAAAAAAAGGAAAAATGAGTGAAACTCCTACAAATTCAACAAACATGACGCGCGAAGAGGAAGAAGAGGAGGTGCGCACACTGCTAGAACGTCATCAGGAACGCATACGTCTCGATCTGGCCAACACGGAACTCTTGGCTGTTCTAGTAAAAAATTCCGTGCTAACACAATCCGAAGAAGATATACTGCTCAAACCCCACAATGTAGCCGCCCAAACCGCGTCAGCTCCCTCCAGTGTGGTTGTAACGAAACGTAAACTAAGTGCCGTTATAAGTAATGCTAGCGGTACTAGCAGTAGTAACGGCAGTACTACAAGTGCTACCAATCCAATTTCGCGTAGTGCTAGTGTTGTGGGCGATAATGATCAAAGTGACAATCGTTCGATCACACCTTTGGTAATCAATCAACAACAGAATTCGGATAATTTAAGCGATTTATATAGTACGAAAGATGAGCTGAATCATCAACAGCACATTTTAAATGATGCCGATATTATAAGTTTGCAATGCACCAATCTAATTGAGATCATTGCCAAAAGTGGTTTTGAGAAATTCAAACAATTCTGTTATGCCATCGAGAACGAGTGTCCCCAATTGATTGAGGATTTAATAAATGATCGTCTTAAATGTGGTAAGTAATTGAAGTTTGTTTTTTTTATTTGTAGGTTGTCATGTTTTTTCTGCAAACTAGTTTTTATTAAATGTAAATTGCTATATAAAACAAACATCTGGTGCTTTTGGTTGGTTCTATTGATTGACTTTGTTTGAAAATGCACAGAAAAAATTTAATTTTAAATTCACTAATGAAATTTACAGAATCCAACTAAATCTGAAATATTTAGTACAACCAAAAAGTGTTAGAGGCAATCAGTTTTTTTTTTCTATATAATTTTATGCTATAAACAAGAATTAAACAAACATTTATAAAAAGAAAACAATAAAACTATAGAAAATAAAATTAATGTTAGGCAAGTGTTCCTTTGAAATTTGATAATATTTTCTTATAATAGGTTATACGCTCATTAGATATTAAGAACGTCTAGCTTGGATTTACGTCCTTTAAACAATTTCGAAATTAGAATTGAGAAAATTATCTCAAATGTCCGATCATTACACGAACATCAGTTCTTATAAAAATTAGGTATCATAAAACAATTGCTTAAATTAATTTTATAATTGGACACTATGGGGAGAAAATGTATGAAATTATGAAAGTAGGAATAAAAGGTTCTAACTATAAATATACCAAACCCACCATCAAAATATTGAATTTGCAAAGTTTTGGACATAAAAGAAGTAACCTCATCATCTCATTAATATACATACATCATAAAATCCATGTCACGCACTGTTACAGAGTGCGAATAATTGCAACTAATTTTGTTAAAAAAATATTTTTTGTTAAAGCAGATTTGCCGCTATTATTATTTAATTTTATGCTCTTTCAAAAATTTATAAAGCACTTATTAATAGGTTTTCTAATTTTGTTAGTATAAATCAAAATGTATCGTACGCACATGTTACAAAATTTACCTTTTGAACATTTTATGTCAGTTTCTATCAAAAATTTCTGCGAATTTACTTCAGATAAAAATTCATATTTTTAACAGCTAGAAGAAGCAATCTTAGATTATACGAAAAGTTATATTATCTGAAAAATATATATATATATATTCATCTTTAACTAATTTTTAACATCGTCACGCACATGTGTGACGGATGACTTTTCTGTGGAATTCGTGACATATATGTTTCATTATCTTTATAATGGCTTTATCCGCTTAAAAACACCCCATTGTAAAATTTTAAATTGAGTTTGTGTACTAAAAAAAATAAACTTTGTTCTTATCTTAACTGGGATTCGAACCTAAATTTATTCAGTTTGTATTGTTGTGAAAAGAAGTTGTCTAGGTTTTTTCATCATATCTCAGTTGTTTATAGAGTGATTCAATACCGATCTGCTCCCGAATATTTCCTTACACAGGCTTTGAAAATGTCTGGGGCTTCAAAAAACTTCAACCTACACACGGGACTTCAAAGTTTCCCACTGAATGACAAACCTATATAAGTACATATACCCTTACACTCACTGTGAAGGTTATAAAAACTCGTTAATCTCATACCTATAAACTTTTTGCAATGAAAAAGACAAATAAAAAATCTTTTAAACTTCATTATTCTATTCTAAGCCCTTTCATATGAACCATATTTATTACTTCAAATTTCTTGTATTTTACTAGTTCTTGTGAATGTTCTTATAACTTATACTACATTTACACCTAAGCGAAATCTAGTAGATTTGATTTAAAATCTTTATTAAAATCTAAACCGTTTATACCACTGTTTTTTGACATTTAGCAAGATTTCGTTTTCAAAACAATATATTTATTAACAAGATGGTCTGAGAGGCTCTCTATGTTCTACTTCTACAAAATTCAAACTCCATATAAAAAAAATGTAAACAATAAAGTACCTGTGCAATTGCAACCACCTTACATATTATGACTGAATTTTTCTGTGTGCAGCGTAGTATATTTTGTTACAATTTAATAAAAACCACAGTTGCATCACGAAGTAGTACTAAATTTTAAGTAGATTTTGCCAAAATCTAGTGGCGAAATAGATTTGGTTTTTATGGGAAATCTGGTAGAAATGAACAAGATTTCGTTCAAAATCCCGTAAGTACTAGATTTCGCTCAGGTGTAAATGTAGTATTAAGTGCAATCAAAAATCTTTGATAAGTCTATCTTCCTGTCATCGTGAAATGCACACAGCTCGTACTTCCTTTCCAACGCGTATAGGACGTTAATTTTACAGAAAACCTTCTTTTGAATACTGCCATTTATATTGCAACTTATCTGATTTTTACATTGCCCATGTCTTAACTTCATATAGTAGGACTGGGAATAATGAATTTATAAGGTGTTATTTACTACTGTAGAGAAAAGGTTTTGCTTAATCACCATGTAAACCACATTGTTGCTAATAAAATCGACACCTAAATAGAAGAAGTTTATTTTTACAACTTTAAAGTTGTTATTTTTGTTTAGTATGCCTTGTTCTTCCTCTTTTTTACTTTGCTTTATAAAGGCAAGACTAATTGTCCGTTTTTTGCAAGCAGCATGTTAAAGTCGGTGTTGCTAATTTTCGATTTATTTGAAGGCATTTCCATTTCGTGCGACTTTAATGGAGCTTTTAATATTTTTTAACATCATAACGCATTTAGGGATGATTTATCAACCGTTGACTTGGCTACGTAGAACCTTTTATAGGGCTATTGAAACCAGCTCTTTTTTTGCAGAATACAAGAGAAAATCTCTTATAATTTTTTATGCTGTTTTATCAGTTTTAAAGGCTTTTATTGCATTCTAACTACGTCTCCTGCTCTTAATATTTTTAACAAATTTCTTCTCAATGTTATCTTTGACAGGCTTATTATCCTACCTGCTTTAATGTTTGATAATTTTTCATATTAAAACTAAGTATTTTCAATTTTTTTTTTTATTTTTTTTCTATTAAATAAAATTTGTTTTGAAATAAAAAAAAACTCAGGGAAGGGTTAAATAAAGCACTAATTTAATACATAACACTAACACTAATTCTGCTTTACCCGCTATCCGTTGTCATGCAATTAAGTTTCATTGTTAAATGTTTGGATTTTATTGAAATTTAAAATCCATTGCTCATTTTATTTTGTTTTAAGTCCTCAGTTTTTCTACGATTTGCTGCAGCCAGGGATGGTAAATTTAATACAATGGAAATTTTTTTGGACTTATAAAATCTGGAAAATTCATTGGCATATTTTTGAAATATTTTTCTTTTTGGTTTCAATTAATAAAATTAAAAAAATTAAAGATTCACTCACTATGCTTTTTTTTTATCCATTTTATTCATCTGCTTAGTTCTGTACTCCAAATAAAATCATAATGTTTTTACTAAATGAGCGAACCGAGGCATATTTATTATTCATTAGGTAATCGCAGTTAGAAAAACATTTTTTGTTTATATTTAATATATACTTATAAAGTTTGACATTTAATGTAAAATTGTTTTTACCTATGGCCTTTGGCAGTTGAAGTTTAAAATAAGTGAAAAAAGCTGACGAATCAAGACATAGCCTGATAAATAAATTTTCCCTGATCGGAATTATTTAAAAAAAATTATAACAACATTTAAAAAAACGTTAATTAAACAATTTCAAAATTTCAAATGCCATCTTTGGTTACAGTGGAAGTGTTAAACAAACTATAATTTACATTCCTGGTGGTGTTAGAGCGAGAGCGCTTTTCTATATCGACTAATAGAGCTTAAATTTAATTGATCTTGTTTTTAGAGTGACCAAATATACATACACGTAAATATAAAGTGTAGCAGGAAAAAATGCCAGCTTGTCTATTTCAAACTAATGTTAAATAATAAATAAAACCAGTTTTTGTTTTAATATAATTTTAAGATTTATTTAAGCTAAAAATCATTTAATAGACTTAAAAAATATGTCACCAAACTTTTAAGGTGTACGCAACTTAACTTGTCAATAAGATTTAAAAATATTAAGGAAACATGGCTTAAAATAAACAGGTCAGCAAATGAAATTAACAGGTGTTGATGGTAATTTCCTAAGGTAATTAATATCAAAATTTTATTGTCACCAATCAATTTCAATATTTTTGATTAATTAATTAAAATTAAAAACATGTAATTTTGTTCATCATGAATTGGTGCTTTTTTTTTGTAATAATAATAAAAAGAGATCAATTTAGTTTACGTCTCATTAATAAGTAAACATTTAGATTAATGTCCACAGTGGCCGCCATTGTCTGGAGATATTTAAGCCGAACGTGTTGAAAAATAAAGAAAGTGCATACTTTTTGCTCATGTCTGAAGGAGAAGTGTAAATAAACCTTTCAGTTCGATTAAATTTCAAGGACCCTTTTCATTAATTTTAGTTTTAAGCCACACGCCCATGCATTTTCTATGGTCGAAAGATCTGGGCTTTGGGGAGGCCATTTTAAAATATTACTGCCTTATTAAGCTAAGTATTTTTATACAATTTTAGAACAATATCCTCACAAATTAGACATTTGCCCTCCGGGTCTATTATTTATTTTATTAAGTTTAAGTAAATTTTGCCTACTCCATAAGCAGAAATGCATTCCAAACCATAAAACCCTTATCGCCAGTCTTTAGAGTAGGTTTAATACACTTAAAAGAAAAAGCTTTATAATTTTTGTGCCAAACCCACATTTAGCCACCATTATATTACATGCGAATCATAGATTCTTCTGTCCACAGAACACTTTGCCAAAAATTGTCGCGCTTTAAGACGTAACTTAACAAAGAACTTTGTTTTCTTATTTAAATTAATTTTGCTTTATAAAAGGAACTTTTCAAATAACCCAACTATGTTTCCTGCCTTTAGACGCAGGTTTTTACAGAATTTTTGTTGCGAAAGCAACGGTTTTGAAGAGGATACTCTTCGTATTCTAGTATATATCCTTCTTATTGAAATTTTTAGTCATCTTTATAGGTTTTTACTACTTTGAATATTGCAGCTTGTGTTTCGCTAAAAATCTAGGCTATACTTCTATCGGTATTAACTTCTTTGTGAATCTCATTACCGATTTTCTTTCGTAAACAGCTTTCCATCTTGTAGTTGTTTTTCATCACTTATAAGAAAATTTTAATTTAAAACTGTTTAATATTTTTTTTCAAATAAATAATTAATTTCTATTACTTCACATGTAGGCACCATGCACTGTTATTGTTATTAACACTCCATTAACTAAAAATTTCACTTTTTTTAACCATTAATCAAAAAAATTCAGTAAAAGGGTGTTTGTTTATTTATTTTTGACTCGCTTTAAAGTCCGATTTTTTTTGTTCTCTTAGAAGAAAGTTTAAACTAAACTAATTGATTGAAATATTATTTCAGCATAAGAATAAACAATATAATTGTTGAAAAACCTTGTAAATGTGGAAATATGTTTCGTTATATTTTTTTATCAATGCCAATTTATCGAAAAATAAAAATCATATCTTTCGATTGAGCGCATTTCCATCTGAATGACTTAAGCCTATAGTAGACGAAATGTCAAAAGCCACATGTGGATCTAAGGTTACTAAAATGTTCAGCACTTTGGTTACATCTTTTAAAATAGTCGTAGTGGCTGCATTCGGTAAGATTTTGATATTACACGAAATGTATTTTATAGTCCAAAAATGCAAATAAAACACGTGGCCGAAGCGGATTAATTTATGCTTTATAATGACGTCAAAATTACGTCACAGCAACATGCGTATGTTGCCTTTTACCTTTCGTGTACTATAGCTTTTATTGAATAAATAAAAATGTCGAATTTAGGGATCAGAAAATCCTCATTCAATTCATGAGATATAAATAACTGCACCTACAATGAGCAATGTCTGGTGTGGATTTTGGTCAGAAGGGTTATTAGCCTTACTTTTTTGAACATGCGGCTGTAACATGTAACGGAGTTCTTGTGGCCCTAACTGCATGAATCTGGATGATATGTGGTTTCAGCAAGACGGCGACACCTGCCACATAACTTATGAAACAATCTAATTATTACAGCAACGATTTACAAAACAAATTATCTCAAAAATTTCTGATGTAAACTGTTCACCAAGATCAAACCACTTAACGTCGGGCGAGTTTTTCTTTATGGTTTAGGGAAATTTCGCGTTTATGCGAATAAACAAAAAACAATTCAAGATCAAACGCGTCCTCAGTGAAAAGGTCATGGGAAATTAAATAAAAGAAAAAATTAAATTAAGGCCTGCCATCAAAGCTGTGGGAGCGAAGCATTTGATGGATATTTTATTCCACATTTAATTCAAACATGTTTTCTTTACAATCAAAACAAAACACAACTATCTTAAGAAATACGGATATTGCTTAACCAACTTCCTATGGACAAGTACATCCCTATGGTAAGGGTAATCAATCAGTTGTAGTAGTTACAAAAGCAATGATAAAGTTATAAATACAAATGTAGTCTTGTAAAGGGCATACAAACAACTATAGAAACAACTATAGAAAATTAGCAAACAATAACAAAGCAACACACCTACACTAACAAACGAACAATCCAACATATTGATCGATAGTAAAATTAAGAGAAAGAGGGAGAAAATGTACGAGGCTCTATTAGTTAAACGTAAATGTTATTTTGTTTCTTCAGTCACTTAATCGTAAAAATAGTAAACTCAGTGTTGCCTTCTTTTCTCTTTTGACATTGTAATAACGTTTTACGTTAATAACGTAAAAACCTATTTTTTTTATTGATTTCTACGTCACAAAAAGTTACAATACACATTAGCTAAACCGTTGTATTTGTTCTATTGATGTAGTAGATTTTGTCAGCACATCCCTAACAGCTTGATACAAATCTACGAATTCTACCATAACACACGTGTACCTACAAACGATTACCTTATGTTCTTGAAATGTAAACAAATAGCATGCGATAATAGTAAATAGTAAAATTTCCCAGAAAATTTAGGAATTTTTAAAAATTAAATTTTTATACCCGCCACCAAAAAAATGGTGGGAATATATTCATTTAAATATATGCATTAGGAAAGGAGTTATAAGTAATAGATCCAAATGTACGAAAATTTATACCGCACAGTGTATTTTTCGGTATATTCAAAATGTAAAACGTAATAAAACTGACAAAATTAGATGTTTGATTCTGAAATTTTGCAAACACTGTTCTTTGGTCAAAGGCTTTGTACTAATGGAAAATAAATGTTACACGCCCACTTTTGCGCCCACCTACCATATAACGTTTTATCTAAAATTCATAGAATTTCTCTATGAATGAAAATTTTGGAAAAATAAAGGACTATATTGAAATATTTAAGTTGTATTTATTAGCAGAAACTATATTGACACGCCCACTTTCATTGAAAGACTAAATTGACGAAAATATATATTTAATAGCACATCGAAGTTATACAAAGAAAGTCAAACATATTTTATTATTCCATAGCGATTACAGTTAATAACAAAATAATAAAATTTGTGCTATAAAAGTACATAAAATTGGTGGTGGGTATAAAAAATTAGGCACAGCCGAATATAGTGATCATACTTGTTTACTTTGTTGTATTTTTACAACATTCGAAATGTAGAACAGGGATGTATAATATGTACCTGTATTTCTTTACATATCTATATGTATTGGGTTCAAAATAATTTAAATAAAATTTTAAATATAAATAGTATTAAAAAAAAATTAATTTCGCAGATTTAGACAAAAAAAATCGTAACTAAGAATAGCCAATTATGCGTACGTCTTAATTGCAATTATAGTAATTGAAGTATGTATTTTTGGGTGTAATTGGTGAGTTAGTTTTGTTTTAGAACTTTTATGCTCATGAAAAGAATTTTGTATTAACAAAAATTTTTGTAAGTTAATTGTATAACGTTGCCAGAAAAATAAAAATACAATTAAAACGTAAATATAGCCCAAGAAATTAAAAATAAAAAATTATTAAAATTAAAGCATAAAGTAGTCATTGTAGTCATGGTGTAATTACGTAAGGAGATATACATATGTACATATATGGAGTTTGACAAACATTGGCACACAACAAAAACAAAATCAGCTTGGACTTAAACAGGTGTCGGAATGCGTTTAAGTGTACCTTGGTTGTAGTTTTATTTTTCTCAACCAGCAGCCCTAAAAAGTAAAAAATTTAAATAAGTAATCTGTGCGTATAAACTGTAAGTTTTATAATTGCAATATATTTTTTATTGCAACAAACCTGCGTAAAACGTAAAAAAGCTTACGTTTAGTTTTCCTAAAATATGCTTACATTCTAACATTTTTAATTTTATTTTGAGCAATACCAATAATTTTTAATGTTAAACTTATTATTATTGTATTGTTATTTTGATTAACTCAGCCCCGCTTAAACTTTTCTAATAATCTTTACTTTTTATTGCGTTGAATTTTTTATTTTTTGAATGAATGAACAAGCGACTGAGTTGAATGCAGCAAAGAAATAACTCAAATCATTTTGTTGAATCAAATTAAAAAGCCAGTACATACTTATACCATAGATTAGTTAGATTCGGCAGCCGCCCGAAGGCATAGCTCACTTGGGTCCTCCGAGGGTCCCGTTGTGATAACTTATACCACAATTTCATTATTTAATATGAATTTTTGTTAATTTTTTTGTTAAAAACTAATTTATTAATTATTTATCAAAACATTTTAAATAAAAAGATTATTTTTGCAAAAATTTTTCATAAATATCTTACTTTTAATTTATGGAATTTTTTTTTTTGTAGAAAACAAAAAATTATTGGATCCTCATATTTATCGAAAATTTTGTGAAACAAAAGAATGCATTAATTGCTTTCTTTGAATATAAAATTAATAAACATTTTTCTAAAATTGAAACTTTTTAAAAGTTAATTGATTCTTACTATTTAAAATTAAAGTAAATTGCCTACAAATATAAAAATCGACTTCCAGATTATTTGCTGTATCATTTCTTGTTGGGAAGTTCTGATTTTCTGTTTTGTTTTTTTTTTTATTTTAGAACTAAAATCAAAAACTCATTTTTTTTCCTTTAAATTTGTATTCAATGAGTTTGTGTGTGTTCTTCATTTTATTTAAGTCTCGTTAAATTCCAACGTAGAGGACAGACATTAATATCGTTTCTTCTATGTATTCACACATGATTCTGTCTCTCTGTCCTTCGGTCTGTTGTTGTTTATTGTCAAACGTTGGTTTTTTATTAATTTGCCGGTTGAGGTGATCGTGCCGGATTCTCCTAAAACGTGATCAAGAGTTTGTTTTTTCAATTCTTTCTTACCATTTGGTTCTTACGTTGTGTTGTTTATTCTTAACTGAAGTTGGTTGTTTAAACCACGTATTTTGTAGTTTTACTTTGTTTCTTATGTATATAAGAATATTATTTTCATCTTCGTTATTTAAACACATTCGTTCCACATCCAAAAACCCTTTATTTTGTTACATACATATGCACATACTTATAGTATATTTTTTAATCTGTTGTTTTTCTTCTTCTTATTTTTACTACGTTGTGGTTCATGATCATCTTCTATACTATAAGACAAATGATCATTATCAATAACATTATTATGTTGTGTTTTTATTTATTTATTTTCTTCTTTATAATCTTTATTTATAATTTTGCAGTTCTATCTTTGTCTCTTATTTTTATTTATAACGTGTGGATAGGGTTGCCAAAAAAGACACTTTCACAGGATTGTTTCGATTTTTTACACAATTTCGTGTTTTGTTGAAAATTAGTATTTCCTGCCTTTTGCTTTTTTTATCGCTAATAATAGTTAAAGAAAATAACACAATATATTTAGCGAAAATTCTCTTTTAGTAAAAATATTACCTTCAGAGCTTTTAACCTTACGTAGCTTGTATATAACATTTAGCCTGATATTGTGGGAAATATAGCTTGGAGACTGTTAAGCTCTGGTCACCGAAAGTTGTTTATTATCATTGTGTTCGAAGGACCTTTAATTGTAACTATGTTTCCTTCTTTATTTTAAAGAAATACAGTTTATCTATATGGGTGTAGTTATATTTTCTCAAACACTTGTTAATAGTAGTTGCTGCTAAGTGGCAATTTTACTTATTGATATTGCCAAAAGTCGGCCTTGTCCTATTTCTACTTTCAGCAGCCCCAAGATGTCAAATGGCAAAATTTAGTAAACGTTTTGACAGCTGGATTGTATTGGTGTCTTTTGATAGTTTATGAAATATTATAGCTGTAAAAACTATCATGTCTATCTGGTCACTCTTTATGCTTCTTAAAAAATTCATCACATATTTTTGTAATTTTTGGGTTTAGTTTTCAAAATTAAACAGAAAATTTAAAAGTAATAAAAATCAATATAAAATATATTTTTCAAATTTTATGAGTTTCCCCGTTTTTTTTTAAGCTAAATTTGGCAACCCTTGTCATGGGACATCCTATAAAATAACATACAGTTTAGTATTATTTTATTCTGCTTGTCTGTCCTATACGTAGTAATTTCCTCAGGCCCATACCTAAACAAGAGCGTTGGGCGTCAAGCGTTGCAATTTTGCATGTATTTTGTTATTATAACAAAAACAAAACACATGTAAAACTCCAACGCTTGACGCTCAACGCTCTTGTTTAGGTATGGGGGTTAGTTGTCCAGCATTTGTTAAATTATAATGTGAAAAATACTATTGAAATGAAGAGGAGGGAGCGGCGAGTTTTTGAAAAAAAAAAATCACTGTTTTATTTGCAGCTGTTTAATACATATGGATGTAAGTGTGTGCCTTCGTTATTTCCTTTATTATATCAGATGCCCGGGTTAATTAGTGGCATTAAGGTTACCATCAGTGTGGCTAAGTAGTTTTAACAACTGAAGGGCATTTCAAAATTTAGGCATGATTTAAATAAAAAAAAACGCAATTTTTTTAAAAGCAGGATTTTCTTTGAATCGGAAGGTACACAGCACATGAATGAACACGAAATAATTATTACTATTTTGTGGCCTAATTTCGATAAATCTACGTCATGGGCAAACATCGATTTGTTCAAATTGTCTAGACATTACTTTTTTATGTTTTATTCGTGTTCAAACATTTGTTTGCACTAAAATGTCTGGCATCAAAAAGCAATTTAAAAATAAGAGAAAGAGACGTTACATAAAAACAGAAACAAAATAACTTTTACACTTTTTATCCACAAACCAAAAGAATATATATAAATTTTTAATTTCTTCAATCTGTCAACGTTTGATTTTGCGCGAATAAATGTATGGCACGTTGAAACGTGGGACAATGCAGCGTTAAATCACTTGCTTCAATGCACGCATGGATGTGGGTTTATTGCCAAATATCTTTTACTTTAAATAACTGTTTTGAAATTTACTAAAAGGTAATCGCACGGTCCGGTCGGTAACATAGACTAGATACGAAGAAGCTGTGTTGAATGACAATATAGATTTATTTCTTCTTCAAGCATTCAATTGCCGAGTTTCTCCCGCGAATTGTGATAAGTCCATAGTCACAATATGACCTCAAAGAAGCCTCGCCAATATTAGGCCGTGGGGACTGCGGTGTTGGAAGTATCTCTCTGCCTTAAGATGCAATACCATCAAGGTGGAGATATCTACAAGAAAACATGCATTGTGAACGCATTATTTTGCGAAATCGTACTTGGGTTCTCCGTTAAACAAATATGGATAGTAAAAAAGCTCTTTGAAAAACATTTATATGTCGACGCTTTGTTTTTATGTGCGGGGTGATATCATCGAAAGACATCCTAAAATGCCAGAAGTGTAAAAACACATATCATTCACTAACTCACACTACCCGTAGAACAAATGCAAAGCTTTCGGTAACAAGGTACGAAAGGTATTAAAATCGGTTCTGCTTTGAATCTTTTTAACCCTAAAGCATTAATCCCTAAATCAGCTGTGGATCACAATCAATCGGTTACATACTCCCAATGACAAACGCTGACTCATCTAATGTTGTCTAAAATGCACTACATACTCGGAGGCGGTGTTAGCCAGTACATAGGCGCAATCACATTTTTATACGATCTGAATCGAAACGCACTTGATGTTTCATATAAAATAATGCTCCTAATAACACTTGCAATTAAGTTTCTTCGGAAATATTTAAGGGCGCTGGCATGTGGTATAATCCGTAAAAGCATTTAGCAGGTTCTTGATGCCTTTGCACATTTCACACCAAGATAAGTAGTTGATGTATGGCTTGATTTTTATGTGACACGAGCCAGCGTTAAATTAATAGCTTTCCCTTATTTTGTTGCTGCTTATCAACACCGTATTATGATCCGCAAGGCTTAATTCCATTGACCTGAGACGAGATCAGACAAATTGTATACTAGCATTCATAATTTTTTATTTTTTATGAAAATATTTGCGTCTATTATTCTTCTGTACCACTTGTTCTTACAGTTACTTTAATAATATTTATTTCTGTATACATTCATCTTTAACTATTAATAGACGATCATTCGATTTCTTAGACATTAGTTGCTTAAAACTTGTATTCTTTCAACGTACGCATTATTTTTTTACACTTCACTTCCATACGTGTGTAACTTATCCACCCAGACTACTAAAAAGTATAATTTATCCTAAATACAGCTTTTTTAGCCGATTCCCTGTTGCGTTTTAGTTAAATCGATTTCTATTACACTGGCGAACAAAAAAGAAAAAATGTTTATTCCTGTGATTTTTCTTTGTGTCTATCTCAAATTGACGCGTATTTTGTAAATACGGTAACAGTTTTTCTCTAACAGGTTTTGTTTTTGAGTTATAAAGGGTGGTTACATTTTAAAGGCCGATGTTGATTTTGATAAAACACAAATTATTTAGGATATTATTGTCATTTCTTTTTATTATGATAATATTGGTATGGTTCAATTATGTATGGAACAAAATATCGGCCAAATGGCTGCCGCGACCTCGGCGCCACATCTCCATCCGATGGTCCAAATTTTCAATGACGATGTTGTTTAATTGTTGGGCACGATGATGAGTCGAGGTCGCCACACTATCGCGAAAAACAGCAATGGTTTTCGTTCAACGAGCTAAGAAGGCATTTACAGATGTTTTCACATTTCATACATACCTGTTTTGCTGAAATTAAAATATTTTTCACAATTCTCCCGATTGTGGACGAACTTGAACTATTATGTTAACCAAACGAATCACGAAGTTCACGAAATGCATTTTGATTTGAAGGCCCATTTTCATAATAAGCCTGAATAACTTCAATGCGTTGCTCGATTGTGTATCTTTCCATGGTTCAAATTGAGTTAGTCTGAAATTGAGAAATGTAAAATGAAATGCAAATTCAACATCGACCCTTAAAATTGAATCACCCTTTAGCTAACTACGCTTATTAACTGACTTTAGTTAGATTTTCGTTTTTATTGGGACACTAAAATATGGCATTTTAATAAAGTAATTATATATTTGTACTTGTGGTACGTAGAAAAAAGATTTTTAAAATAAAAATTAAACCTTTTGGAATATCAACGATTTAATCAATTAGAATTAAATGACTTAGTAAGAGATCTGAACTTAATCGAAAGATGCTTTTGAAATATTAGCATCTCGTTTAAAAGAAAAAAAAATGGCTACTCCCAAGATCACATTTTGTAGTACCCGGTTACCGTATTTTTCGATGTATCGTATGTTGGTGGTATTTTGCAAAGGATGGGTTTAAGAAAGGCGCAACCTAGTGATTGACGTTTTCTCATAGACAGCATCTTCATAGGCCCCTTTCGCATTAGGCAACTATAATTGCGCAATTCTTGTGTTTGTTGGTGTGAGAGGAAAGGTCGGTGTGAAGGGGAAAGAATTGCCGAGATTTGAGTACAGACTTGCTTGTACTTGGCAATTCTGCTTCTGCTGTCATTCTTGTCTTGGAATATTTATTTGTTTTTGACATTGTCTTTTATTTCTTCTTCGGTGTGTTGTGTAATTTTGTGTGTGTGAAAATTTTATTTGTTTATAAGTGAATCAAATATTTAAAAATAATGAGAAATTGGAAGAAACTGGAAGAAATTGAGCAACCAAGTTGCTCAATGTGAACATAAAAGCAAGTTCAAAAGAAAATAAATAAAAATAAAATTATACTTGCGCAATTATAGTTGCCTAATGCGAAAGGGGCCATACAAGTATTATAATCTGTGTTGATCTGAAAATGGTTGAGATTCTTTTAGATCAAAGTTTCCTTGTTTCTTGTGTCTCTGGGACAGTCGTGTAAAACAATACCATTGCTTAGTGCTGGAAGTGCTTAAAGTTGGTACAAAAAATATTGTAAATATAATTTTAGTTAGCCAAGTTCGAATCATACTTTCTCCACCACAAATTAAACTCGGCACAATTAAACAGTTTTTGAAGGCACTTGAAAAAAGTGGCGAATATTTAAATATTCTTCACGAAAATTCCCAGGATTAAGTTCAGAAAAATTGCTAGTATTTTTGATGGGCCATAGACAAAGCATCTCGTGAAAGGTCCTATATTTATCAAATCAATGACTTAAGTTGAATCCAAAGCTTGAAATTCATTTGTTTTAGTTAAGAGTAGTATCTTAGGCAAAAATAAATCTGACGACCATATCGGGTTTCTTAAGTGCGTGCCAGAGCTAGAGTGAAATATGAGCATAAAGATCCACTTTCTGAAAATTCGGGTGATATGAGTGAGGATCATGGTGAAAATTTTCTTCAGGATCTACGGTCAATGGAAAAGCGTTATCAAGGAAGGTGGGACTCACACATAATGGAAGACTGTTGCCGGAGTTTGCAACTAAATCCAACTAAATTCTTTCATTCAAGAAATCTTACAAAATATCATATGAAAGTGTTCGATGGAAATTTTGTTTTTATGTGTTAATTTTTGGAATTTTTTTTGTCAAAATTAATTCAAAAAGTTAATATTTTAATCTCCAGTCAGGGCCATAAAAACACCCACAACTGAAAAAAAGGAAGCAAAAATTGTGTTGACCAGTGTTGTGTGTGGAAACGTAATAAACTTAACCCACTTAAAATGTCTGGAAACCAGTTTCTCAAAAAAATCTTAGGCTTTTTTCCTTTTTCTTTTTATGTTTAGTTTTTTTTTTTTTTGCCATATCAATTTCTACTACGAACGAGCTGTAAGTTTAACAAAAACAAATTACCAAACTAAACGACTTGGAAATCTGTATAGAAGAAAAAAAAAGCTCACTTAGAAGATGGATGAATCATCGCAAAAGTCCAGTTTAAAAGTTTGAAAAAAAAGACACAAGTTTTGGATTGTATAAACTTTTTTTTTAACAAACAACTTGTCCATGTTGTATGCAACAGTTGTTAAATCGTTTCTACGTATACGATCGTTTTATGCAGTCATGCATTAAACATGTTACAAGATGGAAAGTACTCACTAACTACTGAATATCTTTATGAATGTATGTATATACTTACATAACTGTATACATACAAACATACCTATTAAATGTTGTAAAATGTTTTGATTTGTTGTTCAGGTTTTTGTTGTGGACTTTGGACCTTTTTGTATGTTCTTAAGAATGAAAAAAAAAACTTAAAAATAAAATTGATTGAGAGGAAGCAATAATGAACACAAAAAGATAGAATTTAAAATTTTGTTTCAATTGCGCTTTTAAGTTAAGCGAGTCGTTTTATATTACTTTTACAATTAGGAAGTGGTTTTTGGTTTCTTTGGATTTTCTTTGTTGTTGTTTTGCGCTCGCTACGTTATCAGGGAAGGTATGATCGACAAGCCAGTGATAATGGCAAGTTTATTTATTTACATTTTAATAGACCTTAAATGATAAAATGAGTTATTATTCTATTACTTCAAAATCAAAAACTTCTGATTCTAGAAATTGATTAAAGAAATACTTTTAAACTTTAAATTTCCTTATATTTTATCATTTAAAAATTTATTCACAGTTTCAAAATTACGGGAGGGAAATAATTAGTTTGGTAGCATATAACGGGTGTGGGAAAAAGCATCGTTTTTGTGTTCAGTACTCGGCGTTATAGACAAACACACAAATTCACACACTGCACAAAAGCATATAATAACACAGCTTTTACACGTTCAAATTAAAGTTTGCAAATTCTTGATATTTATGGTGAGAGTGGTAGAAAGAGAATATCTGGGTACGGGTAGTTCTAATTAGTACATATGCATTCACACAAGCATACATGATAATATAGGCACACGAGTTAAAATTTGTCAAATAAAAATTTCCGTGTCCGAGCACCAAAGAAAGTTTAAACGAGAATTTAAGAAACATTTTGCAAGAGAATTTCAGATGTTTTCATCCAAATGTTCGCCCGTCTAAACTCCTACATAAGCTGTATATTGCATCTCCAGATCTATCTTTTGTAGCGTAGTTCTGGGTCTTTCACGTTTACTGGTTCCTTGTGAATTCTATTCTAGAGTCGCAATTATATATTTTTTTCTGATTTGCATGTCTTCTTGTTTGGTGACTTAAAGTAGATGCCAACTCGCAGCCAACATATTTTCGTAAGCATGTCTTAATGGATGTCCTTTTTTTCGATTGCTATTCTCGTTTACTAGCCATATTTTGCAGCCATATAGAAGAATGGACTTAATACACACATCATGTAAGCGGATTTTGGTTTTTAGCGGCATATGCTTCTAGGTTCAAGAGTTCAGTTGTTTTTCGGTCAGACAACATTTAAAAATTTTAATTGTATTGTTGTTGAGTGTGAAAGTCGTAAAGTTTCAGTTCATTTGACACACATTACTTTAATTTTAACTGCGTTAATGCATAGTTCACATTGTGCTACTCTTTTTGTTAACTCGTCTTTTTTGCGTGTTTTATATCGTTGCTGCTAACATTTCGATACTGTTGGCGTATTCTACATAATAAGCATCCTTGTTTCATACCGATTATTGCGGTATTGTGACATCATCATACTGGGCTTTTATTACATCTGTATATATTGTGGGAATACGTTTGTTTGCCAGGGCTGCCTGTTAATAGCGTCAAAAGCTTTTCATGCATAAAGAGTTTGAATGTGGTCGACGGGCTGCATCACAAGCTCATAGCGGATGTATCCATGTACAATGAGGGCATGAATAATGGCATCAGTATCATTACTAATGGGGCATAGGAGAATTTTCGAACTTAAAGAGGTTAGGGAGATTCTGATGCCGGAAGAGAGAAAGAGTTGTGTGTAATTGTCGAGGGACTTCTTTGCACGCTCACAGCGGATGGATTCATACACCATGAGGGTATTGATAGTGATATCAGTATCTTTACTGATTGAGCATTGGAGAATCCTGGTCCTCATGCTTAAAAAGGTTAGGGAAACTCAGATCGCGTTAGATTAAGGTTTGCAGGTAGGCACATGTTAGTTGTGATGCTTAGGGGTTCTTAGTCTAACGAAGATGCTGGCGGTTACGAAGAACGGTGCGATTATGGCAATGTAAAATCGTTTTCTAGTCTAGAGAAAATAACTGTAGTTGCACAGGACTTAAATAAATGAATAGAGGCCGATAGGTAGCCATGAAATCACTGGTAAGCAAAGGTGTTTGAAAAAAGACCCAAAATAGTAGTGGCCTGCTTTGATATTACCCAAACACATACACACATTCCTTTCACCTGTAGTGCTTTGTAGCTTTGTCATTCCGTTTGTAATTCCTACAATATTGATTTCCGACCAATATGACAAGGGGAGATGAGCAATGTCCGTCTGTTCGGTGTTGATTGAAATTAAATTTTAGAAGCCCTCACATGTAGCACAGATCTACATGTGGTATCAATCATTTGGAAATATCCGGGATTAAATACTTAAGACACCAAATTGCAAGCAGTAACCTTGTAAATTATTCATGAAAAAAACTTACAACTCGGTTTGAAAATATCGTAGATATAAGTTTGAAAATACAACTGCTTTGGTGCTTCTTTTTTTCCCTAAAATTTACAAACAAAAACAAATTTTTTTCAACTTCTAAACAACCAAGAGAGTTATTATGGATGTCATATTAAAGAGCTTAACAGGCAGAATATAAAACATAAAAAGTTTAAAAATCCAAGATGACCGTAACTACAAGATGGCGTACAGTAAAATTAAAAATGGGTCAGTTTTAGTAATTAAAAATTACTGAAAGAATCTGAACAGTAGAATACATGAAAATCTCGTCTATGAAAACGATAAAATCCAAGATCGCGTCCTAAATAAAATGGCGGCTCTATGGGTCAATTATATTAATTGCGGCTTTGTATCGTGCAGCCCCTACAATATTAGTAACAAATGAACAGGTTTTACCAGTAGAATACATTTAACTCTAAAAAAAGGATATAATCTACAATTGTGCATAAAACAAAATGGCGGATAATTTTTTTTAGTTTATCAATATGACTATCAAATTAAAGGGCTTGACCAGTAGAATACAGATATCTATGAAAAAGTTTAAAATCGAAAATGTCATCGGGAATTGTAAAAGCAAAATGGTGTATTATATTATAGTTATATGTAGTACATATGATGGTGATGGCTAATATCAGATTCGGCACTGGTGAATATATCATTTTTTTTTGCTATTCATGCAACATTTCCTGGTCATGTACTCACTCTAATTGGTGAGCAGAATTGGCCCTTTAGGATATTTGATATAAATTTATTTTTATAGAGTTGTTTATGTAGGCCAACAAGCCTACAATCATCCATGCCCCAAAGAAGGAAGTTTAAGGCTACTATAAATTTACAAAATCCTAAAAAATTGGTCGATTGAGAGCATATGTGCCAGAAGTGGGGACCATTTTTCCTAAATGCTATTCCATAATTAATGCTTTCCTGTATACTTTATGATTAAAAAAAAAACAAAATAACAGTCCTTAAAAAATTTATATTTTTCGTT
This sequence comes from Phyto melanocephala, assembly GCA_941918925.1. NCBI lineage: Eukaryota > Metazoa > Arthropoda > Insecta > Diptera > Rhinophoridae > Phyto > Phyto melanocephala. The sequence continues at coordinate 28,246,625 of OW799233.1, read as the reverse complement.
CATTTAAAGTTCTCTTTTCCTAAACAATTTCTAAGACCGTTATCTTTTATAACTACTAACTGTGATGTCTTTTTTGAAATCGTTACTTATCTATTAAAATATCTTGCTAATCATAATTACAAATTTTCCGTTAAAATCCTATTGGTAATCATACACTAATGAAAAATAATTTTTATGTTAATCACTTTCTATGCCATCCTAATTTCGTAAACTTCTTTATACTAAAATTTATCTATACGATTTTATTTAAAATTTTTTTAGTAATTAAAATAACAATAGTTATTTGTAGTCTTTTAAAAAAATTTTAACAACTACCTTTTTTGAAATAAAAATTTTTAATCCCTTTCCTGGTCTTCTTTCTTTTGTTTGGTAGTGTTTTTTGTTTTAACAGTAATTTGAGATGATTTCAAATTGAAATTTATTCAGTTCTATTGTTTGGTGCTTTTATTTTGTTTCATGTTTACAAAAAGGGTTTTAGTTCATCGTTTTGTTATAGTTTTCTTTAATCTTTTTTTAAATATTTTCTTTTTTAAATGATAATTGATTTGGTAAATTGATTGCTTTTAATTGATGGAGGAGAAGTGAATAATTTTTTTTTGTTTAAATTTTTGTGGGCATTAAAATGTTGAGATTTATGTTTGTTTAATACGAGTATACCAATGAATTGAAATTTAGATGAGAAAAATTGTTTTAGTTTGTATAAAGAACGAGGTATTTTTCACGAAAATGCTAAAGTTGTAAAATTTGGCAATTTTGTTATGTTACTTCTCACTTTAATATGGATAAATTTTTTGGCAGTTAAATTATAAGCCATGTCTCAAACTGTTTTGCTATTTAAACGGTACATATTATTTAATTAAATTAATTCAGTTTCTTACAAGAAATGATAAAGCGACCGTCATTAATAATTGAAACATAAGTAACAATTTTTTAATGCAGATATTTATTATGAAATACAGGTAACTCTCCTAGAACGCGGTACTTTTATAATGCGACTTCGCTACAACGCGGTTCATAAAATGCGGATATTTTCCTATAAGGCGGTACTCTTACCTCCTACAACGCTATTTTCGCAAAAATGTTATTTTTTAACTCATAATTTATTTATTGGAGATTTCTATATTAAGAAAATGACAATAAGTATTAAAATCTTAAATTAACTAATTTTTAGGTATTTTGCCATTGCAATAGAGACTCCAATTTTCATTGCATATTGGTCATCATTCTAACGGGACCGCGAGGGCCAATGTGTCGATCCTCCTGAGTCGAGTATGTCCATTATAATTCAGTAGATTCTGTGCGAGAGGATTTGGATGAGTTTGCAGTTTTCGTACATATTTTGAGCAGAAGGTTTTTATTTCGTCGTGAACAAATGGAATATTAAGGTCCTTGTGAATATTTGCGTTACGAATGTACCACGGGTCTCCAGTAATAAGTCGCAATGTTCTTATAAGGGAATTTTTTTTAAACATTTTTTTAATGTAAAAACAGGGTTTTCCCCGTTAATAAAATGTAAAAAGTAATTTGCAGAATTTTTGCCTTTTAAGCCTTCATAGCAAAGAAGAAATACTGTTATCGATTGGAGATGGATCAGACGATCTTTATAATGTCGAAAATACAAATGGAGAAAACTTCTTACTAAAATGTATCAAGAAAATTTCGAAATCAATATGTTACCAGTAAGATGGGATAGGGCTAAAAGTGGCTAATAGTTGTAAAATTTTTTAAAAATTAATGCTACCAATTTTATAAAATCCCGCATTTATGGCATTTTATAGCATGTAAAATTAGCTAAATTCTTAAAAACATAAGAATATTTGAGAAAAATTTCGAATGTTGTAATTTGGTCTTGATTGATTTGGATTGATGATGAATGTCTTAAATATTCGGACATCCCCCGTAGAATTTTCAAAGGAGATCTACAAGTATAAATGTAACTCCCATGGTCCTATGGTGATAAATATAACGAAATTACTACTATCGGGTGTCCCAACTAGAACGCAATTTTTAAATTTGGCGCCATTCGAAGTGTCATTGTTTGACATTTGAACAATTGTTATTATTTGCTAGTAGAAGGTACTAGGTTAGTAAAAATGGAGCGCTACACGAATGATTAACGCATTCTCATTTTGAAATTGTTTTACCAAAATGGTGAAAGTTTTGCGGCTACAGTTCGCAAATTGCGATCATCCCATTTCCATCTTGATGGCTTCGTCAATAGGCAGAATTGTCGCATTAGGGGTGAGGAAAATCCTCGAGTGATTCACGAGAAGCAAATGCATTCTCAACGTGTCACTGTGTGGAGTTGTTTTTGGGCTGGAGGAATCATTGGACCTTTTTTTATGAAAATGAGGCAGGTCAAGCGCAAACAGTCAATGGTGTTCGGTATCGTGAAATGATAACCAGATTGAAGAAATGAATGTGGAGGCCATGTGGTTTCAACAAGATGGCGCCAGATGTCATACAGCCAGAGAAACAATTCAATTGCTGCATCAGTCATTTCCCGGTCATGTTATTTCGCGTTTTTGAGACCAGAATTGGCCGCCTAGATCGTGTGATTTAGCACCTTTAGATTTTTTTCTTTGGGGTTTTTTGAAGTCGATGGCTTACGCGAATAAGCCGACGACGACTCAAGCCTTAAAAGAGGAAATTGGACGCTGCATTAATGAAATACCGCAGCATTTATGCAAAAAGGTCATTGAAAATTTCATTAAAAGATCGCGTGTGTGCCAGCAAAGCCGCGGCGGCCATCTGCACGATATATTGTTCCATACATAACCTCATTCTGTCTACTTTACGATATAATAAAGTTTCACAATTTTTTTTTAATATCTGTGTTTTATTTAAAATTTTAAAATTGCGTTCTAGTTGGGACCCCCGATAGATCATTTTTATTTTCATTTCATTGTACACAAAATTAAATAATTGAGATTTGCTCTTCCCATGGGAATTCGGTACAGCGTTTCATTCAAGATATAAGCAGCCTCATAGATGTGATACTGAGCGATCTACATTGGCGTAACTAGACCATTGTGGGGGTGTAATGAGCCCCCCTGTTATACATTAATATAAAATTATATAAAATATACTCAGCTTAAGACTCTTTTCTCCTTTATAAAGAACTTTTTAGACTTGCCATCTCCAGAAAAAAATGTTTACTTACGTCAATCACGAACTAGTAGATTTTTTAAGTAGATTGATCGCCATAAGTATGTATAATTTAGGATATCAGAATTCGATTTATTGTGAGTATCCCGACTAATCTAGTTTAAAGACAGCTTTACAATACTGTGTATTCATAACTATTTGGTTTGTAATACTTTTTATTCATGGAAGTAAATATTAAAAACAAGTAAGAGCGCTATATTCGGCCGTGCCGAATCTTATATACCCTTCACAACATGTAGTCATGCAATAACAGTAGTTTGTGTACCATTCATCCCATATGAAATACGTACATACATATAAAAATATACATATATAAAAACATCCAATTGTAAAATTATAAATTCACGTATGTATGTTAAAAAAAAAAAAAAAAAAAAAAAAAAAAAAAAAAAATTTAAAAAAAAATTTAAAAAAAAAATTAAAAAAAAAAATTATTATATATATAATATATATAAAACAAAAAAAAAATAAAAAAATTAAAAAAAAAATAATAATAAAAATATATATAATATATTAAATAAAAAATAAAAAAAAAAATTAAAAAATATTAAAAAAATTTTTTTTTGGCTCAGCTGGGATTCGATGCCACGTTTTCCCTAACCAGTATACACGTTTGTATGTATGTATGTTGTTGTTGTAATGTTGTTTTTGTGAAAAAAAAATCGAGGTGGTCGTGGGTTTTTGCTCATATCTCAGTTGTTTATGTACCGATGTTTCTGATTTTCAATACCGATCTACTCCCGAATATTTCTGATATTTTAATGCCTTACCCGGGTCCAACCTATGTCGGGGGGCTTCAAAAAGTTAACCGACTCCCCTACTCATAAGCTTTCAGAAAATATATACTTTATGGGGTCGGAAATGAAAATTGTAGAAATTTCACACGGAATGACAAACCTATATATACCCTTTTTCACTGTGTGAAGGGTATAAAAATCAATTGTAAAATTTATTTTTGATTTAAACAGTTCATATTATTATTTGTTACCCAATTATAATTCACGATTGTTTATTCATTTCGAAAACAGTCACTCTCAATAATTTACTTTTTAAGTGATTGTTGATAAATTGATTTATGGTCGTCAAGTCTGTAGACAGACTAGAATATTCGGCTTTGCTCTTGATGTTTGTTAAGTACTCCATTAAAATATAAGTAAGTAAGAAATGCTAAAAAAAAGGAACGTAATGATAATTCAAAAAACAAAATGTGTCAAATATTTTCTAAGAAATTAAGTAAAATGTAAATTTTACATTTTAAAGACCTTGCTCATATTGAGAAACACCGATTCAAAGGTATATTCAGTGCATGATCTAAAACGTGACTTAAAAATTAAAATATTAAACGTATTCGTTTGAAATAGATTCATAATCTTTCAACATCAAATAGTCACTTAATCATTCAAGCGAATAATTTATTTTTTTATTTACTTTATGATGATAATAATAATGATTATGTTATATGATATATTAGTACTTGTGCTAAAAATATTAAGAAAAAAAAACAAAACAAAAAATAATAATTATAAATAATTTTTACATTTGCATTCTGATTAATTTGAATATAAAATTTTATTTACAGAAATATTTTGCTTATTAGATCATATTTTCTTATTTCAGCGAAATTTTGCTTAATTTCACTTAATGAGCTGTCATGATAATTGTATACCCTATACCACCGCTAGTGGTGGCAGATTGTTTGTATAAGTTTGTCACTTCGTGTGTAATACGAAGTACACAATTAAAGTTTTAATTCTTAAAATATTACATAAATAATATTAATTTCATAACATTTTAATTACAACAATAAAATGTTATTGTTGTTATTAGGTGCATGCGTGACGTGTGTGATATCATAGAAATTTTGTAAAGAGTAAATATTCAGTGATAATTACAATACCAACTTTCTTGTTTGCGATTAGCTTCACTTTAAAGGTCAACAAAGGTTACGGAAAACCGATACTTTGTCCCTAGTGGGACAGCCTTTCTAATAAAATTGCTTATTATTTACTAAGATTTGAATACCAAGTCTTATTACTATATTAGTTGTTATTTGCAAAAATAAATTAATTACTTTTAAGATTCGATTACTTATTGTAAATTTCATTTTAAAAGATTCAATAACAAAAGTAATGATTACCAGGCTTGCCATTTTAGCACTTTTTATGCTAGATTTAGCTTTTTTTTTCTTAAGTTAGCACAAAAGAGTGCTAAGTGCTAGTTAGCAGTTTTTAATAATAATCCGGCATTTTTTGCACTTTTTTCATATAAAATTTAAATGCAATCAATTATTTTTTATATGTAAATTTTAGATGATATTTTCTTTCTTGTAAAGGTTATAGCTGGCAAAATATTTATAAAGGAAAAGCTGATGGACATAATTTTGGGAGATGAGGAAGAAATATTTGAAGAATATTTGCTATCAAATCCGTTTTTAGGATATGAATTCGAAACGTTATTAAAAAAGAATAAAGAAAAAATATAATATCTTCTGAAGAAGAAGACACAATCAGAAAAATATGTTTTATGTTTTTAAAATCGCTTCTAAATTTACTAAAATTATCGGCTTCCGAAACAATTTTTTTGATATTAAACAAATTAAGGCACCTATTACTTGCATCTTAGAATATATGTATGTATAAATTTTAGTATAACAGAAATGGAAAAAATCCAAAATCAGTGTAGCTATATAACTGAACGAATCTGGCATACCAATATGGATACTACGGAGTTCTGGATTCAAGTAAACCAATTTAGAAATTCAATTAATAAAAATCCTTTTAAGGAATTATCAGATTTTGTGCTGTCTCTTTTGGCTTTACCATTTTCAAACACTGAAGTGGAGCGTTTATTTAGTTTAATGGGCTTAATAACGAGCAAACTTAAGGGAAAGCGTAAAACTAAATAACGTATGTTGCTATAACATCAATATTTTGGACGATGTTTTGATTAAAATTGGTTCATCTGAAAAAAACCAAAAAGAATTGGTATGTGAAGAAAATTATATGAGATTGAACTTGTTAACCTTCTTACCACATTCGAGTAATTGTTAACACTTTTTTTGTGTAAATATAATTTAATAAAATTGAATTTAATTGAACAAAATATGTATATAAATATGTTGCAAATTATTATATTAAAAATGTATACTTAATTTTTAATGTTTTAAAAAAACAAAATTGCAAAATTTTAGCACTTTTCTTTTTGAACTGTAGCACATTTTAGCACATTTGTTCTGCACTTTTTCTCTTTCATCGTATGGCAACACTGATGATTACCAAAAAAAAAAAAAAAAATATGTGTGTAGTTATGAGTAGAACTTCTAAACTACCTTTCAGATTTGTGCGAAGATTGGGATACCTAAAGAGTAGCATTCACACTTTAAACAATTTTTCTTATAAATAAGAAAAACGTTTATATTTCGATGCAGGCTTTATATGACTATTTTTGTTGTAAAAAAGGTTTAAGAATTAAACGAAAAATCCCTATTAAAAAATCCGGTTTTCAGTTATTTACAACCGGTTTGTATAACCGGTTTTTTAATGTAAAAAAATGCAAGTTTTATTTATTTTTTTTTTTCAAAAATGAAAATTAAGTTTTTACATACATACATGTAGAACTTCTAAGCTACTTTTCAGGGCAGTATTCCGGAATTCGATACGAAACTAAATTTTTTCGATATTGTGTGCTTAATGTATTGAAATTCGAAAATGTTTTTCTTCGAATCGGATTACGGAGTAAACCCTCAGATTTGTGCGGGCATTGGGATATCTTAAGAGTAGCATTCAGACTTAAAAAAAAGTTTTTTTTTTTTTAAAGAGAAACATTTATGTTTAGATGCAGTTACAGTGGGCTTCAGTTTTTTGTAGAAAAAGGTTTAGAATCATTCGAAAAATCCCAATTTACAAAGAAACCGGGTTTCCATTTTTTACATTTAAAACCGCTTCATATAACTGGGATTTTAATGTTACGTTTCTATTAACGTTAAAACTAAAAAAACACAAATTTTATTTAGTCCTTTTTTTATTTAAAAATTAAAATTATAAAAATTTGTCTTTGAAATAAAAAAACTTTAATGAAATATAATAAACTTTTAATACATTTAAAGTATAACTTTAACTTCAACAAGCAAAAAGGCTATATTTGGACGTGCCGTGTATTATACTATGTATGCTAGTCAAGCCTTTTTCTTTAAACCCCACATCGGCTCTCACGGTTTTCTAAAAGGTGAAAAGTTTGTAAATGTTAGGAAAAACACCGAAGTAGTTAAATTTTATATGCTTATATCTCAGTTAGTTTCGAACCGTAAGGTTTTCTTTCGAATAATTTTTGAGGCTACGGCTTACAACTCGGTATCATTAGCGTGTCCAAAATTTTTTTAGCATCTTGAGAAACTTATTATATATAAAAATATATTTTTTACAAATATTTCTTGTCTATAACTTTCCCTAGAGGCATATCATAAGTACAAATAGTAACAGACTTATCCATAAATTATCCCAGGGCTAAAATATGTTAATTTTTATGATAAAGATGTGGGAAAAAACCGAGGGAGTCGTGCTTAGTTGCTCCTAACACAGAAAGTAATGAGGCGATTGTACTGGATTTAAATAGCGATTCATTCCCGAAAATTTTTTAAAAGAATGATACCAGATCAAGGTCTGTACAACATGTTGCTTCTTAAAGTTGATTTCAACCAACAGACTGACATACTGACATTTCTTAATCGACTCATTTATGGGATAAATATAACAACAAAATACACTCTGCACACACTATAAAGGTAAAGTTGAGTAATTCTCGAGTGGAGACGAAAGTTATTTCTAAACAGAGTTTAAAAAAATTTTAATACAAAAGTTGTTCATATGGACAAGGGCATATGTATGTAAAGGGTGGTTAGATTTTAAGGGCCAATGTTGATTTTGAATAAAACACAAATTATTTAGGAAATTATTGTCATTTATTTTTATTATGATAATATTGGTATGGTTTAACCACCCTTTACTGTATGCCATTTTGCAGCGGCGCAAATCATATATTTTAAATTTTGTTATAGTGTAGTCAAGCCCTTTCATTTGATACATATGTTAACTTTCTCGGTTTTCTAGAAGCATGAAAAGTTTAGGAAAAACACCGAAGCAGTTGTATTTTGGTGCTTATATCTTTTGTTTGTTAGTTTTTTCTCAGAAATAAATCCGCGGCTAGGGTTTAGAATATGGTGTCACTAGCGTGTTCAAAAATATAAGGAAGCTTGAGATATTTGATATAATTAAAAACTTAAATTTTTGTAAATAATAATTGCCTATACCTTTGCAGATTAGTGACAGATTTTAATTTTTGTAATAACAATATGATAGAAAACAAGTAACTGTGCTATATTCGGCCGTGCCGCATCTTATATGCATTTCACAACGTCTTAAAAAAATAATTCTTGAATTAATTTTGATTTTTTTTTTCATATGGAGGGTATTAAAGATTCTGCATGATCTGATATTAAGCATTTGTAGTTGATTTATTATTTATTCGAGTTTCTGTGTTGTCTTCGTTTGTCACAAGACAAGCCATCATTATCTTGTTAAATACTTAGAATTAAATAAAAATGATAATTGAAATTAAAATCTCAGTCAGAACACACAGAATGTTGAAATGTTTACTTGTGTGTATGTATCTGTATATCAGCCTGTCAGTTTAATAGTTTTGTCGTTTTTTTTTTTTGATTATTTAAAATTTCTTTCTTTAGAAAGTCTTATCTTGAACGAAGAAGGTTTTTTCTTTTTTTTTTCTTTTAATACATTTAATGTTTTTATTTTTTCTATATCTATATAACTTAATTAAAAAGCATTTTAAATTTATTAAAATTCTTTTAGAAGTGGTTGTCTATAAAAGTTATCAATATTTTTTGAAAAATCGAAAAATTTTTATAAATTACAAAAAATTCTAAAATTAAAGAAAAATATTTCTATGCATCGAAAATTTAAAAGGCGTATATTAAAGTTAATAAATAAAAAATTTTATAATTTTTTTTTTCTAAATACATATTTTATTCATATACATTTTATTGATACAATAATTTGTGCCTCAGCGTCGCTTGGACATCTTACTTCAACACCATAACAACGTAGCTTCTGTATTAGAATTTTATAATCTACAAGATCAAAATATTTGTTAAAAAAAGATAAAATGTTTTCAATAAACTAAAAATATTTTACTATGCTTCCAAGTTTCTAATTTCATTAAACTGTAGCATAAATTGCAGTTTCAAATTACATATGAAAGAGTGCTAATGATGAAATCGAAGTTGGTTCGAAAAAAGGTTACAAAGGGTAGTGCAAACTATGCAAACGATGCAAATGATTGCAAAAGTGCACTATTTTTTTTAACACGACAACAAAATTTATGCATTTGCAATTTGCTTCACTTTACTTCATTTGTACTATAAAAAGCTTGAGTAAAATTAGCTGTTTGTATATGTTCAGAAGCAAATAAGTGACAGTTGCTGTTTGACATTTCGACCGTCATAATTTTATATAAAAGAAAACTAAAATTTTAAGAAATTTATTTTAGTAATAATAAAATTTAAAAAAAAATTGGTTAAAAAAAGAAAGAAATATACAATGAATAAATACAATTTTAGTCCTTTTCTCTGCATTAAGGCATCTTTATTCGTAATATATATATAATTATTTATTTTAATTTGAATGGCAAGATTTAACAATCATGGAGCCAGGGTATCCCACACAGGTTCAGTATCCGTATAAGAAGTCAGAGCTGAACGCGAAAAATATTCTTTTTAAAAGTTTTGCAAAGGTTAATTGAGACTCCGGTTAACTGTACCGCTAACCGACGCCACGCAATTAACCAATGCAAGAGTAAGACGCAAAACTTTCGAAGTCAGATGAAAAGGTACGGCCTGATTGTCTTTATTTGACAACGATAGCAACGACAATGACGCTTGCGAGTTCTTGACCTGACCAGAGCTGAATTACGACTGTAATATATTTATTTTTTCAAAAACATGCAAGAAATTTTTTTGACAGTTCAGTATGAAGTTGCCAGATTTTTTAGTCGCTAACTTTGACAACACCCGCTGAAATAAATATGTTTTTCGGATTAAAAAATGACGCTCACGGTCAGCCGTAATATGCACAGCAAATTTGCACCGGTTCAATCCTGAATACCCTTAACATTTAAAATTTTTTTTTTATTTATTATTTATTTATTGTAAAGTTAATTTACAAAAAATGTATGTATATTAATTGAGGACTAGCTACTTGGGCTTTCGCCTCTTTTGCACATAAGATTTGCTTATTTATATTACATATTTATATTACATACCCTTAATATTATTTTTTTAATTTGTTTACTAACATAAATATTAGTTTAAAAAAAGGTCTGATGATGCAATCGTAGCTAGTTTCGAAAATGTATTCTACTCGGCTAACATCGAAATAATTTTTCAATATTCTTAAATGTTTATTACAATTTAATTAAAAATGTTTTAGAATGTTTAATATTAAAAAAAATTAAAATTAATTCTTGAAAAATTTGTAAAAAGTTTAAGTTTTATGCTGCATCCAAAATTAAAAATTATATACATACTAGCTAATACCCGGTGTGCTTCGCCACCCCAAATTTTAGTATTTAATTCATATGGTAGGTGCCACGACCACTATTGATAATGCACCCATTTCTTGCCTAAATATTCATTTGGGTGTCAAAGTTGCTCTTGCAAAATTTTACTACTCTAATTAATATCGTTTTCCAAATATACGAATTTTAGTATTAAATTCATGTGGCCACGCCTACTATTGCAAGTACGCCCATTTTTTACCCAAATGTTCGTGTGGATGTCAAAGTTTACCGTACTTAATTTGAAAACACTGGCTGCATTAACTTTCGTGATATAAAATATTTAATACTTATTCTTTAATAAGGCGTGGCACCCCGCCCACTTAAAATTTCAAACCAAAGTATAACCTATAGTTCCTTCCAGACATACAGAAAGATTCTGTGAAAATTTCAAGGAAATCAGTCCAGCCGTTTAACCGTCTATAAAGCACAAACAAACATACAAACATATAAACATACAAACATATAAACATACAAACACACATTGATTTTTATATATATAGATAAGTAGTTAAAAAAATTAAACCTGAAAAATTTTTTATTTAAAAAAATAATAATAGGAAATTATATATTTTATAAAAAAGCCGATTTTCTTTTCTATATATATTAATAAAGAATTTTCTTTTCTTTTACAGGTATGTATGTGCTTTTGATTAAATTCAGATAAGTATGCATTAAAAAATTTGTATTTAATTATAATAAATCAATACATATTATTTATATTAATCAATAACTTGAACTTAAGCCCATTATAAATAGTTAGAAATTTCTACTTAAAGATTTGAATATTTTTCTCAAGTTCTTTTTTTTTCGTTACATTTACAAAAAGGAATTTTTTCTAACAGTAAAAACTATTCTTTTTTCCCATAAATCTTTTTAAAAATAGTCATTCAACTTATTACAAACACATATAATGAAAAGAAACAAAAAAATTTAAATATTTAGATTTAAATTGTTTTTATTTATTCTTACACAAATTCTATAGCATTATCATTGATTCAATACCACAAAAGCCACTCCTTTATTTAATTAAATTTATTTAAATTAATTACATTTTGTTGTTATATTTTCGTTTCTAGCATAAATATTTAATGTAGTTGTACGCTCATGTGTGTGTGTTGTGTTTTTTAAGTATGTGTGATCTTAACTTTTACGAAGTATGTGAATGTATGTAAGGAGTGCGCACGAAAAATTTATAGTTTACGTTTTTTTAAATGAAACTTATGGCTTAAGCTTTTCGAATTAAAATTCATTTGAGGAAAGTTATGCCTAATAATTAAATTGCATTTCTTTTTTATATATTTTTTGAAGTGTTTGTGGGATTTATTTCATTAGGGGAATTATTGTATATCCCGTTAATTTTTTGCTCTAACTTATTTACTTTTTTAAACTGTCATATTCCTGAATTTTCGTGTTTTTTAGGTGTTGGGGTAAAGACTCAATACCTATTAGTTTTGGACAGTTCTTTTTAGATTTCTTATTTGGTACATAATTAACATTATTTTTACATTTTTATAACAGTGTTAAGTGGTGAGTTCGGGTCAACAAAAGTAGGGCAGTGCATATTTACTTTCTTAAATGAATAAAATATTTTCTTGGAGTTTTATCTCATCACAAATTTAAATGGCTTGCCGGACCAATTTTTTTTTTGAAATTAATATTTTATTGGTACGATATTTATTTGATAAATTCTTTAGACATTCCAATATGGAATTTCTACTAAAAAAAGTTTTGAAAAGTGAGCGAAATAGGTTAAGGTATTTTAATTCTAATTTAAAAAAAAATTTTAAATAATTTACTTTTTGGGCCACTTTTCTTTCACGGATAATGACATTTAAAAAAATTCTTTGTAACATGTCTGGAGTTTGTTTTATTCTAAAAACCTTCTATATGTATTGGGTATATAACTTTAAAACGCTGGATTTTCTTAAATTACAAAATAAAGATCACTGTTAAATATGACTTTTTATTTTTCTGACAACATATGGATTCCGCATCAAAAGAATTACTAATCTCTTGAGGCTAAAACCCCAAATCAGGCTATCTTTGCATACACTGTTTAGTACAGAGTAGGGTGATCGATTCGGGTTTACAACCGGTGGAAAACCCGGTTTTTTTTACTCTTTCAGCTGGCGGTTTTTTTCCAAATGTTAATTTTTCGTATGTCGAATAAACCGGTTTTTTTAACTCACAAAAGCCGGTTTTTTTCATATTTAGTTTTATGTTCATTTATATTTGTAACCAAACGTACCATACTATATTAATTACTCAAAAAATTTCAAAAAATCAGAAAATTTATTAAATACTCTTCCATAATATTGTAAGAAATTTATTTGTTTTTTCAAAAACAAATGTTAAATGAGAAAAATAATTATGCTTAAATATTATTTGTTTTAACTGGAGAGCAGGTATTTTATACGTTTATGTGATAATCAGCTGTTCAGTTAAGGTTTTTGACCAAATTATTGTACTTTGCAATTCCTTTTGATCTCATTTTCGAATTTCATAATATTTTGCTTCTAGCGACTACCGTGAGCAGTGATGTGACTTTTTAATATTTTTCATTATTACAACCTCCTTGTAACAAAGTTTTTTTTTAATATGGCAGTCCCAGAGCAAATACCGATTACGGTTAACCGTTTTTTTCTAAATTTTTAAAAGTGCAACCGGTTTTTTTTAATTCTAAATTTTTTAAAGTGCAACCGTTTTTTTTTTAAATTCTAAGTTTCAAACTATTTGAAAACCGGTTTCTTAAAAATGTCGAATAATCGATCACCCTAGTACAGAGACAGCGTTCTACATCGAGCAACATAAATTGTGGTCAGTTGGGGCAAGGACTGGACTATGAGGCGGGTGAAGTAAAACTTCGCAACCACTTTTTCTAAATAGTTTTTACCAAGTATTGCAACATGTGGCCAAGTGTTGTCATAATGGAATATTACAGTTTTATATATGGCCGAATATTGTAAGTGTATGCTGGCTTCAAACGAATTAGCTGCATCTGGTTCCCTGTGATGGAATATGGTAAAATGCGCGAACGAGGTCCAATTTGGAAAATACAGAACATTCAGCAATATTAACATTAGAATCAGCAATAAATGGTATTGGATACCGATCTGGCACTGTTATTTTTTTATCTAATCGCCCTCACATCTCCACTTACCCTTTTGGTACCACAAAGTACAAAGCATGACCTAATCGTCATGCAAAACGATGATACGATTTTATGACGTTTAAACAGCGTTTCGGGCTTACAAATTAAATTAAGAGCGATATTCGCTGTAATACGTTTGGTGCCCAATTTCCCTGCTTTTGGATGAATCCAGATGTTTGCAAATATTTTCAAATTTGTGCTTGAGTAGCAAACTCTTGTTGAGATTGACAACAATCTCCATGGAGTACTGGTTGGCCTTCAAACTTTTTTAGTTGATAGGACATTTACTATAAGCTCTGGCGAGCAATCGGTAAATTATGGAAGTAAATCAAAATTTCCCGTTAGAAATTTCCCCGACCCTTTGTTGGCATAAAATTCGACATTTTCGAAGCAACAGAAACATTGTTGTTGTTTTCACTATAATTTTCATTAACTAAATAACATAAAAACAAAAGCCGCTTTAAAAAGATACGCAATCTGTTGTAAATCCCGCATTTTTAAGTTGTATTTTAATTAATATTAATGTATAATTTGATTTTCTCTTCTGCACTCCTTATGTATGTATGCATATTCATATGAATTATATAAATTTATGATTTTGTTGTCTGGTTGGTGGTCACACATGTTTAACCTCTTTTGGGATCTCGTTGCACGTTTTTACTGGATTTTGGTTTCTTACAAAGAAACATGCTCTACATAAGACTTTTATGTTTATGAAGTGCGTTTTAACGTGTTAGTAATTTAAAAATGTAAAGAAAGTGTTAACTTTTTATATGCATACCGCATGGCTACAACAACGGTTTTTTATATTTTTTTAATTTTATAATGGCTATGACAAACAATATATTATGGGATATTTTTCTTTTGTTGTAGATGTTTATTTAAAGTAAGTTTTCTGGTTTTTTTTTAATAGGTTATCTCAAGAAGATTACAAAATTTTATTTGTTAAGTAAAAAGAGATTAAATACAGAGTAGTGTTAGAGTGTGTGAACCTGGGAAAACTTGATTTTTTCTAAGTATTAAAGAAAAAAATATTTATAAATTAAAAGTTAATTGGAGACGTTTATTTTAAATTTAAATAAAAACAAAATTTGGTGAAAATTTTCTAAAAAAAAATTGATTTGTGATAATTTTTTTTAACAAATTTATGTAATTGATTTTTTTTTGTTAATTTTCGAACATGGGGGTATTATTGTGTTAAAAGTTTTGAGTGACGGACTTTGGTTTTTTTTTTAAATTTTGCATTTATTGTGACGATTTCGATATCATTTAATCTGGCCTAATCGTTTAGTCGTGTAATGCTTTATACAGACGGACAGACTAATGACAAGGAGCACATACATAGCTCTATCGATAAAGATAGTTGGAAGGATTAAAAATATGTCCAGTTCAAAAACTGGCTTGCTAAGGGACTTTCGATTTTATACAATTGATAGTCGTTAAAGCTACAACTGTCGAATTGGCTGTCCTTTATTGAGGTTTGCCAAATCACCTTCTACGAATATAGTATTCAACAACATGTAGAAATGATGAAATTGTTTTACCAAAATGGTGGCTCTGCTGGTCCATCGTTCAACGCAACGTTTTATATAAAACAAAAAAAAAATTAAAAAAAAAATAAAAAAAATATAAATAATATATTAAATAAAAAATAAAAAAAAAAAAATTAAAAAATTTTTTTTTTTGGCTCAGCTGGGATTCGATGCCACGTCTACTCTAGCCAGTATACACGTTTGTATGTATGTATGTTGTTGTTGTAATGTTGTTTTTGTGAAAAAAAAAATCGAGGTAGTCGTGGGTTTTTGCTCATATCTCAGTTGTTTATGTACCGATGTTTCTGATTTTCAATACCGATCTACTCCCGAATATTTCTGATATTTTAATACCTTACCCGGGTCCAACCTATATCGGGGGGGCTTCAAAAAGTTGATTTCAACATACACACGGACAGACTGACAGAGCTTAATCGACTCCCCTATTCATAAGCTTTCAGAAAATATATACTTTATGGGGTCGGAAATGAAAATTGTAGAAATTTCACACGGAATGACAAACCTATATATACCCTTTTTCACTGTGTGAAGGGTATAAAAAATTTTCACTCATGTTGACCAGTACGTCAACAAACAAAATTGGCAAAAAGCGTTTAGTGCATATCAAAAAAGTCACTTGTTTAGTTCTTGGGCTAATGGCGTTATCGGTGCATTTTTCTTTGAGAACGACATTGGCCAGCTCATCAACGTCAACGATTAGCACTATAGGTCGATGATTACCAACTTCTTGCTGCCTGAATTAGATGATATCGACTTTGTTTTATTGAAATAGATAAACAGATAGGAAGCGCCTAATAAAAGACTAAACGATATTTGCATCCAGAAAAAGAGATTTTTTTTACTATCTTTTACCGGGAAGTTAAATGCCCTGGACATTTAATATCCTACTGTTTACACATGCAATTTTAACTTTTTTTTAACATTTTCTAAAATGTATATATTTTTTTCAATATTGCATTCGGTTGTTGGGTTCCAGCTTATATTTATATGCATATCCCGAATAATTTAGTAAATTATTTATAAATAAAAAATCTAATTTTTCGGTTGCTATTTATACATGTTTAGTGGTAACCAACGGTTAGTCAAATGTGATATGGATTAGAAAAATAAAATACTTTAAAAAGGAATAAAATGTTGGTTGGGTTTGAGGAAGTTTTTTTCATAGTTTTTTGTTTTACTTTTGAAATTCTCATTTTGTTAATAAGAATTTGAAAAAAAAATTATAATTTTTTAAAATTTTTCAAAAATTTGGGTAAAAGGTCTGTTGATGATCAGGGTTGGGAGCATATTCATAATAATTAATTTTTTATTTGTTTTACATACCTTTTTACAGTCAACTTCTAGTTGAAATTTTCAAATTGCAAATACATGTAATTTGTTGTTTGAACGCCTCAATAAGTTTCCATACAAACTATCTAGTCAGTAGCTCTTAAGAAAACTGGTATATTCTGTATGATTATAACATATGATCCTCCATAACAAATTTAAATATCCGATTTTGCTAAATTTTTGATAAAAGAATTTTTGTAACGGATATCGGAGGCGGCAGCTGACAAATATTTCACGCTTAGCAGATTCTTAGCCGAATGCCGCGGGTATATGAATATTTATGACAGCACAATAAACATACTACTACTAAACATACTTGAACGGCAACAACAATTTTTTTAAACTTTTGTGAAATCCTAGAACATTATGACAATAGGACATGTTAGGACACCTTGTGAATACAGTAATTAAATATTCATCTATAGCACAAAATATTGTTAATATTTTTGATAAAGCCAATATTGTATCAGTACAATTTTACTATCGATATATCCTTCAAGGTATACAACTCTTGTCATTTGTAATGGCGGTGGAGGGTATAAAATATTTTTATCTATCTATATATATAAAAGTGAAACTCTGTGTGTGTGTGTGTTAGCTATAGACTCCGAAACTGTAAAACCGATCGGACTCAAACTTTGGTAAGTTGTTGTACACATACCAGGGAGTGTTTATGGGTGAAAAAAAGTGGGCGGAGCCACGCGCATAAAAAAATAGTTATCAGTTTTAGCTACTTGCACTTGACCGATTTTTCTGAAACTTTGCACACATATCGAGCTGTCATGACTAAATAATTTTGTGATAAGAAAAGTGGGCGGGTCCACGCCCCTAAAAAAGCTTTAATTTTGAGGTACTTGCACTGGACCGATTTTTCTGAAACTTTGCACACATATTGAGCTGTCATGGCTTTATAATTTCGTGATTGAAAAAATGGGCGGGGCCATGCCCATAAAAAATTAGTTATCAGTTTTAGCTACTTGCACTGAACCGAATTTTCTGAAACTTTGCAAACATACTGAGCTGTCATGACTTTACACTTTCGTCATTAGAAAAGTGGGCAGTGCCACGCCCATTAAAAAAAAAGGTATCATTTTGAGGTACTTGCACTGGCCCGATTTTTCTGAAACTTTGCACACATATTGAGTTGTCATGACTATACAGTTTCGAATTTAGAAAAGTGGGCAGTGCCACGCCCATAAAAAAAGGTATAATTTTGAGGTACTTGCACTGGACCGATTTTTCTGAAACCTTGCACACATATTAAGCTGTCATGACTTTATAATTTCGTGATTAAAATAGTAGGCGGGGCCACGCCCATAAAAAAAAGTTCTAATTTTGAGGTTCTTGCACTGGACCGATTTTTCTGAAACCTTGCACACATATTGAGCTGTCATTACTAAATAATTTCGTGATTAGAAAAGTGGGCAGTGCCACGCCCATAAAAAAAAGTTATCATTTTGAGGTACTTGCACTGGATTGATTATTCTGAAACTTTGCACACATATTGAGCTGTTATGACTTTACAATTTCGTGATTAGAAAAGTGGGCAGGGCCACGCCCATAAAAACAATTATAATTTTGAGGTACTTGCACTGGTCCGATTCTTCTGAAACTTTGCACACATATTGAGCTGTTATGACTTTACAATTTTGTGATTAGAAAAGTGGGAAGGGCCACGCCCATAAAAAAATTATAATTTTTAGGTTTTTGCACTTGATATTCAATTAAAATTCAGAATGCATTTTGATTCATTAAGGGGCGTAGCAACGCGCGCCGGGTTTGGCTAGTTGATTATAAAACGAAGATTAAAAAAAAATTTTTAAATCTAATATAAAAAATTAAATTGCCTTTGGTGTTACTAGAGATAATCTGAAGGGATTTTAGCATAAATAACCTATCTAAACCAATAGTCAAATGTCTATTAATATGGTGATGATATTGTGTTATAAACATGTCTTGTTAACTCAACACAATAAAGTTTTTATTACATGTTATTATTACCTACTTATTTAATTTTCTATACTACAATGCCATTTATGCGCAATAATATTTAATATTTAAGTTTATATCGTTGGCTTTAGTTTTTTTCGAAATCGCTTTTTAAACGTTTTCTGGCAGTCAGTGATGGTAATTTAGCTATTTTTCCGTCAAATCTACCGATTTTAAATCCAGTTTTAAGGGCAATAATACGTTTTAGCTATTAGCGGGAATTCTAGCGATTCTTCTGATCCATTTCTTGTTCCTCTTAAGATCTGCTCTTTGTTGGTGGAAATAAAACTTTATACATATAAATTCAGAATAAAAAATGGGATGTGATAATGAAGTTTCTTAGGAAATCAATTCAGCAATTGTAGCCTCTATGTTCGGTAATTTTCAGGACAATCGTATAGATTGGGGATAACTTGCAACAAAAAATCGTAGCGAAAAGTGATGATACAAATAATAACTTTAAACAAAATTTGGAGTTTATGACAAGAGTTAGCGTTTTATCGCTAAAATTTTAACTTAATAAAAAATCTAGCTTTTTTCTAGCGCTTTTGAAGTCACATTTAGCGGTATTATTAAAAACAAGTAAGAGTGCTATATCCTGTATATAGGTATAATCCTACATCGCAGCTTAACCTATATTTCATGATATACGCCAGTTTTTCTTATTATTTTCGACGCCATCCTTGATTTTAAATTTTTACGTAGGTTACCTAAATTCTAATAGTCAAGCCCTTTAATTTGATACCCATATTAATATCCGCCATTTTGTAGTGGCGGCCAACATGAATTTTAATTTGCTTATAGTGCTTATATTGCGCTAGTCAATTCCTTTTAGATGATACCAATATTAACTCTCTCGGTTGTCTAGAAGCCGAAAAAAATTGATTTTCGCTTGTAAATTTTTGGAATATATATTTTAAAAAAAAATTTTTGCCTATAACTTTTCCGATTAGAGCCCGCTTTATCCAAAATTTTTTCACGAATATCTCTAGAGGCATGTTATATCTACAAATGGTAGCAAAGGTACCTGTAAATTATTCTATGGCTGAAAAATTTTAATTTTGGTGGTAAAAATAGGGGAAAAAACAGAGGCAGCCGTGTTTATTTGCTCATATCTCAGAAAGTTATGGGGCAATTGTGCTGAATTTCAATAGCGATTCATTCCCGGATATTTCCAAAAGATTAATACCATACACAGATCTAAGGAACATGTGGTTGCTTCTTAAAGTTGATTTCAACCAACACACGGACAGACGGTCAGGGTTTAATCGACTCCTCTATTCATAAGCTTTCAGAAAAAATATACTTAATGCGGTCGGAAATGAAAATTGTAGAAAGAACAAACGGAATGACAAAGCTATATATACTCTTGTGCATTAAAGGTGAAAGGTATAAAAAGTTCCTATCACTGCTGGCAGTCCACTAACAAACAGATAAGCACGGAAAAATTTCATAAGCCATGGTTGAAAATAATAGATTTGTAGCCACATAGAAACCCGAATTCAATTCATTCTTTTAATTTTTATTCAGTTTTTTCCTTCTTCTATAAACTAATAGAAAATCGAGATACGCTGTTTTTATATTAAGGCATTGATATATATAAACTGTTTTATATATATTTATTTATGTATTGTATATATGAACGTATATTGTATTACAATTTATTTTACATTTGACACTACTATGCAAATTGCTTAACAAACACATTTCATTATCACATATATTTTACATACTAACTTACAAGTATGATAATAAGCTGTTTGAATACAAGTTGTATTCATAACATTAGTATTCATAGTATTTGCACATGTCAAGTGAAATAATTGTAAGTACACTCTGATTTTTACGGAGTTTTTAATAAACTTTGTTAAAATAAAATGCCAAGATTAACTTAATTAAAAATATTCAATTAAAAACAAACGAAAACTTGTTAAATGAGAAGGTTATTATTTTATGGATTATTTATATTTAAAATATATGTACGTTTGTGGTTTCTGCCAGAAAAAGACGGCATTAGTACTTCTAACTACATTCTCTAATTCCAATAGGTGTCTAGAAGTTTTTTGTTATATAAACTAATTAACATGTTTAAGTAGCATGTAAAAAAATAAAAAATAAATATTTGCTGTTCGTATTTGAATCTCTGTTTAAATTTAATTTAATATTTTTTATTCTCTACTGGATTTTTGAACTTGGATTTTATTATTTGTTTTATACATAATTTTTATTTCTAATATTATTT
The DNA here is from genome assembly GCA_941918925.1 of Phyto melanocephala. NCBI lineage: Eukaryota > Metazoa > Arthropoda > Insecta > Diptera > Rhinophoridae > Phyto > Phyto melanocephala. Next base: position 28,225,564 of record OW799233.1, on the reverse strand, counting down.
GTGCAACTGTTATTTTTGTTTTTGCATAAATATGTTAAGCCTGCTGGTTTTGAATGGATGGTGTTAATTTTTATGCAAATAGTATTTTGTAACTTGCGTTAACAATTGGATGGAGAAAAGCCCCATACACCAAATTTTGAGAAACAAAATATCATATTTGTATTTTGATACAAAAAACAAGTAGTATGTATCTACTACTATGATACTTTTATGAAATTTTCAGCTTGCCATGTTTATATGCATTAACCCTTTAATTGCCTGGAATACGCATATTTTGAAAATGTTGTTTAAATGTTATATGTGAGACTTAATTAATTTAATTTAAGCAATTTCATAAGCTGATTACAATACCAAACTCCATACATATATAAAAGGAATTTTCAATTGTAGCCAACGTTAAACATAGCACAAAGAGAGAAAAAGAGAGAGAGAGAGACAAATATTCCTTTTCTTTACAATCATCTAATTAAATGCGACTTCGTTAACAATTGCTGAATTCACATGATGTTCTAAATGTTATAAATTTTTAAAATTTTTAAAATTTTACAAAATACAATTTGAAAATTTTAGAAAATTATGACATTATGACTCAAAAGCATCAATACATATATGAACAACCTACAAAGCTAAGTATTTTTATTGATAAACTAGAAAATGAGTTTGTTCACAGCTTCAGACAAAAGCAGTAAAAGAATACAAAGCTTATTTCCAAAGCAAGTGATAAAAGACACTTTGTAACGGGTTTTGCATTAAGTGCTTTCATTCTTTAAATTTAAATAAAACGAAGTGCGCGTAGCTTACAAATGGTGTGCGGGGTATAACATCATATAAAGGACGCGTATCTGAGTTGTAAAAATTTTCATAATTCTGGTGCATAAATTAGCTTAAATTAAACAATGACATGACTTTAGTCAGCTTGTTTAGATCTGCGACTTAAGAAAACCCCCTTAAGAAAAAGTCTAACGGGTCAAAGCCCATATTATCTCTGCATGAGGTAACCATTACCTCAAATTGCAAATGTAAAATGTCCAATTTGAAATTATGAAAGTATTCATCGCTGGTGTCCATATTATCAATGCAGTCCAAGTGAATTTAATAATCACCGATCTATAGCAACCACCCTTGACTTTAAAGTCGTACTTAAAGAAATATGGACGATGACGCCACCAGCTTAAATATCATACCAAACAGTTGGGGATACATATCTGTGACTTGGAGCTAAAAGGGCCAATGTCGCTTTTTTGCTCTTTTGAGTTAATCATTGCATTAGATTTGTTTTCTTGCTCTATTTCATTATGGTAAAACAGCTAAAGTCATACTTAACCCAAAAAAGCTTCATAAATAAAATGCTGGCAAATGTCACTATGAAAGCATCTATAAAAGTTAAAGTTCAATTCAAGTTTTCTTAAAAGTAAATATTTTGACATTGGCCCTTTTAGCTCCAAGCCACAGATATTATGTTGTGGATTTTTAATGTCATTGGTACCGTCCCAAATTTGACACTTGTATTTGCTGTTGAATTCATTCATCCGAAAATTGGGCTCATCACTGAACAAGCTTTTTGGTTGAAACGTTGTCCGAACAAAAAAAAAACAATTCTGATTTAATAACCCAGCAAAAAAAGACATGTGAAAACATTAGTTCAGCCCATGATAAAGTGGTTTAATTAAGGTAAAACATGCATGATTTTAATATTATCGTGTCATTGGAGAACATGTGTTTATATGAATATATTAGTAAATTCCAATAACTGCATGGAACGCATGCAGAGTAGATGAAAAGAAACTCCTGTTTCATGAGTTAGTAATGTCTGTTTACATGATTTGTTCAAGATTTTTTGCATGCATTTGCATGTATTTTTAACCATATCATTAAAGGCTTACTATTTTGGATTTGAAATGTTATTCACTTTGAACTAGTGGATTTTTTTTGCGGTAAATTTTATTATCTGCACGTGTTGTTGAACGCTATTAAATCCATTCATTGCAATTTGATAAAACGAATTGCATAAATTTACAGAAAATTTGGCAGTTGCAGCTCCAACAATATAGCCTGTGAAAGTTCGTTAGCCCCCTTTTGAATACCCTTTATATTAGGTTCCAATTATGTTTAATTATTTTGTGCATAAAGCCAGTGTTACTTAATAATAATTTAAAAAGATAAAACATAAATGTGGAGTCTTTAAGTGAAGTCTTTTATATTGTACTTAGATCTATCGTTTATGTAGTACATTTGTGTTAAAATCTTTCCCAAAATCTAAATGGTTTGCAATTTTTTTTTGCATTTTAAAAGATCACTTAAGGTGTAACTAGCATATAACCCGCTACTTCGATAGCGCAGTTCTTACTATTTCTTGAATACTCAAGTTCTATTTTTACTTATTAAATATTTTTGGTTCAATTTATGAAAATTTGAATCTCTAATTGAATTTATTTAGAAAAATAAAAAGTAGAGTAAGGATATATCGGGCATATATTTTCTACCTAAAGCCAAGATCAATGCTATTGAGTTTCAAAAATAAGAATTCTTAAATTCAGAATTTGCAAACCTGACCCTAAAAATAATAAAAATAAAATTTTTTCCTTCACTAAAACTTCCACTTGGCTTATTATTACCGACATTCAGAATTCTATGTATACAAAATATAAAAAAAAAAAATTAGAAAAAGTAATTTTTTGGTCGTACACAATATTAGGAATTAGAAGTCGGATCAATAAACACTAATTTTAAGAATCTATGTTCACAAATATAAAAATACAAAAAATGCAAAAAGGTTTTTTTTGTTTCGCCAATATCATTTTAATTCTTAACTTGAATCAGTAATCCTCTCTTTCACAATTAGCTTCATAAACGTAGAAAATACAAAAAGTCCCATAAAATTTCAAAAAAGTACCTTTTTGGTCACCAATAATATTTTTAGTCTTACCTGGAATCAATTATTATTTTACAATTCTACCTTTATAAACGTAGAAAATACAAAAATACCATAGAAATTTGAAAAATATTTTAATAGAGATGATTTAAAGTCAGTAAATCTACTATTTTTTGCATAAAAGTAATTGTGTTATAAAAAGTACCAAACTCATTTACTAATTTTTCCCCTTTATACCCTGTTATGAATGTGTTTAAATTTTAACTAAATTACATAATTTTATATGTCTGGTGAAATCCCAATTAAAAATTTTGTGAAAATTGGCCTAAAAGTTCACCTAAATAATTGTCCATATTCTATTAGAAAATAATAATTATCAAATTTTGTCCCATTGAATAATATTAGAAAAGTTTCTTTTAAAAAAAGTACCAAAAAAGGGACTTTTTTACCCCTTATACATACGAATTTGAAAAAAGGGCCGAATTCTTATTAATATTTTTTCGCGGAGTTTGAAAGTTACATAGGGTACCAAAAAAGTACCAAATTATAGTGTTTACCCGTTTTTTCACCTTAGGGATTGAAAATTCGAAAAAAAGGCCAGACACCTGTCAGCTTATTTTTTGTGCAAATTACAATACTTTTTCAATTATTTTGTTTCATTTTTAGTTTAGCAGATATAAGATTACCGATTTTACCCTTTTTTACCCCCTAAAAGTACGAATTTTTAAAAATGATGAATCAGTCAGTCAGTCACGTTACTCTTTTATATGTATAGATTATATAAGGTGATTGTATTTCGGAGAGAATTTTTTGAAAACAATTTTTTTTTTATGAAGTTTAACAATTGAAAACTATGAGAGAAAAGAAAAAATTTATGAAATTTTGATATTTGCGAAGGAACAGCTGATGATAAGCTTCTTAATTGAAACCACTTTATAAAGAGTACCCAGAGATCTTTTGATAACAAGAAACAGCTAATAGAAATATATAAAAATATTTAATATTTAAATTTAATTTGACAGTAAAAAATAATACGCTTTAGAATATAAATGACATATTTTTTTTAAAATGTAAATACATATGTTCTTTAAAATCATAAAGGACGGCATCCAGAGGTGTGGAAAAAAAAATACCGTCCATTATAACAGTAAACAAGCTGGTCACCATGTGTGTAATGGTTGACGAAACGTATGTGTGAACTGACTTCTCTCATATACCAATCAATCTGTACTAGTAAAGGCTGACGTTATAGAAAGGGTTAAAAGTAAATATAAAACATATCTGTTACAAAAATGTGCAGTTATGAACAGAATACTGTGTAAATATACATAAATACTAACATGTACATCTACATATGTATGGGTATTTTGTTTATTATTTTTTTCATTATTTGTTTAAAAATGTAAATTAAAACAAAAACAAAATAAAAATTATGCAGGACTGTACTTTTTATGTTTTATCTGTCGGTCTTGTGGTCGCTGCTGGTTTTAAATTCAGATATATAAACAAAAATAATAAAGACTGGACACACTATGCAAACAGATAAATTTTTCAAAAGGGAAAATGTAAAATAAAATCTGCTTTATTTATTTAAAATAAAATTTGCTTAAAAACAAAATGTATTGACTAAATGTAAAGGCTAAAAAGTGTTTGAGATTTAATAGGAAAAAAATATTTTCCGGAAATAAAAATATTTTACTTCCCGGTATTTGAAAGATTTTCAATACAAATCGTTTTTTTAATGTTTTTTAATTATTTCTATTTATATTTTATACAAAAATATATGAATTAATTTGAATCAAATTTAATTCATTTATGTGGATATAAATAAATCATAATGGTCCGCATATATTCTCTTCAATTCGCATCTGAAAAAAAATTTGGATAGAAAAAGAAGAACAAAATTTCCTTTATTACGAAAACAATTATTCTCAAATTATTTCAATATTATTCCCTAACCTTGATATATAAAAAAAAACATTAATTTTTTTGTTATAAAAACTTTAATAATGCCTAATTATATTATCCTAAGAGGCGAAAGCCCAAACAGCTAGTCCTCACTCTATATAAATTTTTTTAGAAATAAACTTAACAACAACTAAATAAAAATAAACATATAAATATTATTCAAATTAGCAACGTCAGCGACACAAACTCGATACAAGAAGAACAAAACTTCTGAAATTCGAATTACTCCTAAAACTCGGGTTACCATTTTTATACCCTTCACCAGTGGTGCACAAGGGTATATATAGCTTTGTCATTCCGTTTGTAATTTCTACAATTTTCATTTCCGACCCCATAAAGTATATATTTTCTGAAAGCTTATGAATAGAGGAGTCGATTAAGCCCTGACCGTCTGTCCGTCTATCCGTCTGCCCGTCTGTCTGTGTGTTGGTTGAAATCAACTTTTAGAAGCAACTATATGTTCCTCAGATCTGTATATGGTATCAATCTCTTGGAAATATCCAGGAATGAATCGCTATTGAAATTCAGCACAATCGCCCCATAACTTTCTGAGATATGAGCAAAAAACCACGACCACCTCGTTTTTTTTCACAATTACAACAACAGCATACATACATACATACATACATACATGTAAAAAACATACCAAACAAAAAAAATTACAAAAAAAAAAAAATATTAAAAATAAGAAAAAAATAATAAAAAAAAACTACAAGAAAAAAATTAAAAAAAAATTTGTAAAAAAAATTTAAAAAAATTTTTTAAAAATTTTTCTAAAAAAATTTTTTTAAAAAATTTAAAAAAAATATAACAAAATAATAAAATATAAATAATATATTAAATAAAATAAAATAAAATTTTTTTGGCTCAGCTGGGATCCGATGCCACATTTATTCTAACGTGTACGTATGCACGTATTCTATATGAGAATAATGGTGATACAAACAATTGTTATTGCATGATTACACGTTGTGAAGGGTTTATAAGATTCGGCACGGCCGAATATAGCGCTTTTACTTGTTTATTTTGGGTTTAAAGACAACAAAAAATATTTATTATCGAAAATTACTCTATTGATGTTTAAAATATTCTCCATGAATATTAATACACGTTTGCATATTTGTGAACCAATTTTCGAAACACTTTTTCCATTCCGATTGAGGTACCGTCAAAAAATGCATTCGAAATGCATTATTTATTTTTTATGTTCGGGGAAAAAAAAGAAGTAATTGGGTGGATGACTAATTAAGCCGACGTTTTGAGTACTCAAAAAGTCCCTTGTCTAAGCCGCTGTGTGAGAGTTTGCATGAAATGGTGGGAATATTTTTTTTGGCGGTTGGTTTTTGTTATTTCTCCGAAGACTTCTGGCAAACAAATGGTTGCGTACTATTCAGAAGTCACCGTTTTGCGTTTCATCAATGTTACAAAAAAAACGGCCAACCATTTGCTTTGAAGTGCTTCGAGCCCAAATGAATTTTGTAAGGTTTTGTTCGTCTTGAAAGACCAGCTGCTGTTTATATTTGGGTTCATACTCATAAAACCACGATTCGTCACCTGTCATGATTTCATACATATATTTTGAAGCACGGCGAGAGTATTTTTTGAGCATTTTCTGTGGCCAATTGAAATTGCAACCCGAACAAATCTTTTTTTTAGCCAAATGTTCCAGCAATCTCACGATAAGTTACATGACGATCTAAATATAATATTTCAATACAATAAGTAAAATTGTCAAAATAGTTAATATGTAAAATTCAAGGCGAATTCATTATCAGGTGATAACATCCCTACAACAAACACAAAAAGGCCAAGAGAATGTCAAAACACAAAAAAAAAAAACAAATTTTTTGTTTACTTTTAATTAAAATTTTATTTTTATAAATTTACGCGGAAAGTTTTAAAAAAATAAGTATTTCCAGTTTATTAAATTAATTTATTCTAGGTTTATATCACATATTTGTGTTTTTTTTTTTTAATTTTTCACAACTTTCACAACTTTAAATCACTAGGATTAACACAACGGAAATTTTGCATTTTCTGAATTAAAAACATTAAAAATTTTGTTTATTCAAATTATAAAATGTATTTTACTTATTTCCCAAAAAGTTATTGCACAAACATTAGTTTTTTTGCAATTTTTTTCCAAAAAGTTTACCACTTTTATAAAAATTTTCAACCAACGCACATAAAAATTAATTTAAATGTAAACAAACTTTGACATTGTGCCGTAAAAACAAAACGAGCAAAAAACAAGTAAGAGCGCTATATTCGGCCGTGCCGAATCTTATATACCCTTCACAACGTGTAGTCATGCAATAACAGTAGTTTGTATCACCATTCATTCCATATGAAACAGGGACATATATATAAAAAACATATATATATATATATATATAAACAACCCATTTTAAAATTATAACTTTACGTATGTATGTTAAAAGAAAAAAAAAAAAAATAAATAAAAAAAAAATTTTAAAAAAAATATTTAAAAAAAAAAAATTAAAAAAAATTTTTTTTTTAAATAATTAAAATATATATAACTAATATAAAACAAAAAAAAAAATTAAAAAAAAAAAAAATAATGAAAATATAAATAATATATTAAATAAAAAATAAAAAAAAAAATAAAAAAAACAAGTAAGAGCGCTATATTCGGCCGTGCCGAATCTTATATACCCTTCACAACGTGTAGTCATGCAATAACAGTAGTTTGTATCATATGATATACGTACATACATATAAAAACATACATATATAAAAACATCCCATTGTAAAATTATAAATTTACGTATGTATGTTAAAAAAAATTTTAAAAAAAATTAAAAAAAAAATTTAAAAAAAAAATTTAAAAAAAAATTTTAAAAATAATTAAAATATATATAATAAATATAAAACAAAAAAAAATATTTAAAAAAAAAAAATTAAAAAAAAAACAAGAATGACAATGAAAATATGGAAAATCTTTTGATTTAAAAAAAATTAAAAAAAACAAGTAAGAGCGCTATATTCGGCCGTGCCGAATCTTATATACCCTTCACAACGTGTAGTCATGCAATAACAGTAGTTTGTATCACCATTCATCTCATATGAAATACGTACATACATATAAAAAATATACATATATAAAAAACATCCCATTGTAAAATTATAAATTTACGTATGTATGTTAAAAAAAAAAATAAAAAAAAAATTTAAAAAAAAAAATTAAAAAAAAAATTAAAAAAAAAATTAAAAAAAAAATTAAAAAAAAAAAATTTTAAAAAAGTAATTAAAATATATATAATTAATATAAAACAAAAAAAAAATAAAAAAAAAATTAAAAAAAAAAATAATAAAAATATAAATAATATATTAAATAAAAAATAAAAAAAAAATAAAAAAAAAATTAAAAAAAAAATTTTTTAAATATAAAAAAATTTTTTTTTTGGCTCAGCTGGGATTCGATCCCACGTTTACTTTAGCCAATATACAAGTTTGTATGTATGTATGTTGTTGTTGTAATGTTGTTTTTGTGAAAAAAAAATCGAGGTGGTCGTGGGTTTTTGCTCATATCTCAGTTGTTTATGTACCGATGTTTCTGATTTTCAATAGCGATATACTCCCGAATATTTCTGATATTTTAATACCTCACCCGGGTCCAAGTGATGTCGGGGGGCTTCAAAAAGTTGATTTCAACATACACACGGACAGACGGTCAGACGGACAGACGGACAGACTGACAGAGCTTAATCGACTTCCCTATTCATAAGCTTTCAGAAAATATATACTTTATGGGGTCGGAAATGAAAATTGTAGAAATTTCACACGGAATGACAAACCTATATATACCCTTTTTCACTGTGTGAAGGATATAAAAATAAAAAAAAAAATTTAAAAAAAAATATAAAAAAAAATTTTTTTTTGGCTCAGCTGGGATTCGATGCCACGTTTTCTCTAACCAGTATACACGTTTGTATGTATGTATGTTGTTGTTGGAATGTTGTTTTTGTGAATAAAAAATCGAGGTGGTCGTGGGTTTTTGCTCATATCTCATTTGTTTATGTACCGATGTTTCTGATTTTCAATACCGTTCTACTCCCGAATATTTCTGATATTTAAATACCTCACCCGGTTCCAAGCTATGTCGGGGGGCTTCAAAAAGTTGATTTCAACATACACACGGACAGACGGTCAGACGGACAGACTGACAGAGCTTAATCGACTCCCCTATTCATAAGCTTTCAGAAAATATATACTTTATGGGGTCGGAAATGAAAATTGTAGAAATTTCACACGGAATGACAAACCTATATATACCCTTTTTCACTGTGTGAAGGGTATAATAATCGGCTGGCTTCTTAACAATTATAATGAATTCGCCTTGGTAAAATTTAAACTCTTTATTTGCAAATGTTTTTTAAATGGTTATATTGGTTTTCTTAAAAAGTTTTCCAGAATGAATTATTCATCAAACTCTCAGTAAAAAAAATTTTGCTTGGAACAAATGGGTAAACTAACCTTAAGTACTTGAAGATACACTTTTCCTTAGACTTTATACAATGACATTCTATATTTCAAATCAATATCTTTTATAATATTATAGGACACATTTAAATTACACTCTATCACCTAGTGCAATTGCAATTTGTTTTACCAATTTATTATAAATTTATATAATTCCCCTAAAGTCATAATCAATAAAATGCGATTCAACGTAATTTTTTTTTCGAGTATTCAGTACAAAAACTGTAATAAACGACATGGAGTAAAACAGATGAGAAAATAAAAGTAATAACTTGAATAATAAAAATATTTAAAATAAAATCAAATGTTGTGTGTGCCAAAGGCATTCTTAAAATTCTACTGCATGCCATAAATTACAAATTTACTCACTTGTACAATAAAAACTGACACAAACAGAAAACGTTGCAGCCGAGTGTATTCTTGGTGTAAGTAAATGAATTTAGTCAGACGTAATATTACAATAACACTACATTTAAACGTAATAGTTAAATAAACGAGTAAGTAATAGACTGTGTTAGAAAACAGCAGTAGTAGTTTTAGATTCTTCAGTTCAATTGCATTTAAAATTTGTAACTCGCCAACAATTTAACAGCAGCCTGATTGTAGTATTTTTTTTTTAAATTTTTTTCTGTCTATTTTCCATTTGTAGTGTATTGTTTTTTAAATGTATATTTAATTTGGAATTAAATTTAAATTTAATTTCACAAGTAATTTCTTTTAAGAGTGCAGCCGATAAATGACGTTTAATGGCAGCAGCCATTAGATGCAAAAACACTTTAGAATAATTAATGTTGCTTGATAAAAGCTTTAATAAAAAAATATTTAAAAAAAATCTTATAATAAAATTTAATTATAAATTACTTTATTTTGCAAATCAGTACACACATCTACAATGTATAAAACTATTTCGCATAATTTCTTTTATTAAAATTCAATTAACTTTTTTTAATGCAAAACATTATATTTTATATAAATAAAAAGAATCAAGTAAAAAAACAAAGTTAAAAAAATTATGGAAATTTTTCTACAAATATGGATTTTCTATAGCATTCTATAAAAAAAAAACAATTTTTCAAAATGAATAACTTATAAATTTAAATTGCAAATAATGAATTTTTAAAGCTACATGTTGTGTTATCATAATATGCAAACATCCAAGTCTTAAATATCTTAAATTAAAAAGTATTCAGGCAGAAAAATACAATCAGTACGACGTTGTCGCGACGTTGATGGGGGTATATAAACATAGATGCAACGTACTGTTTGTTTACCAAATGAACAATGCTGTCTCAATATTGATGTGATAAGGCCAAATAAGCGTTTTACGACTCTAGTTTTAATTACTGTTTCAACGTTGTAAATATAAATTTACAACATTAATCAGGATGATGAACTAGAAATATATGTTGATGGGGCGCCATCTGATGTTGCCCAGGAACAAAAACATAACGCCTCCATAGGACTGTGTAGAGGTACTGATCCTGCTATTATGAGTACTTAAAATTTTTCTTTTTCAATTTTCCCTCTGCTGGGATTCGAAACAGGATACTTTGGTTTTGAAGTTTTAAACTCAAACCATTACCCACGACCCCAATATAGTTTCCATACATTAAGTTTTAATATAAAAACTTAGTATTTGGCATTAAAAAATTTGAACCGGGTTGACCGCCATTTTGTAATATCGTCCATCATAGTGTGTTATTTTGCGCTAGTCAAGTCCTTTCATTTTAGAAAAACATTAAAGCAGTTATATTTTGGTGCTTATATCTCAGTTTTAAACCGATTTGTGTGTTTTTTTTTAGAAAAAAAAATTTCAAGACGACTTTAACTTAGCTATTTAAATAGTATGTCAAAAACGATTCATGAATATCTCTTGAGACATATCACAAGTGTGCCTATAAATTATCCTGAATATTTTTAATTTTTGTGGTGAAAATAAGCAAAAAACAGAGGCATTCGTGTTTCTTTGCACATATCTCAGAAAGTTATGACGCTATTGAGCTGATTTCTGATATTTTAATACCACATGCGGGTCTTGTCGATATCGGGAGACTTCTTAAAGAAAACAGACGAAAGACGAACAGACGAATAGTGCTTAATCAACTCTCCTATTCATAAGCTTTCAGAAAATATATACTTTATGGGGCCCCAAATGAATATTGTTGAAATTTCATACGGAATCACAAATCTACATATACATACATTTACATATACCCTTAAACTCTCTGTGAAGGGTATAAAAACACACAATATTTTTTCATGTTATTTGTTTTAATCTAAGTTGACGATGTGTTCATAACAAAATAAATTTGTTGAAATTCGACTCAGCCTATTATTTATTGAACAGCGTACTTTTGTTTAGCTTACTATATATAAATAAGAATTTTTAAGTAAAATTAAGGAGTATGCCGTTCTCTGGTCGTGCTTTGTTGGCATTAAGGCATAAATCTATAGTGAATTATAAGCTGAAGAGAGCTTCTTGCATGCGACGCCGAATTGATATTTCTGTTTCTACCACTATAATAGTGCTTTAAGCAAGTAGTACTTGAATATTTCAAGTTCATGTTTAGCAGTCACCAAAGTTAGATCAATACTTCAACCACATTTTGCAAGAAATTTTAAAAGTTTATAAAAAATTACATTGTTTTTAATAAAGGGTCCGCCATCTAACGTTTTTTTTCAACTAGTGCTTATTTCGTGAATGGTAACTCTTAGCTCATGTCTGATTTGACAGATATTAGTTTTATCCTTCCGCTGAACGTATATGGTTGTGTATACGCTTGAACAACGCTGCGGAATATTGCGACATTACTTTTGCCGATTTTGCCAAAAAAATCATCTTTTCAGATGAAGCTCATTTTGATCTTGGCGGGTATGTAAACAAAATTGTCGCATTTGGAGCACGCATACATTGAAAAGCCCATACACCCACAACGAGTCCCTGTTTGGTGCGGATTTTGGTTCAGAGGCATAATTGGGCCATTTTTCTTCGAAAATGGGCAAGGAGTGGTCGTAGTCAATAGCGATCGTTATCGGGCCATGTTGAACGAATTTTTGTTCACAAAAATTGAAGAGGAGGATATTGGCAACATTTGGTTTTAACAGGACGGCGCTACGTGCCACACAGCCGAAGCTACATTTTCTTTTAATAGCATTTTCAAAAAAAAAAAGTTATTTGGCGGACCATTTATATTGTTCAACAATGCAAAAACGTTTTACTCCCGAATAATTCTGCATTTTTACTAACCCTAACTGTCAGCTGTCCAACCATTTTTTTTAGAATTGACAACACTTTACTCATAAATGTTAAAAAATTAAAAACAATCATTCGTTTTTAGAGACACCAGCTAGAAATTTATTATCAGAGACTTTGTTATGTATGTATTTTAACCTCAAAGCTTAAAAGTTCCCATTGGTATCGCAAGTTGAGAATCTCAGTCCAAAACTATTCCTCACATTAGTTATTCCTGTATATTTATGTATGTATCATTTTGTTTTTATGAATATTTTCATATAAGAAATTTAAAAAACTTTTCTTTCAAGCGCGAGTTAAGTGCTTTATTTGTTCCGTTTCATTTCTTTCCACATGAGCGGTTGGTTGGTTATTTTTTTTTTCTTAAGGAAATAGTTTTTTTTTTTTTTTATTGTAATTTTAATTTTTCAAATTAATACTAAAACTTTTGTAGTGTTTAATTAATAGGAATCGTTAGTGAAGGGACAAAATTCGAATATATTGTATTTTAGTTTCCTGTTTTAACATTTTTTTTATTTTTTTAATTTTGATAAAAACACACAATGTAAATGTATTATTTGATATTTTTTTCTTATTTTCTTTTAATTTCTATTTGATTAATTTCATGCAAAAATTTAACAAATTAATGATTTTTTCTATTCATTTATTTTACTTTCAAATTATTAAATATAGAGTCTTAGTTATCTTGTCATTTGTACAAACATAAATTAAATTATCAATAATGAAATTTCTCTTTGCTTTATCTAAAAGTGGTCAATTATAAAATGGAAAAGTATTGAATGACAAATTTACACACACGACAAATACTACTAAAGGCGGTCTAGTGATAAATAATGTTTAAAAAAAAAATTATATTCAAATACTCACACTTAAGCCGGAAGTACATGACAAACACTTTTTACTTCCTTCCCTTTGATACGGAATTGGATGGAAAAAACTCTATACAAAATGTTTGCAGTGCAACTGAGATGAAAAGCCATTTTGTTAGACAAATAATACTCGATAATAAGAAAAATAAAAATTGTATGTGGTTTTAAAGATTTGCTAGAATCTATCATCTATATCAAACCAACCTGAAAATATTGTTGGACCATATCCCTGCAGATTAAATTCTACTACATGGTCCATTTTAGCTAGAATGGACTACTTACAACATGGTCCTATGTAATGCAGTCATAGACCATATCATTTTTAAACAAGAGTTTATAGTTAAACGAAAAGTGTTTGTGTTTAATTCCCTTGTAGGTGCTCCATTGATTAGATATCTATATCGTAGAGTAGTTTTAAGAATACACCGATGGGTTATATAGTCCAGCCCTAGGACATCAAAATGTTAAATCGACCATGTTTCTCTATACATTTTTACATAATTTACATTCGTGTATGGACTAGTCGCGTTATCTGCAGGGTATCTCAAGTATCACTCACACACATGCTTGCATTTACAGTAAAAGCAAAAAATTTATCAACTTATCTATGAAAGCCGATAAACAGTTAATGAATTTTTTATACAAAAGATTATTTTCTTTTTTTAATTTGCAAGCGGTATTTGCTAGGGATATCGGTTATAAATTTTTTTTCCAAAAACCGGTTTTAGGTTTTCCAAATAACTGGAAATAGAAAAAATAGGTTTACGGTTAAGAATTTAAGAAGTAACCGGTTAAATGGTCTTATTTAAACAACTAAAGATATGCGTTTAATCTGCTTAATGCCACTTTTATACCTCCAAAACTTTAAATTGACTTTTAAATTTTGACAGATATATCTGCTTTTCACATATGTTTGGCATAATTTTAAAAACTTGATTACGAAATTGCCCAGAACACGAAATGCTTTTGTAAGGGCTAGTTTGTATCCCTTCCCATTTTTCTTTCCTTAGTATACTAGCTACCTTATATCTGCGTAATCCACACATACTCAAAACTACCTAGGCGTTGCTAAAAATTTCACCTTGGTTTGTTTCACTGTATCAGTTTCCTAGCTAGTCATTTTACTGTTATTATATCTTGACATAAAAGACAACATCCGTAAAAGAATTTGAAGCAAATAGTTAGTTTTGCTTTTCAAAATGTGTGTCTTTAGTAATATAGCCCACTGTACCTTTTATTTATATGCCATACATGTCAAACAGAATGTCATTATAATACAATCATTTATCACTTGATTATTTATTGTTATATTTTACATATTCCTTGTGGTCTATGGAAAGAAAGAAATAAACGAACATTTCATAGACCAAAATGCAGTTCATTTCCTTGTTAAATTGTAAGTCTGCTTATGATGTTTTACCTCTGTATTAAAGTGCTGTAATCTAAGAAAGAGATAGCAACACAATGCCATATTTTGTGTGTTCGACTTTTCCCCCATTCGTAAGTGTAAATAATATATGGATGTTTGTTGCTTAACGAACATTGAAATTTCTTTATTTGTATTGCATGAGTTCACACATACATACATTCATACATACAAAATACATACATTAACTTTTTTGGGGTTGTCCTGTGAGAATTGTAAAGGTGATTATACGCAACGTAAATGTACATTTGCACCAAACACCAGCAAGCACATTGAGGAGCCACACGATAATGTATTCATGCATAGTTTCGATATATATTTTGATATGGTACGAGCACTTAATTGGCAATTGAAGTTGCATGCATGATATTAAATGGAATTTTTTACACGTAAATTTTGTGCGTTTAATGTTGCATGTAAACCAAAAACAATGAATATATTTTTATGGTGATTTTCTGCAAAGTGTAAAACATTTTTCGCACGACCAAAAGAATCGAAAATAATTTATTTGATTAAAGTATGTGCATTAACTTTAGGGATTTATTGGAATTTTATGGCGGTTTATTGGATAGATTTATTAATTGTATTAGAGGAAATCGTAAACAGTATTTAAGGAATAATTTATTAGAAATTCATTACTGGGCGCATGTACTGCATTAACAAATTTAGTGATTTTATTGTTTTTTTTTTAATAATGAAAATGTAATGTATATTAAAATATGATTCAGGGTGTTTTCCTTAGTTCTTTAGCTGCATCATTTTTGAAAGTGAGGTTTTTGTAGCAGTTTAATTTAGGGTTATGTTTTATGAGTTGGTATTGCAAATTCTATATCATTGTATGGTTTTTTATGCAAAAAATTTGTTTTAAATTAATTTTTTTTGTAATAATAATTAAAATTTTAAACTTTTCTGTAACTATCTCTGTTATATTAACAGATTTTTACATGATTTTTATAAATATAAATTTTGAATGAAAGAATGTAATTTAGCTGTTTAGCTATATGTCTCCATTAATCATCGATTTTTTTGTACAACTAACAACTTTTAGTTGCACATAAATTTGTATCGTGTGGACCAATCGACGCACAAGAATTTCTTCCATTAAAAAGCATTTTTAATATGAAATAAAGAGACGGCATACATATAAAAACATTAACAAAATCCCGTTTACACGTTTTCTCCATAACAAAGAACATTTGACAGTTGCTTTGTTGATGACTTATGCAGACGTTAAGTTATCGCTGTTTATATGACAGATTGCATGCAGAAATGGTGATGCCACATGACAAAATAAAACTAGCAAAATACGGCTTCTTTTGAACATATAATTTGTTTAAAATTTTTCTAAAAATTATTACCTTGTTAGAGATGTGCAGCTAGTTTTCTAAATCGATTATTAGTCTCGTAAGTAAGTTACTTGCAAATAAAAAATTTTTCACAGTTTAGTTTTAACTTCAAATATTTTTGTTTGTAATCAAAACGTACCTTGAGTGTATTTATTATATTAAATAGAATTCGGTCTCATAAATAATTTAATATTCAATTAAAAAACATAAATTTGAAATTTTAATTATTTATTAGAATTTTCACACCAAAGTTGACTACTTCTTCAAAATAGATATTGTCGTGCTATTGTCCATAACAGTAGTATCAGCCTTCAAACATCTTTAATTTCACAATACATATTCTTATGTTATATTCCACGGTATTTTCAAGAATTAAGTATCAAGGTTGTGACTTTTTTGTACTACTGCGAAGTTTTCCTTGTTACAACGATAAAATACCCACTCTGGATAATTGCATTTTTGGAATAGTAGAGCATAGAAATTCGTCTCACGGTAGTATTGGAAATATTAACCATTAACGTTTCTAGGTGCTGTTGCTTTAAACAGCAGCGATTTTGTGGTTGTTTGGCGTCAATCGCAAAGTCGGCAGGTGAATATACTTACATCTACAAGCAACTAGTTTCGGTTCTGTTGTTTATTAAACATACACCTCGCAACAAGTAATTAGATAGCCTGAGCTCCGGAGCAAGTTAATCGCTAATGTGATATACGAAAATTTGTCTCCTGTGCCTTGCTTTGTATGCATTAAATTCAGCCAGCGGTAAGAGCTTATCTGCTCCGAAGATATTAAGAGCTTATTTATGTAAAAAGGTAAAGCTTTTGTGGACTCAACTATCCACATCTTCCACTAGGTTTAGAAGGTAACTACCATTGAATAAGAACAACCATCTGTACTATCACTTAATAAAAAAGCAATAGTATCCTAAATATATTTATATACTTAGTCAACTTTTTAACCAAAATGATCTTCCTAAACAGTACCGTCACGTCGTGTCTCGAAAGGTTTCTTACTAACAATCAGATTAGGACAAGTCTTTTAAGTTCCTCCATTTTGGTCTTAGGTTAGGCTAGGTAGAACAGGCAGCTGTTGTGCATCTCACTTGGGTCCTTTATAATGATCCCATTGTGATACCTGAATAGAAAAGTAAGAATAGAATAGAAAAGAAAAGAGAGAAGAGAAGCATTCTAGTCCAGAGTCTCTGGCGGGAATCGAACTCGCGACCCCCAAACTAGCAGACCAGCATACTACTGACTAGTCCACCGGGGCACCCTCCAACGGGCACCCATTTTGGTCTTCGTGTAGCCAAATAGCCAAACCTAAACAAGAGCGACAAGCTATACGCTAAGTGCTAAGGCTGAAGTGACAAACCTAAACAAGAGCATCAGTGTTTTTTATAAAACTAACTAAATAGAAATGAAAATAGAGATAAAATCGCTAGATTAAACTGAAAATAGCTAAAATATGATTTTTCCACTACTACAAAAGCAAAAAATTGCACTTTTCAACTGCAAAGTGTTGCCGCCGCGGTATTTTGGTTTGCTTCGTTCGAATTGTATGAATGTTAAAATTTTTGACAGGTAAAAAACGCTTGCCACTCTTGCTTAAATTTGACAACCCAGAATGATAATGATAAATAAAGATTGCATTGTTGTCCTTTCGTAAGGGTTACCAAGTTTGTTTCATATGGAAATTTTAAAATTTTTTGTGAAAAATTTTATGTTTTTGGTGAGAGCTGGCAAAGCTGTCATACCATTTGAAAATTTAAGATTATTAGCCAACGTTAGAGAGCCAATATGCGCAAACAAATTTTAATTAGGTTCGCGTCATAGCGTAAAGTTTATTTTATCATTTTTGTAGCAACCCATTTACCACAACAATTACAGTGGTTTAATTAAATATATTTTTTACATAAGGGCGATGGTTTTTTGCAAAACTATACAAATTTACAAACGATTTTTGTTATATCGACGTAACTCTAATAGACAAACCTTAACAAAAACGGCAAACGTTGTGCCGCTAAAGCATTAAGGCTGTGAAATGAATAGTAGCATAATAAAAATGCATCAACCATTGCAAAACAAAACAAAAAAAAAAAAGAAAAAAACGGTTGTAATACAAACAATACCTCACGCTCTATCATAATTGGATTTTAAGCCTGGCCGTCGCGTTATTTCGATTTGCTTGATACAATTTGTCTAGGCATGAGAATTTTTGACAGCTAAAAAAACGCTTGCCGTTCTCATTTAGGTTTAACTTTAATTCAACTTATTAACTTTTTTGCAATGTTACAGCCATAAACATAAACACTGATTGTAAATTACAATACCATTTTAATTTAAAGCCAATTATTACATGTACACCTCCATATAATTGAGACAAATTTACTTTTTACATATTTATAAACTTTTTTATGGAAAATATGTCTAAAAAAACTCATTTAATTGCAAGTTATTGCGACAGTTAATAAAAAAATTTTATAATTTAATAAATTTTATTAAAATCAAAAATATTAATTGCTAATTTAAAACTGTTTCCGTTGCGCCTTCAAAATTCTCTATTCGTGTGACACAAGGCAAAAGAGACTACGCTGTGTGTTTGCTGTGTATCTAAAATTTAATTAAACGTTTTTCTGCAAATCTATATATATAAAAATCAATGTGTGTTTGTATGTTTGTTTGTGCTTTATAGACGGTTAAACGGCTGGACCGATTTCCTTGAAATTTCACAGAATCTTTCTGTATGTCTGAAAGGAACTATAGGCTATACTTTGGTTTGAAATTGTAATGGGCGGAGTGCCGCGCCCTATTAAAGAATAAGTGTTAAATATTATATATTACGAAAGTTAATGCAGCTAGAGCCTTCAAATTAAGTACTTTGACATCCACACGAACATTTGGGTAAAAAATGGGCGTACTTGCAATAGTAGGCGTGGCCACATGAATTAAATACTAAAATTCGTATATTTGGAAAACGATGTCGATTAGAGTAGTAAAATTTTGTAAGAGCAACTTTGACACCCAAATGAATATTTAGGCAAGAAATGAGTGCATTATCAATAGTGGGCGTGGCACCTACCATATGAATTAAATACTAAAATTTGGGGTGGCGAAGCACACCGGGTATTAGCTAGTATCTAATAAAGAAAAGAAAAATTATTAGCCAGACAGACAGTCAAGTAAGTTAGACAAGCCGCCTCAGGCCGTGTCATAGAAATAAAGGTTATAAATATTTACACATACAAATTTGAATCACATACGATTTGTAATGCATACTCTAAAGAAATTCGTTTACATTAGTTCGTCAAGGGTTTTGTAACTTATTAGTAGTAATTGTTACACTATTGTATTTATGCAACACGCAAAAATATAACACTTCTCTGAAAAGTTCAATTCAAAGCAATAATTGAAAGATAATTAGAAAATAAAAGATAAGATCAAGGATTTGTATATTCATTATTTGGCATATTTTTATTCAATGAAATTATCGGCCTAATGCAGATTATTTTTATATGCTGCCCAAAATTTCCTAAATGCATACTACAAACTTCTGTCTACAATGTCTGGCGTACAACTCTGTTAAAAAATAGAAACACCACCATAAAAATGTACTTGTAGTCGCAAAAAATATGTTCATGTTTTCACGCAGCTGGAAAAAAGTGTGGGTGCAAAATTTTGTTGTTTTTTTGTTGTTGTATTGTTGAATGTTTTGGAGTGCTTTTTTTAAGCGAGACTACTAGAACACAAGTGATTAAATATACATTGCAAAGGTAGAGGACGCCTACTAACTCCTTCATCAAAACAGTGATATGTCAGAGATACCCTATCCATTCTAAAAGATGGAAAGTATGTTTTTTATTACGCATAAAAATACTTCATACAGTATATTATAATTAAAGGGAGTCCTTATTTATATAACTGTATTTGGGGGAATATCGAATCAGACCAGTAGCATTTCGAGTACCTTTCGGCCCCAAAGCTCTAATGACAGGCCATTACTCTTCACATGACTTGCTCAGAGATGTGTCTGTATCTCATCGATGACGCGTTGGATATCGGATTTGAGTTTAGGTATTGTTTCTAGTTTATAGGCATAAACCCTAAGTCGCATGATCTTGGTGGCCAGTTGACATTAGAATATTTTGACACAATTTGTTTTACAGGTGGCGTCGTCTTGCTGAAACCATATGTCGTCCAGTTAGATAAGAACTGCGTTATCATGTTCCTAAAATGAATGTCGTTTACAGTCACTGCAGTTTCGCCCTTAAGCTCCAAAATGATAGGCCCAATTACACTGCCTGATCAAAATCAACACTAGACAGTTGCTCGTTGTGGGTGTTTGTTTCTCATGGAATGCATGAGATTTTTCTTGTGCCCTAAAATCGATAGTTTAGTTTTGTGAACTCAGATGAAAATTGACTTTTAAAGAAAAAATTGATATTGCAGGCGGTTTCCATTATCTGCTGGCTTGACACATTAGGTGCACTTACTCGACTGAAAATTGTTCAAAGTCTGCAAGCGGTCTCAGCACAACTTTTCAAATAATAAGTTTTCACAATTATATCGCGTTTTTTTTCGTAAAAAAATGATTTTAATAATCAGAATAAACATATGTGTCAGCTGTCAGATATCAGAGTTGTCATTTGAAGAAAAAAATTTAACTAAATTTTAAAAGTACATTTTTACCAAAGAATAACGGATATCCTACCAATGGGAAATATTACGAAAGTAATATGTGATAAAATCCCGATTAGATATGAAAATACAAATTGCGTCACCATAATACCGGAAGAGGGAGAATGGGATGAAATAACCAGGAAATAACCCATGGAATCGTTCTTTATACAGACGGTTCAAAGATTGGTGACCAAACTGGAGTGGGCTTATACGACATAAGCCAAAACAGAAGCAAATACTTCCGTCTACCAGATCACAATACCATTTTCCAGGCTGAGATCATGGCGATTACGGAAGGAATTAAATTGATAAAGGAAGCGAATAGCGAAGCCCCGATTCGTATATTTACAGTTAGCCAATCAGTGATTATGATATTGAGAAAGGAGAAAGTTGAATCCTGGAACGTTCTGCAATGCAAGAGCGAGATAAACTCGTATGCAAATTGCGGACATCTGGAGATAATATGGATATCAAGCCATCACGGGCTGATTGGAAACGAGAAAACCGACTAATTACCCAAAATGGGAGCTCTTCAGAGTAATATAACTTTGGATAACGCTAAACCCCTTAAACGATTCAAGGATGAACTTAAATGTTGGGTGACGGAGGAACATGCCAGAAAATGGCAAGGCACTGACGTCGGTAAAGTGACAAAAATACTATAGGGTGACCCAAATCATGAGAAATCAAAGGAAATTCGGAGACTAAATAGACCAACACTTAGGAGACTAACCAGTGTGATTACAGGTCATACGGAGTTTAGAACTCATCTAGCTGGCATGAAACTGTCTGAGGAGACGACATGCAGAGCATGCGAGGAAGAGGATGAGACTTTGATACACTATCTCTGTCATTGTCCTGCGCTTGGGCATATTAGACGCGAGAATTTTACTGTGGATACTATGCCGAATTTGGAGTACGTGGGGAACTCGAACTGGAGATCCATAAGAAACTACATTGAGGGGACTAAGTTCTTGGACTAGTCCGATATATATGGGAAATTATGGTTTTAAATTGGGAATTCCGGTTCCCACATGGAGCGCACAACATGCCTGTCGTGGGTTTGAGCTTTTAGTGACCCTCCTTTTCAACCTAACCTAACCTTAAGTACATTTTTAAAAAGATACCCATTGGCATGTTCGACAAATAATTTCCACTTTAAGTGGAATTATTATAGACTATATTTAATAGATTTTATTATCTACATTAAGCGGAATCAAGCAAATTGTTAATCCATTAAGCTTAAATTAAAAGTACCATAACCATTACCATACAAAACAGCTGTTTGACCAAAATTATTGGGCAACAATGTATTTGATCATAGGCGGCGTCTGTTGACACAACTATAGAAACCAATTAAACTTTATTTTCTTATGGCTATGGCATTGTGGTTATGGCACGTCTAATTTAAGCTTAGGCTTTGAATCAAGGTAAATTTATTCATCAGGTAGTCTTGATTCGTCGTTTCTTCGCTCATTTATTACAAATATTAAACTTCCTATATAAAAGTCATAAACAAAAAAATTCTCTCCGAACTGTGATTACCTGATAAATAAATATGCTTTGCATTGTATGTAAAAGATTTCAAGGTGACACCGTCAGATATGCAAAAACTTATGCTTAAGAGTAAACATAAAAAAATAACAAAATCTAAAGAAGTTAAAACAAAAACGAACGAAATTAGAAGTACGAAATGATAAGTTATTAAGTAGCCTTTATTTGCCATATGTGGCACTATGGTAACCCATCCCGATAGAAATGACGAATTATTAAAAAGAATTAAAACCAGTTCGATTCGATATGACAGAAATGATGGATTGTTCTTCAAAAATTATTAATTTTCTATAAAACGAGATGTGGGAGAATTTGGGAATCACTTACTTTGTTTAAAATTTTCATTGAATGCAAATAGTCAATACAAGTAGAGCTGTTGAATATCATTTCATGGGTACGTTTTTTTTGCCAGTGTTTACTTTCTGTTTATAGATTTTATGTTTTATTATGTGTAGCAGCACGAGCATTAAATAGCACTTGCAGTCGCATTGCCATTTTCGAGCACTATGTACATATAAATGTATATCAAAAATTCAAATATTTTTGTTTGTTTTGCTTTTTAACATCTTAACAAGAAGCAACGGCAGCAGCCAATTTAAAAACAGAAGTGACGGCAGTAGAAGAAATAGGCAGCCAAGGCAAATCAAACAAAATTTAAATAAATGAATTACAAACTGATGGACGATGGACGTACGTATGGTTTGCTAGCTAGATGAATGAAAGAATAAATGGTTGGTTGTATGTATTTGCTCGGCTGCTGTTTTATTTTTTTTATGGGCTCAATGGCCGTTTCATTTGCCTCATTTTGAATGTCAGACATGACGAAATGTAGATATGGAAGATTTCAAACAACAAACGTTTTCTGATTTTTTGTTTATTTGTTTTTGACTTTTTTTTGCTTGAAAATCGACGAAATACAAAAATAAACTTTAACATCTGTTCGGAGAGCTTATTTTTATGCAGTAATAGATTAACTAGATTAAGTCATTTTCAGCTGAAAATAAATAGAGTGTTTTATGTGCACAGGAATTGTTTAAATGTGTATGGAATACTTTGAAAGAATTTTGTACTGAAATAAAATAAAGAAAATAAAAAATTTGCATGATATTTAGAATTTATTTAAAGTTTTTAAATGCAATAAAATTTTATTTTCATAGTTTAGTTGCAATCGGGCTTTAGGAAAGCTCCACTAAAGTTCTTGTTCAGTTGCAGTTTAGAAGTATTTCACTTCTAGTTCCAGTTCAAGACAATTTAGCTCAGATTATGTTTCAAGCATGAATCCAGCTTACTCGTTTTGAGGTTAAGTTTCTTTCAAATATATAAATTGTTTGTTTTATGACTGCCAGAGGTATAATCAACAATGTTGGCAATTTTCTTTTACCACTTCCCACAAAATCACTCTTAAAAAAATACTAAAAACTGCTAAAATTTACATTTAGTGAGAAAATGTTATAAACAATCGTTTTGTATAATTTATGTAAAATTAAAATTGTTTCCTTTCTAATATTGTTTAGATGATTACGAATAGGTTTTGTAGTCATCATTAAAACTTGTCAAACGTTAACATAGCAAAGTTCGCATACATAAATTCTGGAAATTTAATTTTACAGAACTATAGTTAACACCTTGCCTGAGTGAGTAATTCCATGAACAAAATGAAAAATGTAAAGAGCATTTTTTTGATATTAAAATTGCATGTGTAAATAGGGACAATAAGTACAAACCAGCTTTTGTTTACTTAACTTATCTGTTAAAAAATTTATAAAAAATATTGGCTTAAAAAATGTCTACAATTCTATTAAAAAACGCTAAAATTTCCGTTAACCGCTAAAACACATTTTCCTGAAATGGTGACATTAAAACCTCTAGATTAATCTCTAAATGGACTTATAGTTCTTATCAAAGAAAAAATTGATATTTATGAACCCGCGCTAGGCCTAGTTTAGTTCCAAGGTGTTCTCTAATAACATCATGTTGATGATAAGCAAAAATAATAAAACTTTTTTGTGAGGTATTAAAAAGTTGTTTGGAAAGTTTCCTCTGTGTCAATATTTGAGGAATCTAAATCCTTAAATATTAGTCTTGGCTTTTGACTGAGAAGCGAAACTGGTTGATTGAATTGTCTGCGACTATGTGTTAAGGATCTAGCTAAATTCGAGTAATGGCCTCTGTTATGTGTGCTTTAAGGATATTGGTTATTGGCGACTTCGGAAAACCCAAGAGGAAAGAACATAGCGGCCTAAAATCTTGCTTGTTTTATTACGTTACTTCCACGTAAGATATTCCTAACCTAAAACCATTGGTGCTAAATATGGGGTACACCGAAGTTCTGCTAAAACTACATACACTCATCGTTGACAGTAATGACATCACATATTTCGCTTTCATAGAAGTACGTAGCAATGTTACAGTCGGTTCCACAGCTTTATCAAAAAGAAATTTTTGTTAACTAACTGACTGACATGATGAACCTCCTAAAGCTTGGTTTTCAATATGTCATATGAAATGCCAACAAAAACTGCCTCAAATGAATTCTCGTCAGTTTGCGTCAAATGCGTTTTCACTGCATTTTAAAAACTGACGAACGACAAACAAAAATAATTGACAACTTGTTGTCAAATTTACTTTAAAAAAAAAATGCTGTAATATCTGCTGACAAACTGAATTTTGGCGTTTTCACTTATTTGTCAGTTTAAATGGCAGTTTGTGTGCATAAGTGACTGCAAACATAGATGACGCCATATGACAACCCGTTTTCATACAATTGCCAACAATTTGGACAATTTGACAACAAAAATGACATAGTGAAAACCAAGCTTAAGAGTTGGCCGTTTACTTATCTTTATCTCATCATCATAATTTCTTTGCTCAAAATTAAATTTTCAATTATCAACTTTGAACTCCTGGTTTAGTTGATTTTCAAACGATGAAGAATTAATCAAGTTGAAGTCTGCGAAAGTCCAAATTGTTGCTTATGGTCAAGAGTTGGCTGTTTTTTGTTTTCCTAGACTTAGACAGTACGTCCTATCTGGTATTTCTCTGACTTGCATGTGTTTGCTAATTGTTATTGCAAGTACGTTCCAAACGGCTTATAGAACCAAACCAAATATTATAGAACAAAAATTAAACGTCTATCCATTCTGCAACGTGGGCAACATTTGCCCTAACGAACGCTTATTCGATAATAAGGTCTTATTATTTGGACATGCTGCTTAATTGTGTAACTTGCCATAGAAACATTGTTAACACTTGGCATCGGTGAGTGAATAATAAACAACAGAATTATCAGAATATGACCTCCGCACACTCGCCCTTACTGAATACCCCTTTAAATTCTTTATTCTTTTTTTACACTAGTTTTTACAAGCTATTTATATGATGGCGATCTTATTCTCTTTATTTTTATACCCACCACCAAAAAAATGGTGGGGGTATATTCATTTTGTCATTCCGTTTGTAACACATCGAAATATCCATTTTAGACCCCATAAAGTATATATATTCTGAATCGGGGTTTGATTTTATGACGATCTAGCTATGTCCGTCCGTCTGTTGAAAGCACGATAGAGGTCGCACCGAAAAAGCTAGGGGGCTCAAATTTTGCCAGAATCTTTCTTATAGACAAGGTTTGTTTGGTATTGAAAATGGGCTAAATCGTAATATTAGGAAGAGAGTTATAGCTCGAAAAGCAAGAGTAGGTCGAAAAAACCGTGTCCCTCGAACATCGAATAAAATACAATTGTGTCCAAACGCATTAACGTAGACTCATGAAACTTCGAATATATATTTCCTGGGTAAAGACAATATTTTTCCCCGAAAATTATCTAACTCTATGCATTAGGAGAGGAGTTATCGATCAAAATGTACGAAAATTTTTACCGCACAGTGTATTTTTCGGTATATTTAAAAACAAAAACGTCATAAAAGCAAAAAAATTGGATGTACGACTCTGAAATTTTGCAAACTTTGTTTTTTGGTGAAACCCTTTTTTGTAACGGAAAATTAATGTGCCACACCCACTTTTACGCCCACCTCCCATATAACGTTTTACCCAAAATTCATATAATTTCTCTATTAATATAGATTTTGGAATAATAAATGACTATATTGAAACATCTAGGTTGTGCTCATAAGAAAAAATAATTTTGACACGCCTACTATAACGCCCACTTTTCACGTTATCTACCGTTAATGAAATTTAAAAGCTGATAAAACCGCTAAAATTAGAGGTATGATGATCAAATTTGCTACGTATATCCTTCTAGGCAATGTAATTACTGTGCCAAAAAATTTAGGTGCCACGCCCACTTTTACGCCCACCTCCCATATAACGTTTTATCTAAAATTCATGTAATTTCTTTATTAACAAAGATTTTGGAATAATAAAGGGCTATTTTGAAACATCTGAACTGTACTCATTCGGAAAAACAACTTTGACACGCCTACTATAACGCCCACTTTTCACGTTATCTACCGTTAATGAAATTTAAAAGCTCATAAAACCGCTAAAATTAGAGGTATGTTGATCAAATTTGCTACGTATATCCTTCTAGGCAATGTAATTACTGTGCCAGAAAATTAAGGTGCCACGCCCACTTTTACGCCAACTTCTCATATAACGGTTTAACTGAAATTCATATAATTTCTCTATTAATAAAGATTTTGGAATAACAAAGGACTATATTGAAATACCTTAGTTGTACTTATTAGCAAAAACAGCTTTTACACGCCTACTATAATGCCCACTTTTCACGTTATCTACCGGTAATGAAATTTAAAAGCTCATAAAACCGACAAAATTAGATAATAATAATAATAATAATAATAATAATAATAATAATAATAATAATAATAATAATAATAATAATAATAATAATAATAATAATAATAATAATAATAATAATAATGATAATCAATGTTATTGTTGTGCCAAAAAGTTTAGGTGACACACCCACTTTAACGCCTACCTCCCATATAACGGTTTATCTTAAATTCATGTAATTTCTCTAATGACAAAGTTTTTGGGAAAATAAAGGACTATATTGAAATGTCTAAGTTGTATTTATTAGCAGAAACTTTATTGACACGCCTACTTTAACGCCCACTTTCATTGAAAGACTACATTAACAAAAGCATTTTAGTAGCATATCGAAGTTATAAAGGGTGGTTAAATTTTAAGGACCGATGTTGAATTTAAATAAAACACAAATTATTTATGAAATTATTATTATTTCTCTTTGTAATGATAATATTTGTATGGTTCAATTATGTATTTAACAAAATATCGGCCAAATGGTCGATGGCGCCACTCCTCTATCTGATGGTCCAAATTTTCAATGACAATGTTGATGGTCAATTGTTGGGCATGATGATGAGTCGATGTTGACTGCTCTTTTGCCACACTATCGCAAAAAACAGCAATGGTTCCTATTCAACGAACTAAGAAGGCATTCACAGATTTTCTCACATTTTATAAAGACCTGTTTTGCAGAAATTTAAATATTTTTTACAATTCTCCCGATTGTGGACGAATTTGAACGATTATGTTGATCAAAAGAATTACGAAATGCACAAAATGCATTTTGACTTGAACGCCCATTTTTATAAAAAACCTGAATAACTTTAACGCGTTGCTCATTTGCGTATCTTTCCACTGTTCAAATTAAGTTGGTCTGAGATTGAGAAATTTCAAATGAAATGCAAAAAAAACTTGTTGTTTGTGTGGCTCATCTTCAACATGGGCCCTTAAAATTTAACCACCCTCTACAAAGTAAGTGATACATATTTTATTATAAATAGATTATCCATAATGATTAACAAAATAATGAATATTGTTCTTTAAATGTACACAAAGTTGGTGGTGGGTATAAAAGATTCGGCACAGCCGAATATAGTGCTCTTACTTGTTTTATATCACTTAGTTTTTAAATAGCACAATTAATGTCTATTTAGTACGTGCCCGCTGAACTTGTCTAACCTTTGGTACACAGAAATGCTTATAAATATTTTTAATCATGAATTAAATGATCATGTTGTTGTTGTTGATGAAATTAAATTGTAGCTGCCAATAGCATACAAGCATGTTATTCATGCATTCACTTTGTCAGTCATTCAATAAATGAACGACATTCAATCAAGCCACTTGACTTACACCACCTTGTGATAAATGGTGACATGCCAGACATGACACCACACAAAATGTGTACTTCATTGATACGAAAAATTGTAAATGGCCATTAGCTAGACAAAATGTAGCTGGAGTAGTTAAGAGTACTGGAGAATAGTGTACAGTGAGTGATAAAGATTAATGAAAAGTTGGTTGTACTTTAGTAGTACATATTAAATTTCATAAATATTTTAAATAGGACTTATAATTCTCATTAAGTTTAATTTAATCTGTTAAAATTTGCTGATAATTTATTGACTCTCATTGGTTTTAACCAAATTATTTCAATGTTTTAAAATTTTATATAATTTTTGTACAATTAATTAAGGTAAATTTTTTATTTATTTTTCAATACATTAAATTTTAAACGTTGTCAAAATTTTACTGCTCACTGTTTTTCAATAACCATGTCTGACTGGGTTGGGCTTGTAATCACACCAACTACTCGTCGTTTAACAAATTACTTTTGCAAACAAGCTGGCAGATTACCTTGTAACGAACCTTTTTGATAGCTGGGGTAAAACTCACCGGTGCCAAGGCCCTGTCACAAAAATTTATTTTTGTTGGACCGCTTGTGAAAAGAAACACGTGTTGTTGTTTTTTTTTTTTACGATATTTTACCCCTCGTTTCACTCTTTATTAATTGACTATTATTTATTATTAGACAGGTCTTTACATGACCTCTTAAAATAATAGAAACAAAACGATGTGTCTTAAATATCGGGTAACGACCGACGGCGAGGATGGTGGCGCTCGGTGGTTAAGAAAAGTTAGTGACTATGCGGGACACCACGACGTCAACAACAACGCTTTCGTTGGAGTCGCAGAAGCGAACCTGCGGGACACCACGGGAACAACTACTGCGGCTAACGCGCGACGATGGGTTGACGCGTCCGGCTCTGAAGTGTATTGTGAACCTGCGGGACACCACGGGAACACCAATCACACTTCCTTTCGAAACACAGTAGTGGACCTGCGGGACACCACGGGAACAGCTACTGCGTTCGATGCTCGGAGGTGGAAAACGTAGAAGGCGCTAAAGTGTTATTGGAGAACCTGCGGGACACCACGGGAACACCAATCACACTTACTTTCGAAGCACAGTAGCTAACCTGCGGGACACCACGGGAACAACTACTGCGTTCGACGCGCAGGGTGGAAAACGTAGAAGGCGCTAAAGTGTATTGGAGAACCTGCGGGACACCACGGGAACACCAATAGCACTTACTTTCGAAGCACAGTAGCTAACCTGCGGGACACCACGGGACCAACTACTGCTTCCGATGCGCGACGGAGAGAGGGTATAGAAGACGCTAAGTGTATTAGTGAACCTGCGGGACACCACGGGAGCACTAATCACACTTTCGTTCGAGGCACAGTAGCTAACCTGCGGGACACCACGGGAACAGCTACTGCGTTCAACGAGCGACTTGGAAGAGAATGCCTGTTAGCGAACCTGCGGGACACCACGGGAACACTAACAAAAATTCTAATCTAACCCTTTGGTTGTAAAGTAGAGAAGACAGCGGGACACCACCAAATTCTCTAATTTACAAACTAACTACCACTAAAAAAAAAGTTCTTACCGATCCAAGCGCTGCACACCAACTGATCACAATTTATTGCTGTGGCTCCTTTTATACCCTTGATGGCGACCACACAAGCACACAAACACTGATAGTGATAGTGTGTTTACATTTTGACACATTAAGCAAGATATTATACAGTGGATGTACATGATGCCACTCTTGAACAAACTAATGGGCAACATTGTTAGCCGTTAATATGAATACTTTAGACTAAAATTCAAATGCTATTCTATACAACTTAATTAAATAAATTTCTTACAGAGTTTTGATAACAATAATTGTAGATATAAAGATAATGCTTATATCGATTAAAATAATAATACTAATATCTACACAAATGTTTCCATTATTAATTATACAGTGTACATGAAGTTGAAGATAGTAATTTATAAGATTATAAAGTTATAATTACAGCAAATCTAAATGATGTAATTCATAAGAAAATATTTTATACAATATATATAAAAAAATACAAAATTGGTAAACTACAATTTTGGTGGGCGACAAAAACGAGCGCCGACTTTTATCGTCACACATCCCCCCTTCTTCGCTGAGCGGAGATACTTTATATCCGCTGGATGTTGACGCTGCCGCTCTTAGCGATGATGATTCGGAAGGTGGCTTCTCCGCTATGGTGTAAAAACTTAAGTCGCTGGCCCTTCGTACGGTTCTTTTGGGCGGCTTCGATCGCGTCTAGCAATTCGACTGGCCATTGAGATTCGTTGGCGGCCGGACTATGATTACCGGGAGAGCCGGTTAGTGTTGTAGGTTTTAACTTTGGTAGGGATATTTGCAGGGATGACCATCTGATAGACATCTTTGTTGATGTGGAACTTGGACTTCGACTGTTGGCCGATGGAGAGTGTATTTTGACCTTCGTTGGGCTTAATATCGCCTTAGATGTGTAGAGTGACAAATACGGGGCGGCCGTCGTCGATTTACTAGTTGTACTATGCGACAGGCGTCCCCCAGGATATGGGTCAGTGCGCGCTCCTGGCACTCTTATAAAACGACTGGGTGTTGGTGAGACCTTGAACTTTCGGCCGGAGGTGTCAGTAACTAGTTTGTTTCTTCTATTTCGGTACCCTGCCAGTTTCGTCACTGAAGAAGACAGCTTATCAGCCTGCCGACGCGGTGTACTGGCGTCGTTTATCGGTGGGGTGCTATCTTTGTTAGACGGTTCGTCAACTGCCATCTTTCGGGCTTCGACCTTGGAACAATCTAACGTTATTCCGGCAATTTGAATGGTTGTGTTAAATTGACGCAGAAATTCCAGACCCACGATAAGATCCTCACAAGACTTGGACATGACTAGGAAACGACATTTCCTTGAAAGGTTCCCCAGCTTGGTCTGAAGTTCAACCGCCTGAGATACTTTACACGTGGACCCGTCAGCTAGTATAACGTACCGCTTGTCATCGATGAGTCGGGGTTTTGGATTCAGTCGTTGAATACAACGGTTGTGTATAAAGTTCTGGCTGGCTCCTGTGTCGATGATTGCTTTGGCCGTAATGTTGGCAATGCGCAACGATGCTGTCAACCTCGTCTCTTCGTTACGTAGTTGGTTTGTTGTGTGGTAGGATCTTCGTTTTTTATACGGAGGCCCGACAAAATTCAATTTAGTCGGCCCCCGAAGGCACTTTTCCGAACGTTGATTTTTTTTCTCCGGACACCTAGATTCATAGTGTCCTTGGGAACTAAACAGATGACATCGCCTTTGTTGACTAGTTGATGAAAATGCGGGTGAATTAACTACTTCGGTTCGAGTTGGTAAAGTTCGACCTGGGATGCCTTCGAGGTCCTCTGCTAACTTAATCAGCTCCTTCAGAGATGAAAAATCTTTTTGTTTCACGTACCACTGATATTCCGCTCGGGCATTACGAAAAATGCGCTGTAGCTGTTGTTCCTTGGTTAGGCTGGAGTGCCGCATTAAATTTTGTAATGCCAAAATATAGTCCTTAAAGCACTCGCCTGGGAGTTGTAGCCTGGAGCGGATGTCATCTTTCAATTTTTCGAAATATCTAGAGGGGAGAAAGAAGGCGAGAAAGTCTGTTTTAAATGTACACCATACCTGCCAGTGAGCGTTGTTATTACGATACCACACTAATGCTCGCTCGCATAGGAACTCTGGCATCACCTTCGGTAGCTGGTCGAGTATCACGTCGTATATGTCCGCCAGTTCCTCAAGCCGTTCAATAAAAACCAATGGCTCCGCCATACCATTATACGAAAGCCCCCACTTGCGGACTTGGTCAATTAGCTTCATTTTTGCTTCAGCGACATTGGGCGTGGTGATACTGACCGACGGTCGACGGCTCTTTTGTTGATTCTCACTTTTCATGGGCGACGTATTGGAGGCACTGCATGCAGGAACGTCGAGCGAATTTACTGCCTCATTTTGTTTCTGTAAGACCTGAAGCCGGATGGTTACCTCATCACTGTGTTCGCTGTTAATAAATTGTGCTAATCTTTTTCGCAGATCTTCGACCGTAACGGTTGCGTCTAACGCGAATTCTTTTAAGAAAATTAATAATTCGTCCCGCTTTAACGCGTATATCCAACCGGTTTTCAACGCTGATTTCATCATTTTGTTTTTCTATTCACTTTTCGATTTTGTGAGTTTTTTCTGTTTTTAAATGATAACCCGATTACGTCACCGCAATTACATACATACAAAACTTTTTTTTTCTAATATTCAATTTGTAAAAAAAAAGATGTGAAATGTTTTTTTTAATTTGTGTGCTCCTTTTTTATAATATATCTTTCTATTACGATTTTGTTCGAAGGCCACGTTATTTAATTAATTTTCTCTATTCATAAGTTCACCCGTTCACAATTATTTTATTTAAACCCGGCACTTTAGCTCCACTATTTCTTTTCTTTTTATTAATGTTTTTATTTTCTAGAACAATAGTCTCTTTTAAAATGTTTATTTAGTTATAAGCACGCACGTTTTAACCAATGTTATTTCATTTTCTAATTGAAATATTTTTCCTTTTTTTTCGATTTAACAGTTTATTTCCAATATATTTTTCGTTTTTTTTTCCAGTCTTTTATTTATTTATATAAATATCTTTTTCTTTTGTTTTTTTTTTTTTTTAAACTATTATCCCATATTTTTATGCTTTCTTAAGCGTATAGTTTCCACAGTAAATTTTTTTGTTTTTACACTCCGATTTTAATCGATTTCACTTTCTACACGGATTTATTTATTTTTTCACAAGCGTCCCTGCTCGGGCGCCATTGTAACGAACCTTTTTGATAGCTGGGGTAAAACTCACCGGTGCCAAGGCCCTGTCACAAAAATTTATTTTTGTTGGACCGCTTGTGAAAAGAAACACGTGTTGTTGTTTTTTTTTTTTACGATATTTTACCCCTCGTTTCACTCTTTATTAATTGACTATTATTTATTATTAGACAGGTCTTTACATGACCTCTTAAAATAATAGAAACAAAACGATGTGTCTTAAATATCGGGTAACGACCGACGGCGAGGATGGTGGCGCTCGGTGGTTAAGAAAAGTTAGTGACTATGCGGGACACCACGACGTCAACAACAACGCTTTCGTTGGAGTCGCAGAAGCGAACCTGCGGGACACCACGGGAACAACTACTGCGGCTAACGCGCGACGATGGGTTGACGCGTCCGGCTCTGAAGTGTATTGTGAACCTGCGGGACACCACGGGAACACCAATCACACTTCCTTTCGAAACACAGTAGTGGACCTGCGGGACACCACGGGAACAGCTACTGCGTTCGATGCTCGGAGGTGGAAAACGTAGAAGGCGCTAAAGTGTTATTGGAGAACCTGCGGGACACCACGGGAACACCAATCACACTTACTTTCGAAGCACAGTAGCTAACCTGCGGGACACCACGGGAACAACTACTGCGTTCGACGCGCAGGGTGGAAAACGTAGAAGGCGCTAAAGTGTATTGGAGAACCTGCGGGACACCACGGGAACACCAATAGCACTTACTTTCGAAGCACAGTAGCTAACCTGCGGGACACCACGGGACCAACTACTGCTTCCGATGCGCGACGGAGAGAGGGTATAGAAGACGCTAAGTGTATTAGTGAACCTGCGGGACACCACGGGAGCACTAATCACACTTTCGTTCGAGGCACAGTAGCTAACCTGCGGGACACCACGGGAACAGCTACTGCGTTCAACGAGCGACTTGGAAGAGAATGCCTGTTAGCGAACCTGCGGGACACCACGGGAACACTAACAAAAATTCTAATCTAACCCTTTGGTTGTAAAGTAGAGAAGACAGCGGGACACCACCAAATTCTCTAATTTACAAACTAACTACCACTAAAAAAAAAGTTCTTACCGATCCAAGCGCTGCACACCAACTGATCACAATTTATTGCTGTGGCTCCTTTTATACCCTTGATGGCGACCACACAAGCACACAAACACTGATAGTGATAGTGTGTTTACATTTTGACACATTAAGCAAGATATTATACAGTGGATGTACATGATGCCACTCTTGAACAAACTAATGGGCAACATTGTTAGCCGTTAATATGAATACTTTAGACTAAAATTCAAATGCTATTCTATACAACTTAATTAAATAAATTTCTTACAGAGTTTTGATAACAATAATTGTAGATATAAAGATAATGCTTATATCGATTAAAATAATAATACTAATATCTACACAAATGTTTCCATTATTAATTATACAGTGTACATGAAGTTGAAGATAGTAATTTATAAGATTATAAAGTTATAATTACAGCAAATCTAAATGATGTAATTCATAAGAAAATATTTTATACAATATATATAAAAAAATACAAAATTGGTAAACTACAATTTTGGTGGGCGACAAAAACGAGCGCCGACTTTTATCGTCACAACCTTATACTCTTTCTTTGCAGTTTTTCGCATGGAGAATTTGTAAAATATTTTTAATTTAGGGGCGTTCAACATTCCATGTTGCAAACTTAAAATGACAAGCTAATACAGGGTGAGCTAAAAGTCTGAATTAATAATTAAAAATTTTATAATTCCCTATGAACTTTGTACGAGTTACTTTGATGATTTCCTTATTCTGGAAAAAAATGGTTAGGATCGGAGCAGGGGGCATAGTTTCCCCAATAATAAAAATACATGGCATATATAAGAAACTATAAACGAAATTTCCTTATTACAGCCAAAAATGGTTACGATCGGAGCAGAGGTAGTGCTATCCCCCCACAAATGAAATTCTTTCTGTCAATAATCGTCAATCAATCAATAAGCTGCATTAAAAAAATCGCTTTAAATTATAAAAATTTTAAATTACACATACATATATAAAACAATTACGTTTAGCTATAAATAAAACAATAAAAAATTCCTGGTTGGTGTAGCGAAGCGCACCGGGTTAGCTAGTTGTTAATAAAACACAGGTAACATGCACCAGAAGGATTTCTGCTCAGCTAGTAATGGCTCGCACGTAACTTCGGCGTATTTAGGTTAGGTTGAAAAGGGAGGGTATAAAAGCCCAAACCTATGACAGGTATGCACTTATGCCCAGTAAACATGTTGTGCGCTTCGGCGTATTTAAAAAAAAGTTTACTGTTTCTTCCATATAAGATGCAATTGGTGCAAGAATTAAATTATATTTCGCAGTTGAAGTCCATCAGTTGGCCAGAAATAAAATCAACTTTATTGACAATCTGATTATGAGTGATGAAGCACATTTAAATTTAGAAGGCTTTGTAATTAGCAAAACTGTTGGTTTTGGGGTTCTGAAAATCCAAGAGCTATTTAATAAAGTTAATTGGCCCCATTAGGTGTGCAGTTGGGTGTGACATTACATCTGAAAATATTATTGGATCTCACTTTTTAGAAAATAAACATTGAAGTGCTGTAACCGTAAATGGAGAGCGGTATCGGTTTATGATAGAACATTTTTTATGTTCTGCTCTTCAAAACAGATCTGAGATGTGGTTTCAGAAGGATGGAGTCACTGTTCGAGACACAATGACACTTACAAACAATCGAAAATTATTTGGTCAATGCCTTCGTCAGATCCGTCAGCACTCGACTATTTGCTTTTTGGTTATTTGATAAGGCGACTATATGTGAACAAACCGGGGACAACCATTGAACTCAAGATTAACTTTTTTGCAGAACTTCAACAAACTCAAATTTTGAAATATGTTATGGAAAATATTTTAAAACGAGTCCATCATTGCGAAGCTGAAAACGGTGTAATTTAAGTGACATTATTTTCCATATTAAGAGTAAAAAAATTTTCGTGTTGTGTTATTAAATTTGTGAGCCCCATGGTGACTATTGTCCCACCCTATGGCGTTGTTTCTGCTGTAGTTTGATAAATTATATCGTTACCGAATATTAAAGGGGATTTATTGCAAATAAATATTGAAATATTGCCAACAACAAAATTCTAATTCTGTCTAATACATTTCCAATTTAGATTTAGTTAAGTTCTGGTTCAATTTGATATTAATTCTAGTTTTACTTTAGTTTAATTCTAGTTCGTTACGTTGCAGTTTCTTCCTTGTTAAATTGTTATAATTTATTTTCTTGGCAAAAATCATGTTAATATTTAAAAGTACATACAAAAATATATCTATGTGTAAATTTTATTTATATTTTATTCTACAAGTTGTTCGTGGTTTTACCCTTATTGCAATTGAGTGTCATTTGTGTTACAATGAACTAAATGGGGATGTTTGTTTCAAACATTTGTTGTGTCGGCCAGGGTCTTCTAATGAATAATTAAGAGTGCTTAGATGGGGAGAATTTTGATTTTTACAAAAACAATGTTTTCAAAAAATATTTTTTACAGACAGCCTTAAACATTCACTGCCGTATTCATAAAAAATATTTTAGGTTTATTGAAGGCTTATTTGACAATTTAATAATAAACCCAAAATTTTATTTATGAATACGGCAGTTAAGATATATACCCCTCCCCCTCAAATAATTTTTTTTTATTTGATAAATAATAGTTTGGCAGCCACAAAACAAACAATTCAAGTAAGGCATCGATATGTCTTATATGTTTTCGATAGATTTTCTATTTGGGGATAATTTTCGATAATTATTTAAAGAAAGTTTGCAATTAAATACGAAACATAAATGTTGAACTAAAGCTATTAAAAATCTTTATTTTCTACATTAAAAAGATATACAGTGGTGGCCTTATAATTAGAAACAATGTTTTGAAAAAATAAAATCGCAGTGTAACTCCTTTTAAAACCTATGCTGTAAATTTTAAATACCGTTATTTAACAGGTTGGCATTCAACATTGTTATCGATACAAAGCACGTGGAATTTAAAGTTTACTTATAAAAAAAATTAACATTATTTCCCAAATAGCTGCTTTTGGTTGGACACGTAATTAAAAACGTGTAGTTTTGGCTTTAATTTCTAAGCTAATCTCTTTATTATTGACAAAGTGAGTGTATTATGTTAAAACAATCGATTAGCTTGCAATAAGTGTGATATATTTTAGCTTCTAAAATGGGCAAAAACAAGTCATGTACTCCAGAAATAAGGAATAAGGAAAAACGTATGTGAGACGCCCCCCAAACAAAGGTTTAGATCCAAGGTACACTGTGAAGACGGTGAAACACGGTGGCGGGTCTATTATGGTCTGGGGTGCCTTTTCTTGGCATGCAGTTGGTCCAATTGTTCGAATTCAGGAAATAATGGATCAGCATCAATATAAAAGCATTTTGGAAAATGTAATGGAACGTATTCTTTCGAGAATATGCCCATCCATTACATTTTCCAACATGACAATGACCCAAAGCACACTTCAAGGTTAGTGAAGCGTTAGCTTTCGGATCAAAATATTGATGTTCTGGACTGGCCTCCCCAAAGTCCTGATCTCAACCCAATTGAAAACTTATGGGCAATTGTGAAAAGAGATCTCAAGGACAAAAATCCACGAAATAATGATGAATTGTTTCAGTTGGTTCATCAAAGCTGGTTAAAAATATCTCTTCAAACATGCCAACGTTTAATACAAAGTTTACCGAAAAGACTAGCGAATGTTGTTAAAAATAAGGGAAATCCAACAATATATTAACGGATATGTTTAAGGTTTATGTAAATATTTTTTGTTGTTTCTAATTATGTGACCAAACTAAAATTGCTGTTTTCTAGAGTTAAGTTAATTTTCTTTAAAATAATATTTTTTTATTTAAACTTATTGATGATTTGTTACTTTCTTATTTGTAGTTATTAGTTTGAACTTCGTGGAACTAATTTTTTTAAAT
This sequence comes from Phyto melanocephala, assembly GCA_941918925.1. NCBI lineage: Eukaryota > Metazoa > Arthropoda > Insecta > Diptera > Rhinophoridae > Phyto > Phyto melanocephala. Next base: position 28,187,085 of record OW799233.1, on the reverse strand, counting down.
ATATTAACAAATATATATGCTCTGAAGTCGTTTCTAATTATAAGGCCACCACTGTACATAAGTATATATTTCAAGAAGCATCTTAATTAATATTGCTTGCAACGCCTACTGGTTCAAATGCCTAAACTTATTATTTTAAATTCTCAAATGCTTATAAGTAAAATTTTCAACTAATACATATTGTTTTCTTTCTTGTTTCAGGTACGTAATTTATTTATTGTTTGCTTAAGCAAAAAACCAGTAAAAAGATAAGTATGTACACACTTTTAAACATACATATGAAAATTACTAAAAACGTATGTATATTAAGTATCAGGAAGTTTATGCGCTTTGTAAACAAATAAAGCCTGTTACAATTCCCGTATACTTATTTCTTATATTTTAATGTTAAATTTATGGGTTTTATTTGTAAAATTACCATAAGTATAAGTGGCCCCTATTGGGCCATTTTCAGGGTAATTGTTTAACTTGAGAAAGCAAAAGAAAACACTTTTATTTTCTAAACCACAAAAGTGTGTTAGAAATGTTTAAGTGTTTATAATAAAAATGTGGGTTAATTAGGTAAACAATTTTAGGGATTTTTTTCGAAACTATCAAAAAACACATCAGGTGTTGGATAGAAGAAGAGGAGTTGAATATAAATATTTACACTAAAAGTAACATAAAAAACTAAACGCACACACACACAAAGAAATTTTTGACAAACAAAAGATAAAACGAAACAGAAACAGAAATTAAAAACTTCAAATTATAAAAAGAAAAATTATTAAGATTAAATAAACAAACTGTATTTTTAAGATTAAGAAATGAAAGAAAAGAAAAGAAAAATACAACAACAAAGAATAACAAAAAAAATCTCACCACCACCAGCAGCAAATAAATGCATTTGAACTAGCACTTAAGTCATTTGTTTAATAGTCACCACCACCATATTTCTCTTGTTATATCCTCAATGAATTGGATGATTCATTAATTTACAAACAAAAATATCTATCTATTTAAGAATGTTGAATGTAGAAAAAAAAACAATTTTGTTTATTTAGTTTGTATTCTCAAGAGTACCTTTTCAAGATTAAAGTGTTTGCCACAATTTTTCATCTCAAGTATAATCCACCCTTTTCTTGTTTAATTTGAAACATTTATAATTTTCAGACATTTGTTTTCTGTGGTATTAGAAGAAGCCTTTTTACTTAATTTTTTCTTATAAATGTATAAAAAGTAACCAATTGACACTTGTACATGCTTGACGGAATGGTCTTAAGACTTCTTACTTGTTTTCACCACTAGAAACTATTTTATTTAACCATCTAACCATTTAACCTCCCCAAACTTCAATTAAAGGGAAGACCTACAAAAGGGAAATATATATTTTTTACTATTCAGTTAACATGAAATTAGAAGTTATTTGATTTTATGCTTGAGTGCATATTTGTTCTTATCAAAAGAAAAGTCTACATATCAAAAACCAAGAGACCACATATACACATGCATATGCATACATATATAATTATTTTATGCATACATACCCAGCCAGCAATTTTTGAAATTTCCAATCAAATTCGAGTCTTTTTTAACTCCTATGCGCGATTAAAAAACAGAATATGAGCTCATTTTCTGATCGTAAAAGATACTTTGTTCGGGAGAAAAGTGTCCCTAGCCGCGACTCTTCTTGATGTTTTATTAATGATTCATTTTTTTAGTCAGTTTAGAGTCATTTTCGATCCCTTATATTATGTCTATTATAGCCTTATTCGATTCATTTTCTAGTCATTTATCAGTCTTCTTTTTCTTAGTTTGTGAGCCTTTTTCGAGTCATTTATCAGTCATATTTCTAAACCCTCACGAGTCTTTTTTGAGTAATTTTTTGGTCGTTTTCTTATTTTTTGGTCGTTTTCTTATTTTTTGGTAGTATTTTTGTAGTCATTTATGATTGTTTTTCCAACCATTTATCAGTCGAATTGCTAATCGGATTTGACTCTTTTTCTTGGTTATTACAGTAAATTTTCTTATTTCTACGTTCACACTGGCGTAATTTCTAAAAAAAGAACTTGATTTTGTTCATTATTCTTTTACTGCGTAGTGGTAGTAGAATAAACAAAATCGAGTCAATTCTTAAAATCACGTCCATATAAACCTGGGGTAAAATTAAATAAAAATATATTAAATTCATATTCATTTGATGTATATGCATTATACATCAAAGTTTATTTAAAAGAAAATTAATTTTTTCATTAAAAATAGTTGTTTAAATAAAAACTAAAGTCCAGCGTTAAGCATTTCAACAACATAAAAATTATATACTTTTTATAACATTTCACAATTAAACGATGTGTACACCTCGATATTACTTTTATAAATGAACAAAAATATAACTTTTTGATATTTGCTAAAGAATACGCAAAAATTGTCCCGTTATACTTAAGAAAAAGCAGTGTTTAATTATCTATAATGATCACAGACTGCAAAAAAATAAGCATATTTCAAACACCCACATGATCTGTTTTTGAGCAATCGGTTTTAAATCTTCCAGATGTGCTAAATATAATAATAATAATACTCAATTTTAAATGCCTGGTTGATCGATTTGCGATTGCAATTCAATTTGTTATTGTATTTTAAATCAAACTCTTTTTAATCAATAACGCGAATCATTTTCGAGTCCTTTCTTAATCGTGTAAGTGACTAATCAGTTTTTGATCATCGAAAGTACTCAAAAAAGACTCAGCATGGTGATTTTTTAAAAAACAATCACTTAAATGCTAGCTGGGTATGTATGTAAATACATATATGTATTGGATATTGGTCTCATCGTCTGTTTCCAACTAAACAGTCCACTCAATGCTTCTTGTGCAAATTGCCTTTGACATAAAACAACTCAGTAAAACTTCTTTTTCAACAGCTGCTTACTGACATCCTACAACTACAACTTGTTGTTACTGCATTTGGTATGTTGTTATATCCGATATGTATTCCTGCAAGGAAACAAAAACGAAAATAATAAATAAAAAAACAAGGTGTGTATGTATGTCTGTTTAATGAAACACTTGTCATCGTTATAAGGCTATTTATAAACAAAAGGGGTATTCACAGTTTGTTAAATTAGGCAAAATAAAATAAAAATTTCAAATATGTATTAACACGTAAAGGGTGCCTTTGTACGAATTCAGTCTTTAAATTAAGTGTTATAATTTTTGTGCAATTGTCAACTGTGTAGTTTAGCAGCATATGTCACATATGTTTATTCTTATTACTGAAAATTAAGCGTTTCACGAAAAAAAAAACAAAGTCGTTTCGAGAAAGTATGAAATAATAGTACCGTTTTAAAATTCACTAAGCGAAAAAATACAGTTCTCTTGGATATAAATTTTGAGCTTCCGAGCTTGTTGACTTTAGTACGGGTGCCGTACAAAGGAAAGTCAATAAAATGGCTGCATCTGTCCTGTTTGTAAAACGGCGACAACCGATTCAGCATTTATTTGACGTATGGGTATTGGTTGTTTGTTTAACAAATCGGTTGTCTCGAATTTTATTATTAAAAGTTGAAAATAGTATTTGTCATGGTCCCTGACGCTTGCTGTAAAGCTTTTTACACTAACGAATACTAATTTTATTTATATTTCTTTACTATATGAACGTGCTGCTCAATCGTTTAACTTGCGATAGTATTTTGACATCAGTGACCGAATAATAAACAAAAGATTTATTACACTCTGCCAAAACAATACAGGTTGTCAACATAGAACGATTCATTTTAGAAAGCCCTGTAGTTGCATTTCAGTTTCATGTCAGTTTTAGTTAATTTTTAGTTAAATTTTGGTTTCATTCTAATTTATTTAGTTTTGACATTTGTTTAATTTTTTTTTTGTTAGGGCGGGTAACTTTAAAATTAAACACAGAACAACACTTTCAATATTCATAAAATCTATACAATTTGATAGCATCAAATGATTAAACAGAATTGCGTTTCTAAAGCTAAGCAAAAAACTACGGCTCATAATTAAATCAACGGCATTATTTATATTTTTATTAATTATTAATTAATTATATTTTTTTCTTATATGTACTTCGTTGCATCAAAGCAACAAAAACATATTGGTAATTAAAGTTTTTGCATCAGACTATATTGGTTTGTTTGCAAATGTTACTAATTTGTGTAAGAAATTACATTACGTCGGAATTATTTTTTAATATTTGTGTTGAATATGAACTTGCACATAACTGTTGTAATCGTGGGTATTCAATTTTCTTCAATATTAATTTAATCCTCGCAGTAAATTAAAACTTATTTGAAATAATATATTTTATTTTAATTTTTTTTTATTAATTATTATTACTGACAATATCTAGGATAATCTTTTTACATTTAAAAGTAATTTACGTCTTATAATCATTTTTGATAAATTTCCTATTTTATACATTTATAAATTTTAAAGTTTAAACATTTTTGAATTTTTTATCAATGACCTCCGTTGATTGTGAATATCCCTAATGCTTTAGAAAAGACTTTTTGTTTTTGCCATATCATACCAAATGCTGTTGTTTTTGTTTTAGCTTTAAAAACATAATCCTCCTAGACATGAAATATTTTCTCGTAAATGTCATACTTTATGCATTCTTATAAAAATCCATTAAAATTTTATGACATTTGCATGTCTTCGGCATAGAAGTTACTATACTTTTCGTATTACACTGACACACAAAATAAACATTTATGCAACACTTTTTTTGTGAAAAGTTAAAAAATTTCTAAGTTTGTGAATTAAATATTTTAGCAGCTGCTGCATTTGCTTCAGAAACTACAGTTAAACATTAAATATTAAAAACATTTTTTTGTGGTAAATTTTGTTATACAAATGATAAGAATTTCAGTTAAATCCTATTATTAATTACAGTAATCCTGTTAGTTTAAAGAAATAAGAAAAAGGAAACGAAGCATGGTGCCAAATGTTACATTTGTAAAACAAATATATTAAAAACAATAAGAGCAGAACTACAAAACAGCAATTTAATACAGAACAAATTGCAATTTCATGCAAATGTTGGCAATGCGAATGTGTGTGTTGTGTTTGGCAATGTCCCTGCAGGTAAATTTTTAGCTTGTCACGTTTTGGGACAGTCATATAACTATACTATATGTACCCAAAGAGTAACAAATGTTATAGATTCGTACTAGTCCAAATAGAATAAAAATAAGACGGATTATGAAATATCGACTGTTCTGCTTTGTAAGTGGCGCCGTTTTCTATTTTAATCTCACATGTACATTAGACTGGCCATAGCGTTATATAGAAAAATTAAAAAATGTTAAATTCAAAAGTTTTCGCACTAAAAAATATGAGGTTGGGTATAACAATAATTATGCATATTTTAATTTTTTTTTTCTTTTTAGTTCCCAGTACCTCCGGGTTGAACCCCAAGTTTTTTTATATTACCCATTGATCGCCCTTTCTAAAAATTTTGTGCTATTAGCGACAAAAAGACAAAGTAATCTAACGGTGTATTGATGTTTTTTGAAATGAAAGTTTGTGAATAAAAACAAGAATGCTATATTCAGCTGTGCCGAATCTTATATACCCTTCACAACGTGTAGTCATGCAATAACAATTGTTTGTATCACCATTCATCTCATATGAAATACGTTGATACATATATAAAAGCATCCCATTGTAAAATTATAAATTGAGTTTACATATGTATGTTTCAAAAAAAAAAATACAAAAAAAATTATAAAAGAATAAAAAAAAAATTAAAAAAAAATTTAAAAAAAAAATAAAAAAAATTTATCAGCGAATTGCTTATTAAAGCTCTGTTTGAGTCACTCTCTTTGATCGTTTTTCAATAAACTGGAACATGATGGATAAAGGAATGCTAAAAACTTAACAGCAGCCGAAATAGAGACGCACAAGAACTTTTGCCCTGAGGCGTTGAAATCTCATTATGTGCGAGCCGATTATAAGCAGTTGTAGCAACTTTCGCTCATTTTTCTTGGTAAGGAAGTACCAAATTTTACTCAGTTGCGTTTGCCTGGGGCAACAATTCATGACGAAGTTATTCCGAAAAGATTAACGCTGGAATCGTTTAAAAATAAGGATGTAAGTTCTTTCGTCACTCCTCGAACTAAGTGTTTTTTTCCATCGTTTACAAATCGATGTGACATTTTTTGAATTGGATCCATCAATTTAGATGCCAACACTAAACCGTTGAATATGACCCGGCAGAAAGACTAATAAAACTTATTACAGATTTCAATCGGACATTGACATACGACGAAGAGGATAAGCACTATTTGTTTCAAGTTGTGGAGTACTTCAGAAAAAACTTTTTGTCCCACAAAAAATTTTCATTAGTTTAATATTATTAACAAAAAAAAAAAACCTATTTTTTGGAACTTTGGTTTTAGGGTATTCCGGGAAAGTTTATTCGTAGTTTATCTGCAGACTATTGACGGCTCGTTGGAAAGGTAATTATTGTAGGTATCGAAGAAATTCAGTTGGGAACATACAGTCAGATTTTGTTGTTATTCAAATATAAACAGGAAAAAAAAAATAGTGGTCAATGAGTAATGCATATAACAAAACTTTGGTCAACCCGGAGGTACTCGGAACTAAAAAAAAAATTATAATATGCATAATTGTCGTTATCCCCAACCTCATATTTTTCCGTGCGAAAAATTGTACTTTTAAAAAAGATTTTTACTATGGCCACTCTAATGTACATTTCACACGCATTAACTGAAAATATAATCTTGTTGTTAGAGCATGAAACTTCAAAACCTGGTATAAGTTCCCACAGAAACTAACAAATTTCATAGCACTTGTTGCTTAAATTGTTTTGCGTATAAAATATATTTTAACTATCAAACCGATTGTTTGATATATGAAGAAAGGACAGATATGTAACTAGTCTGAATTTAAAAGCAACTAAGTAGTATATTTTTAACTACATACTAGTTACTTTGTCTGCAGGGTATTACAGAAGCACTGAGGTATAAACAGAGCCAAAAATTGTGTATATTATACAAACATTTATTGATTGCATTGGCAACTTGAAAGAAAGAAAGAGAAAAATGTTAAAAAAATTTTATTTTGTCTTAAATATAAATGCAACGTAGTTTAAAGTTAAACTGATATTTGTTGAAATTTAGTTTTTGTTTATTTGATTAGTTTACTAAATAAATTTATTTATTTCTCAAGGTGTTTAGTAGATCAAATAATCGTGCATAATTACGTTTAAAATTGTAGATAGTTTTTCTAGTTTTATTTTACCCGGCTTAATATCTTGGCGGTTAGAATGTTTCTCACATTCAGACTGATATAGCTAAAACTAAGTCCCAAGGGCTGAGAATATACTATATACTTTTTGTTTGGTTACGATGAATATTTCTCTGTGTAATCATGGAATGACAATACTAAATTAACTTCTGTTATCGGTGGTGGTGGAATTTCCGAAAGTGTTTACCCATATTCTAGTTGACGTTGTTCAACTTCATTTCGAGAAAATATTCTAAATTAAACTGAATCGAATCAAATTTAATTACGGTGGGATGGCTATGTTTCGAAATATACGAGCATCAATAAGCTTCTCCTCCATTGCACTTGTTTTCTTTTAATAAAAAACAAACAGAGATGACACTCAGCATATAACAGTTATCGATATATAGAATAAAAAAAGTTTTTATGTATTTTTTTCTTAAAAGTAATTGTAAACTTTATTTCGAATACTTTTTCTTTTATTAAAAACATTTTTGAACACAAAAAAATAGAAAAAATAAATCCATCACACAAACAGATTTATCGATAACATTGACAGAAAAATATTATTTCTCATATATATATGGCTATCAACAACAGCTGACATTTATTCAGCTTTTATGCGACGGATACAAAAGTAGAAACTAAACCTACTTTGCTGCGTTGATAGTAGGGTGATCGACTCGGTTTTACAACCGGTGGAAACCCCGTTTTTTTCCTCTTTCTGCTGACGGTTTTTTCTAAATGTTGATTTTTCGAATATCGAATACACCGGTTTTTTATCCGAAAAAGCCGGTTTTTTATTTTTTTAAGTTTATTTTCACATATCTTTGTACCCAATCGTAGTATATTTATTACGCGAAAAGTTTTCAAAAATCAGAAAAATAAAAAATTTTAATGATTTTCTCCCCAGCCTTTAAAATGTATTTCAAATTACAGAAATTATTTCAAACAAAAAACGTTAGTGCATATTAGTTTTAAACATCTATTTAACATTTAAAAAATGTACAGAAGGAGATAAAAAAACTATAACTGCCTTATAAAAAGTTTTATTTATTTATGTATTAATTTATTGTATTTATTTTTTTTTTACTTGTAAAAAGTACCTTTTGTCCTTAAATTGAACTAATTAAAACCAAATAAGTCAACTGCATTCATGCAGTTATTGCGTTATTGTGCAGCCAGACGTATATAAAGTGTTAAAATTTCATATTTAGTTATAATTTTTATAATAATCTTTTTTTACAATATTTTTTAATTTTTTCTTTAAATATTATATTTTATATATTCGAACCGGTTAACCGGTTTTTTCTGAATTTTCAAAATAGTACCGGGTTTTTTTTAAATTCTAAATTTCAAACTATGTATTTGAAAACCGGTTTCTTAAAAAAGTCGAATAATCGATCACCCTAGTTGATACGTATATGCATTTTTGCGTTTTGCCTTGTAACTTGTCACACACAATTACACTGATTCTACTTTTTGACAGATGCTTAAAAATTAACAACAACGCATAGAACGCATGGTATGTAATTCCAGCTTAAGCTGTGATTTCGACGAAGGCTGCACATTAGATTTATATGACGTCTCTCGTTTTTTTGACCGAAGGCTACATAAAAGGCGATCAAGCGCCATTTAAATAGGGTTCAGAGGGTTGCCTGTAATAGATGCATTCTGGATCTTGTGCATAAAAAGGTTAAGTACCTTGTATGCCGATGGAGCTCATACATCGTTTAAAAGTAATCGAAAAGTTATATCATACGCTTATAGTTAATGCATTCATGCCTAATAGGAAGTGCTGGGGTCAGTTCAATTGAGTTGGATCTGAATTTTTTAACATCAGACAATCAGCCTTATTGTCAGTGGCGTCGTCATATTTTTTGGTACCGTGTAATATTTACGACAATGTAAAATGAATGAGACATTTTCGTTTTTCTGTCGTTTTCGACACAAAAACGACACGACAACGCCACTGACAATAAGGCGGAATACGTGTTCATGTAGCAGAAATGCTTGGATTGCTACACGCATGGGATCAGGTGTTGAAAGATTAAATGCAAGAGAATATAATTATGATTGCACTTGATGAAGGGATGTGAACCCAAAACTGGGACTGAATGTGTACTGAAGCTCAGTAGGTAGATTAAGGGACATGTGAGCATAATTAGGAATGATGATAAACCAGAAATGAGTGCTGAGAATAAAAGTCTCGTAGCAGGTAGACGATATGAATCAAATAGTATAGAGCTCAAAAAACCACTTGACGAAGGTGCAGGGGTAATGTTTTCTGATATAATTGAAAAACGCTGAACTGGATTACTGCGTTGGTCAGAGAGTTTGAAAACTTAAAATATACCAGCAAGATGAAAATCGATAAGTATGATGTCTGCAGTATATACCTGGAAGGGATGTTAGTAAATTTGGTATACCAAGGGCGGATCCAAGGAGGATAGGGTATTTACCCCTCTCCCTCAAAATATTTTTTTATTTTATAAGTTATAGTTGGCAGCCATAAAACAAACAATTCATATATTTTAGTAAAAAACGCATAAGCTGGGCCACCACCTGTACTTCAGATTCTTATATGGTATCAATTAATCTGATATACTTTCGAGAATTTTGCTATTGAAAATTAGTTATGGGGGCAATTTACGAACTGAGATGTCAGCGAAAAAACACGATTGCCTCTGTCAGATTTTGCAACTTCTATAAACGCAACTTCTTGTAACGTTTGTTGCGTATATCTAAAATATGTATATGGCAACATTTACAGCAAATCTTGGTTCAATGTGTCACCTACCGATATTGAAACTGCGAAAAAAAAATTTTTTTCAACTAAAAAAGTTAAAATTATTGATAGATTTTGGTTACAGTTCCACTATATAATTGTCAGTTATGGTCATTAGGTTAGGTTAGGTAGAACAGGCAGCTGCTGTGCAGCTCACTTGGGTCCATTATATTGATCCCTTTGGAAGCAGACAAGTCCAGAGGCTCCGGCGGGAATCGAACCCGCAACCCCCACACTAGCAGAACAGCACACTGCTGACTAGTCCATTGGGACACCCACCCAGTTATGGTCATTAAATGCAAGTAGAAACTTTGTGAAGGCTATTTATGATTCGACACAGCCCTTCTGTTTGTATGTTTTTAAATTAAAAATTTTATTAACGACAGTGATAACAATAATCGTAAAAAAACCGGTCAATACCACAAGTGTCATTTAATACCCCTACTTTAGTTTATTTTTCATACATTTTTGTTTTTGTGGTAGCGAAATAATATCTATGTTATGTATGTATGCATGTTTGAAGGTAGAAATATTTAACCTACAAAATGTTTAAACAATAATGTATTTTATTGAGAACAAATAAAATTCAAGTGCTTAATTTTACATTGAATTTTAAACATAAAAATATGTAAAACTTTTAGTGTTGCAGTTTCTTTTGAACTAAAAAATTAACTCCAAAAAAACCCAACGATGCCAAAAAAAAAAACAGAATATTTTATCGACTCGAACGTAAATTTTCGAATACATTTTCCACTTATTCTATTTTTAATTAAATATTTTGGCGCGTGTTTAAATATTTGGTATTATACGGCATGTTGCCATTTGTCGAAGCTGCATGAGTTTTTGAACTGTTTTGTATTTAGACAAGTTGAAAGCATCTGCCAGAAGCCTGCTGCTACATGGTGGATGATGATGGCGGTGGTATGCTACTGCTGCTGATGGTTTATTTTGTTGCATTCATAAAACATGATGGGGTTCCTGTACACTCAGCCTCTCGTGCCCACTTTTGTAGTGCATTGTAATGCAAGTATTTTTTTCTTTATTTTTTTATGTTTTAAACATATGGTTGTGTGGCAAGTAGATGGCATGTATTTTACTTGCGTGATGCATACATGATTGTGCTTCGAGTACTAAGAGTTTTTTTCAACTTGCTTGAAATTGTATGAAAATCGAAAAAGACAATAAAATACCCGCATGTAGCTGTTAAACGCATACTAAGAATGCGTATACATTTTGTTTCGATTTCTTTTCATGTTCTTTCTTAAATACTACTTTTTTACGTTTTTACTTTGTATCAGAATGAAGGAATAAAAAATTATAATTTTTTTTTCTAAAGTTATTAATAATAAGAAGAAAAGGGCATCTGTTTTATATTTCTTGACAAATTAAGTGCAATTATGAATGCGTTTGGGTGTGCGTGCGCGCGCTACAAAACACTGAATGAAATATCGGTCAATAAACCATAACAGAAAAGGGCTGATATAAAAATAAAACAAATTCAATTATGTTACAAATAAAAATGATGTAGTGTGTAAAATCAAAAATTGTACATCATTAATTAATATGAGTTGAACGTGTAAGCACAGGAAATTCATTCAAGTGAATTGAGACAATATGACTTTTTCTTTGTTTTAATAGTCTAAATAATTTGAGCAATTTTAGGTGGTTACAATTACTCAAACATCTATTTGAATAATTTGCATAATTTTAAGTAATATGTTTAAAAAATCTATTCATATGTGTGGTTCTTCAAAGTGTGGTTAAGTCAGAGGGTTATCTCCGATTCTAATTTAAAACGATAGCATTCCCGCTAATCGCTAAAACACATTTTTTTCGCGCGATAGAAACATCAAAACCGTTTGATTGAAAATCTTCACATGGGCAACAATGGATATCGACGTATTCATATAATAATTTCAGTCAAGGCACATTTAGTCATCAGGTAGTATTCACTAGCTGATTTTTTTTTCTTTACTTATTTTAAATTTTAGCTGTCAATGTTTATAGATAAAAAACAATTTTCTGTCCTCTCTCATTTATTTCAAATTTCAAACTTCATATATAAAAAATATAAACAAAACAATTCTCACCGAACTGCAAATACCCGATGAATTAATATGCCTTGAATTTAAGTATTCATAATTTGTTCATTTTATGATATCTTTTTGCCTTTAGCAGTTTTTCAGATTGTTCAATAAATTTCTAAACAATTTCTTAAATATTTTGCGATTAAAGATTTACTCCCGTATTTATAAGAAATATTTTAGGTTTATTGAAGGCTTATTTGACAAATTTCTGTGCAACATCTAGGTATCAAATAAGCCTTTGATAAACTTAAAATAATTTTTATGAATACTGCAATTAAATTTTAAAAAATTGTTTAATCGATTTCTCTATTTACAGATTTTTTCAATAATTTTTTTTTTATAAATTATATAATTTTATAAATACATAAATTTATTTTCAAATTATAATTACAAAATCTATTACAACAAAAACTATTGAAGACTTGTGATTATCATGTTTATTAACACGTGTTTAAAATAACAACAAAAAATAATTCAGGGTGGGCCAACCAAAATGCAAGATGTTAATTGTAAATAAAACAAGGAATTTTCTTAAAATTTTTTTATGATAGAAGAATCTAAATATGTCTGACAATTATGTGTAAAACAAAATATGGTTAAATGCTCGCCCTTCTTCCGAGGCATACTTCTTTCGGATGGCCCATATTATCAATGACACTGAAACATATTAAGGTTCAATATCGTTAAAGTGCCGAATTATCTCTTCGATTAGCTCTTGAACTATTCTTGTCTTATTGACGTACACCTTTTCTTTTAAATATAAAAAAAGAAGTTCAACGGTGTAAAATCCCATGATTGTGGTGGCCAATTAACATCGCCAAGACGAGAGATAAAACGGCCATTGAATTTCTCGCGCAAAAAAGCCATTGTTTTGCTGGCTGTATCTTGCTGTGTGAACCATATACCACCTAGGCGTATATCCTCAATTTCTGGACACAAAAAAACTGTTATCATCTCGCGATAGCGAACATTATTCATTGTAATCGCTTGGCCGACTATTTTCAAAGAAGTACGGCCCGATGACGCCGCCAGCTTATAAATCGCAGCAAACAGTCCCTCTCTGTGGATGCATCGAATTTTCAACAATCGCTCAGGGATTCTCATTTGCCCAAATGCTGCTATTCTGCAGTTAACGAATCCACTGCAGTGAAATTGTGCTGCCCAAAAATTACGAAATGCATATTGATTTGAATGACTATTTTCCTAAAAGGATTTGTCAAACTTATCGCGCTGCTTAATTGCATACCTCTCCTGTTTGAATTTGTCAATTTTAAATAAAAATACGACTTGCAGCTTTTAAAATTATCAAATAGTTTTTTATATTTCAAAAATATTAAAAATTTTAAGCCAACCAGGCAAATTAAGTTTGACAAAAAACTTGCGTTATGGTGTGACTCGCATTTAAAATCGTGCATTATGGTTGGACCACCCTTTGCATAGAATTCTAAATAATTGTTGCTAGTTGATGACTTTTAATAACAATAACAACAACGACAACTAATTTTGTAAAAAAATTGGCAACATGTCAGTCAATTTAGTTTCTGTAGTATGAATCGTCAAAGGAAATGCTGATCATCATGTTGTTAACAATACCCAGCAAAAAAAATTGCACTAGTTCAATGTGAATAAAATTCTTTATGACTTCTAATTCTTAAGTGCAAAAGGAGGCGTGAAGAATGCTTTCTTCAAATACAAAAGAGTTTAGTGATGTCCTTCAAAATATGTACATGCAAATGCAGAGAAGCATTCATTTTTAACTCATGAAACATGAGTTTCTTTTCATTTACTGTGCATGCGTTCCATGCAGTTATTGGAATTGAGTGAAATTTATTTATATATTCATATAAGCACATGCTCTCTAATGACACGTTAATGTACAAATCATGCATGTTTCACCTTAATTGAATCACTCCATCATGAGTTGAACTCATGCATTCTTCTTTTGCATGTTTCTTCGCTGGGATAATTTATAATTATTTGATTGTCATGATCTGTTAAAATAAAAAACGAAGAATTATATTTTCCGTATAATTTTCATGAAATCATACTTAACGAAATTAATGTAAATTTTATTCTGATGACAACTTAAAAAAATTAAAATTACAATAGTTCCACTGTAAATGTCGGAAAAACAGTACTTGTTTTAATGTAATTTAATGCTTATTTGTTTAGGTTTAAAGTCAGTTATTTAATCAATGTTAGATGGATAATTATACATTTTTGATTTAAAATTACAAAGAAATTAAAAATTTAATATATTTTTTATATTTTTAAACATTAATCACAGATAAAATTTAATTTTTTTACAAATGAAAAAATTTTAAATGTGAACTTGAAAGCCAGAATTAGAATGTTAGAAAACATTGTACAGGGTGGGGCAAAAGTCGCGAAGGGGTTTAAAACAGTCATAACTTTTTTAATTTTTAATTTTATTTTTTTTTACAAAATAATAAAATATGATATTGGGAGATTTTTTAAATTTAGGTGTGAAAGATTACGTCACGTAAGTGAGCACCATTTTCAGCCTCGCAAAGTTGAGCTCTTTTAATAGCATTTTCCATGACACGAGTCAGAGTATCTGGCTGCAACGCTCGAATATTCTCTTTGAGCTGTGCAAGTGTTCTGGGTTTATTGATATACACCTTCTCTTTCAAATATCCCCAAAGGAAATAATCTGGTGCTGTTAAATCCGGCGAACGGGCAGGCCAATTGAATGCTGAATTTTTGGAAATTAAACGTTCGCCAAAAATCTGCCTTAGGAGCTGCATAGTGGCTCGAGCAGTGTGTGCAGTGGCCCCACATCTCTCTGTTGGAACCACATCTCTCGATTGTCAGAAAGAGCTGGCCTTAAAAGATTTTGGACCATATCTCGATATCGCTCGCCATTTACCGTTACACCATTTCCATTGTTATCTTTGAAATAAAATGGTCCAATAATTCTTACTAATTACAGAATGTGGTCTTCCGCTTCGTGGAAGATCCCTCACTGAGCCTTGTTCCTGAAAACGTGTCACTAAGCGTCGAATTATTTATTCGGATGGTGAATTCCGCACATTAAAATGACGACGATAGGCTCGTTGAGTTGGAATTATTGATCGATGATGTTCAAAATAAAGTTTCTTTGATTTTGGTTCGCTGGATAACGTTGTAACCTTCCATAATTAATCTCCTAGATTTATTTTACAAGTCCTAAAAAAAATAAAAAAAAAATTAAATTAGAAAAGTTTTTAATTTTTCAAATCCCTTCGTGACTTTTGTCCCTCCCTGTATTAAAAATTCAATAATTTTTTTATTCTTTTATGAGAAAAAATGTTAATTTGGCTTAAACAAAATTTGCAAACAAATATATACAAATAATGTGACTACACTGGCTAATATTTATCTATTGTGCTCAAAAATTAAATTTTCAGCAAAATTTCCTGCAGGTAACATTTTATAAGTAAATTCTAAATTTTTATAAAAAAAGGTACAATGTACATATGAAGGGGGAGTGTCGATGTAGATCACTAGTATCTTGGGAACCTTTTCGTCCCCCTTCGCTCCTCATTTATTCATGGCTACTGGTATCGACATCTCTTTATTTACTGAGTCTCACGCCACGTACGGCGTTTGGTATAGACTAAGTAGAAAACGGTTTCACACTGCCGCCTGATGATTGTCGACGAATCTCATGGCGCAGTAGTTTTTAATCGAAATTTTTCAAATATCAATCTCCTTGAAATGCATCCTTCGCACTTGATATTTGTAGTTATCCAGCTCATCGTGCTCCGATTAAAATCGTGTAGTTTTACTGCATCCCTGTCAAGAGTCCTGTACAGTCAAATATAATCAATTGTCTAAACTTTCCAGCCGCTTTGACATTTCAAGTTAAAATTCAATTACTAAGTTTTTCGTTCATCAATTGAACTACCGTAATATGCAGGAGCTGTGGTTTTAACAAGATGGCATATCACACAGCTCATACCACTACTGATTTATTTAAGGAAACGTTTGGTTATCGTATTGTTTTACGCTTCGTACCCGTGAATTGGCCTCCAAGATTGTGCGATTTAACCCCACTAAACTATTTTCTGTAGGGATATATGAAGTCACGAAATGCTTGACCACTTGGAGGACAACATTCGCCGCGTTATTGTCGATATGCGGCCACAAATATTGAGAAAAGATTAGAATACGTCCAAGCCAGTCATAGTGGTCATATACCAGAATAATATAATCTTTAAGAAGTCATATTTAATTTATAATGCCTGAAGATAATCATTCGAATAGAGTAAATTTCATGTCAATATAAAAAATTCATCTTTATTTCATTCCATTTTAAAGTTCTATACTTCTATAAAAAACACCCTTTATCTTTGTTTTAAATACACATTTTAAAGTTTTTGGTTTTACGCTTGAACTACCAATTAATACTGCATTTAAAAATTAACCGACAGTTAACACTAAACTCAAAATTTAAACCTTGGTTAGCCAAAACCCATTAGATTATTTTGCAAAATTTCAGTTAAATTTAACCGAATACTATTTGGCGTTTAAGTTCTTAACTGGAAAAAAATATTTGATGTTTGAATTTAAATATATATATTTTTGCTATTTTTAAACAATTGAAAGATGCCTCTACGATTAAAAAGATTTACACATTTGTATACCTGATGCAGAGTTTTTCATGAGACATCGCTTATCTCAGAGAACTGTTAAATTAATAGCAAAACTTATTTCAAAATACATTCAATTTTAATAAAATTTATTAGCAGATGGGTACACATTAAGAATTTATGTTTATGTATGTATACATTTCTTCTTCTTTTTGAAATTCATTCACAATATTTGATAACTACAACTCAACTAACTCCTGCCTATTGTTAACGAACATTTTTAATTTATAGTTAAAACTTCAGTTTAAGCTTACTGAAAGTTAATAAATTTTTACGTTAAATTTATTTAACTGAATATTATGTTAATAGGCCTAAGTAAGATAAGACACTATGGGAATTGGGCAATTATGTTTTATAAAAAAAGAAAAAAATAAATAAATAAAACTTTCATACACCAAATATGTTGTTAACGATTTGAAACTTTTTTGTTTTACATATTTTTTTGTCTTGTTTGTCATCCCCAAAAAAAGTTTAAATATTGTTAAACAAATTAGTTAAACATTATTTAAATAAACACGGCGACAACTTAATTTTTACAAACCAAACGACGCACAAATTAAAATAAGTTACAACAAAGCAGCTTAAATCGTTTTAAAACATGTGTTAATTCAAAGCACGCGCTTAAACTTCAAAATACACACACACACACACTTTGTACAAGTGCAAAGCTCTTAAAGCCGTTTAATTATCTCAGGGTGCTTGTTTCAAAGGTTTAAAAATAGTTAAAGATAAAGAGAAAATATATCATAAACATTTTTTTTCCAACATGGCAACTACACATTTTGAATTTTAAAAATTGTAACTGTGATTTTGTTGTTGTGTATATTCGTGAGTACCTGCACTGTCTTAAGAATTTTATTATTAACTTTTCAATTGTTTGTTAAATGTCTAGTCATTAAAGTATCTATGGATTTCTTTTTAGTTTTTTTTATTAAAAAAAAAAAAAACTATAATTATTTGTTAACTACACACATATGTATTTCCGTTAGCAATTGTTTCACTTAAGAACTTAAATTTGAATTTTTTTTAATATAATTTTTTTTATTCAAAATTTATTAAATACATATATTAAAAACTAAATGTCTAAAATTGTGTATCTAATATGATATGTATAGAATAGAGTACTGATTATTTACAAACACGTTTTATGTTCTACATGTCTATAGTAGATCAAGGTTAAAATTGTTAACAATATCATGCAAAAGAAAAAAACAATTAAAAAAGAAGGCTATATTCAACCCAAATATGAGTTAAACAGTGAGCCAGAAAAAACTTATACCTGCATTAAGTGAAATAAAACAAAAGCCGTTTAATATAAAAGATCTAAAAAACACGTACATTTATTTAAACTAGCATGTTCCTGGTCGTCCCTTTCGACCGTAATCTAGTTGTAAATGTGACTATACTCTGTTTTGATTTGTATACCATCGGCCTAATTCATAACAAAAAGTTGGCATAAAGTTTATTCACATGCCAAACTCTGGCTAACGATTTGATAAACTCTTGTTAACAAGCTGTCAAACGATTGCCAACTTGTGAAAAACAGCTGTTCTGTGTTGTTGTTTAATATTATCAATATTTTTTTTACCTACCTTTTCATTCATTCTGTTACCAATTTACAGACCGTTTGCATTGCTTTTCCATTTAAAACAAGTAACAGTGCTATATTCGGCCGTGCCGAATCTTATATACCCTTCACAACGTGTAGTCATGCAATAACAATTGATTGTATCACCATTCATCCCATATAAAATACGTGCATACGTACACGTTAGAATAAATGTGGTGGCATCGAATCCCAGCTGAGCCAAAAAAATTTTATTGTATTTTATTTAATATATTATTTATATTTTATTATTTTTTTTTATATTTTTTTTTAATTTTTTTAAAAAATTTTTTTAGAAAAATTTTTAAAAATTTTTTTAAAATTTTTTTTTAAATTTTTTTAAAATTTTTTTTTTTTAGTTTTTTTTATTATTTTTTTCTTATTTTTAATATTTTTTTTTTTGTAATTTTTTTTGTTTGGTATGTTTTTTACATGTCTGTATGTATGTATGTTGTTGTTGTAATTGTGAACAAAAACGAGGTGGTCGTGGTTTTTTGCTCATATCTCAGAAAGTTATGGGGCGATTGTGCTGAATTTCAATAGCGATTCATTCCTGGATATTTCCAAGAGATTGATACCATATACAGATCTGAGGAACATATAGTTGCTTCTAAAAGTTGATTTCAACCAACACACGGACAGACGGGCAGACGGACAGACGGATAGACGGACAGACGGACAGACGGTCAGGGCTTAATCGACTCCTCTATTCATAAGCTTTCAGAAAATATATACTTTAGGGGGTCGGAAATGAAAATTGTAGAAATTACAAACGGAATGACAAAGCTATATATACCCTTGTGCATCACAGGTGAAGGGTATAAAAAAAATGATATTGTTGGTTTATTTTTATACCCTTCACACAGTGAAAAAGGGTATATATAGGTTTGTCATTCCGTGTGAAATTTCTACAATTTTCATTTCCGACCCCATAAAGTATATATTTTCTGAAAGCTTATGAATAGAGGAGTCGATTAAGCCCTGACCGTCTGTCCGTCTGTCCGTCTGACCGTCTGTCCGTGTGTATGTTGAAATCAACTTTTTGAAGCCCCCCGACATAGGTTGGACCCGGGTAAGGTATTAAAATATCAGAAATATTCGGGAGTAGATCGGTATTGAAAATCAGAAACATCGGTACATAAACAACTGAGATATGAGCAAAAACCCACGACCACCTCGATTTTCTTTTCATAAAAACAACATTACAACAACAACATACATACATACAAACGTGTATACTGGTTAGAGAAAACGTGGCATCGAATCCCAGCTGAGGCAAAAAAATTTTTTTAAAATTTTTTTTTTTAATTTTTTTTTTATTTTTTTTTTATTTTTTATTTAATATATTATATATATTTTTATTATTATTTTTTTTTATTTTTTTTTTTTAATTTTTTTTTTATTTTTTTTTGTTTTATATATATTATATATGTATATAATAATTTTTTTTTTTTAATTTTTTTTTTAAATTTTTTTTTTAAAATTTTTTTTTTATTTTTTATTTTTTTTTTGTTTTTTTTAACATACATACGTAAATTTACTGTTATTGCATGACTACACGTTGTGAAGGGTATATAAGATTCGGCACGGCCGAATATAGCGCTTTTACTTGTTTAAATTTATTTTTAAATTTTAAAAATTGTTAGTATGGATGGAAAAAACAAAAAATTTCAAAATCAGGGATGATATACAAAAATGGTTGCATTTTTGAGGAGTATCTTTCAATTTCAGGGTTGATTTATGAAAAGTTGGCAGACATAAAAGTTTCTTATGAATAAACTCTGTGCCAACGTAGTGTATAAACTGTGGCTTACTTTTTGTTATGAATATGGCCGCGTATAAACAATGTTGATTCAACTTGTTTAGTTATTCTTTGTGATGGTACACACATATCTTTTGTGCATGTGTAAGTAGGAACTTTAAACGCTTATAACTCCTAAAACACTAAACCAATTACAATAACATTATGATCGTGCTCATCTGCAGGTAAAGTATATTCTTTATTTAAATCGATTGTATGTATAATGTTATCGAACATTGCCAAACAAACTACCTAACGTAACGACTTGCCATTGATATTCTACAAATTTATTTAACACTAGCTTGTGCCCGCGACTTCTTCTGCGTAGTTATCGGCATAAAAGGTAGACTGAGTATTAAAAACAAAAATAAAATTATTTACAACACAAACAACCCGTTTAGGATGTGTAATAATGAGTTTGCCAACGACTTCGCGTTATTATCGTGATAAAGAGTAGCCTATGTGTTAATCTAGGTTGTTATCTATCTATGTGCCGAATTACATTAAGTTCCGTTCAGCCGTTCTTGCGTGATTGAGTAACAAATATCCAAACATACAAGCATTCACATTTATTATATTTATTAGTAGGATTAAAATATTGTCACATTACTCTATATTTATAAATGTATCCACTTTTTTCGGAAATCCTCCTATTTAAGAATTTACAGTTGCATCCCTTACACTTTCGGACAAGGTGATTTACTGAGCTGATATGGATACCTTTCCTGTGTTCTTTAATTTTTTTTTTTACAGAAGCCCAATGCCTTCCCACGGGTCGAAGTTCTGGACAGTTGGGTGAATTTGCCTCTCGTGGTAAAATACAAAATTGATATTGTTGTTCGAATACCACTCAATGGACTTTTTTCTATAGTAACATATGTAAATACGAAAGCACTCTGTGCTTTTTCTAGAAATGTAAAAGTCTTTTTTGTAGACACTTCATAATATGTTTTTCTGTATTTATCGTGCCTAATGTCACAAATGATTGGCTTATTTTGCCACAACGGATAATGGATTGCCACGTTGCGCCATGTTGCCATGTCATGTTGCGAAATTTTGTAAATACTTTTGCTGGCATTGCTCTTGAACATTACCTCGCCCACTAGCCACATAAAAAGTTTCACCCGGAATTTATGAAAAGTTTGACAGTACGTAAGCTTATCATTCATTACACAGTAGGTGAATTTTTTTTAATTTCACCTGAATTTTTTCGCTCCTTTCTATATCTTCTTAGTTCTATACCACACTGCAATGTGGAAAATATATGACTTCAACCCAGCATTATTAACTTTAGCTCTGTACACGAAAGAATCAAAGCATTGAACTTATGAAATGCTTTTCTGATAGAAGTGTCCGATGCTCTGCCAAAGAGTTTTTTTTGCTTCTTTTGCCCTACTAATGCCTGTTACACCTTTTTTTCTTCCTGATACAGACTTCCTTTTAATGCTCAGGTCTTCCTTATACTGTTTAATGGCTTTTGAAACAGTGTGACGATGAACCCTCAGATCTTTTGATATTACGTGCTTTAGAGTCTTGATTTTTTTTTTTGGCTGATCCTTGACTGATTGATTTTAAATATAACCGACAAAGTTTATCCTTTATCCAAGTAATAACTAATATGTCTTCAAAAAAATCGAAAATAATAAAAATTTTGTGTAAAAGGTAAGAGGTACTCATGTATTTTGCCGAAATTGGTTGTTTGCAATATTAATTTTCTACTAAATCTGTCAACATATTGGAAATTTAAAAAGTTGACTTAAATCAACAGATGGCTAGAAACGGATGTGGTTTAGGAACTTTTCAAATATTTTTATAAACTATCGTTTGCTTACGCTTATCTTTTTTTTTTAATTTTTTTTAACAAATAATCGTAATTTTTGCTTACTACCTTTACTGATTATCATTCTTCTAATACCTTCTACTAATTGTGAGAATTTTTTCTAATTAAAACGTAAACATATTTTTTACATTCTTTTTATTGCTGTTCTCTAACCACAGTTTTTTTTTATAAAAAATATTAACTCGCAGTTAAAAAGAGTCAAACGTTCACTGGAAATGTGACACCAAGAAAAGAAAACCTTAAAATTACCAGAATATGACAGTAGAGTGACTGCTTTTTTTTAATTCCTATACGTGTTACTCTAGACAATCAAATTACACTGCAAGCAAAATGCAATTTATTATTTTACTTGAAGAAAAAAAGAGAAACGAAAGGAAAATAAAATAATGTTTAATAAAACAAATACAAACATATAACCAAACATACGTATCTACATCCATACGTACCTTCATACATACAGACAAACATATACATTTTTTGTAAATTTATTTGTTCACATGTCGTTGTGTTTATTGTAAAATTCTATTGTCTATACGAGAACTTTGTGAAAACCGCAAGAAATTATAGTGTTAAATCAAAAAATATATTCATTCATGCCGGTCATCCATCTATCTATCGTAACACATTCACTTCTGTGTTCAATAAAATATGACAATATCTCATTAATGTAGAGAAACCATAGATGTGGAAAAAGTTTCTTTGCTTAAACTGAGGTAAAATATAGAACAGTGGGACATAAAGAATATTCCGAAAGAATGTGATACAATACGAACATTAAATTAAACAGACTATAATTATACAGTAAATGAAGTTCCAAAATGAATATTGGGTGACAATTATTAATTGCTTTGCGCTATTACGGAAACCACTTTTTGTATGGAAGCAACATTTAAAATGATTAATTTTTTTTTACTTTCAAAAATGTAAACATATTTTATAAATTATTTTTTTTTACCAACAACTGATACATAACAAACACCGTTTAAATGAATAGTTGAAATCTGCAATTCAAACCAATAATATCTATCACCCATTGGGTTTAAATTTATCGAAATAACAATGCGTTTTAAAAATAATGATGGCCACAATTAGAGTACAATAATATTCGACATATAAGAAAATTCGGTTTTCAAATACATAATTAAAAAAATTTTTTAATTTAAATAACCGGTTTTTTTCACGTAAAACCGGTTCAAAAACCGGTTTTTTATTATTATTTATATAAATAAAAAAACACAAAAATTTTATTTAATATATGTATATTTAATTCAAAATTGTGAAAAATAAAACTTATTTTAAATAAAATCAGTCTTTGAAATTGAAATCAATTCACAAAATAAAGTTTTTATAACATTCATAGTATAACTTTAATTTAAACAAGTAAAAGTGCTTATACCCTTAACCATCATGTGCATAGGTATATCAATCAAATCTTAGCTAAGCCTAGATTTAACGTTAAACGCCATTTTACTTTATTAATTCCGACGCCATTTTGAATTTCCTTATAGTTCACTGCTCTACTGTTAAGCTCCTTTATTTTATGGGACTAAAAAAATATATTCACCATTTTGTTTTTGACGCCTTCTTGTATTTAACACTTTTTCATAGTTGACTGTATTCTGCTGGTCAAGCCGTTGCATTTGATATTTGATAAATACTGGACTAAATTCAAATATAAATTTTTATTGTTCCATTTTGTAGTGATATCATGGCAGTTATCACGAGTTTAAAATTTTTTATTAGTGAAAGGGTTATTGATGAAGCTATAAACACAATTAAAGGCTACCGACCATCGACTACCGACTACAAAAGTAGCTGGCTACAAAAATAGCCAAGTCGCCAGCTACTTAATTCTTTTAACGACTACCGACCACTAACTACAAAAAATAAACATCTGTTTTGACATATGTATTATTATTTTTCAATGGTGCCACCATAATAGTTTTACGCGTTTTTAATAGCGATATTTAATGTATTGCGTTTTAAAAACCACCGTTTCATGCATTTATTGTATTGGCAGCACTAACCTTTTTTTTGTAGCCAAGAAAAATAGAAATTAGCCTAAGTTGGCTACGGGCTACAAAAGTAGCCGTGTAGTCGGTAGTCGTGTAGCGGCTAAAAGAATTATTCTCATAAGCACGCATGTATTCTATTTTTGACATCTTGTAGTTGATGGTCGGTGGACTTGATCGTGTTTATAGCATGAAGCCCTTTTAAAGGTTGATTTCAACCAACGACTGACTCCACTATCCAGAAAAGCTTTCAGTAAATATATACTTTGTTTGGGGCATAAAACAAAAAAAAAAAAAATACACCGCAAACACTATGAAGGTAAAGTTGTGTAATTCTCGAGTGTGTTGAAGGCGAAACTAATTTCTAAAGAGAGTTTAAATAATTGCAATACAAAAGTTTTACAATTTAAAAAAGGACTCAATAAAGTTTTTTTTAATTTAATGCTGCATTTAAAAAAACTCAGGCACATTTGTGCATAATTTTTGTGGATATATGTAAACTTTGTGCTAATTATAAAGCGTTGCACAGTGGCGCCTGTAGTATAAGTGAGGTTGCAAAAATTTCATTTCAATATAGAATAAACCTTTTTTACAAAAATAAAATTGTCAGGCGATTTTAAATATGCTACTCTTATTACAAGTGGAATTTTGGTTTAAAGAATATCTTATTTTACTTCCCATAAAATTGATTTTTCCACAAATTTATACTTTGTGTAATCATCACCTAATAGGATGATCAATTATTTATCTATGATATGCCTTTTAATTTGTTTGATTATCTAATTTGGTTTAAAAGTTATGATTTCTGCAACGAAAAAACTCAAACGGTGCCACTGTGCGTTGGTGGTTATTTTAAAGATGTGCTTTTCCATATATGTATAGTCGTATCCAGTCTACCTTGTGAATTAAAGTACTACAAAAGTATCAAAAATTACAAAAGGATGACAAACTTATATATACCATTTTAAACTCTCTCGTGTGAAGGATATAAAAAAGTTAATTTGGTGTCCTCTTTTTATTGACGAAAATTTTTTTAAATGATTCTTGTACACATCCGGTATTTTTCATTGATAATGAGCGTATAAAATTCGTTTAAGCGGAATATATTCTCTTATGAAACAATTACGACTGAAAACATGAAACTTTTGTCAACCACTGTCATCTTTACTTATATCTGCGGCTGACTTTAGTTGCATTTGCCAACAAATTTCTTGTAGTGGTAGTCCATAACAGAAGCTCTTGCGTTAATGTTTTGCTTTGAACAACAACAAAAAAAATCGCTAAGAAGTGAATACGTTTTTTTTTCATAAAATTAATACAAACATTCTGACATTTAATATCTGGTTTGTCTCTTTCGTTGTTATTTTTTTTTAACAAAAAAACTCTATAGAAATAAGAAAGCTCATGCAATGAAAAAGAGCGTTTTTTTCCAAAGAAAATAAATTTTATTGATGAAGTTGTGTCAAGAGTAATCATATTAACTGTCATGTCAGTACGGCAAAAAACAACAACTAACTAGATAATCAAGCATGTATACAGGTTAAATGAGTTATTTAAGCGAGAGAAAATAACTTGGAGCCACAACTACGTAGCATTTAGTTATGAAAATACTGACTTCATTGAAGTCTTTTAGAAAGTCTGAACGCATGGCAAAAACTAGCGCCGCTTGTTAGTCAGTCAGTCAGGAATTAGTCTTAGTATTGATCTGTCTTCATGAAACAGGATGTTGTTTAAGAGACATGTATACATGTGAGTTTGGCACACTTGACTGACATTCGACTAATGTAGTCAATAGCATTGAAAGCATTATTATAGGAAAGCATTAATATTGAAAGCATTGTTAAAAGAATGATTTTATAATTCTTTGAATCCTTTTAGATGATCATACTCCCTACTCAACAAGGATTCTTTAAGTAGACCGTTAAATACTTTAGATATGACACAAAGTAACAATTTGTTTTTAAAGCGCTATGAAACCTATTTATGTTAAAGAAGTAGGAAATTCTTTTATTTCTAACTTCTTGTATGAAAAAAACCCACTAAATATTTTACTTTATCGTTGTCTTTAAAGAGTGTTAATTAAATTATTTTACACACTCTGTGCCAAGTCATCTAAGTGATCGTAGTCTATTTTTTTTTAATTATAATTTACAGGGCGTGCATAAAGGGCATCACAAGATCATGCTCAGATTTGTCCATGCGTTATTATTGGTTTCGGTTTTTGTTAAAATATCTGAATTGTTTGTAAAATAACTGTCCAAACTATAACGAGTACTTATAAAAAAAAATGTCTTTTAAATTTAATTTTTTCCTCCCCTTGGATCCGCGATTATACAAAATGAATGATAAGTTTGAAATGTCATGCATGGGATAATATATAGAATAGCATTTTGACTAAATGTAAATGTTCGTTGATGGATAGTTATGGGCTTATCGACAAGGATTAAAAAAAAACTAAACAAGAGTGCTATATTCGGCCGTGCCGAACCTTATATACCCTTCACAAAGTGTAGTCACGCAATTACAATAGTTTGTATCACCATTCATCTCATATAAAATACGAACATACATATAAAAAACAAACATATATAAAAACATCCAATTGGAAAATTATAAATTTACGTATGTATGTTAAAAAAATAAAAGAAAAATTTTTTTTGGCTAAGCTAAGATTTGATGCCACGTTCACTCTAACCAGTATACCACGTTTGTTTGCATGTGTGTTGTTGTTGTGTTAAAAAAACGAGGTGGCCGTGTTTTTTTGCTCATATCTCAGTTGTTTATGTACCGATGTTTCTGATTTTCAATACCGATCTACTCCCAAATATTTCCGATATTTTAATACCTCAGGGTCCAGGCAATGTCGGGGCGCTTCAAAAAGTTGATTTCAACATACACACGGACAGACTGACAGAGCTTAATCGACTCCCCTATTCAGAAGCTTTCAGAAAATATATACTTTATGGGGTCGGAAATGAAAATTGTAGATTTTTCACACGGAATGCCAAACCTATATATCTGTGGCTTGGAGCTAAAAGGGCCAATGTCAAAATATTTAGCTTTGAGAAAATTGGAATTGAACTTTAACTTTTATAGGAGCTTTCATAGTGGCATTGGCCAGCATTTTATTTATTAAGCTTTTCTGGGTGAAGTATGACTTTAGCTGTTTTACCATAATGAAATAGAGCAAGAAAACAAATTTAATGCAATGATTAACTCAAAAGAGCATAAAAGTGACATTGGCCCTTTTAGCTCCAAGTCACAGATATACCCTTTTTCACTGTTCGAAGGGTATAAAAAAAAAATAAAAAATGCAATAGTAATAAACAACACGAACTGCGGAACCAATTCTGACTACCAAAGCGAGACAGTACACTAACAGACAATGTCTCTTGAAGTAATTTTATTTTTTTACAGGCTGTATGGCATGTGGCGCCATCCTGTTGAAACCACATATTATCCACCTCAATACGAGTATCGTCTAATTTAGGTAATAAAAACTTAGTTAGCATGTCACAATATCGAGCAAGAGTGACAGTCAATGAATGCTTCACTAGCCTCATTTTCGATGAAGTATGCTCCATTGATGCCTCTAATTCACGTTTTGGATGTATTTGTTTTTCGACATGTGTGGGTTTTTTAAACCCTAAATGCGGCAATTTTAACGATAATTCAAACCAATCAACATGTTAAAGTGCTTTGAGTGACGTTGCTTGCACTTATGAATGTGGAATAATTTATTAAACAAAACTTCTTGTCTTTTCACGGTCATCAGGCTACAGTTCTTGGGTTAATTAAACTTGCTAAGCATGGAGATGCAGATCTCTAAAAACTATACCCTGCAGAGAGCCTTTAGTAAGTTGAAATTCTCTTTTAGCAACACTATTGTATACTGATTCGATATTTGAATTTTAATGGCTTGGGTTTGGGCGACAATTCCTCTAATCATTCCTAAACGAGATTATTAAAAATATGTTCTTATATTTAAGATCGACAAAAAACGATATCTTAGGTCATGCAGCTACTAGAGATAAATTGTCCTTACTCCAGCTGTACGAAAAATTTTTGATTGAATATTACGAAACTATACACTAGAACCGCTTGACGCGTCGGTCAGCGAAACTAAGCCGTATTTTGACCTAACCGATCATGCCTCGACTTTGAAAAGCCATAGCGAAAAACGTTAAGTTCAACAAAATAACAGAGACAAACAAAAGCAATCGAATGCAATCGAAATTTTGCGCAAATGTTTGAGTTAACTGTGCTTTTGGTATAGATATTTTAATAAAAATTTTAAGATTTCGATCGCATTTGAATGCCGTAATTTGAGTGAAAATCTGATTAGAGACTGGTATTATGATTCCAAGATGTGTGCCCTATTGCGGTAGACGAAGTTAGCCTTTCTGTATTATGAACAGTGTTAAATGACGGATGTATGTTATCTCCGCCTTAAAAAAACACTAGACATGTTACCGACCTCTACACAAAAAACGGCAACCAAACATGGAGAATCTAGAATACGCCGAAAATAGCGTTCTCTTAACGAGAGAAAACAGGGAAATAAATAAACTAACAAAAAGATAAAAAAACCCAAGATCCTCTTATATAGTGCATATAAAGGATTTTTAAGCAGGCACGCTACAAAAGTATACCGATAGGAACAGCAAACGACGCCATATTTTTTGCCGCCCTTTTGACATTCCTCTTCAGTTAGGTTTGCCATTTCATGATGGAAAGATATACGAGCCAACAAAGAGTCGAAATTATAAAAATTTACTACCGAAATTCGGAGTCAGTGGCCTTAACGTTAAGAGCGCTACGTCCAATTTATGGTAATTTTTCATTTCTGGCTGAATTGCTTCGTCAATAAGCAAAATATGCGCTATTGGTCAGACAGCAATCCACACGTACGCCATGAGTCATCATTGCATCCCGAAAAATTTTACGGATTGGTGCGGTTTATGGGCCGGCGGCGTCATTGGGCCGTACTTCTTCCGTGATGATCAAGACCGGCACGTTACTGTGAATGGGAATCGCTACCGTTCAATGATAACAGAATATTTTTTGCCCCAATTGGATGATATGAACTTGGAGGACATATGGTTCCAACAGGACGGCGCCACAAGCCACACAGCGAATGTCACAATCAATTTATTGGAAATCAAGTTTGGAGAACGTGTTATTTTACGAAATGTTCCAGTCGATTGTCCGTCTCGGTCGTGCGGTTTGACGCCGTTAGACTATTTTATGTGGGGCTACGTCAAGTCTATGGTTTATGTCAACAAGCCAGCGACGATTGATTAACTTCGTACGAATATCGAACGTGAAATTGCAGCAGTATCGCCCGATTTTTGCTTGAAAACCGTCGAAAATTGGGTTCAGCGTCTGGACTTTTGCAAGCGTGCCCGTGGCGGCCATGCAAAAGAAATCGAGTTCCATACATAATGGCATCGAACGTACTTTCACAGGAATAAAGAATTTCATTGATATCAAAAAAAAAAAAAAAAACAGAGTACAACTGGTTAGGGTTTTTTGAAATATTCAATCCTGACTGACAACCACATCGTATTAATATTTCTGGTCTTTTATTAATACTTTCATGCATATCTTCGACGTAGACATTTATATGAAATATTTTTTTATACGGCTGCCAACATTTTACTGTTTAGATGATGTTTGTTTTTTTTTTGAAACGGTTAAGCGTTTTGTCCAGGCTATAATTAATTACGTGAATACATTTAATATTTCATTAGCGTCTTTTTTTAAAATAAAAATTACCTGTGATTTTGAATAAAGTGACTTTATTAAATTTCTACTTAAATCTAATTTATTAAAAATGTTAATAAAATACAAAATACTTTATACATCTTTGTTGGTTAAAAAAACATTTAAATTAATTTAAAAATTTGTATAATTAAAATTTAAACCGTAATTTTTATAGAACAACAACACATAGACACAAATATCATTGTTTTATCATCCAACGCTTGGCTGCACCTGAACAGCATCAATAAATCGTAACCGCTACAATGAGATGTGTTAAATGTTGTGTTTACACCAAAAACAGTAAATAAATCTAAAACTTAAATACTTTAATAGAATAAAATAAAATTAGATTGAAAATAAAAAATAAAAACATAAAAATAATTTAATGCTTGAATAAATGAAGTGGAGATGATGTCATGTTATGAATACTCTGCTGTGATTGATAACTATTGTTTAAATCATTATTAGAATAATAAATACGTATATAAATAAATAAACATTTATAATGCAGGTTTGATTTGTACATAATCAATTAAAGATGTTTTTTTTGACATTTAGTGCTAGTAACAAAAAATTCGTATTTATTAATTTTTGTCCAAAAATACAAAATATTGCTGAAATTAACAAAATTAAATAAAAAACTAAACAATACTGCATATGGCCTTGCCGAATCTTATATACTCTTCTTTTTCTTCTTTTGAATGTCTGTGCAAGTAAAAATTCATTTCAATCGAATCCACTTATCATGATTTAAAATGCTTTACATATACAGTGCCACCTCGCCTAACGCAACTCCTCGATTATTGCAGCTGGTAAATTGTTTGCATTGTTGACTCAGTTAACACAACTTTAAAAAAAAAAAAAACTCAGTTATCGCAACTTTTCTCCCAAAATGATTAATTTGTTTTTTTTTTGTTTTGATTTGTTAGCTTTAAATTTATTGCTACTCCAAGAATACTGAAATATGCGTGTTGCACTTGTTTTTAGTTTAAAGAAACTCTTTTTTGCGTGAAAGCTTGTTCTATTTACATTAAATAAAATGCCGGTGATTACAAAATTTTTAAAACTTTCAATACAACAAAAAAGTGATATTCGTAATAAGCTTGAAAGGGGCATATCTGTAAAAGTGTCTTGCGATGAATATAAAGTGCACAAATCAACAATATGTGACAGCGCACTGAGAAAGGGACCTAAGGGCAAAAAAAATAGTTTTTACTTTTTTTTTATGTGGACAACATCTGAGCATCGAATGGGACCGATCCCATGCCCCAAAAGTGTTCCCTCCCAGAGATATGCGCGTTTTATAAAAGTGAAGTCGACGATTCTAAGCGCAAATAGAAAGGGACCTAACGGTAAAATTTATTTATTTTAATTTTTTCCCCTACTAAATCAACAAAATAACTTGATTTTACGAAACTACAAAAAATTTATTTTTTTCCTTATGAACAATTTAAAAAAAATAGAAAAATCTCTTCTGAACAAAACCAGTTCTTACCCTTAGGTCCCTTTCTCTATGCTCTGTCACATATACAGAATTAAAAAAATTAAGCTGCATTAAAATAAGAGCTTGTGAATATCCAAAAATGGAAAATTATTTGTACAAGCGGTTTATGAAGCCATATTAAACCATACAAGAGAATTTGCGCCCTAAAAAACTGAGACTCGTTTATGCCAACAACCTCAGTTTTTGCAACGGCCAAAATTTCTATAAGTTGCGTTAAGCGAGGTTGCACTGTACATACATGTATTACAGTGAACTTTGTTTGGTATTTATCTTTACTTTACTCCGTTCATTTGCTTGCTCATGTTTTGTTTAGAAAACCAAAAGTTCATCGCAATAAAAAATAACACGTACTAGGAAAATATTAGACACACTTGCATGCTGATGATTGAAGGCAAAATACAAAAACAAAAATATAAAATTTTTTATGTGAAATTGTTTCTGCCAATTGGCCACTGAGATCATTGTGCAAACTAATGTCATAGGATAGATTTAAATGGTTCTACCTAAAGTCATTGAATAATGCAAATAAACTTCAGAATCTTCGAAAATTCGATTTTTTCAGATTGATATTAATATTTTTTTCGTATGAAAAATAAGTGGATTTAAATTAAACAACAAAACTGCATTAACAACTACTATGTGTAGGGTGTTTACTACCCAAAAACAAAATTCATTCTTTCATCCATAAACACATTCTTAAGGCAAACATAAACACAACTTACAAGTATCATAATTAATTCTTACATGTATCGAACATGATTTTTTTTTTACCATTTAGGAATTTTTTTCTCAAAAAATATTTTAATTCGTTTTTCCATTATTTCTTCTTATACGTGTATATTTGGATACTAGTATTTGCCTTAAGCAAATATTGTCGTGCAAATACAGGGAAATTAAAAATTATGATTGATCAATAAAAAATGCAGTACTTGTTGTTGTTTTGTAGCAACTTGTAGTTGTGGCAATTTAATGTTATTGAACAAGCCTCAAAACACGCTAAAAAAAACTTAAACAAATTGCAGGTGTTGTTTAAATAGTGATAAAAATTAGACAAATACAGTGTTAACAAAAATGTTAAGGAAAAATATGGATTTGACCGGTTTTTTTAAGGAAATAGCATAGAAAATCATGAGAGTTTTAAACGATATGTATGCAAAGGATTGGTGCGTTATATAAAGAAGAGGGATTTTACGTACTGCGTGACATAAATGTACTTATGCCCTTCAGAACAACCGACCAAACAGATGTTATGACTTTTCTTAATATTATGTACCTGCATGTACCCTGCATTTACAAAATTTCGATTCTTTCAAGCATGTTATATTGCCGCAACACTATAGCTAAAAGAAGCGTTCGCAGCGTTTTCGATAAGTCTGTACTGCTACAATACTGTGGATATCCTGGGGCCGGATTACGGCATTCGATATCGATCGAAATTTAACTCGAACAATCGGGTTCGCTGTGCTTTAGGTATAGAGATTCTAATAAGAATTTTCAAATTTCGATCAAGTTCGAATGCCGTAGTTTACCCCCTGCTCTGAATCCCAGCAGAGGCAAACAATTTTCATAAAATTTTTGAATAAAGGGAAAAATGACAAATAATAAGCAAATACTCCAACCACACGTAATGTTAAGAATTTGCATCACAACGTAATTGTAAAGCTCTAAACACATAGACGCCAGCAGACTTTACAACTTCACGGCTTCAAATGCTGCTCTGAAGTCAGCTTCATAATTATTTTGAAGACAGCACCAACATAATAATCAGCTGATGTGTATTTTAGCAATACAAATTTCAGGGATGCCGCATATATATTTTATAATGAATAAAATTAAAGTTATTGATAAAAAAAATGTAATAATATCACCAAAAACTATAAAAACACATAAATTTATTTCTTAATTGTATTTTTGTAATGTTCTTTTATGTTTAATATCAAAAATAAGTTTTTGTTCTTTTTTTCCAACTTAATATATATAATGGCAACACTATATATGTTTCTTGCTGCCCGTCAAAATAGAAAATAGCCTAAGTTGGCAGCAGCAGCAAATGCTGTTGTGCAGTCGTGCTGTGCTGCCGTCAAAATAATCGTTTTCATTTAAACACATGGATTTTATTTTTGACATATTGCTGCTTGCTGTCTGCTGTCGTCTATGTGTTTAGAGCATAAGGAGGCGTTGTGTTGTTGTTCCTGGGCAATAACAGATTAAAATTGTAAATTTAGAGTCTGTTAACGTTTAGTGACTGGTTTATGCTGAAAAACCAGAAATAGTTGATGTTTTAAAGGACAACATTGTTTGTGTTATTCGGGACATACAGCCAGAAATGCTAGAAAAAGTGTTTCAAAATTGCATGATCAGAATGGACTTCGTTGTAAATGTCAAATGCTTGACATAATCTGATTTATATAATATTTAAAATTCTCGTGTCGTGGAGTTTGTGAATAAACTCCTCCGAAATGGATCTGAGAATCTGTCAACAGCTATTTTTCATGCTCCTCAACGCCACGCCTTTTTTCACGCCCCCTCAGGTAGGCCAGACTGCTGGACCGATCTTCTTAAAATTTTCACATAATATAACTAAGACTCTAATATGATTATAAGGATAATTTTTTTTACCACGCCTACTTTAACGCCCACTTTTTTTAATTATGTACTTACATCGATATAGTTTTTGGTATTTTTCTTCAAATTGTACAGCATTTATAGTCCAACAAATGCAGAAATGAATGTTTAAAAATTGGTCAAGTTATATTTTTCATACTCCTAAATATTAAGGGTGACTTACACCAAGGGACAATTAAGCCTCACATTACATTTAAACAACAGCTGCTGTCGTTTTATCATAATTAATTAATTTCATTGATTTAATTAAAATGATCAAACAGAATTCCGATCTAACGCAATTTTTAATACAAAGTGGTATATGAAATGCGTCGCAAAATTTAGTCTATTAATATATTTGAAATATGTCTGCCCCATTCCTGTAAGTATTCCAGCTATTAAGATATTTTTCCCATAAACAATTTTAAATTTAAACGTTAAATTTATTTTATATCTCTTTTAACAAAAATTGTTTAGCTAGCAGCCTTATATAACCAGAATTAGCTTGTAAAAGGTGTCCCAAACAGCGTCTGGTATAAATCCGTCACCATTTTGTTATGGTGTTTTTTTTTTGCAGTACAGTCCACGCGATTGAAGAACGTGGAGAACGTGATTATTGTAAAAGTTTAAGTTGAAAATGTGACTCATCTGAAAAAATGACTTTCTTTGAAAAATCATCATTGAGTTGATGCTCCAATACCAATCAGTAAATCAACGACGCTGTGCTGATCACTTAGTGTGATTTCTTGCACCAATTAAATCTTGTAAGCGTGCAAATGCATATATTTTCGAGTAACCAAATTTAGACGTTTTAGAGTGACCGCGAAGGATAAACAATGGTCTTCTGATCCATCAGGTTTAATTTGGTCTCAAATTTTATAATAAAGCGCCCCACTTTGAATTAACTTGGTGTATAATTGAGACCGAACATTTGACGTAATTGGCCAACTGTTTTGGCAAAACTTTTTGTAATGCGTTTTACAATTATTAAATGTTGTTCGTCTGTATACTTCTCAAAATTTTTCAACTACGTGGTTAGTACGTGGCAAATAAAAAAGAGTTACCAGACAACTCGCATTAACAAAATAGTTTTGAATTTTAATCCAGAGCTCTTGCTAGGACACCCGATATCTGAATTATCTAAAATGAAATTTATGGCCATTAAACATTGATGTTTTAAACTTAGGCACAACAACTCATCTAATGTTTTTTTTTTTGTACAAATAACGTTTGTCTTGCAAATCGTTTGATAATGTTAACAACTTTAAACATTAACAGCAAACAACCTACCATTTTCAGTTAAAATTTTTCAACATCCAAAAAAAAAAAAATTGCTTTTTTAAACGCATATTTAAGGTGCATGTATTTTGATTGCTACAACGTACAAATATGGTAAAAAGTAATTAATCACATCAACAAGCCATTCAATTAATTAAAATAGTAAAAGCTATTTTAATTGACAAATTCTCTAATAGACTAAATGGTGACTAATGTTAGACTTAATGGACAAATAATAAAATTAGAGTTAATTTAAATGTTTAAAATAAATCAAGTGTTACATTAATTAGCAATGACGGAGAAAACTAAAGTTTTGTATAAAAAAAAGTTTAGAAAATAGATTTTTTCATCTGGGGGTTTCAGTTTCGATTACGACCAGAGAATCTGTTCTGTGGTACTGTTTTCGTTACCCTGTTCATTGGCGTGACTAAAAATTTTTTCTGTGAGTTGCTAAAGATTCAACATATTTTTCTGGTGGGGTGGGGGTGATGCAAAATCTTAAACTGAGGTAATTTTATATGTATACTAGAAAAGCCCGGCGCGCGTTGCTACGCCCCTTAATGAATAAAAATGCATTCTGAATTTAAATTGAATATCAAGTGCAAAATGCTAAAAATTTGAAAGTTTTTTAATGGGCGTGGCACTGCCCACTTTTATAATCACGAAATTATATAGTTATGATAGCTCAATATGTGTGCAAAGTTTCACAAAAATCGATCCAGAGCAAGTACATCAAAATTATAGCTTTTTTTATGGGCGTGGCCCTGCCCACTTTTCTAATCACGAAATTGTATAATCATGAGACCTCAATATGTGTGTGAAAAGTTTTCGAAAAATTGGTGAAGTTTAAGTAGCTGAAAAAGATAACTTTTTTTATGGGCGTGGCACTGCCCACTTTTCTAATCACGAAATTGTAAAGTCATGACAGCTCAATATGTGTGCAAAGTTTCAGAAAAAACGGTCCAGTGCAAGTACCTCAAAATTAGAACTTTTTTTATGGGCGTGGCCCTGCCCACTTTTCTAATCACGAAATTATAGAGTTATGACAGCTCAATATGCGTGCAAAATTTCAGAATAATCAGTCCAGTGCAAGTACCTCAAAATTATAACTTTTTTATGGGCGTGGCCCCTCCCACTTTTCTTATCACGAAATTAAAAAGTCATGACAGCTCAGTATGTGTGCAAGGTTTCATAAAAATCGGTCAAGTGCAAGTAGCTAAAATGTATAACTAATTTTTTATGGGCGTGGCCCGCCCACTTTTTTCCACCCATAAACACTCCCTGGTATGTGTACCACAACTTGCCAAAGTTTGAGTCCGATTGGTTTTACAGTTTCGGAGTCTATAGCTAACACACACACACAGAGTTTCACTTTTATATATATAGATTAAATGTAAATAGGTAATTTTTTTAAATTTCGGGGGGTGGGGTTTGGAATGCCACCAAATAGGTCTAGTTACACCCATGATACTAGTTGATATGCTTTTAAAATTAAGGAAATAAATATTGCAGCTGTAATGACTAAAATAAATTTAAATATCTATAATTTTTTATTTTGCTTATTAACAAGGTAAGGTGTCTTAAGTGTCGTATTGTCATAAAGTCATAATTTTTAAAAATTTTGAAAAAGCTTAAAAATTTATAATAAACAATACAATACTTTTCAATAAATTTAAAATTATTGATAGATTATGACTTTTTGACAATACCACACTTATGACTTCTTGTGAATTCACCAATTATAAATATTTAATTCTTATTAAACAGCTCGAAGTCAATTACTTTGTATAAAAATTATTTTATTTTTGTTTTTAGCATTTCTCTACCAGGGAAAACTATAAATTAAAAAATTAAAATTAAAAACCAAATTACGAATTATTTTATGAAAGTCTAATAACTTCTTTTTTACTTTTTCTCTTTTCAGGTATGTTGTAAAGATAACAAATTTATTAAATTCATCTTAAGGCTAAGTATATTAAAAATTATTTAAAAAGATATAACTTTATTGCATTATTAAATTTTCATTATTACCTGAGCTTCCTTTCCAACTTATGTCTTATTTTTCTTTCCTTTTTTTTATTTTCAATTAAGTATTTTAACTCAATTATTTTTAAGTTCATGCGGTGTCAGTGAATGCCGCAAATACCTCTTGACTACCGGTAATTGTTTAAACACTAATCATACTTATACTTTATTTTTCCATTTTCTATAAATTAAATACTTATAGTATAATTGATAGTTTGTCACAAATTGTTATAAATACTTAAGAAAAAGATAAAAAAAAACAATTAATAGAGTCAAACTGAACAAAGCCAAACTGAAATTGTCGTCTGTTCGTATTTAAAATTAAGCGCAACAACATCAAAAGAATCAAATACATACTAACATAATGAAGTAATGAAAAAAAAAATCGAAAAAAAAACTTTTGAAACAGAATTAATGCTAGGCGGCGCACACTTGAGATGTACGACGAATTTCGCCCAAGTCGTTGGTAAAAATTTGCTGTGTAAATTCGTCATATAAAGCACAATAACGATGAAAAAAACATAAGTATATTATAATTGATAACGTTGTTTTCTGTTTGTTCGAAGAAAAAAACCGAGGATTATAAATTTTTGTAAAACTCAACAAAAAAAAAGTGATATTATCTGCTGCTAAGGCCCACCCAACGGTAATTTTAATACTCTTGGTGGTGAATTTACCTCTCGGTTAATTTACAGACTTGCTGATTTGTTGGATGCTTTTTTCAAGTTTGAAAGAACTTGAACTAACATAAAAAAGAGCGCTAAATTCGGCCGTGCCGAATCGAATAATACCTTTCACCGTCATATAGATAGGTATAATGACCACATCGTAGCTTAGCCCATATTTAAGATTTCATGCAATACGCTATTTTCTTTTTAGTATTTTTTACGACGCCATCTTTGATTTTGAATTTTTTCTACTAGTCAAGCACTTGCATTTGATACCCTAGTATTGCTTTTGATGTATATGTATATGTTCCCGTCATTCCTATAAGGAGCATAGGGCCGTATTAGTATTTCTTTTGATACCTACTGAAATTGTTGGAGTAAAAAAAAATTCGCTCCGCAGTTTTTTTTCAGACGCCATCTTGGATTTTACACTTTTTTAATTGTACTGGTCGAGCGCTCTTTATGGGGGTTAAAGGGGATAAATCCGTAACTACTATATTTGACTCATATATTTGCCATTTAATCTAGGACGTCATCTTGAATTTTTTTCTTTTCATATCTAACCATGTTTTAATACTCAATCCTTTTTATTTGATCCCCATAGTGGCTCTCTTGGTTATATAGAAACTTAAAATGCATCTATTTTCGTCTGTAAATTTAAGGATAAACACCGAAGCAGTTGCACTTTGGTGCTTGTATCTCAATCGGTTTCTGTAAGGCATTTACTTATAATAGAGATCATTATTATCAAACCTCTCTTAACATGAGTTAAGAAATAAAGACCTACAATAAAATGTTGTATGCATCCATTTCTTGACAACAACAACAACAACAGCAAAGCGATTGCCAAAAACCGTTTGCTGTCTGCCATATTACTACATTTTATCTTGTAAGAGTTTTATTCACTTTTTGAACAGCAAAGGAATTGTAAGCCATTAAGAAAATAAGTTCAAATAAATAAATTTTATAATAATGAACTCTGATTATTTTATTTTATAAATTCTGAGTTTATAACAGTTTCAAACCGATTTGAAAGTTTTTCTTAGAAATAATTTTTGAGATTACGGCTTAAATTTTGGTATCTTTAGCGTGTTCAAAATTAATTATGGAGGTTGAAAAGTTTTGATATTCTTAAAAAATATATATTTTTTCAAATAATATTTACCTATAACTTTGCCAATTAGTAACCAATGAGTATCTTCAGAGGCATACCAAATTTATAAATAGTAACAACCGTGTCTATAAATTTACCTAGGGCTGGAGAATTTTAATTTTTGTGGTGAAAATAAGCGAAAAACAGAAGCAGTCGATAGTTATGGGGCGATTATGCTGATTTCCAATACCAATCTGCTACCGAATATTTCTGATATTTTGAGACCTTACACGGGTCTTGACGATGTTGCGGGGGTTTTAAAAAGTTGATTTCAACATGTACACGGAAAAACCAGGCAGACAGAGAGACAGATGGATTAATGGATAAAGCTTGATCGACTCCCCTATTCATATGATTTCAGAAAATATATACTTTATGGGGTCGGAAATGAAAATTGTAGAAATTTCACACGGATTGACAAACCTATATATACCCTTTAACACTGTCCTGTGAAGGGTATAAAAAGTAAATTTTAATAATTTTTTTTATTCTGAACGTCCTGTTTTAAACCAATTTTTTAAACATTGCTTTCTGTATGTAACGAATTACACGTACAAGTCATAATTTGTTGTTGGTTTATGAGTATAACCTTGGCGAAAAATTATTACATCGCGATATTTTGAATCCAATAAATTTTTGCTTGATGTCGTCTTCCTCTTGCAAAGACGCCTGACAAAAATGAGACTTATCGCTAAAAAAAAATTTTCAGTGATTTTTCCAGACTATACTGATCATGAATGTCATTAAGGAAACGCATAATGTAAAATCGTTTGGCAGTAAAAGCAGTCGTATAAGTGATGTACCATTTAAGTAATTCGTAAAAAGTCTTGCATTAATTAATCAGCAATCGTTTCAGTTATATGTAACAACAAATTTACAAATAAATTAGTTTCTCATAAATTTTGAGACATGATAGTGACAACTGGTTCTCACAGATTACTTGAAAAATTACTCATGAAAAAAACGCTAAATCGGCTTGATACCTTCTGAGGTATTGGGTATACAAGTTGAGAAAAAGTAGTGGCTCACGATGGACAATACTTTGAAGAATGTATAAATTAATTTTGTTATTATAACAAAAGCATTGTTCAAGCAAACAAATTATTAACTTTATACCCAATTTAAGGATTAAAAAACAAGTGCCCTCGTATTTTCAGGCGTTGCCACGCCCCATAATTTAATTTTAGTCTGAAATATATAATGATGAGGTAGTTTTTGATATCTTCAAATTTTTTGCACGGTCAACTATATCGCTCTTACTTGTTTCCGGATGGATTGTGTAGGTAATTAAAATGTCTAAAGTTGATTTTATGTATGTTTGTCACAACTAAGTGTTAGATATTTAAAAGTAATTTTTATATCAACTTTTCGAACATGTTATTATTAAATATCATAATCATCATAAATATCATATCATATCATTTAATTAATTTAATTTTAATTTAATATAAAATTTTTATCAATTTTATTAATAAAAAAACTCCGAAATTTATACGTTTACATAATTTTGAAGATCTTTATCTTTGGAAATATTAAAATTTTAATTGGCTATTTAAATTTCTTATTAAAGTTTTTATCTTGTCAATCAGCTTTTAATGTAATCACTGATAAAACATAAAAATATTGTGTCATTTGTTATTAAAAAAAAATATATTTGTGTCTGTAGTTTGTGTGGTTTGTCACATATTAAAGATGATTAAAAGTTTTATAGGTCTGGCTGTTATGTGAACAATGCTTTATACAAAATATTATGCACTTTCTGTATATGATATATTATAGTATTACCTCCTATGTATTGCAGTTGAGAGGTATTGTGAACTTTGCTTTCTTTTTTCATAATCATCTATTCACGCTATATTTTCTATTTTCTTTATTTATAATTAAGTTAAATGGAATCGGAGTAGTGGACGCATCAATTTCTAAATATTAATTCCTGAAACTCCTATAAGGAACATAGGACCATTACAAAGTTATTCCAAGCAACCCTACCACTAGCTATTTGTTTTATTACGTTGCAACTGTCAGTCGACCTGATTTTCTTCCAAGTTGTCTTCTTTATGTGCACGTTGGTGTTCGAAGAAATCCTCAGGACTTGGTGGTTCAAATCTAAGGAAATTCTGATAATAATTCCAGGTGGTTTTCTTAGAGTATGTCCTATTTAACGACATCTGCGAGTAAGGGTTTCATTAATTTATGGGGTTTAGTGTAGTACTTAACACAGAATGCATCGTTGTTAATATGGACCCATCCCTAAAGTATTCTGCATAGACAGTGGTTAACAAATGATTAAATAGTGCCAACATCTTTTGGTACGGTGTTCCATGATTAGCAGCAAAGCGGACTTAATATTACTGTTAAAAGATTCAAATTTTAGTGCTAGTAGAGAGTTGGGAGGAGCTTGTCACCGCGGTAAGCATTCCATATGCAAGTTTTTGCATTTCCAAGTCTGTTTTAATTGTCTTGGAAGGAGCCCCTGACCTTGAAAAGGGAGAGCCCAGATATAAATATCTTTAAGTTAGCTAAAAGATAGTATACATTGTTATTATCCGTCTTAATACGCATTGTTTTTACTTTAAGGAAATTTTTTTTAAAACCCACCCTGACTATCAGCTCTACAATGCGTAGCTTCTCTTGGATGTCGGTGATGCCATCTGCGTAGTCCATATCCTTCTCCTCTATTAAGCTGAGTTGTAGTGGCCCTAGACGCTGTTGAATAATATTGGCGATATCACATAATTCTGTCTGTCACTCCCAAAGTCACCGTAACACTGAGCTGGTTTTCAAGTAGCACACGGCAGTAGGCATTGTAATATAGGCTTTTTATAAGATGTGTTATATTTTCGGAAACACTTTTACATCTTAATGCCACCCAATGAGCTTTGTGTGACAGGGTATCAAAGTTCTTCTCAAAGTCAAGAAATGCAAGATAGAGAGTTGGACGCCATTCAATTGATTGTTCTACTATCATTTTGAGACTATTTGCGTGATCAATGCATGGTCTTGCGGGTTGAAAAGCTACCTGTTCTGGTCTTAGTTTGACACATAACGATGCACTGAGTCTTAAGTATAAGATGCTAGATATGACTTTATATACCATACTCAACAACGTTATCCCCCGTTCAATTTGTGCATCTGCCGCGTTCACCTTTTTTCGATGGCTTGTAAATGATACCTTCCTTGATGTCTGATGGTAATTGACCATTGACCAAGAATGCATGCAGGAGTTGGGAGTAGTATTTGTGAGCTTAAATTTGACAATATTTTTAGCAAATTTGAATTTATGTTGTCCTTGTCGGGTGTTTTATTGTTTTCAAATGTTGGATAAAGAGATATCGATTCTTTAAAAATGGATCTTACAGGTGCATAATATTGAATCGGCTGCTGTTGGGGGTTGACCCATGTTGGCATAGAAATTTCCTTTCGGAAACGGACTTCTTGAGAGTCTTACCACCAAAAAACTTCATTAACAAAAAGATCTTCTTAAATCGCTTACTTAGTGCTTACCTGCTTCTAGAACGCAGGCTTTTGTTTTCGATGTTCAACTTTGTAGCTCTCTTTTTTTCAATTATTAAGCGCTAATTTTATCCCTGCCAGGAACAGCTGAAGATGAATTTATTT
Organism: Phyto melanocephala; assembly: GCA_941918925.1. Taxonomy (NCBI): domain Eukaryota; kingdom Metazoa; phylum Arthropoda; class Insecta; order Diptera; family Rhinophoridae; genus Phyto; species Phyto melanocephala. Next base: position 28,144,430 of record OW799233.1, on the reverse strand, counting down.
GCTCTCTTTTTTTTGTTTTGCTTGATTCTTATCATCATTACTGTCAGCTGTTGATATTCTGACTTTCTGCACCAATGTTGACAAATAAAAATTTGTATTAATTTTGGCATGCTTTTTATAAGTAAAAATAACACAAGAACATTATCTGTCCTTAACTTTAACTTTCAAAGTTATATTTGTTTGTGTGTTTAGAACTTGTTATAATTTGCTTCTACTGTGGTTTTTATCATAAACTTTTACTGTTAAGCGGACTTAGTTAACACATCAAAAGAAAAAAAAACTATAAAAATGCAGTTGAAATCTACGAAATACTGTCGGTATCATTTATGTCTCTTTTTTTTTTTTTGTTAACGTTTGCCTTTAATATAAAAACAAATTAACCAACAAATCACTATAATTATAGTTATTAAATTATAATTAAAAAATTTTAAACAAATATCTGGCAGTAGCAAACAGTCAACAAATATCACTTTGTTTTGTTTTTGTTTTTTTTTTAACCAACAAATCAGTGCGAAAAAATTTATACGATGACGTTAATTACAGTTTGTTATAATTTTTTTCATTTTAACTGGTACAATTTTCTGTTACATTTTTTAAATTTAAATACTTTTTAAATTCTTTCAGTAGCACTGTTTTAAAAGTCGTTGTTGTAAGTGTATTTAAATATGACTAATAGACAGACCATTTGACTGCTATAAACCATGATTATTTATGCTTTTGTTGAGATTTTTGTATTTGTCTTTTTGTTTTTATAATATTAGTTGTTGTTATTGTTTTTTATTTTATTTATTTTTTTATGCAAAAATAAAGTGAAGGGGCGTATTTGCTATTGAAGTACCAAACAATGTTGATTTGTTCGTATTTGTTCTTTATACACATGAGATAAAATTTTATTCAAATACTTGACTTAAATTGTTTTTATATAAAACGCTCCCAAAAGTTTAATTGTGTGTGAATGGTTTATTTTTTCGTGTAGAAAGGGAGATACTAGTTGTGATCGTAGGAACTTGGTGTTTACCGACTATAAAGGTGAATTCACCCATTTGTTCTGAACAAAATTTTTTCCGGAGAATAACATTTTATACTGAGAGTTTTCTGCAGAACGATTCACCCATTTAAGAAAATTTGTCCGAAAAAACAAAGCTGCCATATAATATAAAATGCAAACAGTTGTACAAAGTGGAAGCACCGCTAGCAAACTATGTAAATAAATACAAACGTAAATTATTTCATTAAAATATATGTGAAGAAAATGTCGGATAGAAGAAAACTAAAATTATTATTTTTAATTGAAGTGCATAAAGTCAATTTGTTTGCAAAAGAAATTTATAAAAAAAAATCGAAAATAAAAAGAGTCGCTTCTATTTCATTCCATAAACCCTGTTTTAAATAATTATTTTTGTATGCACTATTGCTCATGTCATACAAACATTTTCTTCCTGGTTTTTTAATTCTTCTATTAATTTTTGAGCAATATTTTCATTAAATTCCATTTTAATTGTTAATTTTCGGCAAAAACAATTTTTGTATAATAAATGTACTGACACTGTGTGATGTGGCAACCAAATTCAATTTTCATGTAAATATTGAAAAATAGTGGCATCCCAATTCAGTTTCTTCTGAACAAGAATTAAAATTAAACCAATTTAAGAAAAATCTTTCTGAACAAAATAATCTCTCTCTCTCTCAAAAGTAAAACATCAAACTCAATACAAACAAGTAACAGTGCTATATTCGGCCGTGCCGAATCTTATATACCCTTCACAACGTGTAGTCATGCAATAACAGTAGTTTGTATCACCATTCATCCCATATAAAATACGTGCATACGTACACGTTAGAATAGATGTGGCATCGAATCCCAGCTGAGCCAAACAAATTTTATTTTATTTAATATATTATTTATATTTTATTATTTTTTTTTATATTTTTTTTAAATTTTTTTAAAAAATTTTTTTTAGGAAAATTTAAAAAAAATTTTTTTAAATTTTTTTTTAAATTTTTTTAAAATTTTTTTTTTGTAGTTTTTTTTATTATTTTTTTCTTATTTTTAATATTTTTTTTTTTTGTAATTTTTTTGTTTGGTATGTTTATTACATGTATCTATGTATGTATGTTGTTGTTGTAATTGTGAAAAAAAACGAGGTGGTCGTGGTTTTTTGCTCATATCTCAGAAAGTTATAGGGCGATTGTGCTGAATTTCAATAGCGATTCATTCCTGGATATTTCCAAGAGATTGATACCATATACAGATCTGAGGAACATATAGTTGCTTCTAAAAGTTGATTTCAACCAACACACGGACAGACGGGCAGACGGACAGACGGACAGACGGTCAGGGCTTAATCGACTCCTCTATTCATAAGCTTTCAGAAAATATATACTTTATGGGGTCGGAAATGAAAATTGTAGAAATTACAAACGGAATGACAAAGCTATATATACCCTTGTCCACCACAGGTGAAGGGTATAAAAAAATTTGTTCTGAACTAAAATTTTATGGGTGAATCCAGCTTAAGTCAGTGTTTTATCAAAAATCTTTTGCCAGCTCTAAAGCAGAATGTTTCTGCTTTGTCATTCTTTAAGTATATTCTTTAAGTATATATTTTCTGAAAGCTTATGAGCTCTGTCAGTCTGTCCGTGTGAAATCAACTTTTTAAAGCCCCCCGACATCGCCTGTACCCGGCTGAGGTATTAAAATATTCGGGAGTAGAAAATCAGAAACATCGGCAAATAAACAACTGATATGGGCAAAAAACCACGGCCACCTGGTTTTTTATTTTTTTTTTAATTTTTTTTATTCTTTTTTGTTGAAAGTGTGGCAACACAATATGAAATTTATTACAAGCCCTTCTCATATCAAATGCAACTCTATGCTTTTAAATTTTATTTTTGTTCCTTCCCTATTTATGTAATACGCAGTTTATTGAATTTCTGTACAGTTCCTTTTTATCTCTCTAATTGTTAAGTTGTTTTACGGAAATACTCTAAATAAATAAACTTTTGATTATAAAACCAATATTTTTTTTATTTTTTTTTAATTTTTTCTTAAATTTTTTTTTTAATTTTTTTTATATTTTTTTTTTAATTTTTTTAATATTTTTTTATTGTTTGTTTTATATTTATTATTTATATTTTTATTATTTTTTATATACATGTATTTTTTCTTCTTATTTTTTAAAATTTTTTTTATTTTTTTTTTTTAACATGCATACTTAAATTTATAATCTTGCAATGGGATGTTTTTATATGTATGTACGTATTTTATATGAGATGAATGGTGATACAAACTATAGTTATTGCATGACTACACGTTGTGAAGGGTATATAAGATTCGGCACGGCCGTTTATAGCACTCTTACTTGTTTAAGTTAAATACCTCACTAATATTTGTGCATTTATCGTTTAGAAAGAGACAAAGACTTTAAACGTTATTTAAATATTTTTTTTGTTTCTAATGTCATTGAACACAACCCTTGATTTGTATTTAATTTAATTTATTTATTTATGAACATATGAGTATGTGGGTGAAGTTCTAAATACTACCAGATCATGTTTTATTTTGTTGTTTTTTTTATTACATATTTAAATACTATAAATTTTTTTGTAAAAGACTGCCGCCACAAAATGTTTTTAACAGAGGATTGAAAGAATTAATTATTTAATTTACGAATAAAATGTGTAATTGTACCAATCTTATCATTTCTGCTTTAAATTGTTTATTATGCTGACAACACGAAGACGACAGCAGGCTACACAGCTACATGACTACCTATACAATTGCCGTTGGGTGTAATCGTTGCCATGTTAATTATATTGAAGACGTCAGTATCATTGTAATAAGCCGGCGGCGGTACAAAAAATTTAACGGCGATAACTATCAGCTGATAAAAATGAAAAGCTTTAAAATATAAATTTTTAAAATACGACTTACAAGACTTAACCCATTACTTTTGTTTCTGACTTAATTTTTTAATTTTACTTTCTGACATAAAAAAAGTCACCGTTTATTCGACAACATTTTTAATTCACGTCTTATAAAATTTTAATATAAGACGTACGTACTTATGTACAAATATGTATGTAAAATGTTAAGTCTGATAACAATCCCAGCAAAATAACACATTACAAAATAATGAGTTGAAAGTACTAAAAAACAGTTCTTCACTACTTACAATTTCACATTTAAACCCATTATTTTAACACGGCGATGTCGTTGGAGGCAAGTATATACCACGTTTTTTTGAAAATAGAGAATCAATAATAAGGGCCTAAATAAGTACTTACTTTTATAGCAATAAATAGGTACTTGATTGTAATAACACAATAATATTATGGACTTAAAGAAGTCGTTCGGTTTTTTTTAAGGAAAAAAAAATCGGTTTGATTATTCTGCAATACGTTAATTTGAAATTTAAAAACCCGTGTAAATCGATAAATCATCACTTTGTTAATGTAATGGTTTGCCGCTTTTGTCTAAATCATTACTACTTATACCCTAATCGTGTTAAACTTAATGAGAATTATAAAAAGTTATGTTTTTGAATGACTTCTTGCAAATTTCGCAACAAGAAATTGTATTGTGTGTGTCTCTAAGCAAATGTCTGAAAATTAAAACTTACGTATCACATTATAAATTAAGTCATTACTAAAACACTTCTTAGTAAGACAGACGATATGTAATAGTCGTTGAAAAATATGTTATTTAGTAAGAGCAAGTAATTAAAGCAATGGACCTTATTGGTTTTCAAGTGTGGGTGTAGGAGGCAGATACTGCTTTCTGCATCCCCCTTTCCTACCTAAGAGCAAGTAATTATCTAGGTTTTGCTGGGATTCTTGTGGTAGATACACAATTTAAAACATGTTTATGCATGGTATGTAGTCGTGTTTATGGTTTCATTTTACGTTTCATTCGATGTTTCAAAGGTATGTTAGTCGAAACAGGCTGTACAACTCGGCTGCGGGTAGAGCATTAGAATAATCGGCGGTTAAGCTGCGGTTATTTAACGATCGACTTCGCTATCTAATAGTAAACAACTGGCAAGATCAACAGCTGTTTGTAGCTTACTAAAATACTGTTGTCATTCTTAAGGCTCTTAAAATCCGGAATTTTGAATTTTATTTTTTTCGTTGGTTGAACAGAGAAAATAATATGAATAGCCAGTGAACTGCATATAGATCGGCTTTAACCCAACAAACAATAAATAACGTTTTTTTCATTTCACTATCTAAAATTTTTCTATATAAAAAAATGTAAAAAGGCTTTAATTAAAGTTTTTATTTATTGAAAATATGTATAAAACAATAGTTAATATTTTTACAAAGTTTTCTTTATCATCTCTGTTCTTACAGTTCTCTAAACTACTTTGCTATACAACTTTAAAACCTAGAGTTCTATTTTTGATAAACTCAATATAAAGTTTTGTAACTTATAAAAACAACTGTAAAAAAGTCCAAAATTTCAATAAGTTTAGCAACACTTAGGAATAATTTAACACCTTTTAAGGGCATTTGAGAACACATTTAGTGATGAGATATTGGATCTCCTCTTTTCAAACAAACAGACGTATGTAATGGCGGTAACAGCTTAAGATAATAAATTGTTAACCCACAATTTAAAATACTCTTACTTATTTCTTGGAACTAATTGATATGGTTTCATATTTATAGCGAAATAAAAATTGTTCTAAAAGTATAATTTATTTAAACTTTTTGCTACTTATAACATTGACATATTTATAAAACCAGTTTTGTATTCATACTTGTACGATTAATACGACACTGTGTTAAATGATTATGTGACAAAAGGTGTGTTTTTTTTAATGACAACAAGTGTTAAAAAATTCTAAAATTTGATTAAATTATTACTTTTAATTTAAATTAACAAACATTTTCTTCATAGTGAGAATTTTTTTCAAGATGAAATTCTAATTTTAGCAGTTTACAGTAAAACATTTACTACGTAATGAATGTTTTCCAATTAATCTGCTAGTTTCTTGTACTAATTTCTTTGTAATAATTCCCCACGAGAATTTTTCTCTTACACAAGACTTCATATATTGAAAGAATTTTGCCTGTAACAACCCATCACCCAGGACAATTTTAGGTTTTAAAATGTTGTTGCGAGTTTATCGGTGACATCCGTGTCACCTGATTTAATCGACGTCAGCAAGATGAAACATTCGTTGCAAAACTTTTAAGTTTGGTGATGAAAGAGGAATGTAGAATGAAAAAGTTTACAATGTTTTATGCAAATCCAATTCTTTTATGTTCTTCTCATTCGCTAAGAAGTTTGCTATAAGGAGTGTAAAAAAAAATTAAAGTTTCGTAAGCCAGGTTTTACTGTGTGAACACAAATATTTCATAGTAGTATAGCTTTAAAATGCACTCAAACTTCGAAGAGAACATCATAACCATCTGTCGCATGTGGCTGTGACTGGTTATCAAGTACAATGAGAATTCTTTTGCCTAGCACCCAACACTCCAACAGTTGATGCAACGAGTGCACCAAACCCTGCGTCTGTGTGATAGACGGACACGTAGTCCCAAAGATTCAACGTGTAGAATAAGTTTAACTGAATAGATTATAGGCCAGCACCTGCCCTTGATGTCATTATCAATGCACCCACTATACATGGATCCATTCAAATGGAGCGTGCTATGTCGTCATTTGACACTCAATTTATAATAATATTTATTTTTTATTGAGTTGCCACACCAAACTAATCACAAAAAAGTCCGATTACAAAATTTAAACTTATTTTGGTTTGTCAAAATTTTTCGAAGAAAAAGAAATTTAAAATGGTTTACAAAAATTTCTTTAAATAATTAATTTTTGAAAATATTCTGTAAAATAAAAGGGTCATCAAAAATGCTTGAAAGGTAACGAATTTATCAATAATTTTTTTTAAGTTCTTACCCTCAAAAACAAATCAAGTAATCCGTTCTTAAATTAAGCCGTAGCGGTTTCTGAAGTAGGGATTTTTTTAAACAAAGCAAAAAATGCTTGATTTAAGAATGAATGTGTCAATATAGTTAATACTGTAGTTAAGCCGAAAAAAGTTTGATTGTACAGTAGACGCTCGGAAATTAGAACTCTCTGTAATTAGAATTTCCAGAAATTAGAATCAGTATTTTCATTACATAAAGCGCTCTAAAATTAGAATCCAAAATTCTAATATCCGAGCTTTTTTTCTTTTTCGTTGTAAACGTTAACAATTAGTTTAACCAAATAGAAAACAAAAAGGGAAATCTTATTTTAGTAGATGTTTAACATATCTTGTTGATGTTTCGAAAATTTAAACTTCAGTTTCTTGTTACATACTTGTGTATGAGGATAAACGTTTTTTTAAGGAAGTGGACTGTAAAAATGCCAAACAAGCATAAGAAAAACACTTTGTCTTTACGAGATAAAGTAAAAATATTGGAGAAAATTGACAAAGGTGTTTAAGGAAAGCGTTTGGCATTGGATTTTAATGTTACTACTTCTGCCATTAGCTATATTAAATCGAATAGAACATCAATTTTGGATGCTGTTGCCAATACCTATCAACACGTATCCAATAAAACTTTACATACTGCCGAATATCCAAAAATGGAAAGCCTTCTTTTTGAGTGGTTCCTTGATCAGCGAGAAAAAAAGGCGACATTGAGGGGAGCTATATTAAAAGGGAAAGCTAAAGCTATATTCAGGCAAGAATATCCCGACAAAGATGAGAACGATTTTCGGGTAAGCGATAGATGGTTTACCAAATTCAAAAAGCGCCATGGAATTCGCTTTCTTAAAGTTGGTGGAGAAATTCTATCCAGCGATACTAATTCAGTTACTCCTTTTATTCATAGACTTCGTGCTAAGATCGCACAAATGGGTCTAGTGGAGTCTCAAATATACAATGTCGACGAAACTGAGCTATTTTTCCGCTGCCTTCCGGACTACACGTATCGAAAGATGGAATTAAGATGCATTGGAGACTGAACCTATTCATATATTTAATAACGAAAGCCTATCATCTGACTTGGATGAAGATATTGATGTGGAAGTCCAACCTAATATTTCGTATTCCGAAGCTACTAAAAGCGTAAATAATTTAATACAGTGGTGCAAAAGCCATGAATCATTTTCCAGTAAGTACTTGACGCATCTTTTAGATCTTCGTAATGATATTGTTTTGTCGGAATTACAAAAATCCAAGAGACAAACTAACATTACCGATTATATGATTAACAAAGACTGACAGAGATTTCACAATATGTACATACATACATAATATGTATTTTGACTGTTTAAGAAAATTTAATTTTTAATATGAAATTAACTAAACCTGAGTGAGAATTCACAATTATATTTATTTGAACTTATTAAAAACATGTTCTTTTTAAAATGAGTTTTATGTATGCTAGTATGTATAAATACTATACTAAAGTCATGCTAAGGTGTGTAAATGAACTGAATTATTATTTTTTGTTGTTAAGTTTTTTACAGTTTTTATGTTAAATAAACTAAAATAAAATGCAAACTCCGCTTTCTTTATATTTTTAAGGTCCAGTTCACCTAAATTTTTGCATAAAAAAACCGTCCAGAATTTAAAATAATTCGAAAATTCGAACTGCCCTAAAAACAAAGTGGTTCTAATTTCCGAGCGTCTACTGTACAAGTTTTTAGCGTAATTTAAGTTCAAAACCGTGCTTGGCGGAAGCTTAGTACAAGATTCATTCAAGCATAAACGAGATTAACTTAATCAAATAATGCTCCTGTTTTAAGAAATCGTAATTTGGTTTGATTGTTGCATAGTGCAGTATTTTCATTACTTACGCTTTGACATTTATTCGGCGATACGTTTTATTAAAACTAAAAAAGAAAAATAACGGACAAAGCATGAAACGTAAGTTAACCCGTAAACTGCTGCAGCGTTATTGTCATTATTATTTATAGCTAAAGTATGATAAACAAAATGAGAATTTTAAAAACATTTAAAATTTTATAGAGTTGTTATCTAAGCAAATGTGTAAAAAATATAAGTGTTTAATTTGAGAGATATAAGACTTCATTTAAAAAGTTAATTCTAATTTTAATAGTATTGTACTTGATTCTGTAAAACAAGCCGGTTTTGTACTTGTGTTAGGAAAATCAGAAACAAATCGTACTTGAATTTTTAAGCATAATTTTGGCTAAACTTAAGAATTAAATTCTTTTATTTAGAACTTAAATTATTTTCTGTGTATTAATATCATAAATGTAAAATAAATTAAATGATTATAAACATTGATTGTAAAAACAATTATCTGTTCTTATCGCTACCTAACTGGTGGCTAGAGCAGGACAAAAATAGTGATATAAATGAAAGATAATAACAAACAAAAGTAAAAGGGTTGCTGTTTGGTTAAAAATTTCAATCTAACTCATTGTGGTATAATATATAGGAAAAAGTAAAAACTAAAAAGTAGTTACCGAATTCAATTAACTTAAGTCCCGGAAGTTAAATAGATGATATTTACAACCAACATTTAACCACCGATCAGAGAGTGCTGATGATAAAATCGTAGCTGGTTTCCAAAATGCATTCCACTCGGCTTGTGTCGGTAAGAATATAATTTTTCAAGATTTATTTGGACCTTGGATCACGTAAAAAAAAACGAATAAATTTTAATAAAGCTTGCCACACGGGTCGATAAATGCAGGAGTTAGCACATAGGATACTGGGACCTTTTAAAGACGGATGCAATATTTGTAAAAAGTAGTACATGCTAGTAGTAGTAAAAGTGTTACAAATGTAAAGTAAAACATATAACCAATAAAAATATATTGTTAAGACTATAATGAGGGCCGAGTTTAAATTGTTTCAAATATCGTGGAAAGTTTTTTCACTTTTTTAAGTTAGCTTTATTTGTCATTTTAGTTGCAACAGCTCTTAACCAAGAAATTTACTTTAATCAAAATGTTTCTTAAAAACCAATTAAACAATTTTCAATATGACAACAAAATCTACACTATTCGTGCAATTATAATACAAGATTATCATGCTTTTGGTTGATTTAGAAATCTAAATAACTCTAACTCTCTTTTGCAAACAATTATCTTTTAATTATACTTTACATTGCTTTAATCCGTTCACACACAAACACTACCAGATGGTTAAATCCATTTTTGCAGCAAACATGAAAACATTAATTTACCATCATTGGATGGATTCATCATCATTAGCTCAGCTTTCATCAAATACTTGCACTACATTAGGAATATTTATGTAAGTCTCTTTTCAAGCCTGAGAATATTTCTTCTAGCCACTTTTGTGATGGGAATATATTTTATTCTTTAAATCTTTTGCATGCGAAACGTTGTAGTATATTTTTACACTTTTGGTTTTGGCGAAAGATGGCACAACGGAGAGTATCTTTTACATGTTCAAGATGATAACAATAAGGAACGGTGAAATAATATATAAACCGCAAAATAAATTCCTCCTAAAGAATTTGTTTTGTTTGTTTTTAGTTAAAGTATGTGTATCAGATTTTAATAATACAGCCAGCCGACTTCCGTTAAAAAGAAATAAATATGTTGAAATTTAATACATTTTCAAGCTTAAGGAAGTAGAAAAACCATTTCTATGAATTGCTAGCTAGAATCTAATGAGGAAGATTCTAAAGCTGTGCGAGAGATTAATAAAGGTTAAAATAATATACTTATTTGTAATAAAAACAACGAATATGGAATTTGTTTTCGTAATGTTTTATGTTCGTTTGTTTATTGCAATCACTACAGTAAATGCTATCTCTACTCATAATAAGATTGTAAAAAAGCTGTGCCAGTATATCGAATATTTTTTTGAAAAATTTTAAGGCGGTGTATATAGTCAATGATCTGGAATGCAAAATATCACTTTATAAAAATTTTCTCTGTCTATATGTCTATTTCCCTAAACTCAAATGGCTTAAAAAATACTGGATGGATTTTTTTTAAATTTGGTATGGGGGTTCTTAAATAGTTGGGTTAACATATGGACATTTCCATGAATATGTCAACCACGACTGTAAAAATAAAAACTCTTGAAAGTTTTTCAATATCAGTTTACTATGCGCAGGTATTAAGAGCTTATTTAATTCTTTTAAGAGCAATAATAAGAGTTTAATCTGATTATCTCTTTGACTTATTTTAAAGAATTGCAATCAACTATTTTCTTTTAGCGACTAAATTGTAAAAATAAGTTGTAATTGTAAATATGATTTAAAATTAAGGTTATAACAACAATTAACAAGAACCATAAGAAAAAAGAAAATATAGAGTCCAATTAGCGGTATGTTTTTTGATTTCTCTTGGATGTTATTTTAATGTCACGTACGTAGTACGAAAACATTATTTGTCTCCGTCATTCGAATTTGAACAGTCGCAAGAGCATCTAATTTAGAATTTAACTTTTTTTCTTAACATAATAAAAATTTTATAACTAAATTTTATACTATTTATTAGAGAAAAATCTGTCACGTACGATATGTCACGAACGATATTAAATTGAATTTATTATAAAATCATTTAAAGATTATTTTCAATTATGTATGATGGATTTTAAATGAAAAATATTTGGTTTAGTGTAAGAAATTAAAAAAAGAAAAAATACCTCCCAAGATTCGCAGATTTTTTCATATTTCCATATACATATACCTCAAAATCACTTCTGTTTTATGTCACGTACGATATAGTCTTGTTTTTCTGGATATGTTAGACAACAATGATTCGAATAAATATAATAAATTTTGTTTTTGAATAAAGAGCCCCTTTGAATGAAACACAAAGATCTAACTTTGTTTCAGTTACTCTAACTTTTAAAAAAATTACTCCACTTTATAGGAGTACAAATGTCACGTACGATGACATGGAAATGCCTATATACGGTATTTTTGGTCTTGAGATAATATTCCATTTTTTTTATAAAAAACCGAGAAATAGCAAAGAAAATTTTATTTAAATTTGTTTTAGAAATAAATGTATACACGGACATGACAGAGCAATATAGAAGAAATTACATTTCGATGCCTTACTTCCTCAACCTTGTAACTTAAAAAAATATGGTTTTGAATTTTTCATATCAAATGATTGCTATTTTTCTGTTCCATTACTGCAACAACTTATATTATTACTAATAATATACATAAATGTAAGCAATTCCTTAATATTTGTATTTAAACCTTTAACTAAACACCGAAGTATAAAAAGATGAACCGTTTGTTTTCTCTCCTCTGAAAAAATGTATTTTTTAAGATACGAGGTTGAGGAAGTAAGGCATCGATTTATAACAATAATCTATTAATTAACACTAACAATAATATGAGAATTTAACTAATACAATACAAACATATTGTTGGGGTCAAGATCGGGCTCAATTATTACTCAACATAATTAAAGGGTGTCTCAGTAAGAATGCATTTTTTCATTTTAAAAGAAAGACATGTATTTTTGGACTTTTTCATTGGGTTTTAAAAAAGACATGTTCCGATTAAGTATTAAATAAAATATCCATCGAATGGTCGCCACTGCTCTGATGACAGGCTATTATTTTTTTTCAATAAAATTTTTCATGACTTTTTTGCAGAGATGTGTTGGTATTTTATTGATTATGCGTTGTATCTCGGGTTTGGTTTTTTTTCATAAAACCGAGATTTTACAAAACCCCAAAGAAAAAAAATCGGACTTCATTAAATCGCATGGATCTTGATGACCAGTTGACATGGGAATTTCTTGAGATAATTTATTCTGGAAATCATTGCTGCAATAAATAGATTATTTTATGCGGGGTATGACAGGTGGCGCGGTCTTGCTGAAACAACATGCCGTTCAGATTTATGCCTTACAATTGAGGCCACAGTCACTCCTGTAACGAATGCTGTCAGTCACAATTACTGCCATTACGGCCTCATCATCAAAAACCTAAGGATAATCACGCTGCCAAAATCCAAAATCCACATCAGACAGTTGCACGTTGTGAGTGCATTTGTTTCTCAGTGACTGCACTAGGATTTTCTAAGGCCTAAAATCCACAATTATGAGTATTCACGAAGATATTAAGATGAAAATACGCTTCATCTGAGAAAAAGTCTTTTTCGAAAAATTGTCATTGACTTGACTTTGCTTCATTAACTATTAAACGAAATGCCGTCGCTTTTTATAATCTGTTGGTGTGAGTTCCTGAAGATGAACTTTGTACGTATGAAGGTCTTCAAGAAATCTAAAGTTGTTGATGACGGGTCGATTTGATGTTTTCGGTTACACGTGAGTTTGCAACAGCAATGTTTTCCTACTGTCCATAGCCAATACAATTTCTAAAATTTTTTTTACCGCTCTTAGAATGCTTGAGAAATTGGGTGCACTTCCTTGACTAAAAATTTTGCGAAGCTTGCGAGCAGTCTAAGTAGAACTCTCCAAATTTTTATAAGAGGTTTTCACAATCATAACGCGTTGTTCTTAATAATCGGAATAAACACATGTGTCAGTTGTCAAATTTCGGAGTTGCCAAATACAAAAACTATGACTCTTTATTTAAAAAATGTATATTTAAAGATTTTATTATTTAGGAGAAGCTAAATTATTCAGAATTGATTTTATAGTCAAAAGGAGCTATATTATCAAAATCAATTTTTTTGTACTAAAAGAATAATAAAATTAAATTAAAAAACACAATTAAAAATAACTTAAATACTTCCCCGTTACTTAATTTATATATTATATTTATTGTCGTATTCATAAAAAACATTTAAGGTTTTTCTAAGGCTTTTTTTGACAGATGTTGTACAAAAATTTGTCAAATAAGTCTTAGAAAAACCTAAAAAATATCTTTTATGAATACGGCATATATACTTTAAGCAATTTAAGGTTTTCAAACACAAAAGAAAAACATTGTTGAGTTTAAAAAATTTCAATAATTTTTTTTATATTACTTTTAGTTTATTTAAAAAAACGTAATTTATTTACCGCTTCCAACAAAAAAAGAATTGCTCTTGAACGTTTCTCTACTTCCTTGTTCCAAAAATAATTTTAAAAACAATTGACCTTAACAACGAATCTTTCTAAAGATGTTGACTGCTATTTAGGAAAAATAATATCAATAAATCTATCTATCTATCTATATATATAAAAGTGAAACTCTGTGTGTGTGTGTGTGTGTGTGTGTGTGTTAGCTATAGACTCCGAAACTACAAAACCGATCGGGCTCAAACTTTGGTAAGTTGTTGTACACATACCAGGGAGTGTTTATGGATGAAAAAAAGTGGGCGGAGCCACGCCCATAAAAAATTAAATATCAGTTTTAGCTACTTGCACTTGACCGATTTTTCTGAAACTTTGCACACATATCGAGCTGTCATGACTAAATAATTTCGTGATAAGAAAAGTGGGCGGGGCCACGCCCCTAAAAAAATTTTAATTTTGAGGTACTTGCACTGGACCGATTTTTCTGAAACTTTGCACACATATTGAGCTGTCATGGGTTTATAATTTCGTGATTGAAAAAGTGGGCGGGGCCACGCCCATGAAAAATTAGTTATCAGTTTTAGCTACTTGCACTGGACCGAATTTTCTCAAACTTTGCAAACATACTGAGCTATTATGGCTTTACACTTTCATCCTTAGAAAAGTGGGCAGTGCCACGCCCATTAAAAAATAGGTATCATTTTGAGGTACTTGCACTGGACCGATTTTTCTGAAACTTTGCACACATATTGAGTTGTCATGACTATGCAGTTTCGTATTTAGAAAAGTGGGCAGTGCCACGCCCATTAAAAAATAGGTATCATTTTGAGGTACTTGCACTGGACCGATTTTTCTGAAACTTTGCACACTTATTGAGCTGTCATGACTATATAGTTTCGTAATTAGAAAAGTGGGCAGTGCCACGCTCATAAAGAAAAAGTTATAGTTTTTAGCCTTGCACTTGATATTCGATTAAAATTTAGAATGCGATTTAAATTCATGAAGGGGCGTAGCAACGCGCGCCGGGATTGGCTAGTTGTATATAAAACTAATTTAGATTAATATCATTCTTTTATTAATATTTTTAACAATAAAGACTAACAAAATCAATGAAAATAAAAAACTCAAGTGTTCAAATACAATTATTATTCTAAGCGATTTTGATGAATGTCTTTAATGGCCGCGAAATTTTCGTTTGAAGTTGTTCATATTGTTTAAAAAATTTATGAATAATATTTACTATTATTTGCAAAAGCCGTGTTTTTTTTTTGGTATATTGATATTTAGTTTTATATATTATGAACAGGTTGGTAATTTCAAAAGATAGAGTTTATTTCTGACAGTGTGTCATAATATTTTTAGACAAAGATAATAATTCTTAAAATATTGTACAAGGTGGCGCAAAAATAACCTTCCGATGTTTTTTGGCTATAATTAAAAAAAAAAAGAAAAACTTTGATTCTTCTTGTGGAGTATTTTTATTTGGTCTTTTAATTTTTATACCCTTCACACAGTGAAAAAGGGTATATATAGGTTTGTCATTCCGTGTGAAATTTCTACAATTTTGATTTCCGACCCCATAAAGTATATATTTTCTGAAAGCTTATGAATAGGGGAGTCGATTAAGCCCTGTCAGTCTGTCCGTCTGTCCGTCTGACCGTCTGTCCGTGTGTATGTTGAAATCAACTTTTTGAAGCCCCCCGACATCGCTTGGACTCGGGTGAGGTATTAAAATATCAGAAATATTCGGGAGTAGATCGGTATTGAAAATCAGAAACATCGGTACATAAACAACTGAGATATGAGCAAAAACCCACGACCACCTCGATTTTTTTTTCACAAAAACAACATTACAACAACAACATACATACATACAAACGTGTATACTGGTTAGAGAAAACGTGGCATTGAATCCCAGCTGAGCCAAAAAAAAAAAATTTTTTTATTTTTTTTTTATATTTTTTTTTTAAATTTTCTTTTTTTTTTTTTTTTTATTGTTTGTTTAATATATTATTTATATTTTTATTATTATTTTTTTTTTAATTTTTTTTTAATATTTTTTTTTTATTTTTTTTGTTTTATATTTATTATATATATTTTAATTATTTTTTAAAAATTTTTTTTTTTTAAATTTTTTTTTTAATTTTTTTTTTAAATTTTTTTTTTTTAATTTTTTTTTTAATTTTTTTTTATTTTTTTTTTTTAACATACATACGTAAATTTATTATTTAACATTGGGATGTTTTTATATATGTATGGTTTTTATATGTATGTACGTATATCATATGGAATGGTGATACAAACTACTGTTATTGCATGACTACACGGTGTGAAGGGTATATAAGATTCGGCACGGCCGAATATAGCGCTCTTACTTGTTTTTACATCAAGTCGAGAATACGATGTCATGTAAATGGCCGCCGCCACAGTTGATTGTCATTTGAGCCCTTTTTATGGCATTTTCCATCACTATGGCCAAAACTTCCGGCGATAGGTCCTCACATTCTTGACGGATATTGTCTTTAAGAGCTGCAAGAGTCTGAGGCTTGTTGACATAAACCCGCGACTTCAAAAAGCCCCACAAAAAGAAGTCTGGAGCGGTCCAATCAGGCGATCTTGCTGGCCAGTTTAAATCGCCAAAACGGGAGATTAGGCGCCCGGGAAATGCATCCTTCAGCATATCGGTTGTGGCACGTGCAGTGTGTGCTGTTGCACCGTCCTGTTGGAACCACATGTTTTCCAATCCCAATTCATCAAGTTGCGGCAAAAAGAACTCGTTGATCATTGCTCTGTAGCGCTCACCATTCACAGTAACCGTTTGGCCCGCGACGTCTTCGAAGAAAAAAGGTCCGATGACTCCTCCAGCGAAAACAGCACACCATACAGTAACTTTGAGCGGGTGTAATGGCTCTTCGTGGGTAACACGCGGATTTTCAGTGCCCCAGAAGCGTAAATTTTGCTTATTTACGTACCCGCTAAGATGGAAATGGGCCTCATCACTCATGATTATTTTTGATGAAAAATCATCTTCCTCTTGGTGGTGATTCAGGATGGCTTGAGCGTATGTTAGACGCGATTGGCGGTCAGCAGCTAACAGCTGATGCACCGTCTGGACTTTGTACGGAAACATCTTCAAATCTTGTACCAAAATTGCTGTAAAGACTGTCGACTGATAGCCATTTGCGTGGCACGTCGTCTGGTCGATGTCGACGGCGCTTCCATGACATCCTCGGCTACAGCAGAAATATTCTCTGCAGAACGGCTACTCCGGGGTCTGCCACTCCTGGCAGCATCTCGTGTTGTGCCAGTCTCTTCGAGGCGAGCGGCTAAACGTCGCAGTGTTTCACCAGTAGGCGTTGGACGGCTAGGAAATCTGCGACGAAATTCACGTTGTGCCAAAGTCACCGGCCGATTATTGGTCAAATAAATAGTCACCAATATTCCGCGTTCTGGAGCAGTGTAGCGTAACATTGTTTATTAACGTGTATTTTGCATGTGTTTACTACACAAATGTCAAAACAGAACTGACATTAGGGGCCAATTGCAAAATTTGTAGCATTTTCTGATAGGAGGATTTCTTTTGCGCCACCTTGTATATAAGTATAAAATTTAATAAAAGCATTGAAACATAAAATTATAATTATAAAATAAAATAATGTTGTATAAAGAAAACACACAAAATACGCCTCCTTTGGGTAGAGTTCGTTATAACTTAATTATGTAGAAAAAAACGTAAATTAATTAGAATCTAAAATTCTAGAATTCGAATTCCCTTAAAATAAGAGGAGCTAATTCCAATTAAAAAATGCTAATCATGAATGATGGTCTTAAAAATACATTTCATTTGGCTAGTGACGGGAAACTATAGTTGCGGGGGTACCTTTGTCCCTTCTCGTATGCCTTTAAGATTTGGTTGTTATGTACAGTTTGTGCTTACAGCTTACACTTAAAATGTAGTATTTCTAAAGATTTTGGAAAAATAACAATTACTTTGTATGGGAGGTATCCGTATTCCATCTAGATTCGAAGATTTCGTTAAAATTTTCCGCTTATCCTAAGAGATATTCACGTTAAATTTAGTAAACCTCACAATTTTAGTTGTGGGTATGTAAATTGATGCCACTGTGAGTCCACAGAGTCTGGCCTCCTCAATTGCAACCACATTAATTATCAATACATCTTAAACTTCTAAACTAATAAAAAAAATTATTAAACAAGAAGAAAAACCGTTGAAAACATTGTAATATTAAAATTTATCATAACATGATTGCTTCTCAATTATAGTATTGTTGCACCTAATTTTTTAAAATATTATAAAATAAGTAAAATTTTGATTGCAAATAAATTGAATGTTATTTTTGTAATATATCATATTATGTTATTTTGTTATAATTTTCTGAATCATATTATTTTTCCGGATAATCATACTAAAGTTTTCAATAAAATTAAACATTTTATCTATACTTTCAATAAGACTGTAAAAAAAACTTTTTTATTTTTTAAACATTTTAATGACGGTGTATACAGCAAACACCATTTTTTGGAATTTCGTCCGACTGTCTTTCGGTTTGTCCTCCTGAACTAAGTTGACTCAAAAACTAATAAAATTTCATAACGAGCTACTTTGAGACCTGTGTTAACACATAGAGTGTTTATATAGACAAAAACTTTTTTCTTTCAGTAAATAAAAAAATAGCAAATAAATTAGTGTAATAAATATGTACTAAAGAATTAAATATCAAATAAATTTTTTCACTTAAAAGTAATAACTTTGTATATATAACCTTGATATTAATAATACACATAATTTAATAATTTGTAAAACTAATTTGTGTACTATGGAAAAAAACCTTTAAATGATTTCTTCAATTAAACTCTATTAAGCCCACACACTCACAGTGTATCTTCTTTTTAAACATTTTTTAAATCTCAATATAATGATTCATAAATTGTACTTTTAATATTTGTTTGTTAAAAAAGGTTGCTCATTTCTTTATCATATTTTTCTTTTGTAAAATTTTCTGGTTCTTTATTCTCATTTAAATAGGATTACAACAAATCATATGAAAAATGTCTTCTTTTCTTTTGTATTCCTTTTCTACTGTGAAAATTATGTCAAATTGTTGTACTTAAAATGTAAGAGAGATAAATACAGACAACAAGTAAGATCTTGGACATGAAACCATTGTCCAAATAAAGTAATTTAAAAAAAAATTCAGACATAATACCAAGTCAAACAACAAAACTTACGTCTGAATTACAAAAATGTACTCAAGTATTTATAACCCGATTAAAAGTTCATTTAAAAAATAAAAAAAATTAATAATGAAATGCTATAATGCCTGTCTAATTGTATAGAGTACGACAGACATACAGACGTCTTTATGTTGGAAAAAAAATATTATATTGAATACAAATTGTATTTTCATACAATGCATTTGCAATACAATAGTAGAAATTAAATTATAACTGAGAATGCTTGTTTTGTTGGACTTTGTTATTCATTGTTGTGGTTGCAACTTAATACAATAAAGGTATTCACGTCACTGTTTTTAGTCGGGTGAAAATGCAAAATTTTATTTAAATATTGCTTAACAAACTTGTAGAACATAACTACATAATTACTTTTACTCTTTGTACTGTACTGTATTGTCAATTTTAGGAAAATAACGTCACGCAATCTGTATTACTATTGGCTAATAGTTTTCAGCTGTCAAACTACTATGTTTATGTGTAAAAGTAACGGTGGGACAATTTATTATTATTCTCTACAAATTATTTATTTAATTATTGTAAATTCATTAAAAAAAATTTCTAATAATATTTTTTATATCAAGTTGTTATTTTAATTAATTTTCTCTTTCGTTTGTTTATATTTTAAGATATTTCGGCATTTAATAAAATACATTCTACATTTAAAAAAAAAGTTTTTTCACTTCTTCACTTGCTTTAATTTCCTTTGCTTCTGACAAATGCTTTTTAATATATCCGCTATTAAGCAGCAATTTTTCGCCATTTTATTTCAAAAAAATCACACGATCTAAGGGTTTTTATTAAGGAGTTTGAATATGTCGATTCCTCTAGATCGTTAGCTGCAAGATTTGAGTTTACATTTTTTAACTTGTGGCAAATATATCCGGCTAAGTTCTCTAAACCGTCATACTTCAGGTTTTCTAACTCGGTTTTCTTACTTTCTTTTTTTATGTCTTCTTGAATTTCAGTATTAATACTCTTAAGTATAGATCCTGAAGAAACCACAATGAAAATTAAATACTATTGTTTTAATTGTATGTTGAAAGTTACCTGTTAAAGAGTCATATACTTCTAAATCGGGCGTATTGTGAGCCTCCATATTTGCGTTGTTACCTAAAATGCCTTCGTTGTACCCCAAAATATATGACCGAAGCCTATATTTAAATTCTAGACGGTCGGGGTGATCGTGAAGCTCGCCTTTCGATCCAATTATACAAAAAAAATTCCAAAACATCATGATTTAGGCGATACGGTAAAATGTATTCAATATTATATCTGTTTTTCAATTCAATATGCAGCATTTTTAAAGCGTTGATTGATTGAACGATGCCTGTGAAATAACATGTTAATCAAACATTTTTAAAATATAATATAATATTATACCTTTTTGAAGTGGTAACGGAGTTTTTTTTCCAATAACACGGATTTCTAACATCATTTGCGACATATTATTTAAGATCTCATTTTGTATGTCTAGTGCTAAGCCATATGCGTGAAGTCGCTCTCTTGCATCTTGTCTTGGAACTCTTGAATTCAAAACATCAAACCAGTCATTTATCTAGTAACGGAAAATCACAAAAATAATTTTGCTATTATTTAAAAAAATAAATCATTACCAGATTAAACAATTCACTACATTTGTTTCAATTTTGATTCCTTAAATATCCTAAACTGGCAGCTCTCGTAATAGATTTTTAGCATTTTTAAGTTTCAATCGATTGCAAAACTTTACCCAAGACTTCCTTTGCGCTGCATCTTTCGGGAAACTGTAAAACGATACAGCTACAGGAAAAAGTATTAGCATTACATTGAAAATACCCATAATTATAATTTTTTTTACGAAAATTCTCACTTGTTTTTTGCTATTACTTTGATTGAATTTGCCCACTGTACACTTCATGTTTATGTTTTATTACTTTTTAATTATTCTTTTATTAGAACTTTTTAACACATTTCAATTAAATTTTATATAATTATATTCTTTTATGTTGTTTTTTGTTAAATTTAAGGCGATAATCGTTCTATTTTGTAAGGTCCGATGTAAATTTGTTTTAAACTGTCAAAGTAATTTTGATTGCTGGGTTGCCAACTCTCATAAAATACATACATTTTTTGCAAGAAATTGTAATTTTTAAATATGAAATAGACTTGGCATCTATTAATATGGAATTACTACGTCACCTAACGGGAAATCTTGCGCACCGCTTAATCATTCTTGATTTTTTCTTTATTAATTTGTATCAACAAACTGAATTCATCATACGTTTAATAGAGGGTGTCCCAGTTTGTCATTATAAAATAAAAACATGTATTTTCTAAGATAGTTGTGATGTTTTTTTTGAATTTTAAAGAAGATATGTTCCGATTAAGTTAGAATAAAATATCCGTTAAATCACTCCCAGGGTTCAGACAGGACATCCTCTTCTCATGAAATTTTTCATGAATTTTTTACAGAGCTGTGTCTATATTTCAACGATGATGTGTTGGATTTCGGACTTGAGCTCTGAAAATTATTAATAATTATGAAAATATAATAATATAATTCAGGGTATTCACATAATATAGTGTTTATTTATACCCACAACAAAAAGGTGCTTTAATTAAAGAACTTTCATTGAATTTAAAATTTTTCTATTTAAATTTTTTTAAAAACGTTTAAACTCTGGAAGAAACGTCACCCAAAAACATTAAACTAGTGTCGCAGTCAAGTAGACAAAATTTAAAGTCTATAACATTTACAGTTCAGCAGATACGCCATTAAATATATTATCTTTGTATGTGAAGTGCTATGCCCTCTAATCTGATCCTATCTAATATTTAAAATGAGTTGTACAGTTTTTCTCAAAATGTCAGGACTAAAAACTCTAACATTCATAGTTTCTAAAATATGTCATACAATGAGTTTTTGTATGGGAGGTATGATTTTCCCTGCTCCGATCATATCGTTTTTTGGCTGGCGTAAGACAAATAAGATAAAAGTAAAACACACATATTTTTGAGACTATAAATGTAATAGTTTTCTAGATATCTAATTAAATGTATTTTATTTATATTAGGTGTGCCACGCCCACTGTTGTTTTCCAGCTCACCTTAAGCTCAACTATGGAAGTTATTTTAATATCCCACACAAGTTTTAAATACTTGTAGCATACAGTACTCTGGACATGCGACAATAACTTTTAATTTTGTATGGGAGGCGCCACGCCCACTTAAAATTTTAAACATTTCCATAATAACCATTTTCGAAAGAGAAAAAAAGTAGCAAAATCGATTCAGCCGTTGTATAGTGATGCGCTTAGTAATGGACATCATTTAATTTTTGTTTAAATAGAAAAAATTATTATTAAAAAAATTGACCAAATCAATTTCCGTAAAAACTTAAATTGAATTACAAGAAATACTAAGAAAAAAATAATTGTCAAATCGGTTCAGCCGTTCTTTGATTTTAGATAAGTTAAAAAAAGTTGGGATAAAGGTAGGTGTGGTGTTTTTGAAAACAACCCAAGTTGGGTTGTGACAAACATTTTGAAAAAGAAATCAGCAAATATACAATAGAAGAATTACAATAAATTAAAAACTCTTAAAACAACTCTCGTATCCAAAGTTTGTTCAGGTGTTTGCAAAAATGTCACAGAGAATTGTAATTTTAAAACAAAGGACACATGTAATAGTTATTTACAATATTTAAAACTATAACTACATTTCAAAATAGTTATCATACTGTAACATCTATTCAGAAAATAAAAAATTATATAAATCGAACTCAAACTAAAAACATGTCATTTGCAAACACACATGTCAAAGTGTTAATTGCCAACCATTGAACACTTGCAAAATATACAATGTCTAATGATAAAAAAAAATGATCTTGTTAATTTTATGCCAGATTTATTTCACCATATTTTCCACTATAAATCATAGAAAAAAATATTGAGACTACATGTCGCTGTCTTTAGGCAAAACTGTTGTTGCATCAAGCTGTGACTTGAAGTTTTGGGTGGTGGCAGTGTGATCATGTTTATTAAACATTTATCTTTAAAAATACTGTTTGAAATTATGATCGGCAATAAATACCAGTTGTTTTCTTTAATAAATATAATGGCAATTGTCATATTTTACACAATAAATTTAAAATTGAAAAGCAAGAAAAAGTTTTTTATATATTTTTTTTTTATTTTATCTATATATATAAAAGTGAAACTCTGTGTGTGTGTGTGTGTGTGTGTGTGTGTGTGTGTGTGTGTGTGTGTGTGTGTGTGTGTGTGTGTGTGTGTGTGTTAGCTATAGACTCCGAAACTGTAAAACCGATCGGGCTCAAACTTTGGTAAGTTGTTGTACACATACCAGGGAGTGTTTATGGGTGGAAAAAAGTGGGCGGGGCCACGCCCATAAAAATTAGTTATCATTTTTAGCTACTTGCACTTGACCGATTTTTGTGAAACTTTGCACACATATCGAGCTGTCATGACTAAATAATTTCGTGATAAGAAAAGTGGGCGGGCCACGCCCCTAAAAAAGTTTTAATTTTGAGGTACTTGCACTGGACCAATTTTTATGAAACTTTGCACACGTATTGGGCTGTCATGACTTTATGATTTCGTGATTAGAAAAGTGGGCAGGGCCACGCCCATAAAAAAAGTTATAAGTTTGAGGTACTTGCACTGGACCGATTTTCCTAAAACTTTGCACACACACTAAGCTGTCATGACTTAACAATTTCGTTATTAGAAAAGTGGGCAGTGCCACGCCCATAAAAAAAGTTATCATTTTGAGGTACTTGCACTGGACCGATTTTTCTGAAACTTTGCACACATATTGAGCTGTTATGACTTTACAGTTTCGTTTTTAGAAAAGTGGGCAGGGCCACGCCAAAAAAAAAATTATAATTTTTAGGTTTCTGCACTTGATATTCAATAAAAATTCTGAATGCATTTTGATTCATTAAGGGGCGTAGCAACGCGCGCCGGGTTTGGCTAGTTATTAATAATCATGAAATTACATTAAATTTTATAACAAAAAAAAAACTGGCCTTTTGAAATTTTCGTGGGAATTTAAACAATAAACTGTTTAGACTAGACTATCTATTATAAAGTTTAACAAGTGCTATTCATTACAATTGATTGACTTTTTTATTTGCAATTTCTTTCTGATGTTGTTTGCTTTAAAGTGACAATTTTTGAATGACATTGTTAAAAGACACTATTGTTGGTCACTTAATAATAGACGATATTTAAATATTAAAATATCATGCAACGAAAGAAAAGACAAATTTAATAACATAAATTTACAAATATTTTGTATTGTATGTTCTAATAATAAGGGCATTCACTGTAATTGCTTAAGATTCATCAATTAGTAGGTGTTGTTTTTTTTGTAATTAAGCTGCTTGGTACAATTGAGTGAGTTCACGAAATAAACATATTAGTGCTACAGAGACTTTTAATAGCTTTACAGTTTTTTAATAAAAAAAAAAATTATCAGTACTGTTACTGGAGCTGTAGCTGCTATAATCATATTAGCGCTGCAGAGAGTAGTGTGAAAGCAATGACTTTACTTTTACATTTGGTGAAGACCAGTGAACGTAGAGGCTGGTGCAGATTTTTTTTAATAATGATACTTAATTGTTACTGGTTGGATTTCCAGAGCTGGTCTTTGAAAATTTTAAAACATCGTTCGATATTAACCTCCATTAATAAGCACTTGTCTTAGTCCAAATTTTGCAGATTTAATTGTTGAGGTATCGACTTAAAAAGAAAACGACTTTATTGCTAACTTGTCTGTGCGAAAGGTAGCCTCTTTATGTAATTACAGTAGACTCGCGGTAACGTGAACTATTAAAAACCGAGCGTGTTCACGTTTGCGAAGTTGTTCATGTTAACGAAGGTGTAACTCTTTAAAATTTCCAAATAAATTAGACATGTGATTTAACTCAAATTCATATATTTTTTTGTATTTTGGATTGTTATGTACATATGGTTTGTAAGGAAAAAAAAGTACTTAAAAATTAAATAAAAAAATGTGTTACCCCTTTTTTTGTTCTTGTTCAAACAGTGTTGTCAGAACATTTGTTCGAACAACGATGTCTGATATTAAAAGGCGTTTTGAATATGAAAGAAAGAGACGACACATAAAAATTGCCGCAAAATATACTTTATACGTTTTAACCATATCAAAGATCATGAATAATTTTTTGACAATTGTTCTGCCGACGTTTTGTTCTAGTCTGGACAAATCGATGACTCGTCTAGACGTAAAGTAAAGTAATAAAAATGTTCAGGCAGCATTTTGCTATTGTTTTTTTTTCAAGACGTTTCCAAGTTGAATTTAAATAGCCAATAGTGTCCATTATTAGTAAAAAAAAAAACTTTCACAAATTGCAGCTGTATTCTATTAGAATTTGGAGCTATTGTAGTCCACAGGAGATTCAGAATTTCTAAAAGAGCGAGGATTTTTTGCCTTTTCAATCAGAAGAAGTTTAACTTTAGAATTTTGGTAGTTTTTGTGATATTTTTCACGAAAACGCACAAAGCAGCACGCACTACACTAGACCTGTGCAATCATTTATGGGGATACCCCTTTTTATGAAAACGATTTGCATAACCGACAAATTTGTTCACGTTATAAGGCTTTCTCCCTGTGTTCACGCTACAGAGTAGTCAGTGTAAAAAAAAATTATGTTCATCTTATCCGGTGTTCACGTAAGGCAGTGTTTTTGTTACCGCGAGTCTACTGTATTCAGGTTATTATATATCTGTGTTGCAAATTTCATTTAAACTATTCAGTAATTTTTCGCGTGATTGAATTAAAAAAAATTAAAACATTTAAACGTACAAACATTTATATCTGTATATAAATAAATCAATGCCACTTTTCGTTGTAATTTTAAAACTCAAGAACGGGCTCTCCTATCCGAACGAAATGTTTAGGCTTTGTTCGATCTATTTAGTAGATGGTTTATGTAAAGTTTTCACATAATCCGTCGAGAGGTTTACGGGTAAAATCGGTAACTTAGTATCTCCGGGCTTAATATAGATATCACAAAAATTCAGGAAGGACCAAACCCAGCAAAAATTACTGCATACCTGGAAGCAGGTTTGTAAGGGAGAGATAAATGTACTCTCCTTTCCCAACCTGCTTTAGGAAGGCATGATTTTTATATGAGATGTCCCACTTGGTAGGGCTCTTTGATGCTCTAATTATTTGCTATTTTCACACATGGTTAATGCAGTAATATCATATATATTTTATGTGTTTTTAAGAACTACAGTAAAGAGAGGTAATCATTCGCTTACATTCCTGCATCCTCGTAAGCGAGAGAAGTTGCGGAAAGATAGGCGGAAAAAAATATTTAAATGAACCAAAAATATTGTTTATCCAAATGTTTAAGATTCAGTTTGAAAATAGCAAGCAATTAATTAATTAATTTTTTTTTTTTGAATTTGATGTTTCACTTTATACGTAGCGAAGCACGTACCGGGCGGCTAGTTTAATATATTTGTGGAATCAGAACAGAGACATGACAATTTTGTTTACCCTTTGCAATATGCAGTCGTAAAATTTCGACAACTTGTTAAACGATTGTTTTTGTAGTTATAGTTATATAGTTTTTGTAGATTGTTTTTGTAGTGACTTCAAAGTCAACGGTGGCATGAAGATGTTGAATAGTAAAAGCAAAAAGCCGAACTAGACATGCATTAGATGTAATGAATTTATTCTTTTGTAAATTATTAATTTTTTTTAGTAACTCTTTGACCTACATACTTAAATTTCTTTTTATTCTTTTTGAGCATCCTGCCGAAAATCGTCAAAAGTGCCGACATCATCTTAACGGAACAAAAGCAAATGTATAATTAATGATTGAAATACTCTACGTGTATGTTAAATACTTGCACACGTAACTGACTTTCAAGTCATGCCTTTAGACGGTGTATGGTCCTCATATTAGTTTTACTTATTGTGTAATTCCGGAATAATTAAGAAATTACTGACCTAAATTTGTCTAAATCAGCCGAGACATGAAATTTTACAAAACTCTTTAAATTAATTTTTATTTTATTTTAGACTAGTATCAGCTTTAGCTATAGTACTTCTCACACAACCCTCTTTGCATTAAATTTTATACAATTAGAATGGTAATAATAAAATAAATTTATTGTGTGCTCATAAACAAGTTAGAATGTATTTTTTTCTGACATTGACAATTAATTAATTTAAAATGCAATTAATAACGAAAAGCAAAAAAAAAAAAAAAAAAAATAACATTTGAAATGTCATAAATAATTTTGACCGTTATTATTCATTTTTGTAATTCTTTTACAAGATTTGTGGCAGATATGTTTGTTAACATGTACAAATGTATGTATGTTTGTATGTATATATAAAATTCGCACAAATATTTTTTTTTTAAATTTGAATTTACAGATATAGGGCCGTATTCATAAAAAATATTTTAGGTTTATTAAAGGCTTATTTGACAGATGTTGTAGAGAAATTTGTCAAATAAGCCTTCAATAAACCTAAAATATTTTTTATGAATACGGCCCATAATAATTAAAAACAATAAATGTAAAAATAAGTTCGTGGTTTAAATGGAAATAAAAATCAAAGGAATGCTACTATCTGCTGCACCGAATCTTTTGTGCAATCAATACACTAAACCTCATTGCACGGGATATTGTGGTCTGATGGGGATAGAAATTTTTCACATTGGTTTTAAATCGAACGATTTTTGGGGAAATATTTTTTAAATTATTAAATTGTTATCATATTAATGTATATCGAGGAAACTCTGTTACTAAATAACGATTGCAAATAACAGTGATAGTCACTACATGCTTCATTTCCGATAAAAACAGTACCAGACGCATGTATTTTTTGACAATCACATGTGGGTTCTCTTTAATTCCAAATGCTGTAATAATTATGTTTAACAAAGCTGTCAAGCTTTTTGGTGTTCAGTAACAAATCTGTGCCCTGCGCGTGATCATGAGGTTTTATTTCTGGGTTTAATTGAATTTTATGGGACTAGAGACTTTAAGCAAGTAAGGACTACATTCAAAAAAATTGCTCGTCACATTTTTTACAAAAGCTTTTTTTAAAAATCACATAAATTGAAAGCGGTAAAAGCTTTTGTACTATTTAAGGCTTCTCTTTTTTACTTCCATGAGAATAATTTTTGAATATCACCTCAATTCACCTTAAAAAACTATTTCCGTGTAACATTTTTTATTTATGTTATTCGAGACGTATTTGTTATTCGACACAAGTAATTGTGGCTGCCCTAATACATAAACATACATACACATATATAAGTACATTGAAACAGCCTTCACTCCTATAAGTTTAAATAACAAAAGTGTATGCCATGGTCTGATAGTTGCACGTTGGCATTATTTAAAGTGAAAAGGTAAATGCTGAAACAATAATATTCAATAAAAATTCTACATAATTCAAATATAAAATGCAAATGTAAATAAAAAAATTAACGAACATAATACCACTAGTTAACATCTAAACCAGAGCTACGATGTAGAATGAAAAAATGTTGAAAAATGTCGAAAACAAGGTAAGGGCGAATTGATACAACAAAGCAACTTTTAAGGGAAAGTACACTTTAGTTAATTCTTTAATACCGAAACTAAAATCTCATTTTCCATCCCTGCATTAATAAATGAAATATAATCGAATTCAACAAATTTTGACAAAATGCTTCCCCATAAGCTGGGTTGGTAATTTCACCTGCATTAACTCACCTTGATACTACAGTAATACCTCGATTTACGTCGTCTCGATCTACGTTGTTTCGATTTGCGTCGTACAATTTTTTGTTCCTTTCAGCTTCAATTTGCGTTTCTTTTCGATTTACGTCGCCTCTGTTGTTTATAAGTTATTAGTAAAAACAGGGGAATTCCAGTTTTTTATTTAAATGTTAATGAACACCTTTTATGTTTTAAGATGTGTGTAGCTTGTTCAATCTGCACGCATTATTATTTAGCTTGTCGGACCCACCGGAGTGATATACATATATATGTAGATATGAGCTCGAAAGATAAATTTCATAAAGTTTCTAGATCTCAAACAAAAAAGAAACGAAATGTAATTTCATTAAAAACCAAAATAGAAATTATTCGTCGTTATAAAAACGGGGAAAAGGCTTTTATTATTGCCAGTGCGATGGATCTTCCACAGTAAGAACAATAATAAAAAATTCAGCTGAAATCCGGGAAAGTGCAAAGGCTGCTGGAGGTGGTTCTATGGAAACCACCAACAAAAAACGACCAGTGGTAATGGAAAAAATGGAAAATGCACTAATACTGTGGATAAGGGACTTAGGTGAAAAAAATATTCTAGTAACTACATTAGTTATTCAAAGAAAAGCGATAAGTTTGTTTAACGATCTAAAATCTGACTCTGTGAACAATAAAGATATTTCCGATTTTTGTTTTAATGCTAGCAGAGGATGGCTAGATAAATTTAAAAAAAGATCACAACTTCATAATTCATAATTGTCGGAGAATCTGCAAGTGCAGACAGTGATGCAGCCAAAAGTTTTCCGCACAAATTAAAAAAAATAATTGATGATGGTGAATACACGCCTCAGCAAGTTTTCAATGTCGACGAGACCGGACTTTTTTGGAAACGTATGCCAGGGAGAACATTTATATCGAAAGAGGAAAGATTAGCAGCCGGGCCAAAGATTTCAAAGGATAGGCTTACGCTTTTGTTTGGTGGTAATGCTGCAGGAGACTTTAAGCTTAAGCCCTTGTTAGTATATAAATCAGAAACACCAAGAGCTATGAAAAACGTTTGCAAACAAACTCTTCCTGTAATTTGGATGTCTAATAAAAAAGCTTGGATGACTGCAAAACTCTTTAACGATTGGTTAAAGATATTTTTTTGCCCTGAAATTAAAAAATATTGCGAAAGGAATAATTTGTCTTATAAAGCATTGCTTTTAATTGATAATGCTCCGGGCCACACCATCAGTTTAAATAACATGAACGATAATATTAAAGTCGTATTTTTACCTCCCAATTCTTATTCTCTTATTCAACCTATGGACCAGGGCATTATCGCCGCATTCAAGAAATACTATTTACGACGAAGTTTAAACGACCTCATTGATGCAATCGACAAACAATCAGACAACAATGTTAAAAATAATGATGCCGTCAGACAATTTTGGAAAAAATATGATGTTATGCAAGCAGTAAACAATATAAACGAAAGTTGGAAAGAAGTGTCTGCGTCGACAATGAGAAATGCTTGGAAAAATATATGGCCTGAATGCACAAATGAAGGCGGAAATGATGAAAATCTAAACGATATAAACGCAAAAATTGTACGTTTGAGCCACACATTAGGTTTTTCTGATATTGAAGATTCCGATGTTGTTGATCACATTAATTTCGGAGGTGAACCGTTAACGAACTCGGAGCTATTTGCATTGACAAATCTTTCAAAACAACATAGTATAGAAGAACAAACTTCAGATATCGAAACTTGTGGAGATGATTCTCAAATTCCATTGGCAAAACTGTCAGAAGCCTTTGCAAGCATTAATAAGGCTATGCAAATTTTTGAAGAATTTGATAAAAATGACGAAAGAGTTGAATCGACAAAAAAATCAATAAATGCAAGCCTTAAATGTTACCGTGATCTGTATGAACAGAAAAAGTTGACCTTACCTCAGAAGCGAATTGATGCATTAAGCCGGTTTTATTTGAAACGCCTGTTATAAGCGAAAGAAGTACTGAAGATGATGACGTCGAAATGCTAATTTCTGAAATTCTTACCGAAAGTTCTTCAAATAGTGATTCTAATGATTAGTATTCCTAACGTGCTTTAATTTAAGTACATACATACATATCGACTCATTAATAATATTGAATTTTCAAATTTTTATTTTTTTTACTTTTAAGTTTTGCATAAGTTTTTAATTCGTTTATGAATATATTTTTTTATAGAATTCTTGATCTTTTTGTTTATGTTTACTTTAGATATTTATTTAATTTTTTTAACTGAGTTTTTTAGCCATTAATTTGCAATATTTTTCAAAATGTATTTTATTTGTGTAAAATTCTACAATAAAAGACTGAATTACCTCTAATTTTTAAGTTTTTTATTATGCACATATGTACATATTAGTTGAACTTTAACTTATGAGCAATTCTAAATTCGATTTACGTCGTTTCGATTAACGTCGTCAATTTCCGGAACCAATCACGACGTAAATCGAGGTATTACTGTATTTAAAATGTCAAGCAAATTGAAAAGTCGAAATAAACATTGTGAAAACTTTTGAAATCAATCCTCAAAGGACATTTAAAGAAATATCTTGGAAATTAAAAGTTGGCCAGAATATTGTTTCTTAAGGAGGTTTAAATATAACTTGGAGATAACTAGAAAAAGACATTTGTTTTCAAAGTGAGGTGAACAAAATCAGTGCCGTTTAGAAGAGGAATGTTTCAGAGAGAAAAGTTGCTTATAAAGTGAACTGTAAATACAATTTTTTTGTACGCAGAATCTTAAGGTACGTTGGCCTGTAAATTTTCAGAAAACAATAAATAAATATGAATGTTGCAATGAACACGGAAGAAAAACAGCGTGTCGAAAATTTGGAAAAAAGGTTTCTTTAAAAATTTAATTCCTGCAACTTGGTCGACGGACGTGTGTTGTTGCTGGCCTTTCATAATGTGCTCCAAATATTCCTAAATCTTTTCCACATTATATTGTTACGTTTATACCTTTTATAAGCGTGGGTTTATTTTATTTGCTTTAAACACACCATAGTATAAAAGTTTAAAGCATTTTATTGTTAACTTATACGGTACTTTATTATTGTACTTACTGTTATGCTTCTGATTATCAAACTCAATTTAACGTATACACAACACACTCTGTTGTAATACTGCTCTACCAGCTGCGCTTGTACAACTATTTATTTCAGTATTGCCATAATGATTTTTTATTCTATCCTGTTCTACAAAGTTCTATAATGATAATACTTGTATGTTTATGCCGAATATGATAAAATGAAATACGTGAGTTGCGTTGTGTTAAAAAAATTTTAACCCATATTTAGACGTGAAGATTTTGTCTGGCGAGAATAATAACGCTAAGAATTGCCTGTGAAAAATGTAAAACAGGCTTTATTTATAACAATACTTATATAAGTAAATAGTATGAAAATAACCTGACCATAAGAACTTTTTTATCCCTGGTATATGAATAAGCTTTGCCTGTAAACATCTACAAAAAAGTTGCTTTTCTGTAGCAGTTCGTCGTTGCATATACCTGTATCAATATGAATTAAAAGATTCAATAGAAGTAAAATGTTCTCTTTACGAAGACACAACTGAATTGTTTTAGGGAAAACATAACACAGTGCAAACAGAAACAAAGATTTTGAAAAAAAAAAATATTTAATAAAAACCTAAAACTGAAGGACAGAAAAACTATATTTTTTTAACGATTTAAACATGACTTTGAAATTGTAAGCGTAAATATATTACTCTCGCTATTATTGTAATACAATTACTATTCGTCTGGGAAAAAATCAACGAAATAAATAAAATTGATTTATTTTCACACATCCTTTCATTGCATACAAACAAGATGCCAAATTTTAGTCTGAAATCTACTTCAAGTCACGTTTATCTTTATTTCGTAAATGTTGTATGTCAAATAATCAATTCCTTAACGTTTCTTTTTTTTGGGGGCAATGTACACATGTAAATACTTACAACACATATTTGAGGATTTTAATGTAATTACTTTTGAATGCAAGTAACTATTAAACCCCGCTCTAATTTCCTTATAAAAGCCTAAAGCCATTACATTTTGTTATTTTCTTTCTCAAAAACTAGTATAATTTAAGCATAAAGTTTTATTTAAGGCCAACGAATTCGTCTGGCTATTTTAATGCAGAATTTTGCTGTTTGTTAATGCACACTCGCAGCCAGGCAGGCAATTTTATTTAGCTTGAGCTTCTGTAAATTCCCATTAACTGAAGCATATCCCAAGGTAATGCGTGAGAAAGAAAAAAACAACTTAAATTAGTAGTGCACCAATAACTTGCATGTACATACATACATCAGTGGTAAATAAGTAAATGTTGTTTGCCAAGAAGAAGTGATAGTTGGAAATGTTGTAATGAGACTGAAACAAAAACAGAAAGATACACACATAATAGATGAAATTGTAATACAAGACTAAGCCATAGTCTAGTTATTTCATTTACATAAAATATCATTTGCTAGTCAAGATAAAAGCCAAGACAGTTGATTACTGCATGTGTGTCTAAGTGTCGGTCAAATGTAAACCGAAAGAGTGTAAAATTTAAAACATCTGAAACAATTGAAATGTTTAAATTTTGGTTGGGAACAAGGCATATCCATAAGGTACTCGTATCCAAGCAGCTGACTGTTTTTTTTTATATACATTTTATAAGCGTTATCAAGGCATATTCATACAGGTATATGCAACGGCGAATTGATACAACAAAACAAATTTTTAGGGGATTTTTTCTTTCAAGGCCAGTTTGTATAACAAGGATGGAAAAGTTGTTTTTGTATGTTTTATTCAATAAAATTTTATTAAAAAAAGGATATGTGCTTGTGAAGCATATTATAAATGGTGCAAGCACAACAAATATACATAAATTTGGTAAATTTATTATCATAAAAAGCACAATTAAGTTAAATGTTTGATTCGGAATCCAAAATCTGTTCTTACATTCCTGCATTAATAAATAGAATAAAGGAGAATTCAACAAATTTAGACATTATGTTTCCCCATCATAATGTGCTGATAAGTGCACCTGTACGAATTCACCTTAGCGTTACCAACTTTTTTTAAAAGTCATGCCTGCAGTTGTCAAACTTAATTTTTTAAATTTTATTGTACAATAAATAATTCGCAGATTCAGTTGGTTTAAAGCGTGTTAAAAAATACAAAACCGTGAATTAAAAGTTTTCGCTATAAAGTTTTTTAAAAGTTGTTCAAATTTGAGAAGAAAATAAAAAAAATTGTTTGACATATGCCGGCATATATACAAAAACAAAATACATGTGTTTTTTATTGTTGTGTTTGTTGCCGCGATGCATATACCTTATGGATTTGCCTTGGTTGGGAAATTGTGGTTAAAAATTGAACAAATTTTTCTATTAACAAATTTAATTTTTAATTTTTTGAGTGTCCCAAAGTGAGTGTAATATTTAAACTTGCCGGCATTTGTGCAGTATTGACTTGACAACCTAAAAAAAATAATTTAAAAAAATAAATATATTTTTGTGCTTTGTTTAAAAAAAATTTTTCTGCCAAGGCAAGCATTTTGAGTTTATTCCTTTACGACGGCATCTTAAGAAATACAATTGACTAAGAAGTTGCTTGCAGCAGCTGCCAATTCGAATGAATTTTACAAGCAATCTGTGTGATCAACTTGAACGTGTGGCCGCAGGGTCACTTGGTGCTACTTTTTTTCAGTAGTGCACAAAGTAAAAGCATAATTTAGCAGCTCCTAGTAGGGATGACATTAGCGTTTCTTATATAAAAA
Source organism: Phyto melanocephala (assembly GCA_941918925.1). Classification (NCBI taxonomy): domain Eukaryota; kingdom Metazoa; phylum Arthropoda; class Insecta; order Diptera; family Rhinophoridae; genus Phyto; species Phyto melanocephala. Next base: position 28,109,664 of record OW799233.1, on the reverse strand, counting down.
TCATCCCTTCTACAAGCGCACTGGGAATCGGGTAAGCACTAAGTTAGCAATTCGGAAGCATTTTTTGGTATTGAAGATTTTTGGTGGGATGGTCTAAGTATTATTCTATCATTCAATTAATTTAAAAATTACTAGATAATTTATTTATGCTGAAGACACAACTAAAGGAAAAAAAGCCCTTAAAGTGTCGATATAGAAGCCGTTCGGAGAGTGTTCGTTTAAGTAGAAAATATTAATTTAACATTGTGAGCAGAAGCTGCGAATTTTGGAAAGTTCTTTACAGCTGGTTTTTTATCTTCATGCTTAAAAATTTTGGTTGATATAAGAACTGTAGTCTAATATTATATACAGCGCAGAGTTCGTAACATCGGCTATTAGACGTTAACAAGTGAATGCGGTTTTCAAATCAAATTCATAATCCGCGAATATATGATTTAAAGAAACTTCTTATGATTATCAAAAAATAGATACATATTTGGTGGAGACTTTGGGCTAGAGATATACTGCCTTGAAAAAGATTGAGCGGGGTTTTCGCTGCTGATATCGCGACGTCATACCGCTGTATATCCCAATTGGGTATGTTGCTTTAAACGATATGTGGCTTTAACAAAAACGATTAAATTTCTACATGGGGCATGTTCTGGTTGTGTAGCCTCTCGTTAATGGGATCAGGCTTGTCCTCTGATATTTGGATCAAAATTATGTCCAAAATAAGTTTGAAGTGCACAATAGCATCAAAGAAAACCATTTAGTAGTGCTTCAACAGAATTTAATCATAATTATGCAAGATACTTTTGAAAATGGAAACCACAAATATCCTTAATGAGTGCCAGCATACCCATATGGGCCATGTACCCATTGTAATATTCTACAAAAACCACATTCGTGTTTCTTATGAATTGCTTACATTTATTTTTTTGTTTTATTTATTCCTCGAGAGAACATAAGACTTTACCAAGATATTTCCATCTTAGGGCTTTTGTTGCTTCTTTCCTTGATTTATCAACTACAACTAGTTCTTTTCTAATGGCTTTGCGCTAAATGTGTTTGGAACTACCTCATTGTCTAATTCATTGTGAATATCATTTCAAAGCCTTCTTACTTACCCTTTCAGTTGGCTTTCTAAAGGTATATCCTTTACACTTCGACTTTCTATATATTATTTGTAGGTGTATTGGCTTTTCGCTGGTCAAACTCCAGAGGCTTACGTTGATTATGATGTTAGACCTACATATTATGCGCAAGTTCTTGTTTGCCGTCTTTGTCTGATTTTTTTACTATTTCAGTTCCATATAAAAGTGTAAATTTAACGACAATTTGATTTTTTTTGTGTGCAGACTTTTATTAGCTTCATGAATTGTGTTATGCACCTTATATTTTTTTGGGCTGTCGAATTCACTTGTAGCTTTATTGAGCCTGTTAAGACATTCTCTTTGATTCCACCTTTTATCGACATTGTACTTCCCAAGTAACGTGATGTTGTAGTTATAGTGCCGAGCTTTAAACGGAATAACCGTATTGCCTCTATAAACTACTGCATTAAATACTATTTGAAATAAATATATCTTGTAATAAAAAAAAACCCTGGTTTGGATCCTGGTAGAAACAAAAATTTTTAATCGCGCTGTTCGAGTTTTTAACCGAAAGTCTTCAAATCCACCTTCAGGTAAATCCATCGTAAAAGGAACGTAGAATCTCCTTACGTTAAAGTTCACATCAAGCCGGCATCAAAACAAGGTCAGCATCACATGGATAATTAGGAAGAGCAACCTGTAGGGCAATTTACAAAGTCCTCAACCTCAAGACCACATCTGCACTACTACACAATCATATGGAGGCTACAGTTGAGCAATCACCCACTTAAGTGATAGGCAAATCGCATCTAGTCTACTAATTCCTTTTAATTGTTATCGATTTAAATGTGGTCATTGCTCCCCCAAGCCGGGGGAGCAACTGTGGCCAACTTTATAAGATCGTTTATTTTATTTTTCATGACTGAAGTATGACAATATCGTCGGCATTATCCAAGTCTTCAAGGTGTTTTTTTGAAACTCCCTAATAAACCCTCATTTACGCACAATTCTGTGATTACCACTGCAAATATGAGTAGTGAGTGACCCATAATTAAGTTCAACTCTTAAAAAATTAAATTAAAGTTTTTTTTCCTTAAAGCATGGGTACTTTTTAGACTTTTTTTCTAAGAAATCTATTAAATTTGTTTTAAAAATATAATTTTGTTAATATTTGTATTAATTTTATTTTCCATTAAATCTTTTCGCTTTAAGATTATGACATATAAAGCAGTTTCGCTTTGGTTAATATATTTTTCCCAATTTTATGCAAATTAATCTATGTTTTATCATTTATTTTAAAATACATTAATTGCATATTTTGATCACTCTTTTGTACTTTATTTACAGACGGCACCTTCGATGAAGAGAAAAACGAGGATAAATTGCAAAAAGAAATCGATACGATCGAATATATAGACAAGTAAGTTAACACACAGCAAAACAATATTTAAAATTCTCCCACATGTGGAATATTAATTTTTTTTTATGTAAAAAAAAAATTCGCACATTATAACTTGACAAATAAGACTTTCTTTTCGTTTAAGTCTATGAAATTAACATATTTTATTAACACTTCGATTTTAATATACTAACCGATGAACAAACGTTTTTAAAAGTTGTTAAAAACATAAACATTAATTTGAAAAAAAAAACAAATGTTTTAAACTAAAACGAGAGTTTTATATTGATCTGAGCTGAATCTTTAATACCTTTTAGCAACTACATAGTTTATATGTATGTTCATAAAACTTCGAAAACGGTAAACACCAGTGATGTTATTCACTAACTTTTTTGTAAATACTTATTGTCGCTTGCACTAACGATTGTGTAATTTATTGAATACTTTTTTGCGATACTAAGGCCGCCTATTAACATAATATTCAGTTAAATAAATTTAACGTAAAAGTTAACTAACTTTCAGTAAGCTTAAACTGAAGTTTTAACTATAAATTAAAAATGTTCGTTAACAATAGACAAGAGTTAGTTAACTTGTAGTTATTAATTATTATGAATGAATTTGAAAAAGAAGAAGAAATGTATACATAAATATAAATTCTTAATGTGCACCCATCTGCTAATAAATTTATTAAAAATTGAATGAATTTTGAAATAATTTTTGCTATAAATTTAACAATTCTCATATCTCATGAAAAACTAAAATTAAAATGATCCATTCGACTTCTGTGGTTATATTTTCTGTTCATACCATAAGAAATATTTACACTATATAAATTATACAAATGTGTAAATCTTTTTAATCGTAGAGGCATCTTTCAATTGTTTAAAAATAGCAAAAATATAATATACTAGCTAATACCCGGTGTGCTTCGCCACCCCAAATTTTAGTATTTAATTTATATGGCAGGTGCCACGCCCACTATTGTTAATGCACCCATTTTTTCCATAAATGTTTATTTGAATATCAAAGTTGCTTTTGCAAAATTTTACTACTCTAATCGATATCGTTTTCCAAATATACGAATTTTAGTATTTAATTCATGTGGCCACGCCTACTATTGCAAGTACGCCCATTTTTTACCCAAATGTTCGTGTGGATGTTAAAGTTTGCCGTACTTAATTTGAAGACTCTAGCTGCGTTAACTTTCGTGATATATATTATTTAATACTTATTCTTTAATAGGGCGTGGCACCCCGCCCACTTACAATTTCAAACCAAAGTATAGCCTTTAGTTCCTTCCAGACATACAGAAAGATTCTGTAAAAATTTCAAGGAAATCGGTCCAGCCGTTTAACCGCACAAACAAACATACAAACACACATTGATTTTTATATATAGATAGATTTAAATTCAAACATCAAATATTTTTTTCCAGTTAAGAACTTAAACGCCAAATAAAATTTGGCAAAATAATCTAAAAGTTATAAGATAACTGAACTTTGTGTTAATGGGTTTTGGCTAAGCAAGGTTTAAATTTTGAGTTTAATGTTAACTGTAGGTTAATTTTTTTATTGTTAAAGGCCCTAAGTGATTCTAGCGTTTTCTAAACCAGTTTATTGGGCAAAAATACATTTTAATTATTAGCGGAATATCTTACGATTTAAGCTGATATACCTTCTGTATCACCAAAGCACTTTTTTTTTGCAAGTGCAACTAAAACTCCCTATATATAAACTCAGAATAAAAATTTTAGTATTTTCTGTCTCTCATGACACCAATTTCGCAATTTCAATACCTATTTCACCGAATTTTCAAGACACGTGTAAAGTCCGCGCATAATATAAAATTGAAGTCAACAGCGATAAGCGTCAAAAGTAAAAATAACTTTTGAGGTTGAATTTTCAAAGTGCTTTTTCATTTTTGTTCTGTATTGTTTGGCAAGTAATCATAGAAAGACTCACTCAACAACAGCATCTCCAAATTGTTTAGCTGTATTACGATAAACAGCCAGCACGTGGACTTGTTGATAAATCATTTTGAGCACCAAATTTCACGTTATGCTATGGTAAATTGGCCACCTATTTTCTCTGGGAATATGTAAAGTCTGAGGTTTTCATAAATGAGCCAGCTACCTTTGACGCTTTGAAAGCCAACATTACTCATGTTATTATAGATATATATATAATAGCAGTCGCTATGCTTAAACGAGACCTTTCGAATGGACCACCTAATACGTAGTATTGGCCAACATTTACATGATGTCATTTTAAAACTCAAAAATGTTATAAATTGCTCTTTTGACCGATAATAAAAATTTTAAGTTCACTTTCAAAATTTATTTTACGTTATAATTTAAAACTCAAAATGAGTCATACATACATTTACATATTTGAGAGTAATAATCGAATAATCATTTAAATGAAAAGGGGGTACAAGGCTATGGTTTACTGAACCAACTACTGACCTCTCTAATTTACTCCCTCTCTCTATCCCTATGCCTCCCTCTCTCTCTATCCCTATGCCTCTCTCTCTCTCCCTCTTAATTATAATGTTCGATCTATATTACTCTATGGCTGTGAAACATGGAATGCTGCTCCTCGTAATATTAATGCCCTGCAACTTTTTACAAATAAATGAGTTTTAAACAGTATCGCCTGTGTTTTGTATTCCGAGTGAAATTAAATCACTCGGAATGCAGAACTCAGGCGTATATTAAGGCCCAAATATTGGCGTAACTAGGACATTATGGAAAATGCAGTACCCCTAGAACTGATTTTGAACCAAAACCCAGGCCATCCCAGCAAGAAGCAAAAAAAATATTAACTCGTTGGAATGCAGTAAAATATATCGACGACGGAAAGACGTTACTATTGTTGTCGACACTTACTTTGGAAGAGACTACATTGTAGGAATACGTCCAAACTTCTGTTTAATTTTTTTGGAAATGGTGCCAGTCACACATAAGAAATTTAAATCCTGTTTTTGGAAAGTGAGAAAACTTGTGTTCAGTCCGTGGAAGAAATTAAAAAAAAAGAGGTAAATAAACAAAAAAGTGTAGAGTAATGTTTCGCTTAAGGCTATAATACACGGCATGTTTTTTACATCTGACTTTAAAATTTGTGAGACATATGTAAATCTACATGTCTGTCGAAATTGTACTTTTACGCTGACTGCTTTGGAGCAGCAGAGAATTGTGCCAACGACTGATGTCACATGTTTTTACAGAAGAAAATAGAGCGCACTCTAATTAAACTTTTGTCAGATGTCTCAACACATGTTTTTTTATAGAAGTAATGTTTTAAAGGTAACACACGACATGTTTGTATTAGCAGTGGAGAATTTGACAAGTCAGATGTAAAAAACATGCCGTGTATTAGCTCCTTTACTAAACAACCTTCTGTTTTGTTCCATTGCCTTCAAAATCCATTTGCTCAATTTCAATTTCGCAAGTGTGAAAGGGGACTATATAAATTTTTAATTATTTTAATGGTTAATTTCAAAAATAAGAAACAAGTTTTGAAATTTATAAAGAGTGTTACAGATTTATCACTATAATTATAATTAGAAAGTCTAACGATTTTCATTCGATTTTGAAATCATAATTAGCGGGATTTGTTGAAAAAAAAAATTCCCATCACTGATGATACCCGACCACTGTTAAAAATTTTATGAATCGTTAAAAGTAGTATTTTTATCAAAAAAAGTATCAAAATATATTCATCTTTAACATCACTCTCACAGGAAGTGCCATAGCCGGGACTTGAAAAAACTTTTTTTTGAGTCGGGTATAGATTTTTACTTTTTGTCGATCAAATTAAAAAAAATTATGGTCGTTTGAATACTGAGAACAACTGTTGTTAAAATATATAACTAAATACCAAAGTTAATAAAATTGTTGTTTACTTTTTTTAACGATGCTATTATTGTTAAAACAAGTGAGTGAATTGCACTGCGGAAAAGCTTTTGTTCATTGAAGTCCCCTTAAATGATATATAATTTTTCTTATATATATGTATATATGTAGACCTTTTGTACTCAATTTGTTTTTGTCGATATTGCAAGATATTACAAATAGAATGACAATTTTGTATAGACTCTTTTTGTCAATAATAATGAAGGGTGGTACAGGCAAAAAAATATTACCAGCAAATTCTAGATCAACCTGTTTGAAGTTAAAAATAAAAAATAAAAATTACCATTAACAAATTGTGTGTGAATATTTTTAAATAAATTTTAAGCAAATTTATACACTATAATCACTTTAATTCAACAGCATTAAATTTGGTTTAAACTATTTTTTTGTTGGTGATTTTACTTTCACTATGTCTTTATGATTGTTTTTTTACAATGTATTAAACAGAAACAAGTTTAATTAAGACAACAACTTAAAAAAACTAAGTTTTATTTCTTTTAAGTGAATCTCCTTTGTGATTTTTTTTCTTCGTTTTATTGTTAATAATTTAATTTAGCTGAAAAAAAGGTGTGACCAGTGTTATTACATTAGCTTTGTTATATAACTTTTACTGTCTGCTCTAATCTTTTTATAGTTAATAAGTTTTATTTTTTATTATTATGTTTATTATCTTTTAATTTGTTAAAAGGTGTATAGATTTTTAATTGTTAGACAAAAAAAAAAAAAAAAAAAGAAAGAAATAGTAAGATTTATTAATCTTTTCTTTTTAAGAAAACCAACAAATCATTTAAATACAATAGACCTGATTGTAATTTGAAAAAAAACAACTTTTTATAAAAATAATTTAAGCTTTGTCTAAAAGGTTTTTAAAATGAAATGTTCGTACAAATTGGGTTGCATCTGTTGTTTATAATAAACTAGCCAAACCCGGCGCGCGTTGCTACGCCCCTTAATGAATCGAAATGCATTCTGAATTTTAATTGAATATCAAGTGCAAGAACCTAAAAATTATAATTTTTATTTATGGGCGTGGCCCTGCCCACTCTCCTAATCACGAAATTAAAAAGTCAGTATGTGTGCAAAGTTTCAGAAAAATCGGTCCAGTGCAAGTACTTTAAAATGATACCTTTTTTTTATAGGCGTGGCACTGCCCACTTGTCTAATCACAAAATTATAAAGTCATGACAGCTCAGTATGTGTGCAAAGTTTCAGAAAAATCGGTCCAGTGCAAGTACCTCAAAATTATAACTTTTTTTTATGGGCGTGGCCCTGCCCACTTTTCTAATCACGAAATTATTTAGTCATGATAGCTCAATATGTGTGCAAAGTTTCAGAAAAATCGGTCCAGTGCAAGTACCTCAAAATGATACCTTTTTTTTATGGGCGTGGCCCCGCCCACTTTTTAAATCACGAAATTATAAAGTCATGACAGCTTAATATGTGTGCAAAGTTTCAGAAAAATCGGTCTAGTGCAAGTACCTCAATATTAAAACTTTTTTAGGGGCGTGGCCCCGCCCACTTTTCTTATCACGAAATTATTTAGTCATGACAGCTCGATATGTGTGCAAAGTTTCAGAAAAATCGGTCAAGTGCAAGTAGCTAAAACTGATAACTAATTTTTTATGGGCGTGGCCCCGCCCACTTTTTTCACCCATAAACACTCCCTGGTATGTGTACAACAACTTACCAAAGTTTGAGCCCGATCGGTTTTACAGTTTCGGAGTCTATAGCTAACACACACACACACACACACACACACACACACACACACACACAGAGTTTCACTTTTATATATATAGATTTTTGATATATTAAAGTTTGTGTCTTAAATCTTTTGTTTTCAACTGGAGTACAGATCTGCTAAAGAGTAGTTGTATGTAAAGACTTTTATTTGCTTACAAGGTTTTAAGAATTAAAAGTCGGGTTCTTTCTTTTTTGTACTATTTTATACTGGAATTAAGAAATGGGAATTTAAAAAAGTAGAGGTTTCAACTATTTTGGACAAATTTACATTAAATAATAGCCTAGAAATTTATTGCCTATATATTTTCAATGAAGAGTACCATTTGGAATAGTCACTTTTTGTTAACCTATAAATAAACGAAATATACGAAAATTGATGTGCCCTTTAATTAATTCATGATGAAACTGATATGATAGTGTTTATTTTGAAGAAAATAAATTAATAAAAATCAACTCAAAAAGTTAAAATTGCTCTCATAAAAAACGATTAAAACAGACTGTTAACGAGCAAAAGTAAAGTTAGTTAGTGGCGGAAACAGTAGACCTAATCAGTTTTTTCTTAGTGCCACAGATTTGGTAAATAGCTGAGCAAAATGTTCTTAATGTTATGTATTTTATTTCACACTACTTCTAAACATTATATTCTAATATAAATATAAAAGAAAAAAACAAACAAAGCAAAAAATGACTCTTACTAACACAAATCAATCATCACTGGATTAGTTTTAATTTTTCGCTTTCAAAAAAAAACCCGATTATTAAATAAAGAAACGGTAAATCATAGCAAAAATATCGAGTACAAAATAAAATATTTAGGGCAATATAAAGAGAAAACTATTTCTTATATAAGCGATTTAAACATGTTTTGAAAGTTCTATTTCAGTTTTGATGCTTTATTTCATGTTCCGTTTCCAATTTTTTTTTTTTGGTGTCAACGATGTTTTATTTCTTTTTTATTCTATTTTTCTATATTTTTAGCGTAAAGCAAAATAAATATTTTTGGAAGTATGTATTCTATAATGAAACAGTAATATACACACGCTATTTTTAATTTACTGAGATGCTTGTAAGCCTTTTTTATATTCTTGTGCCGCTCTTTACTATTCACCTAAGTCGTTTATACATGGCAGTGATGAAAGATTAAGAACATGTGTAGTTATTTCAGTACCTTTTAAAATTATAATTGAAACAAATTTAACTTTTTATTACATTTATTTGATACAAATTCTTACACAATTTTTCTTAGTGCTCTATCGAAAAACTTTCTATTACATAATTCTATTTAAAATTTTTTTTAAAGGAACTTTTATTTAAAATTTTTTTATCACAAACTTTTTTTAAAAACAGAAATTTATCAGCAAATTGTCGATTGAAAAATTTTTTAACGGCGAATTATTTCATTAAAAATTTTGATCAAAACAAAATATATTAATTAAATTTTTCGTTTAAAGTTTTTGTAACAATTTTTTCAATTAAAAAAAAAATTTTTCATTCAAGAAAATATTTAATGAAAAATTTATTTTTTTTTTTTAAATTTTATTAAATGTAAATATTTTTAAATAAAAGGCAACCATTAATTACCTGTGGTAATGACGTGCAAAAAGAATACAGGAAAAACAGATGTTGGTAAATTTCGTACTAACTCAATGTTATATGAAATACATAAATCAATTAGAACAAATAATTCTATGTTTTAAATTTCAATAAATACTGAGTTAAATAGTTGATATTTACACACAACATTTGTAGCTCTGATCAAAAGAGTGCTGATGATGAAACCGTAGCTGGGTTCGAAAATGCATTCCACTCAGCTAGTATCGGATGACTAACTTTTCCTAGATATTCTGTCATTATCACATAGAACTTATAGCCTAATATAAAAATATAATACAAATTAAAAAGAAAAGTTCAAATGTAATACTTTAAAAATAATTTTTGATTACTATTATTTAAAAAAATTCAATAAAAAAATTTACTGATACAAAATTTTTAAAATAAAACATTTAAAAAAAAATTTAAAAAAAAAATAAAAAAAAACATTTGTAACGAACCTTTTTAATAGCTGGGGTAAAACTCACCGGTGCCAAGGCCCTGTCACAAAAATTTATTTTTGTTGGACCGCTTGTGAAAGGAAACACGTGCTTTTTCTATTTTAGTAATCCATTTTACCACTCGTTTTACTGTTTATTTCTCTATAATAGGCTATTATTTGTATTAGGCAGGTCTTTACGTGACCTCTTAAAATAATAAAACGATCCAAGCGCTGTACACCAACCGATCACAATTCATTGCTGTGGCTCCTTTTATACCCTTGATGGCGACCACAAATGCACACAAACACACAAACACTGATAGTGATAGTGTGTTTCCTTTTTGACACATTAAGCAAGATATGATACAGTGGATGTGCATGATGCCACTCTTGAAGAAACTAATGGGCAACATTGTTAGCCGTTAATATGAATACTTTAGAGTAAAATTCAAATACTATTCTATACAAATTAATTAAATAAATTTCTTACAGAATTTTGTAACAATAATTGTAGATATAGAGAAATTGCTTATATCAATTCTAATAATAACAATACTAACATCTATACAAATTGTAATGTTTCAATTATAAATTATACAGTATACAAAAAGTTTGAAGATAGTAATTTATAAGATTATAAAGTTATAATTACAGCAAATCTTAATGATGTAATTTATAAGAAAGTATTTTATAAAATATAAAATAAAAAAATACAAAATTGGTAAACTTCAATTTTGGTGGGCGACAAAAACGAGCGCCGACTTTTATCGTCAACATTTAAAAAAAAAAATTAAAAAAATTTCGATAAAAATTTTTTTAAAAAAAGATTTTGGATAAAAAAATTTGTTCAAAAAAATTAAAAATAAAGAGTGTTTTTGATAGGAAAAAAAAAATCTAAATAGAAAACTTGTTTGTTAAAAATTTTATAATAAAAATTTTTTTGGTAATGAATGAAGTTATAATAAAAATTTTATATAAAGATGTTTTTAATAAAAAATAAATGCGCTGGACGCAGTAAAAAATAATTAGAAAATGTGAACAGTTTTGTTCCCTATACGTATTAATAAATAAAAACAAGTAAGAGCACTATATTCGGCTGTGCCGAATCTTTTATACCCACCACCAATTTTGTGTACATTTAAAGCACAATAATTATTATTTTGTTAATGGCTTTCTTTGTAGAGGGTGGTTAAATTTTTAAATTTAAAACAGAGGCCGAATTACGGCACTCGAACGTGATCGAAATTTGAAAACTCTTATTAGAATCTATATACCTAAAGCATACTCGATCGTTCGAGTAAAATTTCGATCGATATCGAATGCCGTAATTCGGCCCCAGGTCTGTATAAAATGTTAGAACATCTATGAATGCCTTCTAAATTCGTTAAATGAGAAGCATTGCTGTTTATCGCGATAGTGTGGCAAAAAAACAGTCAACTTCGACTCATCATCGTGCCAAACAATTGAGCATCAGCAATGTTATTTAAAATTTAGACTATCGGATCGAGGTGTGCCGTTGAGGTCGCGGGGCCATTTGGCCGATATTTTGTTCCATACATAATTGAACCATACAAATATTATCATTAAAAAAGAAATGATAATAATTTCCTAAATAATTTGTGTTTTATTCAAAATCAACATCGGCCCTTAAAATTTAACCACCCTTTATAACTTGGATATGCTGGTAAAATGTTTTCGTAAATTAAGTGTTTCAGTGAAAATGGGCGTTAAAGTAAGCGTGTCAATAAAATTTCTGCTAATAAATACAACTTAGATATTTCAATATAGTCCGTAATTCTTCCAAAATATTTATTCATTGAGAAATTATATGAATTTGAAATAAAGCATTATATAGGATGTGGGCGTAAGAGTGGGCGTGTCACCTAAATTTTCTGGCATAACAATAACATTGACTAGAAGGATTTCCGTAGCAAATTTTATCATCATACCTCTAATTTTGTCGGTTTTATAAATTTAAATTTCATTAACAGTAAATAACGTGGAAAGTGAGCGTTATAGTAGGTGTGTCGAAGTTATTTATGCTAATAAATACAACTTAGATATTTCAATAAAGTCCTTTATTATTCGATTTATAGAGAAATTATAAGAATTTGAGAGAAAACGTTGTATGGGAGGTTGGCGTGTCACATTTATTTTCCGTCAGAAGAAAGCCTTTGACCAAAAAGCAATTCCTGCAAAATTTCAGAATCGTAGATCTAAATTTGTCACTCTTATTAGGTTTAAAATTTTGAACATATTGGAAAATACACTGCGCGGTATAAATTTTCGTACATTTTGATCTCTAACTCCCTTCCTAATACATGCATTTAGGCAATTTTTCTTTCTTCCTTATACTCCGATTTAGCCAATATTCTATTCCAAACAAACCTTGTGTATAAGACATATTCTGGCAAAATTTGAGCACACTAGCTTTTTCGATGGGACCTCTATCGTGCTTTTAACAGACGGACATACGGACGGACATAGCTAGATCGTCGTCAAATGAAACCCCGATTAAGAATATACATACAATTTTTTTGGTGGCGGATATAAAAACTCAAATACTTCAAAAAAACACATTACAAAAAAATTTGTTTAGCTCTTTTACTAATATTTTGCAAAAAATATTTGACCTTGTGTCACAAAAATTGGTCTGCTGATCACGGTCGGATCGTAACGGGTATAAAATGGGGTATAGGGGTATAGAGGAGAGTTTTATCTACTAAATGGTGCTAATTTCTTTTTGTTATCTTATGTTTTCTAGAAGTTCTAGAAGTATGGTGTATTAAAAAAAGGAATTTAGGAAAATTTAGACCTAAAGATAAAAAAAAAAATTATTTCTAAACATTATAAACAATTTATTTTCATGTACTAATGGCTAACAAATTTTAAAATTATACAAAACTTATTTCGTTTGAAAATCTTCGAAAAGTAAAATGTTATAGAACTTTAAAAATCAAAATCTTACTAATAAATTTCCTGTTTTAGCAAAATGCTGAGCATGTCTATTTTGAATCACCCTGTGGCCCTTAAAATTTAACCACCCTTTACAAAAAAATAGATAGATAAAAAAAAATTTGTTAAAATATGTATTTTAAATATTCAAATACTTATATTAAATCTACTGATGCACATTTTTTTTAATATTTTTAAATCTTAAACCTCATAAGACTGTGTGTACAACTATATGTAAAGTTGGGCACAAATCATTACTCTAGTTAATTTTTGTCAACAAACTTCGGTCATTTTCGTTTTCACAAACCCCTATAAAATTCCTTTGTAGTTTGTGCAAAAAAATGTTACTAGAGTCATCTAGTGTTCTACGTGATGTTTAGCAAAGACATCATCCTCAGTGTTTGCAAAATGTAGTGGCGCCTTCAACAGATGTCGCCATCTGCAATGAATAAATGCTAATGAATATGACTAATATATTTTTATAAAAATTTAAAAAAAAAGTGGGCGTGGCACATTTATTTTCCGTTTTAACGAAGACTTTGATCAAAAAACCATGTTTGCAAAATTTCAGAACCGTACATATAGTTTTGTCAGTTTTATTACGTTTTAAACTTCAAATATACACTGAGCGGTATAAATTTTCGTACATTTTGACCTATAACTCCTTTCTAATGCATAGATTTAAGCAATTTTTGGGGAGAAATATTCTTTTGACTCGAGAAATATATATTCGAAGTTTCATGACTCTACGTTTATGCGTTTGGACACAATTCCATTTTATTCGATGTTAGCAGGACACGGTTTTTTCGACCTATTCTTGCTTTACGAGCTATAACTCTCTTCCTAATATTCCGATTTAGCCCATTTTCAATACCAAACAAACCTTGTCTATTAGAAAGATTCTGGCAAAATTTGAGCCCTTTAGCTTTTTCGGTGCGACCTCTATCGTGCTTTCAACAGACGGACAGACGGACAGACGGACGGACATAGCTAGATCGTCATCAAATCAAACCCCGATTCAGAATATATATACTTTATGGGGTCTAAAATGGATATTTCGATGTGTTACAAACGGAATGACAAAATGAATATACCCCCACCATTTTTTTGGTGGCGGGTATAAAAAAATATTTCAAAAATTTAATATGTATATAAATGCATATTTAAATATGTTATGTAATTGTTACTTAAAAATTTTACTGTATTTTATTAAAAAAAAATTTATTAAAGTATTTTATTAAAATATTAAAAAAAAATTTTATTAAAATATTTAACTATTTAAATGTTCTACTAACTTTGGCCTCAACCAAGTTTAGTCGTTTGCAGTTTGGCTTAAAAAAATTTTAGTGTCAATATAAAGATCGTGATTCAAAAAATTAACCATTTTAATTGCAATTCTTACATAAAACAACTTGCAAAATAATAATACCAGTATGGTATAATTAACTTATACATTGAATTGTACTAGTAGTATGTGGAATAATTTCCAATAGAAATCTGATACCAATGAAATTTGTAACGTTCAACAAAATTACTAATAATGACAGAAAGATTAACACCATCTACAAGCCCCAAAAAATAGCAGCAAGTAAGGCAATGCTGGCAGAGCAAAATACCGAATAAGAAGGGCCAAGACGAAAATAAACATCACTATAACTGGCTAAATTTAAAAGATTTGTTTTATATTTAAGCTTTGCATTTTAAATTCTATTTTGTAGATTTTTAGGACAACGTTTTTAAAAGTCCAAATTATTTCTAAATTTTCAAAAGTTTAGAAACTTTTTAAGTGCATAGTTTTTTCCATGTTACAAATCTCCACGAAAATTTAATAAAGCTATTCCCGCTTAAATTGCTAAAAAAATCAAAGAGATTACAAGCCAGTTATAGGCACTTATGACAAATAGACAGATTGTCTACATGGTTTTCTGTTGCACTGTTGAACTGTCTAACTATTTTAAGATACCTCATTTAATGGCTGTTAGATTTACTCACTTGGGTACTTATGGTAGCAGCCAAGCCCAGTTTGATTTAATTTTTTTTTATAGTGCAAAATAATTTAAAAAAAAAAACACAAATAAATATCTCGTTCACTATATTATGCAGCAATTTTTTAATTGTTTTATTACTAACGGTCATGAATAGAGGTAGTAGTACTACTCGTATGTGCCACATAAACCGACAACTAAACAGCAACAAAAACTGACTTAAACATGATTTTTATTTTATTTTTTTGCTTAATTTTTCAAAATTTTATAGTCACAACAACATGTAGTTTTAATAATTATATGAATTGTTTTAACAGCAAAATATTAAGTTTCTGTCCGTGAAAGCATAAATTGTATGGTTATCAGTAGAAAACAATAAAAGAAACAAACTCGTCCAATTATCCATTATAATTCACAGATCAAAAAAAAATTGTTTCACAGCAAATACAAATAGCAAAAGTATTGAAAATTTACTATAAATAGCAAAAGTATCAAAAATTTAATAGAAGAAGCAAATTTATCGAAAATTAATTAGAAACAGCAAATTTATCGCAAATTTACTATAAACGGAAAATTTATCGAAAATTTACTATAAACGGAAAATTTATCGAAAATTTACTATAAACAGAAAATTTATCGAAAATTCACTATAAAAGCAAATTTATCGAAAATTTATTAGAAGTAGCAAATTTATCGAAAATTTACTATAAATAACAAAAGAATCCAAAATTTACTATAAACAAAAAATTTATCGAAAATTTACTAGAAGTAGCAAATTTATCGAAAACTCCATGAAATAAATAGAAAATTTTTCGAAAATTACTATAAAAGCAAATTTATCGAAAATTTACTATAAATAAAAAGCTATTATCGAAAATTTACTATAAACAGAAAATTTATTGAAAAATTTACTAGAAGTAGAAAATTTATCAAAAATCTACTAGAAATAGCAAATTTATCAAAGACTCCATATAAATAGAAAATTTATCGAAAATTACTATTTAAGCAAATTTATCGGAAATTTACTAGAAGTAGCAATATTATCGAAAATTTACTAGAAGTAGCAAATTTATCGAAAATTTACTATAAATAACAAAAGAATCCAAAATTTACTATAAACAAAAAATTTATCGAAAATTTACTGGAAGTAGCAAATTTATCGAAAACTCCATATAATAAATAGAAAATTTATCGAAAATTACTATTAAAGAAATTTATCGAAAATTACTAAAAAAGCAAACTTATCGAAAATTTACTATAAATAAAAAGTTATTATCGAAAATTTACTATAAACAGAAAATTTATTGAAAAATTTACTAGAAGTAAAAAATTTATCGAAAATCTACTAGAAATAGCAAATTTATCAAAAACTCCATATAAATAGAAAATTTATCAAAAATTACTATAAAAGCAAATATATCGAAAATTTACTATAAACAGCAAATTTATCGAAAATTTACTATAAATAGCAAATTTATTAAAAAGTTACTATAAATACCAAATTTATCAAAAATTTACTATAAACAGAAAATTTATCGAAAATTTACTAGAAGTAGCAAGTTTATCGGAAATTTACTAGAAGTAGCAAATTTATCGAAAATTTACTATAAATAACAAAAGTATCCAAAATTTACTATAAACAAAACTTTATCAAAAATTTACTAGAAGTAGCAAATTTATCGAAAACTCCATATAATAAATAGAAAATTTTTCGAAAATTTCTATAAAAGCAAATTTATCGAAAATTTACTATAAATAAAAAGCTATTATCGAAAATTTACTATAAACAGAAAATTTATTGAAAAATTTACTAGAAGTAAAAAATTTATCGAAAATCTACTAGAAATAGCAAATTTATCAAAAACTCCATATAAATAGAAAATTTATCAAAAATTACTATAAAAGCAAATATATCGAAAATTTACTATAAACAGCAAATTTATCGAAAATTTACTATAAATAGCAAATTTATTAAAAAGTTACTATAAATACCAAATTTATCAAAAATTTACTATAAACAGAAAATTTATCGAAAATTTACTAGAAGTAGCAAGTTTATCGGAAATTTACTAGAAGTAGCAAATTTATCGAAAATTTACTATAAATAACAAAAGTATCCAAAATTTACTATAAACAAAAATTTATCAAAAATTTACTAGAAGTAGCAAATTTATCGAAAACTCCATATAATAAATAGAAAATTTTTCGAAAATTTCTATAAAAGCAAATTTATCGAAAATTTACTATAAATAAAAAGCTATTATCGAAAATTTACTATAAACAGAAAATTTATTGAAAAATTTACTAGAAGTAAAAAATTTATCGAAAATCTACTAGAAATAGCAAATTTATCAAAAACTCCATATAAATAGAAAATTTATCAAAAATTACTATAAAAGCAAATATATCGAAAATTTACTATAAACAGCAAATTTATCGAAAATTTACTATAAATAGCAAATTTATTAAAAAGTTACTATAAATACCAAATTTATCAAAAATTTACTATAAACAGAAAATTTATCGAAAATTTACTAGAAGTAGCAAGTTTATCGGAAATTTACTAGAAGTAGCAAATTTATCGAAAATTTACTATAAATAACAAAAGTATCCAAAATTTACTATAAACAAAAATTTATCAAAAATTTACTAGAAGTAGCAAATTTATCGAAAACTCCATATAATAAATAGAAAATTTTTCGAAAATTTCTATAAAAGCAAATTTATCGAAAATTTACTATAAATAAAAAGCTATTATCGAAAATTTACTATAAACAGAAAATTTATTGAAAAATTTACTAGAAGTAAAAAATTTATCGAAAATCTACTAGAAATAGCAAATTTATCAAAAACTCCATATAAATAGAAAATTTATCAAAAATTACTATAAAAGCAAATATATCGAAAATTTACTATAAACAGCAAATTTATCGAAAATTTACTATAAATAGCAAATTTATTGAAAAGTTACTATATATACCAAATTTATCAAAAATTTACTATAAACAGAAAATTTATCGAAAATTTACTAGAAGTAGCAAGTTTATCGGAAATTTACTAGAAGTAGCAAATTTATCGAAAATTTACTATAAATAACAAAAGTATCCAAAATTTACTATAAACAAAAATTTATCGAAAATTTACTAGAAGTAGCAAATTTATCGAAAACTCCATATAATAAACAGAAAATTTATTGAAAAATTTACTAGAAGTAGAAAATTTATCGAAAACCTACTAGAAATAGCAAATTGATCAAAAACTCCATATAAATAGAAAATTTATCAAAAATTACTATAAAAGCAAATATATCGAAAATTTACTAAAAAAAGCAAATTTATCGAAAATTTACTATAAACGTAAAATTTATCGAAAATTTACTATAAATAGCTAATTTATCGAAAATTTGCTATTAACAACAAATTTATCGAAAATTTATCAGAAGTATTAACTTTATGGAAAATTTATTGTAAAGAGCAAATTTATCGAAAGTGAATTTACTATAAATATTGATCGAAAATTTTCTATTAAGTTGCAAAATTAATGAAAAATTTATTAAAAAATAGCAAAAAAAAAATCGACAATTTACTATAAATCGAAAATTTACTATAAATATGACAATTTACTATAAATATGACAATTTACTATAAATATGACAATTATCGAAAATATACTATCAATAGCAAATTTATTAAAAACTAACCTCTACATTTAGAACAAGTTTTGGTCCACCAGCTCTAGCTAAAACAAAAGAGATTAATAAATAAATAAATATGCAACTTAGTTTTTTGTTCATGCAATAAACAATATATTTTTTTACAGCAGTCAATAATAAATGCCTTCAATCTTAAATAAAAACGGAAAATAAATGGGTAGCTGACCTGCCAAAATTGAAATTGCAAAATTTCGTTTAAATTGAAATGAAGTTGTTTATTCACTTTTGATTTAATAAACGGATGTGAACTGTTGAATTTTTATTTTTCCCAGAAATATATGTACACATATATAATTAATGGCTGGTTAATTTCTGCAAAATTTGCAGTTTTTTTTAGAAATTCATTACCATTGTTGTAGTTTAATGTAGTCTACTTCCTATAATGGCCAAATAAAAAAATTCGTATTGAAAACCAATTTATCTTGCTTAAAATAAAGTTAAGCGTGTTGTTGCTGTATTGAAATTTCCTAATAGCACAAATACAAATAGTGTATTCACAAGACGTCCTGAGTATCGTATTTTCATAATTTTACAATATTCTGACATTTTTTAAAGTGTTTTATATTTTATAGCAACATTGTTAAACCTTTTTAAAATTTTGAAAATTTAGATTAGCTTATGACACTTAGGGCAGCTTGTGAATTCACCAAATATCTTTAAGAATTATTGGCAGTGCCATAAAAGACTACTTAGTAGTGTAATATTCTGGTATTCGAAAGACTAGAATCTAGCTGGAGGCTCTTGTTTCTCTACAACGTGTAATGATCTTCATTACTTCAGTGGGTTATTTATGTCACAACCTTTTGTTGAAGTTATATATGTTCAAATGTTGTTAGAAATAATACCCAATATCTTTGTCGTTCCATTTGTAATTTTTACAATATTTGTTTGCGACCCCATAAAGTAAGAACTGTCTGTCTGTCTATCCGTTGTTGGTTGAAATAAAATGAATTGCTGTTTAAATTTAGCACGTCTGTCTGTTATTATTTTTTTTATCATATTGTTACTATAAAAATTAACAAATCTGTTACTAATCGGCAAAGTTAAAAACAAAATTTTTTTTAAATACTCTTATTATATCAAATTCCTCAAGCTTTCTTCAAATTTTTGAACACGCTAGTGACACCCTAGCTCTAGCCTCGGAATTATTTTTAAGAAAAACTAACAAACCGGCTTGAAGCTAACTTAAATATAAGCACGAAAATACAACAACAGTTTTTCCTAAACTTTACAAACGAAAATCTATTTTTTGTTTTAGCTTCTATAAAACCGAGAGAGTTAACATGGATATCAAATGAAAGGGCTTAACTAGCGGATTATAGTACACTATAACAAAATTTAAAATACATGATTTGCGCCGCTACAAAATGGCATACAATAACTTTATTTCAAATCTAGTATTTAAAAATGTACACCCTTCAAACACTTCAATATTGGTGTAAAATGAAAAGTCTGGTCTAGCAGATTACAATAAAATATGAAAAAGGGCAAATTTCATGATGGCGTCTGAAACAAAATGGTTGGAATTTTTTTCCTAACCACAATATGGGTATCAAATAAAAGGGCTTAACTAGTAGAATACAGTTATGTAAGAATATCAGAGATGGCATCGGAAATAATAAGGCAAAATGGCGTATAAAATTTAATATAAAATCGAGGATGCGCTCCGATATTTCCATTATACTTATGTACGTTTTGTTAAACAGTGTTGACAGATTCAGTATGGCCGAGTATAGTTACTTGTTTTTAGTAAATACTCATATTTTTAACGATGTTTATAAAATGTACCCTAAGTGCGTTAGGGATGGAAAATTTGATGCTATTGTGGTAAAGTGAAATTGTTATCGGTAAATTTAATTAAAATTATAATAGACAAAATGTAAAAAACCACCCCTATCATAAATATGAAATGAAATTATTATTCTCATTAATTCTCATCATTGAAAATTTATGTGAATTTCCTGTGGATTTTTTGTTCCCTTCACACACAAAGACCTACAATAGTTTAAAATCTTTGACCATTAAAATACGGATGATTGTTTGATGTTAAAGTAATTCATGTCTATTAAGAAATTGAATTTAGTTATCAAAAAAATTAGTTTTAGATTAATCTAAAAGATTAATTTGAAAGATTAATTAATCTAATAGATTAATCTCTGCCTTATGCAGAATGCTTTCATGCATATAAACACTTATAATCAAATAGTAAAAATAAACTGTTAATTATTACAAAATACTTAACATAATCAAGCTAATATTTGCTGAAAAAAACTTCCGCCTTTCTCTTTAAAACAAGTCTTACAGATTTAAGCACACTTTAACATACACTTAAAACCCTCTGATTTCGTTTTATTTCTTAAAGTCAGGTTTGTGTCCTAAATCTTCTGTTTTCTTTCCTTTTTTTTATTAATATCAGCATGTTTGTATTCTAAATTTTGTTACGTACGTGTTTGAATATTATATTCATGGCTTAATTCTTCAATTTAGTTTTGTGCTAATATCTGCATTATTCAATACAACACACAAAATTACCCTATTTTTCGCAATTGATTTTTATTCTTCCCATTAATATTCAGTGTGTGTGTGTGTGCCAAAATAAAGAAAAATGGGTCATTGGAACATCAAACGTTATTGTAAAGAAATAAAATACAAACCACCAACATGGATAATGACCATTAGAGTGGAGTAAATAATGGCAACACGTCCATTGTAATGTCAGAAAATACAACCAACTGCCGACCACCTACATTTGCCAAAAGAGTGGGATTTTCTAAAGTCATTTACAGTTTTTTTTCTTATGGATAGAGGCTTAGCATAAAGAAACTTATTATTTGAGAAAAATGTGTTTGTGTTTGGCACACATTTTTTAGCCATAATAAATGAAAAAAGAAAGACAATGGGGGAGTCGAAATGTCGAAAATGTTCTATATTCATTGTGAAAATTGCCTGTTTGTCTTATGAAACATTGATTTTACTTTGAGTGCAAATGAGAAATGGTTACTCAAATTTTCTTCTTATATGACCTCGCTAGACTTAATCTTGTTGGATTTTCTGAAGTTGCAGATTTATGTCGATAAGGCGGCATCAACTGGTGCTTAAGTTCTGCTACACCTCTATGACAAAGATATTAAAACTGTTAGTATTCGAAATCACAACGATCAAATAAATAAAAAAAAATTATTTCATTAATACTTTAGTTCTAATTTTATAACAAACCTTGCTTCAAAATAATTATTTAGAGCCACTTCATTGTGGTCATATCTTCTCAATAAGAAATCGACATCTGGAGCGTTACCTGCAGTACTTTTAAATTCTAATAAGTTATTTATTTTTCTATTGGGTGTTTTTATAGCTGCATGAGAACCAAGGTGAATTTATACATGTGAAATTATCAGCCTAGCTGATAGGAAAAATTTGCCATTTTGGCAAATATTTGTTGAACTCGCATTGATTTCATTTATTAATGCAGGAATAAAAGATGAAATTTTGGTTTTGTTTTTAAACAGTGTACTTTTTTGATAAAAATAATGTGTCTCACAAACATATATATCTCTTTTAATCAATCCTTATTAAATTAAAAATATAATAACAACTTTTCCAACCCTGATATACGACTCGGTATTGACATCCCCTAAAAAATTTGACAGCTGAGAATGTCAAACTATGTTGTCATTTTTGTAATGACCAGTAATGTTTACTTATGTTTTTTAATAAAACTCGCTAAATAAAAAAAACGCTAAATTAACCTGAAAATAGCTAGAATGTCATTACTTTTCAAAAATTACAAAAGTAAAGAAAAACAACAACAGTTGTAGTCAACTTCCATACCTAACGCCTTGCCAAAATTGCACTTTCCAATTGCAAATCCAATTCATACAAATTGTATGAACATGAGTATTTTTGACAGCCAAAACACTTTCAGTTTCTTCGGTAATAAAAAGTAAGTTGAGAAATAGAATCTCTTCAAGTCATATAAACTTTGTTCTTCTTTTGAAATATTATTTCAGAAAATTCAGCTAATCATGCACATTTATCAAGTGTATTCAATTGATCACATTTTGTCCATTTGTTTGTTTACTCATACTGTATTTTTGTGACATTAAAAAGTTATACTGTTAATGTATTAAAAATATGAAATAATAATAAATAAACTAAATAAAATTTTTGTTTTTAAAATTTGATATTAACAAAAACATAAAATAAAAAACCGATTATTCAAACTGGGTTTAAATGTAAAAAAAACCATTATTCAAACCGGTTTTAAATTTATAAACAAAAACCTTTTTTTTTTAAATTGCAATTTTTTTAATTATTCTAAAACCGGTTTTTTATATACCGAATTTTCAATTACTCTATTTGTATATTTACTCACATTCGTCACATGAAATAAGCATAAAAAATACAACAACTACAAACAAAACCCGTAAGTTACAAAATATTACATAAGTACATCCGTACACATGAATTCGCATACAAAATATACCAACTACAACAACAAAAACAGAGGTATACGTTGATTGTTTTTCGCAATTGCTGATTTTCAATACCCAAATTTTCGAAAGCATTTCTGCTAAATAAATACTCGGGTGAGTGGCTTATATATCCCAAAAAGTTAATTTCAATGTTTACACGGACGAATAGATGGACATATGGGGTCGCAAATAAATACTGTAGAAATAACAAACGGAATGACAAACATATATTGCACTCTCATGTGAAGGGTACAAAAAAATGTTAAAACAATTACAATCAAACACACAACAGTAGAAACTTACCGCAACAAAATTTAATTCTATATTAGACCAAAGCAAATTTGTGAATAAAAAATTTCTCCATTATTCTTAAAATAAGAGTAGAAAATTGAAATGTTACAATAAAACCGCTAATCAATATGATAAAGCAAGACAGACCACATCTAGCTGTCTGTCTATTAGGCATTCGCTGAATTCTTAATTTAAAACTGTGTTACTTTTAACACAAAGAAATCACGTACTTTTTAAATTGAAATAAGAAATTAGAAAAAAATAAGAAGAAAACGAAGAGTTGGTATATTTTTAATCTGGAGATTACAGTTGTTGTTTTTTTTTATTATTATTTAAAGTGTGACTTATTTATTTTTATTCTTTCTTCTCTTTCTTTTTTAAAATTTAATTTTTATTTAACATTATGAGTGTTAATAACAGTAATTTTAGAATAAACCAGTTTTAATGTTTTTGGCGGTTATGTCGAATCTTAACTACCCTTCACCAATTACTTAAAATGTCTGGACTTACTTTTGTATTTTTTTTTTCGACAAAACTGTACATTGTAAACAATTGAAAATTTATATAAAATACTAGCAAACCCCTTGCACACTTCTTAAATCAAAAAAAATAATAAAAAATCAATTCGAATTCATTTAAATCATTGATAAATTGCTTTTATTGTAATGCTCTGTGGTAAACAACATTTGTTGTTTTTCCATTTTCGGTGTAAATATGCATAACCGATGGTTCACTAAAATGGCTATAACTCATGAACTTTGCAGAATCAAAATTGGTTCACGCATTTCAGAAAACATCAATTACTAACACAATGCAACTTATTTTTATATATAACTAGAAAAGCCCGGCGCGCGTTGCTACGCCCCATAATGAATAAAAATGCATTCTGAATTGTAATTGAATATCAAGCGCAAAAGCTAAAAATTCTAACTTTTTATTGGGCGTGGCACTGCCCACTTTTCTAATTACGAAACTGTATAGTCATGACAGCTCAATATGTGTGCAAAGTTTCAGAAAAATCGGTAAAGTTCAAGTAGCTGAAAGTGATAACTTTTTTTATGGGCGTGGCCCTGCCCTCTTTTTAATCACGAAATTATAAAGTCATGACAGCTCAATATGTGTGCAAAGTTTCAGAAAAATCGGTCCAGTGCAAGTACCTCAAAATTAAAACTTTTTTAGGGGCGTGGCTCTGCCCAATTTTGTAATCACGAAATTATATACTCATGACAGTTAAATATGTGTGCAAAGTTTCAGAAAAATCGGTGCAGTGCAAGTTCCTCAAAATGATAACTTTTTTATGGGCGTGGCCTCGCCCACTTTTCTATTCGCGAAATTATATAGTCATGTCAGCTCAATATGTGTGCAAAGTTTCAGAAAAATCGGTAAAGTGCAAGTAGCTGAAAATGATAACTAATTTTTTATGGGCGTGGCCCTGCTCACTTTTTACCACCCATAAACACTCCCTGAAATGTGTACAACAAATATAATTTATGATTTATATTTGGATTTTAAACGAATATTTCTGTATGTTTCTGGTGTCACTATTGATGGTGGGAAAAAGTAGACAAGCTAAATAACAATGGAAGTACGAAAGCAGATGCTATCGAACTGTTTACGTTAGTTCTTTTTTATTTGCCAAATATTAGGCGGGAATCGAACCTGTAAACCCCAAGACTGGCAGACTATGCACTATTTACTAGCTTACTGAAGAACACTTTTGTTAAAAATATGCTTAAACATTAAACAAGTCTTTACTTCAAGTTTTTGTTTTATATAAAACTACTAAACATAAAATTAAAAAGTCATTCAGTTTTAGTCGCATGCTTGTCAGTTTCAGGAAATTTCCCACTGGGTTCTAGCTATTTATTTATCTCTTTTTGTTTTTGAATGTCTTGCAAATTAGTTACTACATTTATTTTTCTTCATACTTCTGTTACTTGTTTCCCAAGCAGCCAGATAAACAGCTGTATTTTAATTTATATTTTATGTATCTTTTTAAAGTTTACATATCACACAAACAACAAAGAACAAAAAAAAAGGATAACCGTAAAATTATGTTTATCTTATTTCCAAACATCTGCTCTTAAAACCATTAACTTGTTTTTCGTAAGTTTCGTGAGTCATCACTTTTATGTTGCTGTCTTTTGTCAGTTAAATCTTTTTTTTATCTGTTCCAATTTGGCAACTCGTGCCAAGCTGCTGCTTTAGGTAAATATAAAATTAAAATTGAGTATGTTTGTATATTGCAATTAACAAAATTAAGAATAAAAGTAATAGAAAGACAAGAATCAAAACCAAAAGTTTGCTAAAAGTTATAATTATTGTGAAACAAGTTTAAGGCGATTTGGCACAGGTCTTCTTAAGGTTTTTGTTAAAAACATAAAAAAATTTTCAATAAATTTTCTTTTCCATGGAAGTTTAATTTTATGTTATAAAGAGTGAAATTTTTTTTTGGCTAGTTTGGTTTTAGTGTAAATTTTTTCATGAAAAAAAAATCGTGACATGTGGCAATGCCAAAATGGCTCCGTAAGAATTGTCATTTCACCATGAATAGATTTATAAACAAACAATGTATACTATACACACACATCCATACTCATCCGCCTACTTTTGTTGTTGTTGCTTTTTTAAAATATAATTGTTGTAATCTCAATAAAACACAGAGGCATGTGTAGAAATGATTTTCAATTCCAGATTCTTGTTCAAAGTTGAGTTCAACGCGTAGAAGGTTGAACAAACGGACATGATTAAAGGCTGTGGCACAATGAATCCGTCGTCCGTTAAACTTCAACTTTTTCAACTGACAACTAAGTTAAAATACATGTTTTCTTATGAGTGTTGTCACATTCAGTACGTCTCCGCCAACGCAAAGTACGAAAGCTTACCAACTTTTAACTTTTGACGTACGTCGAGTACTTTGACAAGTACCATATGGTTGTACGCAAAAGCGAAGTCAACCGGCTTTACAGCAGCCGCCGTACTTTTTAGTGATGCATGAGCCGCCACAGAAGCATACAGTTTTTTCGGTTCAAAACTTTTTTTATATATAGATTGTATGAATTTGAATTGACATTTTCTTAAAAAAATATTATTTTGTTCTATTAATTTTTTGTTATTGTGAAGATAAATAAAAAAAATATAATTATTATCGGCTTTCAGCCGCCGCTGTTTGTTTTTGATTAGTCGCAGCAGTCGACAATTTAACTGCCGATTATGATCCGTCAAAGTACAAAGTACAGATTGTGCCAACCCCTCTCCGTCAATACGTTGATGTCAGTTGAAAAAGTTGAAGTTTGACGGACGACGGATTCATTGTGCCACAGCCTTAAAACGCAATCCCAGCACCGTATTGTATTCTGTATCGTCTATTAAAATACAGTTTTGGTTTATTAACTTTCGGTATCGATTGTGTGGTTGTTTTGTTAAACGTCAATTGATGTTAAACGTCAGGTTAATAAAAATCACGAATGGGAAAGTTGCTACAAAAACTATTTTAAAACAATTTTTTGTAAAAACTTTTAGCAAAGGTAAAAAAATCCTAAAAACATTTAATTAAAAAATATATTATACATTTCTTATTTTAGGACCAAAAAAATATTACAAAATTGTTTTTTTTGTTTCAAAAACTTTTGAATTTTCCATCCCTGTATGAATCCAATACAACACTTCAAAAACATATTAAAAGAAATTGTTTTTTAATAAAAAATTGTTCAATAGAAATTACCACCAACAAGCATACAATGCTGTAAACACATACGAAAATAGTACCAATAGTACAATACAACTAGGCCTGTGAATTAATTATTGTTTCATATGTGCAACACTGTTTATTAAGGGGTTAGTTACAGTAATATTAAAAAAAATATTAATTCAAATCTAGTCAAAAAATATAATTTCAAAGACAATTCCCACAAACAAAAATAATTTGTTTTGGTTAATTAAGATTTTAGGCAAATTAATTGACAGGTACCATTTTATATTTCAAACATTTTTAAAAATACACTTGAGGCCTTAAAGATTATGCTCAATTTATAATATTAAGTTTTTGTGTATATAAATTTAAATTCACTTTGTCATTTAGGTTGTGGCAATTAAAATGCTGTGAACCGGAAATGTTACAGAAAATAGTCTAAGAAAAAAATCTCATAAATTTCTATACACCTTTTTATTACTGGTCTTAAAACAAGTTAGTAAATTTATTGATTAAGAAAAAAAAAAACAAAATTATTATTTAATTGGTTTTAAAATTCGATTAAAACAATAGGAGATGCTTTAAGAAAAACCGGTTGTAAGTGCTGCTGAAACATTTATGAATGAAATTTACATATTTTTTCATGAATTGCTTTTGAAATATTATTTATTTATGCTTTATTTTGTCTGCAATCATTCATTTATTTATATATATATTTTTAGCTTTTATTTGTTTTAAAACAACGGCACATGATCATTAATCAATTTCAAATTTAGGCCTTAAACTTGACAACAAAACAAGAGTAAAATTAAATTAAAAAAAAAATAATCAAAAAAAAAAAAAAAAAAATAGAATAAAAAAATAAACAAAATAGAGGAAATCTCCCGCATTGTATTAACAAAAGTATAAACAAAAAGATGAAAATAGTTAGTAGTAGTTTAAGAAAAGAGTTGAAAATTATAAATTTGAAATAAAAAAAAATATTTATTTTACCTTTTCCCATGAAAATTTAACATGAAAATTTTACATGAAAACATACACGCAAATTTTAGTTTAACAGCTAAGAAATATTTATATGCATGTATGTATGAACTTGCATAAAAAAATGATAAAAAAAAAACATGAAATATAAACATCAGTGGTAATAAAAAATTAACGAAAAAATTTTTATACAAACAAATCTTAATAGACTAATATAATGCACAATACAAAAAGCTGATTTATAATGGCAACGACAGGCGACTAAGCAACACAGTCTTAAATATTTCTATTATTTTAATTGTGTGGTTAAGGTGTAACATCCATACATGTACAGTTACACAGATAATATTACGTACTTATTCCTTAAAAATTCGGCGTTCCCTTGAAAAATATAAAAACTTAAACTCGCAACACATAGGGAAGGGGTCCAAGATACAGTTAATCAGTTCCTTCTCACCATATTACTTTAAACGAAATTAGTTTAATTTGATTTTCATGCAGTTGTCAAAAATAAACCATATTTGAATGGTCGTTATTTCAACGCTAAATGAAATTCGTTTAGCCTTAATTATAAAAATGGTCTAAGTCAAAAGTTTTTAAAATTTGGTTGTATTAGTTTTTTAAAATTTGCTGATGACTGTAATGACAGTGAATGCAATACATTTTTTGGTATACTCATAAAAATAGTACCGTTACATTTTTATACCCTTCACCTGTGGTGCACATGGGTATATATAGCTTAGTCATTCCGTTTGTAATTTCTACAATTTTCATTTCCGACCCCATAAAGTATATATTTTCTGAAAGCTTATGAATAGAGGAGTCGATTAAGCCCTGACCGTCTGCCCGTCTGTCTCTGTGTTGGTTGAAATTAACTTTAAAAAGCAACTATATGTTCCTCAGATCTGTGATTAATATCAATCTTTTGGAAATATCCAGGAATGAATCGCTATTGAAATTCAGCACAATCGCCCCATAACTTTCTGAGATATGTGCAAACAACCACGACCACCTCGTTTTTTGTCCACAACAACAACATACAACACATACATACAAGCGTGGTATACTGGGTAGAGTAAACGTGGCATCCAATTCCAGCTGAGCCAAAAAAATTTTTTTTATTTTATTTTTTTTTTATTTGTTATAATTTTATAATTTTTTTTGTATTTTTTTTCTTTAATTTTTTTTTTATTTTTTTTCTTTAATTTTTTTTTTTTATTTTTTTTCTTTAATTTTTTTTTCGGAAAAATTATATGAAATTCGTTTGGTTTTATTTCGATTGTGCATTTAGGTAATGCTTAAAAAATTTTCAACCGTAACGCAGAAAAAAATAAATATGGACTTAAATTCAAAATTAATAATATTAATGAAAAATTTATTTGATTTTGCTGCAATCATCAATATGATACTATTAATTAAAAAAAATTTTATAGTTTCTATTAAAAAAATATTGAAAAAAAATTCAGTTGTAATTGTTCTAAAAAATTAATTAAAATATCTGTAATCTTTAAAATTTTTTTATTTATTTAATTAACTTCCATAATTAAAATTTGGAATTATTTTAATAAAGTATTAGTTATGTCAATATTTGCGCTATCCAATTGATGAGATTTCCGAAAATTTAACCTTATAAAGACGTTGCATAAAACGGCTTAAGATGACTCTGAATCCTACAATTTAGATCTTTCACCTAAAAGAGGAAGACTAAAAATAAATAGAAATATTGGATTACTTCCACTATATAGGACTACCAGAATGTTAACGGAAGAAAAACATAAAGATCATATATGTTTACTACCCTACATTAATAAAGTTTTACAACAACATTTTACAGACCTTACAGTGATAATAAAAATGGAGTACTTTTCACTTGGTAATTAATAAATATTCATAAATTACAAAAAATCGTCTAAATTTCTTAATATTTATAATTTGTTCTTTTTTGAGCTTGAGATCACACTTTGTTTTTTATAAAAAATTCTTTATTTACACCAATATTTCGCTACCAAACAAAAAATATAATTAAAAAAAAAATAGTTAATTAATTTGTGTTTAGTTTTTATAATTTGTATATTTACCCTAAAGAAGCTTCCCATTGTTTGGTAGCGAAATATTGTTAATAACAAATTTTTTTTATAAAAAACACAAAGTGATCTAAGCTCATGAAAAGGAACATATTATTCATAAACTACTTTATTTAATTATTTGGGTGATTCATTCACAAGGTGTCTTATCATGTCATATTGTTCTAAAACTTTACAATGGTTTAAAAATGTCATTGTTGCTTTTCAAACAAAAAGTGTCTTATAATAATAGAACTTTGTACGCTATGTTTATTGTGCTGTTGTATTTAATAAGCAGAGACCTGTGCGAAACGGCTAAGCCAAGCCGCAATAGTTTTTGTAAGCCGTCGCCGTTCATTGTATAATTTTATCGGGCCGACATCCAAATTTAAGCGCAGTTGCTAATTTATTTTATTTATGACACTATTGTGAATCCCCCAATTGTTTATTTTCTGGTTTGTTCATTCAGTTAATTTTAAAAATGGTCTGAGTCGATTCAACCTCCGAAAACAACATTTCCGTATGAGATACATAGAAAATTTTCTTTAATTGAGATTAATTAAATTAAAAATTTAAATGTTACACGATATAAGAAATATTTTTAAATTAATTCTAATGCAAAACATTAAATATCGCGAAACAAAAAATATATGACTTAGATCACTTTCATAATTAAGGGCACTTATAATTATAGGTGGGTGCCCCGGTGGACTAGTTTGGGGGTTACGGGTTCGATTCCTGCCAGAGACTCTGATCGGTGGTCTGCTTCTCTTTCTATTCTAACTATTCTATTCATATGAAGCGCACAACATGCCAATTGGGCATTAGTGTATACCTTGCCAACCTAACCTAAACCTAACCTATAATTATAGGTACTCCAAAGGAAAATTTTATTAAAATTATTATTTTAAGGATATAAACTATTAGGTTAGTATTTATATTCTATGGGGTTCAGTTCTGCTGATTGGGCAGACAAATGTAGTTGTTTTGGCACATTGTAAAGTCACCACTCTTTTACAATATGCAGTGTGTGCTTTAAGGCATTATCTTGTTGCAAATACCAAGCGCTACTGAGACTCATTTTGGTTGAGGATTCTTTTAAACTGCTCTTCGGAATATTTCAATTTACAAAAGGGTTCATATTTGTTTCCACACATTCGCCGACTGAAGCATCACCATGTTTTACTACAGTTGGTATGAGATTTGTTGTTTGAAGTTCTACGTGTAGTTTGCGTCACATTTATGCCTTGCGATCACAACCGAATAAGTTTAACCTTCTTTTATCGCTTATTATCACATTGGTCCAGAAATTTGTTGATTTGTCTACGTGTTGCAATGCAGAGTCCAGTCGCTTTCATTTGTTGATTTCGGTTATAAAAGATTTGGTTCTTAATACCCATCTATGGAATTCGATACTTCTCCAATCATTTCAAACTGTTTTCCGAATGCATATTGATATTGTGTGTATTTCCTAATGTATTGCGAATTAACACGGCTGTAATTTTAGGATTTTTATCTACAACTTTTTTTTTTTGTATCGGGCAACGTCCAGTTCAAAGCTTTATTTGTTTATTTGTTTGGAAAATAGTCTTTTTACGCTGAACCATTTTAGGAAATGTCTTTAAAGAATAACCAACTTTTCTTAAGTGTATTATTTGGTCTTCAATTTCAATACAAATATTCTTTGATTTTCTACTTATTTTCGACAAAAAAAAAATGTGAAATGAAATAACATTTTACAAATGGCGAAAAACTTCTCACACTAAGAAAAAAAATTTGGCTCGGTCCAAAATAATGTAGAAATTCTTTAATTTAAGAAGAATATTGTTCCTTTTCATGTCGTTTGTATAGTTGTCTGTGCTGCCATATGCGATTTAAGACGCGTAGATATTTTTTGATTCGTTAAGAGGCACGTGTCATTGTATTTTCCAATGAAAAGGAAACTTTGATTCGAAATGTAAAGTTTAATTTAAACATAATTTCTATTAAGGGTACGTATGATTGTCTGTGTGACTGTATATGCTAATGTAAATGTATTTAATAAATTGCTTCTTAGCCCACATAATATTAATATTTTTTCAAATGTATTAAAGGTTTACAAAAAAATTTTTTTGTTAAATTAAAAAAAATATAAATTTAAAATTTGATTATGAATATGGTGGTTAATATTAGTCATCTTTTGTTTTGTTTTTTTTTCTATAAACATTAATTTATTTTTAGCTCTTTTTATGTAACTTATAGAAACATAATCATTAATCAGTTTCAAATGATTTGAGGCTTTAACTTGATAACAGAAAATATTCAATAAATACTTGAACTTGAATAAAATAAAACAAAACAAAATAGATTTTTTAAATTTTTCTTATTAATCGTTCTTGGATCTGATACAGCATTTACATTAGACTTAGAATTTGATGTAATTTTTGCGTTTATTAAAGGTTTTGTAGCACAGTGGTACAGTGTATGGTAAAATGTTTATAAACAATTGATTATTTAGGGTGTCCCCAAATTATGAGCATACAAAACGTACAATTTTTGTTTGCTGAAAAAATTTTTTTTTTCTTAAATTGCGATTATTTCAAACAACACATACTCTTTCAGACAAAACTAGTTTTGCATAACACATCTACTCGCATTTTGCTTTATAACTTCGTTTCTTCAGCACCGATTTAGGTTATTTTCAATACCAAATTTCATCCAAAAACTGTGAACAGTTTAAATGAGTTTTATATAATTTAAAGTAATAGTTAACGCTTAGTAGAATTTTCCACATACTGATAGGTCAAGTTAAATCACTAAAGGCTATAATACACGGCATGTGGTTTACATCTGACTTCAAAATTTGTAAGACATGTGTAAATCTGCCTGTCTGTCAAAATTGTACTTTTACGCTGACTACTTTGCAGCAGCAGAGATTTGTGCCAACGACTGATGTCACATGTTTTGACAGAAGATAATAGAGCGCACTCTATTTAAAATTTTGTCAGATGTCTCAACACATGTTTTTTTTACAGAAGTAATGTTTTAAAGGTAACACTCGACATGTTTGTAGTAGCAGTGAAGAATTTGACAAGTCAGATGTATAAGACATGCCGTGTATTAGCTCCTTAAACAACGTCACAGGGATCAGATAGACATATTAAATGAGTTTTGACATGAATATTCTTCGATACCACTTGTGTTCTTGGTTAAGACACTTCAGGCAGTCCATCTCACTAATACACATCTTAGACTCAAACTTAATTGGAATTCATAATTTGAGGAGCATAACACATATACAGGGTGGGCCAAAGATCAACATAGGGTTCAGAAATTTAATAACTTTTTAGTTTTTATATTTTTGTTTTTCCATATTATAAAAATAAAATCTGGATTCACAATTCAAAAAAAAACCCCAGAATAATAGAATTTGACTATTTTAATCAGATGTAAATTTTTTTTAACCCAAAGAGCATATCGTTGACATTTTAACGTCATAATTTCCCCCTCTTAAGCAATGATTCGTTGCTTAGTTCATTACTACCACCGACATGGCATCGTAATAGATTTGTCTCGAAAATGTTAAAACCTTATGACTTTTGATGCAATAAGGAGACGTTCGACACAACTTGTGCTCGCTGCAGCGAATTTTGAATAACTTAGACTTATAAGGTTATACTTGTTCAATAGTTGAAGCCAACAGACCAGCAACTCCACGACTATACCACTCGTTTATGTGAAAAACAGAGGAAAGTGCTAATTTTTTTCATAGTTTGATAATGAGCGATCAAATCTGTTTACTATTAAATGGCAGAACTTTAAGATTTGAGCTACGAAGTATATATAGCAGGTCGGTATATCGTCTTAAAAGATAACTGACACATATTTTTGAAAATTACATGGGTGTTGTAATCTCTGCTAATGGTCGATGTTTGCAATGTTGTTTTTAAGAAAACAATCCGGATTTATAGTTTCAACAAGATATAGCCACAGCCTTGTACAAAAAATATTAATAATCGAATAACTAAAATAGTCATTATGGGACTGTTGAATGAAACGATATGTAGAGGACACACAGCGAACGTGGAATACCGTATTGAAAATCCATAGGAATGTGTAAGTGTAATAAAGTGACTGGATTCTTGACCTCTTCGCTATATTAACGAAATTAAGTTTATGGTTTTTTTAAGGGGAATTTCACTCTTTTCGACCGCACAATATGCCAATTAGTAGAGATGGGAAGAGGGTAAAAACCCAACTGGTAAATACCCGGTAAAATAGGTTAATTGGGTAAAAATGGGTAAATACCCAGGTATTTACCTAAAAGGTGGGTATTAACTATGTTGTAGAAAATTTCATGAACAAACACTTTGCGATGCATAATTTAATGTGTTTTATAATAAATTTTATAAATAGTAATAAAAGTACTTACTGAGCAGAAGAAAAGTAACAACTTAAGATAATAACTATATTATATTGACACATTTATTGTTGCAATATTACTTTACATTAATCGAAATCACTGTCATTATCAGTTTCACTCTGAAAATATCTAAAAGAAGAGTGAGGTGTAGAATGGGTGATACCAGTAGAAATGAAAGGTGCTTCTTCAAATGAACTTGCAGAATTCATGATTTCATCCTCAGCGGGTAAAACGTTTTGGGAAGTACCCTTTTGCTGTATGTCTTTATTGCAGAGATTCCAATTATGTGATATAAAACATACTTTTCCGGCATTATCTGCAGTTAATCTGTTTCGTTTTTTTGAGTGGATAAAACTTTGAGTGCTGAATGAGCGTTCAGTGGCTGCTGAAGTACATGGAGCATGCATTTTATAAATACCCAAATAAATTCCCAAAAAAGGTATTTACCCGGTATTTACCCGGTATTACCCACATATCGGGTAAATACCGGGTAGAATCCCATCTCTACCAATTAGGCATACATTTATACCTACTAAGGGTTTGGGCTTTTAGTGCTCCTCTTTTCAACCTAATCTAACCTTCAATTTAAACCATATAGCTCATTCTGCGTCACCCTGTATAAGTTTAATAGAAAACGGCGAAGGTAACAAACCATTTTTCCAATTTCTGGAGTTGCGTTGCATGTAGTTATAATTGTACTACAGTTATAGTACATGCTCATCTCATCATCATAAACATCTCCTTTAATATTTTCGTCAATTTAGTGTGGGAATCTTGCTTCGACACACGCAACACGCAAACCATTAGACGACAAAACACTTGTTGTACGTTTGTATAATTTTAATAACAACAATTTAAAGTAGTATTTTTCATGTTGTTTATTCTAATAAAAAGAAAAATATATTTTTTGGCATTTATAACAAACACGAAGCAAAAGGCTGATGTTAGAATTTTTAATTTATTTAAAACTCTTTTTTATTTTTTTTTTGTCTGTATTTCTTGTTGAGCAGCCAATAGTTGGGTGAAAATAAAAAAACAAAAACGCATTAGATATGAAGTTGTTATTGTTGTGTTTCTAATATATTTAGTGCTAAAAATTGAGCTAAAAATTGAAATGCTATAGATTTTGCAAATAAATTTTATATTTATTTTTTCTTCTTAAATTATGATTACTAACCTCGCCTTAAGTGACTTTTATGAGTTGATCATAAATTGTCTCTTGATTTGTATATTATTGATAGTTTAATATCTTGAAAATTTATCACGATTTGCGAAGACATGAAAAAATCGATATTACAGTAGCTTAACGAAAACAGTAGCTTTAATTCATTTAAAATGGGTTTGGAGTATTAGGTTGATGGCAAAGAAAAAAATTAAAAAAAAAAATACTTTTAAACTCAAAAATAAGTTACATTTGTTTTTTTTTTATATTTAGTGAATTCGCTAAGTGTCGTATTGTCATAATGTTAAAATTTTAAAAAGTTCAATATAATACTTTTCATTTCTTTTAAAATTTTTTTGGGAAATTATAATGTTATGAAAATACGATGCTTGGGAATTCTTGTGAATACACCTATTGTATTTTAAATTATATATCATCAGTATGATAGGTTAGGTTAAAAAAGAGAGCCACTCAATGCCCAAACCCATAATAGGTATACACGTATGCCCAATTGGTCCCTTAATAAAAACGATAATCCCAATTCCTTTAATATATCAGCTAGGTCAAGAACACAGTCCCCTTAATGTAATACTTTAGGGATTTTCACTTTGAATTCCTAAGGTATTTCAATTTCGCCAAAATATTCACGTCAAAGTTCTAGCATCTAATACACCCAAACGAGTATAACACGCGAATACAAACGTAATAATATAACGAATCGTCATGTTCTACACGTCATTTCATCCGACAGTCCCATGTGAGATTAGATAAGTTCTCAACTCCGTGTGACTTGTTATTACACTAGTTAATCTCCTAAGTATTGGTCTATTTAGTTTCAGAATCTCTTTCGATTTCTCAAGATTTGAGTCACCCCATAGCATGTTTGTCATTTTACCGATATCGTTGTTTTGCCATATTTTTTTTGACGTGTTCCTCTATCGCCTAAATTTTATGTTCATTTTTGAATCGTTGAAAGGATTTAGCATTTTTTATGACTGGGATACTTACGCTGAATCTCCACGTAGCAATTTTCATTGCTAAGCATAAGCAAAAACGTCGGCAGAATAACGGCACTTTATTGCTAAGGTATGTTTATTTTCACTGGGTGGAGAACACGACACAAATAATTTATTTTTATAATTTAATATTTTTGTTTTAACTTTTATGAGTTTTTTTTGAATACCTCACTCTTAATTATTATCATGTAAAATTATTTTAATTTTCCTTTGTTTCTGCAAAGAAAAACATAAAATTCAAAGAAAATTAAACGATTTTGACAGCTAATTGCGGCAATAATTGCTCAAGCAATCATCAGAGCAATGATTGCGCAATAAATTGCTACATATGGCAATTTGCGGTCTACACCTTGCAATTTCTATGGACGCAATCAAATTTGACAATTGCGGTAATAAATATTGCAACGTGGAGACCCCGGGTTAAAAACTTTTCTATTTTACATTATTTATTGGCTTTCTCGTTTACGGTTATATCGCGATGGCTTGGTAACCATATAATTTCTAGACGTTCCCAAAATTTCATACGAGTTTATTTTGGCCTCGCATTGCACGACGTTTGGAGATTCAACCTTTATGTGTATTAATGTTCTGCAAGCACTTAAACAAGTTCTTAATTTGAGTGTTTTTTTCATATATATATTTTTAAAAAATGTTTTTAATTAATTCCTTGTTTTTATAAAATTTATTATAAATTTTGAAAAATTTCTGATTCACAAAAAACAAATCGGCTCCTTCCGATTGCGCTGTGACGGCTTGGCATCAAAAGTCTGAAACTTTCGAAATGTTTATTATTTCTATTAAAATGTACTTTAAAAATCTTGTTTTTAGTTAGTTAATTATTAATTAGCTAATACCAAAATTAAGCTAGTTTTTTTAAAACATACACGAAAAGAAAAACCATGGCTACGACATGATCACGACGGTCATATTATTTTTTCTAAACAATATTTGATTGTCGAAATCAAGTAATAGTTATTTTTGTTTCATTTCATCATATATTTTGTCACGATAATCAAGCATTTGCTTGAATTGTATCATTTAATGTTTACTTTTCGTAAAAATTTCAAAATGGTTATCATTTAAAAATCGTATGATTTAAAAAAATTAATTTGACAAAAATAACATGATATTCAAAAGCATTAAAAATTACAAATAATCATTAAATAATAGGTGAGACAACAGCATGATTACAAATTAATCCAGCTATGATATTTTTGATTTGATTTCAACTGTTCTTCTTCTTCTTGCTAAATAAATTTTTATTATTTTAAAAGTTTGAGATTTCAAAAAAATGAACAAAAATTTTTAAAAATTAAAGAAAATTTAAAAATAAAAGAGAAAATGTAAAAAAATATTGGTAAAAAAATTGCAATTAAATTGGTAAGTACAATTAACATGAGTATGTTACAGAAAAAGACAGTAATTTGCCGTAAAAAAGCAAAGATTGTCGATTTCAATTGTAGTCATCTATATGATTATTGACTGATACTTTAATTAAACATAATAATGATAACTGGTAACCATTATATGTTTTAACCATAATCATACAATTTAATCATAGTATGATGCTCTTCGATTATGGTTACCACAACTATGTTTTTTCTTTGCGTGTAGTTGAAGTCAATAAATATTTTAAAAACTACAGTGAAGTTTTCTTAATAACAATTAATAATAAGAATTTGAAATTAATATGACTTTTGCAGTTAGGTGACTATAGCGGATCAAAAAAATATGGTGGTTATTTAGGAAAAAAAAATTGCAATTTGTTGCATATTGTAATTGTCGCTACAGTCAAAAGGAAAGATAATAAAGGTATTCACATCACCGATTTTTCTCTTTCAAAAATGCGAAACTGCGTAAATTTAATCTTGTTAGAGTAAGCATCGTTTTAAATGAAAATGTGTGTAAAATTCTAAAACCGGATCCTTCAGACTAATAAAGTAGTGGTTGCCGATTTTTTTTTTGTACTTAAATAGTCGGCCAGTTTAGCGCTTATCTTTGCCAAAAATATATATGTTGGGCGTGGCTCAATATT
Organism: Phyto melanocephala; assembly: GCA_941918925.1. Lineage (NCBI taxonomy): Eukaryota > Metazoa > Arthropoda > Insecta > Diptera > Rhinophoridae > Phyto > Phyto melanocephala. Next base: position 28,070,739 of record OW799233.1, on the reverse strand, counting down.
TGTGTACCGGGTATAGAGTAATGCAAAAGCAGAAGTTAGTGCTAAATTATTAACATAGTTGTTGTGCTTAAAAAAACTGAATTTTCGATATTTCGCAAATCCCTTAAATCCCTTAAATATTAAATTTACCAGATACAAAAAACCATAATAACAAAAAAAAAAAAAAAAACGGAAATTAAAATATCAAATAAAAAATCACTCATATTTTGTGTTAACACAACAAAAAAGTTTTTTGTTAAAGATTAAAAAAAAAACAATAATTTATAGCTTGTCTATTTATAAGTACTAGAGAGAGCAAACGGTTTTTTATTCGACCGGTTTTAACCGGGTTTTTTTAGTTGTACTGAAGATGCTTATTTTTCAATTTTCGAATATTGAATAGACCGATTATTTTGGTATAATAAACCGGTTGTTTTAAAATTGTAAAATTTTTATATATTTTTCTGACTTTTGTTGTAAATATAGCCGTAATTTAAGTATTTTTCTAGTTGTAATATTAGGCTTTAATTTTGTCCAAAATGTTTCATAAAGAATGTCAAAACAAAATGTAACAAAACTCAAACAACATATAGAACGGTGTAAATACAAGGTGGCGCAAAAGTTTGCACCCTATCGAAAGATGATACAATTTTTGCAAATGGCGAATATATCAGTTCTACTTTGACATTTGTGGAGTTTACAGATACAAAATACACGTCAATGAGATATGAATCGCTATTCTCCTCAAGAACGTGGTTTAGTTGTTTTAATTTTTGTCTGTAATGATTTTGCGGTGGTATTGACACAACGTAAATTTAGGCCTAGACTTCCGGTTGACAAAAACAATTATTGAATCATTTTGGTTAGCAGCGTTAGCAATATTTTTTAAAGCTTCAGCATGACTCTGATAAACTATCTCCGGTGAATTTGGAGGAATATACGAAGAAGTGATAAACATTTTCTTACGATTTAAAATGATAACAACTCCAATGAATTCTATACTTAAGGGGTATTCGTTTATTAACGCCTCAGAACAAAGACGACTAGAAACTGCAATCAGAACTCCACCACCTCTGATATTGCAACCAGGGTCACGTCTATAAATTTGATAATTATCACAGAATATTTCAGTATTTAAAACATTTTCTACCAGCCATGTTTCAGTGAATATAATAACGCTATAAGTAAAAGCGAAGCTACTATTGAACAGGTCAGATAATTTTGTATTTAAGCCACGAACGTTTTGATAAATTATTGAAATATCAGTAGAACAATTTAGTTTTTTGGAGTCGTTAAGACACGTATTGGGAGACTTGCAGCAGTCCTGCGGTTTTCTTTGTAAACATATTCGCGCACAAATGTACTTACAGGCCAAAAGCTAGGATCAATTAGATGTTTAAAGATATCTTCAGGTACAGCAATTTTAAACGATGTTATTGTTCTCGGTTGGGATTACATATATTTGTACACAGAGATTTCGCAATTTGATTGAAGTTTTGATCGAATGTAATATTCAACATCCTCAGCAGTAGTTTTCGCAGCCAAGCGTGATAAAAAAAATATTTTTATTAGGGGGTATAGCTTTTAACGGCTTAGGTGCAACTTGAATATTGTTAGAAACAGTAGACGAAGAAGTCAAAACTTGAGCATAATTTAGATTTCGTTCAGGAGCGATTAATGAGTTATTAGCTATGGGTGAAATTCCAGATGTGGCAGGTAAAGGCTCCAAAGGGTTAGGTGTATCAGCTACAGACACTAATGTGTTATGCATGTGCACTCTTCGCTGTTTCATGGACTACTAAATTTAAGAGCATAAAAATAAAAAAGGGTGGGTTTGCAAACATTTGTTTGATAAAATGGTCACCTATGTATGCTTTTAATAGATTATAATAAGTAACGGTCAACAAGCCTTAAACTTTTGAACTCCTTAAAGAGAATAGCCGTCAGTAATGCTGGAAAATGACATATTTAAATCGGGCCCGTACAATCATAAGATAAACAAAATACAAAACCCCCAGGGCCATGTTACCTTGACAAAGTGACCAGATCTTAGTGCTATTGCTAGTCCAGATTATAGACACATTACCAGTAGCTCTGGCTGGGGCATAGGAGAATCCTGGACCTCTTACCTAAAGAGATTTTAAAGATGTCCTATGAAATCTTAAAATATGTTGAATATTTTTTAAAAAACAAAATCATTTAATAACTACTCTTTTTGTTGGTTTCTTACCTTTGAAAACTGCTTTGTTTTTACACAAATAAACTTATTTAAAGAAGTAACCGGTTAACCGGGTATTTTAAAATATCAACCGAAACCAAGTTTTTCATAATAGAATCTAGAGTTGGGTCAATCGGTTACTTTAGGTAGTTTTTGCCAATATATAATCTATTGGAAAAAACTGGAAACCGGTTTTTTAAATCAGTCGAATATTCTGTCTCTCTAATAAGTACATTTAACACTTTTTATCATTGTATGTATAGTTTTAACTGCAATCAAAGTTTTATATAATGCTGCAAAACGATTAAAAAATAATTTAAACAACTCCCTGATATGTTTCTTTTATTTTTATGGATTTTTAGTTTTATTTCATTTTCAATTGTGTAAATTATCGCCACACGTTCAAATGAAACTAACTGACACAGCCAGACAATCATATTAATGATTCCACTGACCGAATCCTACTAGTCTGACGTCCAATTAAAAATCTTTTCAAATACAAAAGTTGTGTTGTAATCACTAACCAAATGTTAAGTGTTAAATACAATAATAATACACTTACACATTCATTGAATAAATAAAAATGCATTTTGAATTTAGTGTGGTTTATTTGGATTTAAGTACACAAATCCATAAAATGCTTATTTGCTGTGAAGCAGGGTATTTGCATGCAGAGGAGAAGGAATGTGTATGTTTGTGTGTAGTGTAAACTAAAGCAATGCTCACGTACATTCAATAATTTAACAACATTAAAGCACACTGTTCAATATAGTCGACACAGATGTGTGTAGATAACTGTTATACTTTTTAAAATACCAGCCACAAAACAAGTGTCTTTTTAATAAAATGAAGCACTTGATTGTAAAATGTTAGACTTTAATGTCATCGTATGGTCACAATATTCATTACCAACCCCATAAAGTATTGTTTAATATCTGTCGGTTTATTTGTCCGTGTGTTGGTTGAAACAAACTTTTAGAAGTCCTCATATGTATCATATATCTGTATGTGTTATCAATCTTGTTGAAATATACGGGAATGAATCGCTATTGAAATACAGAATAACCGTTTCATAGCTTTCTGAGATATAATCAAACAAACACAATTGCCTTTGTTTTTCCCTATATTTTTACCATTAAAATTATAATTTTCAGCCCTACGATAACTTTTAGACACGGTTGATTTTATTTGTAGATATGATATCTCTCTAGGGCTATTTGAAAATATTGGTCAATCGATCATTAGGCGGCAAAGTTATAAACCAAAATAATTTAAAAAATATTATTTTTTTCATTTATCAAGCTTTAAAGCTTGTAATTATTTATTGGACATGCTAAGGACACAAGTGTATAAGCTAAAGTCTTGAAAATTATTGCGAAGAAAATCTCATAAATCGGTTAGAAACTTACTGAGATATAAGCATAGAATTAGAAATGCTTGAGGATTCTTTTTCAGCTTCTGGACAATCGAGAGGAGTGATATGGGTATAAAAAGGGCTTGACTTGTAAAATATAATAAATACACCACAAAAAATAAATTTTAAATCTATAATGGCGGCAACAACAAAATGAATAAAAAATTTACCCACTTAAAACTACTCAATATTGGTAGCAAACGAAAGGGCTAGGCCGGTAGAATATAGTATAATATAAAACAGTTGAAATTTAAGATATCATCCAATAGAAAATCGTGGATATATGCCTCAAATACAGTAACTGCGGTTATGTCCCCTTCAACACCCACAATATTGGTATAAAAGGAAAGAATTTAGTCAGTAGAATAGAGAAAACTATAAAAAAGTTAAAATCAAAGATGGGACCCTAAACAAAATGACGGATAATTTTTTTCTCAATCCCTATCTATTTTGTTTATCGTGGTGTAATATCGTTGTGTGTATTCTCATAAGAAAAAAATCATATGACCTGAAGTAACTGTTTTACTGTTTAATGTCTCAACAGTACTTTTAGAGATACTGTGCAATCCTTTACTTCAACCACATAACAATAAGTGCAATTTATAAATTTAATACTACATTATGCATTGTGCATGAGCGAAATATTGAATTTATTTATAAAAAAATTATTTTTTATCTTTAGGGTGGGGTTAAAGGCATAAAAATAAAAACAATTTCATGCTTAATTTCAAGATTGTTTAAACCAAAACTAATTGGCTAAACAAAACAAATTTAAAAGATTACCTTAATAAAAATATACAGCGATTTTACATAAGAATTATTTACAAAAAATTCCAATTCTATGAATTTTCTTTTTCAAATTTTCAAAAAAATTGTTTTATAGAAATTTTACAGATTTCTTTTATAAAAATGTTTAAATCAAAGTTTTTAGAAATTTTATTTTTATAGAAAATTTGTATACCCTTCACACGAGAGTGTATATAGGTTAGGTTAGGTAGAACAGGCAGCTGCTGTGCAGCTCACTTGGGTCCATTATATTGATCCCATTGTGATACCTGAATAGAAAAGTAAGAATAGAATAGAAAGGAAGCAGACAAGTCCAGAGTCTCCGGCGGGAATCGAACCCGCAACCCCCAAACTAGCAGAACAGCACACTGCTGACTAGTCCATCGGGGCATAGTGTATATAAGTTTGCTATTCCTTTTATAATTTCTTTAGTATGAATTTGAGACTCCATTAAGTATATATCTGTGGCTTGGAGCTAAAAGGGCCAATTTCACTTTTTTGCTCTTTTGAGTTAATCATTGCATTAGATTTACTTTCTTGCTCTATTTCATTATGGTAAAACAGCTAAAGTCATTCTTAACCCAGAACAGCTTCATAAATAAAATGCTGGCCAATGTCAATATGAAAGCACCTATAAAAGTTAAAGTTTAATTCCAATTTTCTTAAAAGTAAATATTTTGACATTGGCCCTTTTAGCTCCAAGCCACAGATTTATTCTGAATACTTATAAAAAGAGACGTCTATTTAGCTATGTCCGTTTGTCTGTCAGTGTGAGAGTTAAAATACAATTTTTAAAATCCCCACATATCCCACGGGCTCGTATGTTGCATTAATTCATCAGAAAGGTTTTAAAAAATTTTGCCATTGAAAATCACCATTAGAGGGTGAGATTTGAGAAAAAACCACGTATACCTCCAAACAAAGTCGATTGATGTAGCTCTCATATAACTGCTTGACCAGTTTGATGAATGTCTCTGTAAAAAATACATATAAAAACATTGTTGAAAAATATCAAATATCAAAATCAATCGGTTGATTAGCGACAAAGTTATGGGCAAAATTGTCAACTTTTTATTAAAATTGCAAACACAAAATTTTATTAAAACAACATCAACAAAAGCGAATGGTATGAAAACATTAGTGTTGTATTAAAAATTTACGGCCTTTAAATAAAAATCCATGGAATACCTATAATAAAGTTTTTTTTACAGAATCACTTATATGTATGATGTAGATATGGGCTCAATAAAAAAAGAAACGCATGTATTTAAGGCAAATTGGAAATTATATTTATTTATTATTTTTGAATGCAACATTTCCAAAGTTTTAAAATTTTGATATTGGATCATTATTAAGATAGGTGTTTTGTAAATATCTTCGGAACTACATAACCGATTTAAGAGTTTAATAAAGTTTTGAAAAACATGACAACGGCTTTCAAAAAATAAAAAAAGTAAACAAAATAAATATATGTATGTATATGTCATTGGTGGTGCAATATGAAAATTGGATTTTGCCACGCCCCTCCGCCGGCAAACCGAAAATAACAGTGTCACCCGCCTATTTATTCTGAGGATTCCCTGAAAATTTCATTAAAATCGGCACAGCCGTTTTGGAGTCCATACGTTACATACATACATACATACATCCTGCTTTATATATATAGATGTATGTATATATGTGTAGGGCAGACTTCACTTACACGTAATGGCGTAATTTTCAAGGCGACTTTCAATAATTATTTATTTGTAATCATAATTAATTAACAATCAGAAATTGTTCAAAAGAGAATTATCTAATCAATACCATTCCTTTTAAAATTTAATCTAATTGATTACTAATTGTAATTCAAATTTAACAGCTCTGCTTTCAATATCATGACTTTATGCAGATCTCTTTCAAAGATGCTACAAAAAATATTTTTCCTTTTGTTTACGATGACTTATTTTCACAATATTTTTTAAGTATAATCAATCGGAAAATCTTCTTTATTTTCTCGGTCGTATTAAGAAAAATAGAAAAATTTTGAATGCAAATATAAATATTTGTTTTACAAATTTTATTGCCTTTAAATTTTTTATTCTTATAAAAATAAAATTTAAATTTTTTTTTATGTTTTTTAAAAAGATTTTCGGTTTTTTTTTCTTCAAAAAACACCTGTCACTAAGAAAAAGGAATAAAGTAAAGCGTCATTTTTTAAGAGCTATAATAAAGTTAAAAAAACAAATGAATTTCAGAAAAATTCATGAAATCTTTATTTGAATCGATAGTACGTCCATATAATTTAATGTTTAAAGATTATTTCATGCAAATGTTGACCGCGACTGCGCCTCAAATGATCCATCCGCTTAGTCCAATTTTGGCATACTCTTTCCAACATTTCGGCCGGTATCTCAAGAATAAATGCTTCAATGTTGTCTTCCAATGCGTCAATTGAAGCGGGCATGTGTGTATAGACATGAGCTTTAACATAGCTCCACAAAAAATAGTCTAAAGGCGGTTAATCGCACGATCTAGGCGGCCAATTTACCGGTCCCAAACGTGAAATAAAATGTTCTCCGAACTCGCCTCTCAATAAGTCCATTGTTAAGCGAGCTGTGTGGCATGTGGCACCGTCTTGTTGAAACCACATGTCATGCAAGTCAATCTCTTGCATTTTGGGCAAAAAAAGTAGCACGGTAGCACTCACCATTCACAATTATGTTACGATTCGCATCATCTTTGAAGAAGTACGGTCCAATGATACCACCAGCCCATAAACCGCACAAAACTGTGACTTTTTCTGGATGCATTGGTAGCTCTTGCAATGCCTCTGGCTGTTCTTCACTCCAAAATCGACAATATTGCTTATTAACGTACCCATTGAGCCAAAAATGAGTTTCGTCGCTAAACACAATCGACAAGATGCGCGCGATGAACTTTCTTAACAGAATACGCATTTTGATAATAAAATTCAATAATTTGCAAGCGTTGTTCGTTTGTAAGACGTTGTATGGTTAAATTATAGACCAAACTGAAGATGTTTGATAGTGAAACAAAAAAAGGAAACGTGCGTCAGCTGTTTAAACAAGTGTTGCCAAAAAGATAATAGCTAAAAAATCACCCTTTATATTAAAAAAAAAAAATATACAGATAATTGTAAAAAGGAATATAGAAAAACATAATCAAAAACAAAAAACGTACCTGTATATTCCTTCTTCCTGTCTACACACTATGCTTTCAGATTGATACGAACGAAAATTATCATGACGTAAAGTCAAGAAAAAAAGTCATCATGAAAACGGCGACTATGTATTTATGAACATGGTGACATCCTGTGAATCAAAAAATTACAGCAACAATTGAACAAGTGTAAAATCTGTTTAAGAAACAAGTACATCAGGTTGCATATCTACACTTTAATGAAGAGTGTATGATGTATGATTGGCCAAATATAGCGTTCGTACTTGGTTTTATAGAAAATTTACATAAATTATCTTTAAATAGAAAATTTTTCATTAGTATGTTTTATATAGACAATTTTCCATCAATGTTTTAATAGAAAATTTTATTTTTGTAGACAATTTTTTTTATTAATTCTTCATTTACATGTCCGAGCCTATAAGGCCATATATGATTAATAAAAGCTACTTAAAAGCTACAATTTACGACAAATTTAAAAATAATTAAAACATTGATAAAAATATATGTAAATGTTATTTTATAGAACATTTTCAATTAATTCTATGTTAATAAATAGAAAATTTATCATAAACTTTTTTTATAGAAAAATTTCCAGAAATTTTCTTTGCATAAATTTTTTTTTTAATTTTCTTTAAAAATTTTCTTTTTGTAGAAAAATTTTCATTAATATTCTTTTTATAAAAAAATTGTCTAAAATTTTCCATCTATAGAAAGTTATTCTAAATTTGTTTTTTTATAGATTTTTTTATTTATATTTATGTGGTTGTTGGGTTTAAGCTGGTTTATATGCATTTCACTGGTGCTTAAGCCAGATCATCAGTAAACCTTTTTTGGGTAAAGGCATAAGCACCAGTTAAATGCATATAAACCAGCTTAAACCCAACAACCAAATAAATATATTTGAAAAATTATGGGAGCATATACCGAATAATTTATGGTGTTTTCTTTTCTGACTTAAATGTTGCATTAATTCTGCCCAATGCCTTTTTTTTGTGTTCTCTTCTTAAAAATATGCAATATTATAAACGGGTGACATGCATAGCTGCCAGATAAAATAGGGGCAAAATCGTCCAATTTGGGGAAAAAAATCGTCAAAATCGTCAAATAGTGTACTCAAATCGTCATAAAAACGTCAAAATAAAAAACCGCATTTTTCAAAACAAAACATTTTTTATTAAATTCATATCATAACAAACTTTTTAAATGCAGAGGGATCAATAGTTTTATTAGACCCTTTTAAGTTAAGAACATCACAATAAATATAATACAATTTAGAATTAATTTCGAAAAATAAATATTAATATGTATATAAATACAAAAGATAATAAATAATGAATTGGCTGCATCTTTTTGGACTAATTGACAAATAATTACAATCATTTTCGTAAGACGAGAACAACGCCAAAATAAACTACATCGTTTCGCTTTTTAGCCCATAAACTTATTTCTGAATCTGCAAACCAGTCTTCCTTAATTTTCCTCTTCTTGTTCGTTACTTGTGAAAAACACCATTAAAACTTCATTTTAGCTACTACAAAGTTTTGTATAAAAAATGGATGAAATTTCTACTGACAGAGGAAGAGCTGCTAGAATTTTCATCATCTTGGTTTTCTATTGAAAATATAATGTTTGATTTTAAAGGTTTTAATGTATAATTATCTTTACCTTTACTTACCATTTTTTTTTTAGTATTTAAGCATATTAATTTGTCATTTAAATAATTTAAATAAATTTACTTAAAAAAACTAAAATTGTTTTAAACGCGTTTCCAAATTTATATTTGTTCGTGTTGTAGGTATCAGTTGATAAAATGTGGCATATACTACGTTAAAAATGTACAAAGTGGAAAAATTACCCACACAAACACATTAAATAATGATAGATTTATCTCTTTCACTCTGTTCTATTATTAATAACATAAAAACCCGTTACAAATTATTTTTATTTAGTTTAAGGTTGATATAAAAGTAATGAAAAATGTTGCAAACTTGAATTCTTGAAAATCGTCAAAAACATAGCATAAATCGTCAAATCGTCAACACTTAATTTTAGCACGTAAAATCGTCAAAATGACGATAAATCGTCAAATCTGGCAGCTATGGTGACATGTTCATTTGTAATAATGTTGCCATCAAAATGAGAAAAAATGTTACATGTCGTACCCTGAATTAAATCAAAGTGTTAGAATATTGCACTCTTTAACAGCTGATATTTAAAAGGAGAATTAAGTTTTTCTAGAGGTTAAAAAAAATTTTTGGTCCTAAATTAATAAATTGGAAGCAAACAATGCAGTTTTACATAAAAATATAGCTATCATGTAAAAAAGCTGAAAATTTCTGTTCTATTCTGCTGATTATAAAGGTGGCATTTTGTTAGGGTACAGGGGACCTTTGAAAAGTGTTTCACAATAAAAGGGCAACATTGTTTTTTAGAAAAGAAAACACCATTAGTATATTATTTTTTTTAATTTAATTTTTTTTAACTTTCTTTATAAAGAAAATTTTCTTGCATTTTCTTTTTTTCCGGGAATTATATATTTTTTTTAAACGTTTTACATTTCTTTTTATAGAAAGTTTTAAACAAAAAAAGAGTTCGACAAAATAAAAATTCAAAAAATGTTTTACAATAATTTTTAATAATTTTTTAAATATTATTTTCCATAAATTTTCCTTTTATAGAAAATTTTCCTAAAACTTTCTTTTAATAAAAATATTTTCATAAATTTTCTTTTAGTTAAAAAAGTTTCCATAAATTTTCTTTTAGTAAAAAATTTTAATATGACTTTTTTTCTTCCTGCTTTCATTTCAACAAAATTTCTTTTTTTTAGAAAATTCTAACAATTTATTATTATAGAAAAGTTTAAATGAATTATTTTTGTCCAAACAATTTCTGCTTTTTTTTTAATTTCCATATATTTTTTGAAAAGTATTCATATATATTTTTAGTTTTTAAAAAAATTTTTTGCTGTATAGAAAATTTATTTATTAAAATCCATAATTTTTTCAAATAATTTTTTTGTTCTTAAGAATTTTATAGTTTGTTGAATAAAAAGTAAATAAAATTGTTTAAATCACATTTAATATCATAGATAAAATATTATGTCCCTGCCCTCAGAGGATTAACATACATTTAGCCCCTATAGCCCCATTCAAAATCTATGTATGTCACCAGGTACAACATTGTCTTTATCTTTATGACACAAATAAACATTTTGTTAACAATTAAAGTAATAACAGCTGCCACAACTGGCTGCTACGTATTGCAAATAAATATCTCTGTTGCCATCGCCTCACTGATTTATAACACTTTTTTCAAAATTGTGACTGTCTGTTCAGCCAGAGTCGAACTAGCGTTTTCATTTACAATATCTTTAGCTAGCGCTGAAGGCAAAGGAAAAAATTATATTTTTTTCCAACTCTAATTTTATTGTTTGTGTGTGAAAATGAAACAAGTTGTTAAAATTTGCATCTCCATCTCCAGCGCCTAATATCGAAAGACTTGTTAACACAAATTTCACAGCGTTTAAATGCTGTTGTGTTTATTTGTGTGCATGTGTGTCATCTTCCTTTTAGCATTTTTAATGAAACGTAATGTACGACCGAGAGGGGTGTATTTTGTCGTTTTATGGTATGTGGTAGAGTATTTATTTATGCATCTTATAATGTGTTAATGGGCTTTATATATTTGTTGTCAGAAAGTTTGTGGTATTCGAGTTGAGAGAGTATGGCAAATGTCACAGTAATTATAACAGCTAAAAACAAAAAATCATCTTTAGAAATGTGTGTCAGATACAATCATATACACACATTTACTAGCCTGTTTATATGCTAGTTTGGTTGTCAATTTGAAGCTTCTGATTTTAACAGTGAGAACTAAAACGACGAGTTGTTTAACGGTTTAACAACCCCATGATTTTTATTTATTGACAGAGCTATTGTATCACATAAATAGAACTTATTAAAGATTTTTTTAAAATTTGATCCTCTTTTAAATCTAGTTATGCCTATTAGCGAGGCCTCACTGTAATGTTATGATTTTCTACTCTTTGCAGCCATAAAGTGTGTTTACACTCTTTGTCTCGTTATTCCCAGAATTTTGTCTTGTGTCTTATTTATGTTTATTATTCCCAAAGCAATTTTGGAATCTCTTTCTGGTGTGTGTCTTATGCAAATATAAATATTATGGTTTTATGTCGGCTAATTGCTTGTGACAGTTCGTTTCATTTAGAAGATTTTATCAAATTATAAAAAACTTAACAAAGTCTCTCTGGGGAACCAAGTAAATCGAATAATAATTTATATTATTGTTGTTGTTGTTTGTATTACTTAAAATTAGTTAATAGTCGTGGTCGTTAAAAATATTTTTTGTATCATATACAATATACAACAATGACACTGTATATTTAATAGCAACTTTATTATATTTAAGATGATTTTTAATTGATTTCGACCTCCACAATACGACTTTGTTTTGATACGACACCGACACTCGTAATAAGAACAGATTTTTACGAAATCAATTAAAGAAAAAATAATTTATACAAAAATATTTGAACTTAACGTTGCAAGCACTGAACATGCGTGAGTTTGCATAATTGTTAGTTCAGAACAAAAATCGCTTTAAACTCTTTACATAGGAATTGTTTTGGAGTTTTAAGCCAGCACCGTACGATATACCAATACCGATGTAGTTTTAAACATCATTACCGATATAATAATATGCTTACATGTTAATTAAGCACCGATACAGTAAATCGTTTTGGTTGCTCACCTTGTTTGTTTCCGATTAATCAGCCATCATCAGTTTTGACATTAGCTATAAGATTTATTTCAAGTATCAATAATTGTCATCATATACATACAAAATATTTTTCATAATTATGTATTGAATAAATTATTAACAAAATTTTGTTAAATCAACAAAACCTATAAACACAGTGTGATAAACATATTCACACACGCAACATAAATTTGTAATTATGTTGCACCTACGGATTTTCGATTTAATAACTTCGAAAACACACACACACAAACACACAAACATTTACTCATCAAATGCGATAGATAGTGTGTCTTGTCTGCATATTTGGTTTGTTCGTCTTTTAATTGTCAATAATTTATTGATATTGGGAAAATCATCAGCATTCTTGTAATATGGTTCCCTGAACATTGATTGGTGGTAGCCCACATAGAATCACTACATTCAGACCAAAATCACCTCGCCTTTTTGACACTTTGGTTTTGAGTTTGAAACGTTAACATCTGGAATGAGTAGCGGGGGCTTGGGTTGAAGTTTATGATTATTGTTTTTGAATATAAAATTAATGCATTTCAGTGCACCACATTGTATTTGTGCATAGTTTACTATCTAATAATTTGTGTTTAATTGGTGCTTATAGTTTAGGAAATATGTAGTAGATAAGAGTGATAAACAAAGAATAGAATTTAAATAACATGGTGGGTTAAATGTTATGGAGAGCCCAAGATATAAATACTTGTATTTGTTTATAATAATGTGTTAATTAGGTAGGTAGACTGATGATGGGTTCATAAAGTTTAGTGGCTTATAAATTTCAATATTAATTTTTCATCATTCCCATCTTAGGCTTTTTAAAGTATTTATATCCACCATATTTAAAATCAATTTTTGAATTTATAAAAGTCATAAAACTTTGTTTTTAAATTATATTTATAAACCCTTGCTTCGAAAAAAATCAATTATGGCTATAACCAGTGTTTTTTTTTTGTGGCTTCAGCAGCATGGTGCCACACGTCTACAGCTCGTAAAGATTTATTTACTGCATGAGACATTCAACTGGTCGTCTTATGTAATTTTATTGATCAGAATTAGCCCTCTATATATTGTGGTTTAACACTAATAAATTTCTTTTTATAGAGTTATTTTAAGTTAACGGTCTATGCTATGAATCCCACAAATACCTGGGCATTAAAGGAGGATCGAAATTCAGTCACAAAACGTTGCATAATTGTCGAAAAGGACCATTGGTCAAACGTGCTGTTTCTTACATTATCCTATCAGACTGATATAGTAGATTCAATTAAAAAATTTCTTTTCTTTGTAATTTGAATGTATCGTTGATTTTGTGACACCCTTTCGCTGATTTTGTGACACCCTTTCGTTGATTTTGCGACACTCTTTCTGTGGTTGTGTTTATAAAGCGTGATTTTTTAAGAGCTATAGGAAAGATTTAAAAAAAAACACATAAAATTCAGAAAAATGCATGAAATCTTTATTTGAATCGATAGTACGATCCATATAATTTAATGCTTAAAGATTATTTCATGCAAATGTTGACCGTGACTGCGCCTCAAATAGTCCATCCGCTTAGTACAATTTTGGCATACTCTTTCCAACATTTCGGCCGGTATCTCATGAATAAATGCTTCAATGTTGTCTTTCAATGCGTCAATTGAAGCGGGCATGTGTGTATAGACATGAGCTTTAACATAGCTCCACAAAAAATAGTCTAAAGGCGGTTAATCGCACGATCTAGGCGGCCAATTTACCGGTCCCAAACGTGAAATAAAATGTTCTCCGAACTCGCCTCTCAATAAGTCCATTGTTAAGCGAGCTGTGTGGCATGTGGCACCGTCTTGTTGAAACCACATGTCATGCAAGTCAATCTCTTGCATTTTGGGCAAAAAAAGTTGGATATCATCTCACGGTAGCACTCACCATTCACAATTACGTTACGATTCGCATCATCTTTGAAGAAGTACGGTCCAATGATACCACCAGCCCATAAACCGCACAAAACTGTGACTTTTTCTGGATGCATTGGTAGCTCTTGCAATGCCTCTGGCTGTTCTTCACTCCAAAATCGACAATATTGCTTATTAACGTACCCATTGAGCTAAAAATGAGCTTCGTCGCTGAACACAATTTTTCGATAAGAAGCGCGCGATGAACTTTCTTAACAGAGGACGCATTTTGATAATAAAATTTCATAATTTGCAAGCGTTGTTCGTTTGTAAGACGATTCATGGTTAAATTATAGACCAAACTGAAGATGTTTGACAGTGAAACAAAACAGGAGACGTGCGTCAGCTGTTTGAACCAGTGCTGCCAAAAAGATAATAGCTAAAAAATCGCCCTTTAAATCTGTCTTGTACAATGTTCAAAATACATGTTAGTTTTAAATTTTGTATTTTTCGTGCTTCCGATGTTTACTAAACTCTTTTTGTCTATCTTTTTTTAAGTTTACAATTAAGTTGTAAATATTGGCGTTAATTGATGTATATTGTTATGAAATTTACACTCTTGTATCTAGCAATAAATCTTGGAACCAGCATTTTTATTTCCATAAAATGTCGTGTGTTAAAAACGTCTACGAAGTCCCTTGTTTCATTTTAGTAAGTGCATACATACTGCATTAAAAATCCGAAAATCTTGAGATTTATGTTGTTTTCATTCAATTCACATGAAAATAAAAGATATTAAATGCAAAAAGCAGCAGCAATATTGTATAGATATATGTACATACATACATATATGTATATGCATATGTGTATGTTTTGAACAGAGTAGACATTTCCAAAAATAATGCGGGCTGAGTTTTAATTTACTGAAAACACAAAAAACAAAAAGTCACACAATTGTCATTGTGATCTTCTGTATGTAAAAGAGTAGTTTTAAAAGGAACGTAAAGAGTTGTTTCCATAAAACGTTCGCTTAAGTTGTGCAAACATTTTATACACATTCTGCTCTATGTTACAATAACAAAGTGTTGCCTTAATTTTAACTTATGTGTGGTAAAAACTGCTGTCGTAAACACTATTAAAGAAAAAACATACGAGGGAAGTCTTTAATTGGCAATAAACTTGAAATTTATTTGAAATCAGATCGCTTATCTTTAAGACACACAATATTGTGTTAAATTACTTTTTTAAACTTGTTTGATGTACAAAATATATATATAGACATTTAGCTGCAGACATGTATAACTACGTATGTATTAAACCGTACCATCTTACGAGCGAAAAGAAAGTGAGCCGTATACCTTCCAATAGACAGATATTGGACAAGCGGTGGCAAGACAATTGAGAAATTTTTCTTTATCGAAAGTAAAGGATGATTTTTTTCTTCGGAATTTACAGTCGTATGAAATATCCTTTTTTTTTTTGTATATTACAACATCTATTTTTTTGTTTCGAGAAGACTAATGTTTTACTGTAAAAGCTATTTGCATTGAGTTACCAATCTAGTACTTAATATTTACACCTCATTTGCTGCCACCGTAATTTATCAACTAAAGAGCTGCTTAGAATGTACTAAAAGTTATGTGTTCTATTTGACACTACATCCAGTCGCTATATTTTAGTGTAAATACAAATAACAAAACATAACTCTGACTAAAATAAAACAATTATAACTCGAAAATTCTTTTTCACAGCTTTGATAGTGTTTGTGTCTTAGCAAAAACATTACAATAGAATACATTCAAAAATAGTAAAAAATATTAAACGGCAGTATTAGTAAACAATTACATTTCGCTTTCTTATAAGCTATTTTTTAATAAATGGGCAATTCCATGTCATCGTACGTGACATTTGTACTCCTATAAAGTGGAATAATTTGTGCAAAAGTAAGAGTAACTGAAACAAAATTAGATCTTTATGAGATCTTTATCTTTCAGAGGAAACTTTATTTAAAAAAAAATAATTATATTTGAATAATTGTTGTCTAAAATATCGAGCAAAATTAGAGTATATCGTACGTGACATAAAACAGAAGTGATTTAGAGGTATAGTATATGGAAATATGAAAAAATCTGCGAATCTTGAGAGGTACTTTTTCTTTTTTTAATTTCTTGCACTAAACCACATATTTTTCATTTAAAATCCATCATACTTAATTGAAAACAATCTTTAAATGATTTTATAATAAATATAATTTAATATCGTACGTGACATATCATACGTGATAGATTTTTCTCTTATAATATTTTTAGGTATATATGTTAAGAAAAAAAGTTAAATTCTAAATTAGGTGCTAAGTTTTAACTGTCACCTTAGCCTACTACAAACTAGTTAAATTCTAACTTTTTCCCTTAATGAATATGCAGTTTGAGAGACATTTATAAAGTGCTTGTCATAATATGAAAACGTATGAAGTTTTTTTATCTTTGTAATCAGCTGGACATTTTACCAAGAGATAATCAGATTAAGTTCTTATTTTTGCTCTTAACATAATTTAATAAGCTCTAAATATCTGCGCATAGTAAAATTTGAGTGTTCTTTTATCATTAAACCTTTATTGAGAGTTTTAGTTTTTACAGTCGTGGTTGACATATTCATCGAATTGCCCATATGTAAATTTATCTCACTGCAGAACATTAAAGTTATAGTTTTTGTGGAAGTTTTTTCTTTGAGCTATGTCAACCATGAAAACAGTAAACTTACATTGAATGTTCTATTTCATCTTTGTACTGATTTAGCTTTGTTTTATTCCAACATTGTTGTTTTTCAGTTTTATACTATTCTTTAATATTTCTATCTTAAACATATTTCTGCAGAAATGTGTTTTATAATGAGAGAGTAATATACACTAGCTACTTTAAATTTAATGAGATTGCTTGAAAGCCATTTTTCTTATGCTCGTGCAGATCTTTATTATAAACCTAATACAAGGAGATAAAAGCTTTAAAAAGGCAATACAATTTTGCAAAAAAAAAAAAATTATTGCCACAAGTCAGTTTATTTTTTTACCTCTAGTTACCGAAGGTGGTTTTTGCCTTTTTATATTTTTCTTAAGGTCAATGACCGGCCCTTAAAAAAAAATATTCCCACAGGACAAAAACATCCATATATCACAATCTAATATCTCACTGTAAAGATCAAAAATCTAACGAATGTAAAAAAAAATATTGAGAAAAAATACTTTATATTTCAAGTTGTAGGGCGAACTTTTTTCTTCGGTACGGCCTAATATTCATGTATTTATTATATTGTTTCTATTTTCCCAGTCAGTCATTATTTATGTCCATTTTTTTTTTAGTTTCTTATTTAGAGTATTTAGTATTTAAGAATGTCTGTCTAAGAACTTAAATCACTTGTAATTTATTTATTTTTATGCCTCTTAGAACTTAAAGTAGTCATCCAAAATGTTTACCAAAATCTATATTTGTACATTGTTGCTGTTGTGTTTAAGATTTTTTAACACGTCTTTACACAACAGAAATCTAGTATTGATTTATTGATTTTATGACAAGTGTCTTATTTTTTTTTTTATTTGAAAAAAAATTTTTTTTTAAATAAATATTTTGACATATTGTGTTTAAGAAATAATACAGTTTTTGAAAAAAAAAAGATTTTTAGGTTTTTGCATTTTTCAAACTAAGTTTTAAAACAATTATTAAAAGGTAATAATTGTTGTTGGTTGGACATTTATGTATTTACTTTACAGTATGACAATTTCCTAAAATTATATTTGACTTCCCATTGTGCGTGATCATTTGATTTTATATTATCAAGAACACCTAACAACACACTCGCGTACTAATTTTTTTGATACAACCCAGCAAACCAACTACAAACCCAAAATGTTACTGCACTATACAAAAAGTTCGTCATAAATAATTGTGTACAACTTTTTTTTAAGGCATGATAAGCTTATATCAAAAAGATTGTTTTATGTGTTGGTTTTTATGATTTTCCGTTATTCGTTAACGTCGTCATACTTCTTGTTTTGTTTTATGCTCGCTATAGTTTTTAAATGCTTCTGCGCCATAAGTCATTTGGTAGACGTCTTCTGTGTTTTTTTTTTGTGGATTTCAATTTAAAACAATTTCAGTTATGTCAATCTTAGGTCTGCAGGAGACATGACTGTTACACCGTAATTTTTTCTTTTTGACTTCGGTGTCGGTTTATAACTTACCAGTCTATGTCCATAACCTTTTGTTTGTGATTTGTTCGAGCAGCAAGTTTTTAAAATTCGCAGTAGGCATTTATTTTTAATGCTACCGATTTTACGCAGCTACTAAATTTAATTTAGTGCATTTGGAAAGGTATTGATAACTCCAAAG
This sequence comes from Phyto melanocephala, assembly GCA_941918925.1. Lineage (NCBI taxonomy): Eukaryota > Metazoa > Arthropoda > Insecta > Diptera > Rhinophoridae > Phyto > Phyto melanocephala. The sequence goes on along the minus strand of OW799233.1, from coordinate 28,052,115 downwards.
GGTGTTAAATTGACCATAGGTCTCTTTGGTCCTTTTTAATTTGATTCTTGTAGCCTAAATAGTAGAATGTCTCGATTGGCTAAAGTTATGGTCTATGAGTGGGTGATCCTTTAGTATAAATATTTAAGAATTTTATGTGTTTATTCTCATTACACTAATTTTTGAAGCATTTATCTACATACCGCTTATTTTGGTTAAAACTTCGTTTAGTTTTACTTTCATATCATCATGTTTACAAGATAATAAGCAGATTATATTAGTTAAATCCCAGTAAAAAATAATAACAATTTTCTGGCATATACTTAAATGCGCTTTACATTTTTTCTAAACTACACCAGTAACGCATGGCAGAAAATGTAGAACGTTTTTGCTTAGTTGTTACTCATTTCTTTATTGTAGAGCTTATTGAAAACAAGCACTGCTGTAAGTGTTATGACTAAAAGTTTATAAATTTTCTGAGAAGCTGTCTGGGTAGAGTGAACCCCCGATGCTATGAATACCTCGTTAGAGTGAACACCAGAATGTTTACATTGACTACCCTGTAGAGTGAACACTCATAAACCTCAATAGAGTGAACATACTTTATAGTGAGTTTTTAGGGTTGGCGAAGGAGAAAAACAATGAAAAAAAGTATAAAAATTAAAGAGAACATAAAATAACGGTAAAGTAACGATTCTTTTAGAGTAAGTCAACAAGTTACTCTCACAAATATGCATTCTATGAATTGTTAATTTATTTATTTCAATTAAGTTAATTTTTAATTTTTTCCAGTCATTAATTTAAATTTAAGTATTACGTGGAAATAAATAAATTTTATAACCTATAATTGCATTTAAAATAAAAAAAAATAGTTTTTTAAATAAATAAAATATCAACCTTGATTTAGTGAACAACCGGGGTATAGTGAAATCGCTTTGCAAAAATTAGTTCACTCTACCCAGACAGCACTGTATTTCCATATTTTACTATAAATTCACTGTGCTGAAATAATAGCTTAAAATATTGCGAAGTGAGACAAAACAAACAAATAACGAACCATACATAAACTGATTTGTAAGCTGAAGTATTTTGACGTTGTTTTAAAAATCTGGGGCCGAATTACGGCATTCGATATCGATCGAAATTTCACTCGAACGATCGAGTTCGCTGTGCTTATGGTAAAGAGATTCTAATAAGAATTTTCAAATTTCGATCACGTTCGAATACCGTAATTCGGCCCCTGTTTATAGCAAAGTATAAATTTTTGTTTGGGTAATATTAGTGTGTGACCAGAAAATAACTGCAAGACTTATTATATAATATTATTCATAAGCTTACAAAAACACGCACGAACATAAGCTTATTGCAAAGGGCTTAATTTTGTTTTTTAAAATAATTTTTAACAAGCCTTTTACAATAATATTTACTACACTTTGTTTTAACTTTAGGCTTATTTAAAGTAGTACGTTTATTTAAATTTTTTTCCAAAACATTTTGGTTTGTTGGGAAATCGATTTGCATCACTCGTGCACATATAAAAAGTGTTTACATGTGCATGTATTGGTACATGATAAAAATATCATTGACAAGAGGGTGGTATAGTTAAATTTAAGCTTTCTCTCTCTTTCTCTTTCGCATCTAAAGAACTTTATTGTAGAGTCTGAAAGATACTATTAATAATAAAAAATAATAAAAATAAGAAAATATATTTATTTAGTTTTTTATCTCCCATTGTCAGATTTATGAATGAGCATCAAAAGAAATGAGTACAACAAATAAAAATAAATATGAATATAAATATCACAACAACAAAAGGTAAAAAAATAAAAAATAAAAAATAAAACAAATGTCATACTATTTATGACTTTAAATGTACAGATATAAATAAATTTATTAAATTAAAGAAATTTTACTTAAGTCAATGATTTATAGCTGAAGTTGAGAAAGATAAAATGTAGAACACCTTAATAAGACACACACACACACTGATATTTTTAAACTGATAAAAAATTTATTTTAAACAATTCCATAATCTGTTCCAAGATAAGAAAACATTAACTAAAGATTTTAGAGACCTTTATTGAAAATATTTTAGAACAAAAAATAAAAAGTATTTAAAATAATTAAGGTTTTTGAAAAAAGGATTAAAATATTATTTGAGAAAATCTTATTATTTCTATTTTATGAATGGGGAATTGTTTAAGATTAATTTGAAAATTTATAAAAAATTTTTATACACGAGTGCTAACATATGGATGGAAGAGATTAAACTAAAATTTATGTAAAATTTATTTAATTGGTTCAATATTTTTAAACGTCTAAAAGCGCAGATCCAGTTTAAAATAACTTCTCCTTACCCCTCACCCTTCACCAATTATTTCTCCTGATAATTAATAGTTTTGGCAGCCATAAAACAAAAATATTAATAAAAACTTCAATCCACAAACGTGTATGCGAGTCCCGCGCTTGCTACCAACACATAAACTCAGCAAAAATATTATCCTGTTATAAACAACGTTCCAGTTTTGAACCCTGTGGGACCACTTTAAGTGTGATAATAAATATTATCTCATTATTAAAAGTCTATTTATAAAAATAGTTTGTGTTAATACCTTTCAGGTGTTGAAAATTCATAAACAGAATTTTGATATAAGTTTTTTCTCCGCCCACTGCATTTTGTTTTTAGAAACTAAAAAAATTTCCAAAGATTTTGGCAATAAAAATTAGATGGAATAATTGTTTGCCTTTAAAAAGTCAACATTTGCATGGGAAAAGGTTAAAATTAAAATTGTTCTCTTTTACGAAAATATGTTTTAGCTGAACCTAGAAGATCTGCGTATTTCTTTGACTTTAAAATCAATCAAATAATCTTACATTCTCCTAGGTGGCTGTGATGATTCAAATATCGTTTAAAAAATAAAATGAGCTTAACTTTATTTCTTTTGTTATATTATTGCTTTCCCATTTTTTTTTGAAAAACAATATTATTCATGTGGCTGCAGCGGCTTGCTTCGCAGTAGCTAATCCTGTCACTTTGTTATTTCTGAAGTTTGTTGGCGATTTCTGTTTCTATCTTACGAATGTCTCGTACGATATTGGCCTTAAATATGTGGATCATTTCTGGATTAATCTCATCGGTATATAACGCCACTTCATAAAAATAAAATTTCAAAGGGGTAAAATCGCAGCTCAGTGATGGTTAATTATCAACGCCAAGACTTATGATAACACAATTAACCAAACTTTGTTCGCAAAACATTGATTTTTAATCGCGGTGTGTAATATGATGCGGCACCCTGCTGAAAATTAAGTCTATTCAAGTTGATTTAGTAGATTCCACTTCAGTCCATTAAAAGTCTAGTCATGCCTCTCAAGTGCTGGCTTTTATCGGAGAAGTTATTTTAAGCAAAATTTTAGAAAGAAAAAAAAAAAATTAACCAATTATTACATAATATAAGGTCGAAAAGAACATAATAAATTAACCAATTATGTCAGTCCAAAATCTATTCCAAGTAGTCACTTTCGGTGTATGCATTGGCTTCATGATAATGACGAATTGGTATTCTGATCTCTGCCTCAACGAAATCAGTGATAGTTTTACTTCAATAGCTAAGTTAGTTTGACCTTATAAGCGAATATACCAAGATACTTGTGCAAATTTTCATAATGCTTGCGCGTTAAATTACACATTGTTAAGATCGAAAGACATACACTTTCGGTTATAGCAACCAAATTATCATTGGCACACACTTTAAGAACACAGACAGACAGACAGGGATTAAGATTATTATAAAAGATATTGTCTACGTTGGTCTACCAGCCCTCATGACTGATATTTTGACAAATCAATAAAATGCCATCCTTGAGTGCCATTTCGAAGCCATGATATTGGCGAACGCAACGGACCACGGATTCCATCTAAAACGGCACACGGTTAAAACACAACCACCACGAAGATTTTCAATGAACCAAATCATAGCCATGCTGATGCCAAATTTGTATCAGAGGTAAGCCTGCGGTGAGATCTTTTAGTAATACAACTACAACTAATTCAAATTCAAACAGTTCGGGGACTAGTCGCCCCCCTTCAAATACTCTAAGGTTAGGTTAAATATGCTAATCAACTTAAAGACCATCATATTTGGGTCCGTGACTGATCCCTTTTTGATACCTGATGCATAGGATGCGCGTATAGCTAGTCCCTCCTCCAACTAGAGAAAAAACGATTTAAAAATCTAAAGCCAAACTTTTCCCAAAAATTCAAGGCTCTAAGTTACACCAGAGTTGGGCATTGGTAAAGAAGGTGTTGAATAGTTTTAAAAACTTCTGCAGAGGCCAGTGAAAGAGATATTTAATCTCCTGGCGTGTATTCCCAAGACACAGCGCTCAGTTGGAGCACCAGCAAGACTCCGGAATTGGAAATAAGAGAGTCGACGGTCGTCTATGGTCGACCACGTCTGTCTTGCTATTTCATAAGTAGCAGTCTCCGCAAAAACCATAGCCATGCTGATACCAAATTTGTATCAGAGGTAAGCCTGCGGTGAGACCTTTTAGTAATACAACTACAACTAACTCAAATTCAAACAGTTCGGAGACTAGTCGCCTGTGCTAATGAATTTAAATACCATTAAACTTGGGCCCGTGACTGATCTCTTTTTGATACCTGGTACCTGTATCTAAGTTGGGCAATCGCAAAGAAGGTGTTGCATAGTCTCAAAAAATTCAGCAGAGGCCAGTGAAAGAGATGTTTAATCTACTGGCGAGTATTCCCAAGACACAGTGTTCAGTTCGAGCATCAGCAAGACCCCGAAATTTTAAGCAAGAGAGTCGACGGTCGTCTCTGGTCGACCTCTGGTGTCTTGCTATTTCTTAAGTAGCAGTCTCCGCAGGCCATCTTGTGTGATAGTAGTGGTGAACCTGTGAATAATCAATACAACTTTCAGTTTTAACTCAAAAGTCCGGTATTGATCACCAAACAACAACAAGTGACTTGCACACAAAATTTAACAGCTGCCTTCACGAGCGACATTTTGGTCATATGTACTAGCTAAGAGCAATACATATGAGCAATAAGTTCCCTTACGGGTAGTCCAATGGTGACAACCAAGACAAAACAGCAATTAAGCAAAGTCCAGTTAAAAAGCTAAAACAGCACGTATCTTAAATTTTTTACAAAAACTTGTTTACAGTATTCGCGGTCAGAAGTCATTTTAGCAATGTCTGCTGCTTGAGACTTGTACATAGTATGTATTTGTATATTAGAAATGTATTTCATAATCTTGCTATTGAAAACTAGCATAATCGAAATATTATCAACAGAGATATAAGCAAAAATCTGCTGTGTTTTACTAGACAAAAGTTAATTTTTGCATCTCTCAGATAACTTAGTGACTTGTTTGTTACATACACATGTAGTCATAAATTCATTAAAAATACTTAAAGACGCTTTACAGAATAGTTAGACCCAGTCGACATTTTAGAAAAAATGTTTTGTTGACTAAAAAAAATAATTCCCTCTGCCTATGAAACACAAAAAAGAAATCTGCAGTTTTATCTCTTTTGCGCACAGCCTTATGTAGTACCTGCTGTAATGTAACAATGGAATCATAAGAGTTGTTTTTTGAAAACTTTTTTTTATTGAATTATTATGTTGCAAATATAAAGACTTATTTCCCATTGTGCGCCCAGCCATGGCTGCCTGTTGCAATGAAACGATTTAAAAGACAATGGTATCATGAGACATAAACCGGGAATAAAATACAAGATAAAAAAACTACTTATACAAAATAATAAACGTGCGTCTTTAAGTCTGCCAAAAGGCATATTGTTTATTATTGCATTTTTTTTCTGCTCAAAATCTTATTTTCTTGTCATTAGCTAGAGGGATTTTTTTTTCAGAAGGGGAAAGGAAAAGTGAAAAAATGCAATTGCTTATGCGGCAAGAAAAACAAAAAAGACGGCAAAATTATGATGAAAGGCATATAAAAATAAATATTTAGTATAGTTGCGGTCATTGGTAAACGTCATTTTTTTCATGTTGCTGCTGCTACTTTACGGCTACTGTGTGTTTTCGCCTTAGCTAGCGAATGTGACACATTTAATGGGCGCTTGGCAGACAACAAACACAGTTGGTTCGTGGGATAAATAGATGAACGGACAGACAGACAGACGGATGAATGTATACATGCATATGTATGTATAGACGGACGGACAGATTAGCTATTATTTATAATAGGTTTTTCATTTAATTTTATGAGTTTTATTTTCCGTTTTCGTATTATGGTTGCAGGGAAATTGTTTCAACTTTGAAAGAGAACGAGAGCATGCACGTTTAACTTAATTTTAAAAGGGGGGGGATAGATTTTTATTTGCTTCGTAGTGTATGAGTTGTAGATTGCATGTTTGCTGAAAGTGCTACTGCTATCGCTGCCGATTCGTTTTTTTTTTTTTTTTTTTTTAAATATCATCAACAAAAAAATCCAAAAACAACAGCAATGCTATAAACAAACAAAAAAAAAGTGAGATTATATATTTAATTTTTTCACTCTTTTGTTAAACACTTTTCGCCGTCATCTGAATTGACTGTAGATTTTGTAGATATTCAGTTGAAAATTTGCTCGCGGTCAGAACATTTGTACAACGCCGCCTAACTTACGGTCTGGCTGGCTAGCTAAAAGCGCTTAAGAAATCAAACAAATAACAACAATAACATAATAAAACCACTAGACACATTTTACTTTTAACCTCCTCAAAAAAACAAATCGTCTTTCTATTAAATACAACATTTATTCAAACACAAACTGTTGCTATTTTGTTTTGTTTTTTTTCTTTTTGGCACGAGTTTTTCCGCGAGCTGTAAATTAGAAAATTTTCAAAATATATTTAAATATATACTTATGGTTGTGTGTTCATTTTTATATTCAATGTATGTGCCTGTGTTTTACTATCTGAAGGCATTAAAATAAATGTATTGTGATTAAAAAGAAAATTTTGTGGAAAATCCAATGAAAAAGCAAAAAAACTTAAAGGCGCCTTGTCGTTTAAAATGCTAGTAACAAATTGTTTTAATATCCAAAACGTGCCGTTACGCTAAAACTCCAAAAAAAAAATAAACGTAATTGGAATGAAGTGAAGTTTGCTATAACAAAGCGTGCAAATTATTTTTAGCCTAAAACTTGGACAAGTTGTGAACTAAAAGGAAAAACATATAAAACAAAAAAAAACATAAAATTGAATAAAATCTCATCAAAAGTGAAGTGTGAAAATAGATTTTAAATTAGTTTACCATGAAATGCAATAAAAAAAAAGCAAATTTGTATTTTACAATTTACAATTTTCTAAAGTTTCTTTTTAAACAATCTAAAATTGTATGTTTCTTTAAAAACCTAAAACCATTTTCAGAAAACCTAATGGCACTTATGTTAATTGAAAATTAAATAAAATTTATGTAAAACACAGCTAAACATCGAAGACATTCGGTTTCAACAAGGCTGCGCAACCCGCCATACAGCGGTCTTAACAATCGATTTATTGCAAAATCAAATTGTTGACTTCACTTATTTTTACAAATGGTTCTGTTCACTGGTCCACTTTTTCGTGTGATTTAACGCCTCTAGAATACTTTATATGAGTCTATGTTAAGTTATTGGTGTATGCCGACAAACCAGCAACTCTTGAAGTATTGGAAGCCAATATTCAAGACACTATTGACATTGGCGTAGCTACAAATTTTTTCTGGGAGTGGCAAGAAGTTAAAAATTTTTACGAGGCGGGGTCAGAATCTTAAATTGGGTTAATTTTATATTTATATTAAATGTAGATAGTTAACTTTTTCAAAGTTAAGAGTGAGGGGGGTTGTTTGTTAAAACAAATCTGGGGGTGGCATTGCACCCCAGAATGGTCTAGTTATACCCATAACTATCGGCGTCATACAGCCAGATTTGTTGGAAAAGTTAGTCACAAATTGAACTGATCGAATCGACCATGTAAATTGCAGCCGTGACAGACATATGCCGGAAATTATATTTAAAAAATAAATGCCATGAAATTATCTACCAGTTTATCATCAAAAAAAAACTTATTTATGCCTTGTATTATTATTTTAAGTTCTCGTGTATATAAAACAAGTAAGAGCGCTATATTCGGCCGTGCCGAATCTTATATACCCTTCACAACGTGTAGTCATGCAATAACAGTAGTTTGTATCACCATCCCATATGAAATACGTATGTATGTACAAACATATAAAAAACATACATATATAAAAACATCCCATTGTAAAATTATAAATTTACGTACATATGTATGTTAAAAAAAAATAAAAAAAAATTTAAAAAAAATTAAAAAAAAAAATTAAAAAAATTATAAAAAAAAATTAAAAAAAAAATTTTTTTTAAATATTTAAAATATATATAATAAATATAAAACAAAAAAAATAAAAAAAAATATTTAAAAAAAAAAAATTAAAAAAAAAATAATAATAAAAATATAAATAATATATTAAATAAAAAATAAAAAAAAAAATAAAAAAAATTTTTTTTTGCTCAGCTGGGATTCGATGCCACGTTTTCTCTAACCAGTATACACGTTTGTATGTATGTATGTTGTTGTTGTAATGTTGTTTTTGTGAATAAAAAATCGAGGTGGTCGTGGGTTTTTGCTCATATCTCAGTTGTTTATGTACCGATGTTTCTGATTTTCAATAGCGATCTACTCCTGAATATACCTTACCCGAGTCCAAGCGATGTCGGGGGGCTTCAAAAAGTTGATTTCAACATACACACGGACAGACGGTCAGACGGACAGAGCTTAATCGACTCCACTATTCATAAGCTTTCAGAAAATATATACTTTATGGGGTCGGAAATCAAAATTGTAGAAATTTCACACGGAATGACAAACCTATATATACCCTTTTTCACTGTGTGAAGGGTATAAAAATACCCTGTAAATATTAAATAATAATGAAATCAACACTTTTAATGCGTATAATGATATAAAAGATAAAAATCTAAAAAAAATTATTTAAGATACGAAAAAACTCCATTATATTTACACACCACAAAAACTCTACACTTTAAAACAAATTGTAAAAAATTAAGTTTATTTTAATACCTTAAGATAACACTGCGTTAAGCAGTGCTTTATAAGCACGTTGAGAGCACGTGATATTTGGCATAGTTAAAGTTTATGTGGAGATAAAGTGCAGAGAGACCAAATTCATGTATTAAGATAAATACATACTTCGAAAGTACGATATATGCATTGAACTCAGCAAACAAATTAAGCATCATTTTATTTAAATGATTGTTCTTCAAAAGTCTTTAAACATTTTTGTGCAAACGGATTTCATGTGAACAATGCTTTAAAATCCCTTAGATACAAATAAATGTACAAGTTCAAGCTGATCGTTTTTCAAAACAACATGTAAATTCTAAAATTAAATACTAATACAAATATTTCGTTTTAATAAATTTAAACATAAATAGTAAGTTCAACCTATCTTAATAAATAAATAAATTTTTCAACAAAATTTCCCAAGAAAACCTAAAAAATACAAATACATGCAATATATCTTTTAACAAGAAAACTGAAAGAAAATTTTTAAAATATATTACAGCACACCCAAAAAATGTATGTCAATATAATATCAGACGTCAAAGCAAAAAAAAAAAAAAGATTGTATTTATGTTTTAGTATTTAAATTTTTAGACAAATGTTGTGTTTTAACTAAAAATATTTCTTAAATAAATCCATAAACTATATCTGTATGTTGGCTTGTGACAAAATATCTCAAGTCGAGATAACAACTTTTTAAATTTTAGAATGGTTAAAGTAAAATTTCCAAGATGCGTTGTTTGCACTGATTGGCGTTTTTCTATTTACATATAATACTGTGTCAAATGTCACGTAAAAACTAACACAGGTCAACAGCAAAAAAGGGTTTGATAACCACTATATAGATTTGATGCATCATGGACACCTAAGTACAAAAATTGTTAAATTTTTCAATTCTATGTATAGTTTTTTTTTAATTTTTTTTTTTTAATTCAATATTTTTTTAGACGCTGCTCCACATACTCAATAATAATTCGAAAACGGTTAGTCCGATATTCTTAAAATAAAATGTGAAAAATTTAGATTTACATAGCCTTTAATCCGTTTATATATTGCGTTTTAATCGGCTCAGTAGTTTCGGAGTTATAATTAAAAATTAAAGCAAAAAATTAATTTTTTTGTTAAAATAGCAATTTTTTGTTTTCAAAAAATCACGAAAAATCACTTTACCGCAAAGCCACATATACATAATAGCAACAAAATAAGATATCGATCATTAAAATCGGTTGATTCCTTTCGAATTTATTCACAGTTAAGTGATCTCGCTCATTTTCACAAAATTTTTGTTTTTTTTTTGTTTGATATACATCAAATTGAGTAGTTAATGTTTGGAAAAAACTTTTTTCAAAGTTTATTTTAATAATATCGGAATTACCGTTCTCGAGTTATCATTGATTATGTGGAGAAGCGTCTTAAAAAATCTTGAATTTTAATTAAAATTTTTTTTAAAAAAAACCTCTCCATAGAATTAAAAATTTGAACGATATTTGTACTACTGGAACCACAACACATCAAAATTGCATAGTGGTTTTAAAAGCCTTTTAGATTTTTAAAATTTTGTTGCCTTGTGATTGATTACAATCAAAAATGGCTTTTTGTTTGCTTTGGAGATTTGACATTGGCGTAGCATAACTTTTTTTAGGGGTGGTAAGAGTTAAAAAATTTTTTTTTTGCAAAATCTTCAACTGATTTAATTTTATATGCATATTAAATTTAAATAGTTAATTAAATGAATTCTAGGGGGTTCTAAAGCAACTCTGGTCTAAAAAAAGAATGATCTAGTTACACCAATGAAATTTGAATTAATTTTAAATTATTAACAACAGGCATTTGGTTTTCATATATTTACTTGCAAATTTTGTTTTCTTTTTTTGAAATTTTAATCAGCCTTATTTAGCGTGGAGTTGTCTTGTCTTTTTCATATCGAAAACGTTTGAAATAAGACAAGGTTCTATTTATTTTAAATTATCGTAAATATTGCACGGTACCAACTAATACAACAACGACACTCACAATAAGACTGAATAATTTGTTAAACACTTTAAAGTGAAAAATGCTTGTTATTAACTTCTTATTATTAATTGTAGATAAATAATAAAAAATACAGGGTGTCCGCCGGGAAGGTATACTACTTTGATAATAATTTTTGATTTAATGAAAGGAAATGGATCTCATATTGATAAATGTTTTATTTAATGTCGGCCATTATGAATGGAATACAATATCAGATAAAAGTCCGCGTATGTTAGCCTTAGAAATGCGAGCTCTTTTAAGCACATTTTTTTACTACATTCTCACACATTTCACGCGGTATTTCAATAATTTCATCACGAATATTTTATTTGAGTAGCTCTAGCGTTTCTGGTTTGTTTGCATAAACCTTGCTTTTCAGATATCCCCATAAAAAGAAGTTCGAAGCAGGTAAATCAGGCGATCATCACCACCATTTCTTGAATTAACTTGTTGTTGAAAGAGGTCTCGCAGTAATTTCATTGTAATCATGTCTGTATGCGATGTGGCACCGTCTTGTTGAAACCACATGTTAGTCAAGCCCAAAGCATGTAGTTGTGGCGTTAAAAAGTTGTCAATCATATCACGATATCGCTCCCCATCGACAGTTACCGTTTCAAGTTTCAGTTCGTTTTCAGTTTCAAAGAAGTAAGATCCAATGATTCCTCCTGACCAAATTGCGCACCAGGCTGTCACTTTTTATAAACGCAAAGGTGACTGATGAATAATTTCAGGGTTTTAAATTGCCCTGAACCGATTATTCTGTTTATTCACACATCTATTCAAATGAAAATGTGCCTCGTCACTCATGATTTTTTCATGTCAATCGGAGTTGTCATGCACGAGCTGTAACATCCTATTGGCGTATGTACGGCGGCTTAAATGGTCTTCTGAAAGAAGCTCTTGTGTCAACTGAATCTTAAATGGACACAAATGTCAATCTTTGTGCAAAATGGTGGCCAAAGTTGTTCTTTGAAGACCAAGCTCCTGAGCACAGCGTCGAATCGAGATTAATGAATTGGTTTAAACACTTTATTCAACAGCAGAAATTTTTTCAGCCGATCTTGCAGTACGTTGTGGTTCATGCTTGAGCTACAGTCCATTTTTCTTCGAAATCATTCAATACGTCTTGTTGGCACGTTTTTTCTCCAAAAAATTTCACGTAACTTTCTTATCACCTCATGATAAAATGTTTTAACGATTAAAACACGTTGGTTTACCGAATATTTTTCCATAATAAGTTAGCCACGTCTCTACTTCACGATTGCCAAATATGAACTGTCAAGACTAATGTTTACCAAAATGGCGACAAAACAAAGCAGTATACCTTCCCGGCGGACACCATGTACAAAGTTTGATAACTGCAGGCAAATTATTAACACCACAAGGGAAGTCAAGTTTTTTTTATAAAAAAAAAAACACAACTGACTGGATATGACTATCTTATCAATCTTCCTTTTAGTTAAATAAAATTCTATTAATCAGATATGAGCGATACAAAAAAATTTGGCTTTATTTCAAAATTAAATTTATGCCAATAATGCCTCGCCTTCACTAGCAGAGCTTCAAGTGATCGGTCAAGTTTTTTTCGAAATAGGTCAAATATGTGTGGCGTTAGAGTCATAAATGTTCGAAACGTTAGCTTGGCTAAGTAACTAAATTGCTTTGTTATTTATGGCAATTATATTGCAATTATGTATATTGAGAAAATAATCGAGAGGTGTCTAGTCGCATTATTGCGGCGCACCTTTTGATTAAAGTTTACCTTTGGATGATCCAGTTCTTAAAGTTGTCTTTTATAACTTCAAGCGCTACATCGACGGTGTAGCATAGAAAGTCACAGAAAGTCGGTTAACGTCACTGTACCAAAGACCATTTAAGGCTACGGTGTCGAAAACTCATTTCGAAAAAAAGTTACACACCAAACAGTAAATATTTGTTAATGCCTGGTAGAACACTTGCATTCGCTTCAATAAAGAATAGTTTTAGTGTTGACTTAGTCGAAAATAGGCTTTTCTTAAATTCGAAATTTAAATAAAGTTTGATAGTTTCTACATGTTAATCAGAAGTTAAACGAGGTATGATAAAATAACAAATGCTTCTGAATGCTTTGTTAGCTAGATGGTATTGTTAATTCTGACAGCTTCTAAAAAAAATTTATAAAAAAAAAACAAAAAAATTATCACCTGGTAACACAGTAAATCACTTTCACTAGCTAACGCATTGATCATAAAAAAAAACTAAAATTGAAAAATTTTAGTACCTTTTTGAAATCAAATAAATCGTATCGCAACGAATGTATCTCAATAAAACATCTGGTGATAAATAACACAGTCAAGTTAAAATGACTAAATACAATTTTTGAAATAATTTAAAGTTTTTTCACCGTGAAAAGCCATTATAGTTTTATACTTCAGTAGATGCAAGCGTATGTATTAAACAGATTTGTTTTTATATCTTTCAAATACATAAAACATATCTTTAATTGTATTTGAAAAACAATAAACAAAGGAAAAATAAATAAAAATTATATATGCATATCGAAGAATTAATTTCGAAAAGAAAATAAAAGTAATTTATAAAAATTAACAGAATTGATGCAACAAATAAAAATAATTATAGAAATATTTAATCGAAATCAAGCAAAATTATTAGAACCTTTAAAAATTTCTCTAAAATAATCGGAATTAGTCTGTTTATATAACTTATAACCAAGTAATTTTGAAACAACAATCACTGGACTAGTAGCTTTAAACATTTTATTCTTAAGTACCTACTATACGCAAGGTCCTTTTAGGCCCTAAAAAAAGAAACTTTGAATTATTCAGTTTAATAATTTTTTCTCCCTATTTTTCTGCAGGAAAATTTACATTTAACCAACTTGTCTAAAAATCTAGCTTAAATTTTTTTATTAAAATGTCATTGACTTTTGTTTCTCTTTAATCTTCATAATGAATGCAAAGTCACAAAAAATAACGAAAATAATTTTATATCTACAATAGCAACATAAATGCTGTAAGCACAGAAACCCTTCTTTTTTACAATTTACTTTATACATTTAACCACAAAAGAGGCTAAAAAAAGAGACGTAATTTAAGTGTGGTCCAACGATTTTACCGGTAGGAAAAATTACAATTTTAATTATTTATTTATTCATTCATAATGCTGCATTTGCTATTCCTCTGCGTACATCACAAATGATTGACAGAGATTTAAAATAACTAATAGTCGTCTAGTTATTTATTTAATTTGAAGTTAAAATTTTACTCAAATTTTACCGCAAAACAAGTTTAATTGCAGTACCTTTGCCATCCCTGGTTTAACCCTACGTTGCCACAAGCAAGTATTTACTTGCAAGTAGTGTATATGTATTACTTACAAGAATCAAGAGAAATGCAAAAAAAAAACAGCAGACAGTTGTCCGAAGCCTTCGGCCACGGACTGTCCCTGCAGGCTGTGTCAGAGACACGGCCATTAAGTTTAACGTAGAATACTAAACGTCAACTGTCAGCTGCTGTCAAACAGCATCAAGCAGCATTGTTATTTTGCTTACTTGGCAGCACTTTCATTTAACATAAAAATGTATGAATTAATTTTTTCATATATTTTTTATAATTATATATCCATGTTAAATTCAAATTCACATTCAACATTTTGTTTCACTTAAATACATAAGTAAATATACGAACTTTCAATATTTCATCAATCAAAACAACAGCCGAAGGTTTGTGTCCACACTGAAACAGCAGCATAGTTTCTGTTTACGCTACAAACTCAAAACACTCAACCAAACACCACACATATGTTTGAGTGTATGTGTTTAAGCAATTTTCATTTGAGAAATTTAAATATTAGGAAGATATACAACCAATATGAAATGTATATCAAACGAAAGATAACATCTTCATTTATCTACAAAAAATTTTTAAAAAAAAGTTATCTCGCCGTTTCCTCATAATCAATGAAATAAAGATTACAACAATAACAATCTGACATGACTCCCTATACCGTAAGGTAAGACGTATTCTACGCCAAAACGCAAAAAGTTTTTGAGTGGCTACACAGTACAGTGCAAGTTCATTTTTAAAATGTCGCCAACAAATAAACTTAAAATAAATTCAAAATAAATAGCGCTAATTCAATTGTTAACTAAGTGTTGCCAATAGTCACTATTGAACGTTACATGTAGACATATCGTCGTTCGTAAATTATTGTGTTCTATGTGACATTTAAAACCTATACATATACACAGAACACAATAATTTATGAACGACATTATAATTAAAAAAAAATTTTATGAAAAATAAAAAAAAATTATTAATGTTAAAACTTACATTATAAATGAATATCTTTGATTTTTCTCAATATTCTTCATATACATATATACATACATATTTATGGAAAAAATTAG
Source organism: Phyto melanocephala (assembly GCA_941918925.1). NCBI lineage: Eukaryota > Metazoa > Arthropoda > Insecta > Diptera > Rhinophoridae > Phyto > Phyto melanocephala. Next base: position 28,036,598 of record OW799233.1, on the reverse strand, counting down.
CTGAATTATTTACCACAATTGTATGAAATATTAGTGAGTTAACAAAAACTCAGTGTTCGACACTGTTTTTCGTCTTGTCACTTTACTTGCCGTAAGTGTGAAAATTTTACTTGCTTAAAAATTTCCTTGCAAGCTGAGTCGCAGGTAGCAAAAATGTGGTTGTGTTAGTAAAAAAGTGTATTGTTTTGTTCACTTGCATGTGGCAGGGTTGGGTAAATAGCATTTCAATATATTTTGCCTTTTTTTTTTGTTTGTTTACTTTTTATTTACAGCTTTGTTTTGCTACACAGTGATGCCAATGAGTGATTTTTTTTAACAAATTCCTCTCTAATGTAGCCTCAAAACAACTATAAAAATTTAATTGTGAAATTTAAAGCTTAGCGATACATTTTTTAACAAAACCAAATACATAAGTAAAAATAATAACAAAATAGGGCTTTTCAAATTTAACATTAGGAAGTGAAGTTCAAATCGAATAAATCCAATTTAGTTTCAATTCTTTAGTTATTGCATAAATATCATATCTATACAATTTTTATTAAAAATATCTTAAAAACTCCACAACGAATTTTTACATGACTAAGATATAATACATATCTTTGGCCGATATATAGTAAAGAAATTTTTCACCAAAATTTGTTTATTAAACAAAATGCTATTGTTCTTAACTCTGAGCTTGAGGTTAATTTTTTCTGTATGAAAATTTTTTTTTATTATTTATATTCGATATTTCGCTACTCACACTAAGTAGCTTTGTCGGGGGAAAAAATAATATTTAAATAATATTTTTAGAAAAGTTAGGAAAAATTCCCAAAAATTTCTTTATGATTAATTTTATAAAAAGGTTAAAATCTATTGGTAAATGTAAAACATAATTAATGGTGTTTAAAATCTGTTTGCATGTTATTTCCATAATCTTAAAGCGTTTTGGGTTTTTAAAAATTAATTTATAACAAGTTAATTGTTAATTTTTCTCTTATGAACTTTTTAAATAAAAAAAAAATTTTAAATAAAAAACTTTTTAAATAAAAAACTTTTTAAACTTCATTAATATATAAAGACATCGCAATAAAAAAGCTAATTTGAAAATATGGTTGACAACACTGCTTGTACGTAAAAAGGGTGAGAAATTCAAATTCTTATCGGGTTCGTCCGCAACGTCATGTTTACGTTATCTTTAAGCTGAAAGTCCATACCACGCTTTTTCGCGTCAGCGCATTCTACGCATTTTATACATCATTCGCTTTCTGCATTACAAACTACGCTTTTTACGCATTAAATAGCACAAGTTGAGAGATGGCGACCTATAGTTAAATGGCATCGATAACCAAAATGCAAATTTTGTTCATGAACAAATTCTTTTTATACCCTTCACACAGTGAAAAAGGGTATATATAGGTTTGTCATTCCGTTTGTAATTTCTACAATTTTCATTTCGGACCCCATAAAGTATATATTTTCTGAAAGCTTATGAATAGAGGAGTCGATTAAGCCCTGACCGTCTGACCGTCTGCCCGTCTGTCCGTGTGTTGGTTGAAATCAACTTTTAGAAGCAACTATATGCTCCTCAGATCTGTATATTGTATCAATCTCTTGGAAATATCCAGGAATGAATCGCTATTGAAATTCAGCACAATCGCCCCATAACTTTCTGAGATATGAGCAAAAAACCACGACCACCTCGTTTTTTTTCACAATTACAACAACAACATACATACATACATACATACATACATACATACATACATGTAAAAAACATACCAAACAAAAAAAATTACAAAAAAAAAAAATATTAAAAATAAGAAAAAAATAATAAAAAAAAAACTACAAAAAAAAAAAATTTAAAAAAATTTAAAAAAAAATTTAAAAAAAATTTTTTAAAAATTTTTCTAAAAAAATTTTTTAAAAAAATTTTAAAAAAATAATAAAATATAAATAATGTATTAAACAAAATAAAAAAAAAATTTTTTGGCTCAGCTGGGATTCGATGCCACATTTATTCGAACCAGTATATACATATGTACGTATTTTATATGGGATGAATGGTGATACAAACAATTGTTATTGCATGACTACACGTTGTGAAGGGTATATAAGATTCGGTACGGCCGAATATAGCACTGTTACTTGTTATAATTAAATTATATTCTTGCCAATAATTTTAAACTTTATTACGAAATTATTTCCTTATTTTGAATTTTGTTCTATAAAAATAAAAGAAAATAAATACACACTACAAACATAACTATCGATAACATATAAAATGAAATATAATTATTCATCTCTGGCATTTAAACTCAGTTGTTCTACAAATTTTTGCGTCCTACGCTTTGTGTTCTGTAATTTGCAACATACATATAACTTCATTGATTCATCTTTTTTGAAAGAGGCGTACGAAGCGAAAAAGCGTAGAAAGCGTGGTGTTGACTTTCAGCTTTACCCTATCTGAGTTCTCATCTACATAAGTTTTTACAACGGATTGACAACCAGACATATTTTTTTTTTTTTAATTTATAATAGCTTCTTAAAAGTACAATTTAGTCATATCTAATCAGATTTATAATAAATATTTTAATACTCAACTCAGATGAGAAATCAGATGCTGTAAAATAATCTATACGAAATAGAATACCTGATTCCTGATTAAGTATCCGTTAACGTAAGAGTAACAAGACCTTTAGGGATTTACATTAATGTGATATAAAAGTTCGAATAAATATAATTCTATAATTATTTATTTGGTTGTTGTCTTTAAGCTGGTTTATAGGCATTGTGCACTGGTCCTTTTATGTTAGATCATCAGTGAACCTTTTAGCAAAATTTTTTAAAAGGTTAAAAATATTAAAAATTTTTCTATTAACCAAATGAGAACTCAAAATACATAAAAACAAAAAACTATAAAAAACTTCCTCAAAAACGCAACCAGCCATTTTTTTTATTTTGTTTTACTTTTCTAATCCTTTTAAGATTTGTTGGCTATTACTTAACACCAAATTAATATTTTAAATTTTAATCAGGCTTGAGTTCATATAAACATTCTTATTGTTACAAACAATTTTTTTAATTGTGATAAATGAAAGAATAATTTGAAAATTTATATTAGGCAACCGAAAAATAAAAATTCTTTTATATTAAATAATTTACTAGATTATTTAAAATATGCACACATACGGCCTTATTCAAACCAAAAAAGTTGGCATAAAGTTAGCATAAAGTTTATTCATAACACACATGCCAAACTCTGGCTAACGATTTGCTAAACTCTTGTTAACGAGCTGCCAAACGTTTGCCGACTTGTGAAAAACAGCTGTTCTGTGTTGTTGTTTTATATTACCAATATTTGTTTACCTACCTATTCATCCTGTTGCCAATTTACAGACCGTTTCCATTTTTAAAAAAAAATTTATTGTTTCTTTTTTTTAATCTATTTTTCAATTTTGAAAATTGTTAATATGGATGAAAAACAAAAAATGTCAAAATCAGGGATGATATACAAAAAATGGTTGCATTTCTGAGGAGTTTCTTGCAATTTCAGAGTTGATTTATGAAAAGTTGGCAGACGGATAAAAGTTTCTTACGAATAAACTCTGTGCCAACGAGCTGCCAAGCTTAATCTAGATAGCAGCTCGTTGTACGTAGTGTATAAACTGCGGCTTACTTTTTGTTATGAATAAGGCCGATAATTTCCTAATATTATTCATTTCTTTTTTATATTTATACAATATATTTTGTACAATACAATAAATGAAATTGTTTTTATTGTTAATAAGTTAAAAAAAAATAGAATATAAAAAAAAAATTAATTTCTTTAAACAAAAAAATAAAAATATTATTTATTATTGCGCATTTTGGTTTTGGCTTAAAGAAATTTATTTCTCGTTTTAACAACTTAAGCCCGAAATGAGCTAAATTGATATCACTGTCATTTGTATGAGTTTTGAAAATGTTGAAGCTTATAACTCCTAATGTTTAACAATTGATTTATGTCCACACATATAATCTTTGATTTTTCTAATTTAGAGTAGCTTCCCGCAAGTTTATTTAAGTCAAATCTTATAAACTTTACAATTTTTGTATACTAGGAGAGCTTAATAATGGTGTAAAGGCAACTTTACATTCTGAACTAGCTTTAAAATATAATTATTTATACTGTGCGTATTAATAAAGGCCATGACTGACTATCAGATTTAGTCGTTCGATATGTCAAAAATTGTATGTGTGTTCAGAAAGTGTGATAGTGTGGACAAAAAATTCATATGTGCGACGGATTTTTTGACAAGTGTGTCCGATTTGATAATCTTTTGGAAATTTTCATAAAATAGTAGTTTCTATGCGATCAGAGTTGCTTTTATGTTTTTGCATCTTACGACTTTGTAGGATAGTCAGTCATGGCCTTAAGTAAACTCCCTTAAAATGCTATAATTAAAAAATAACTTCAGTTGACAATTATAGTTATAAGAGAAATGAATCAAACACTTTTATATTTGCCTATTTACATTTCTTATTTATTTTTAATTTATTTTCTTTACAAAGTTCTTTCACTCTACGCATTAAATATTCGTGTTAACTTTATTACACTTAATAAAAGAACTCTTTTAAATGCTGTTCTCTTTCCACTTTGGGGGGGAAATGTAAAATAAAATAAAAAAAAATTAACTTCAATGCGGAAATTTATTTAGAGTTTTTTTTTTTTAATATATTTATTTCCCTATTATTTCATTTATAAACAGTGCCATTGCTCGAAAGCTATTTGTATATTGTAGGAATTGTTAAAAAGTTATATGTATGTATGTATTTAAAACAAACGTTTTCTACAGTTGGGTACTATTTGTAAAATTCTTTACAAGTGCTATATAAAACATACAATGATTCTAAAAAGTTGCAAAAAAAAATAAAAATAATGCACCTAAAATTATGTACAAAAATATGTTTCAAAATTTTGATAATTAAGTGGTAATGATTAAAAATTTTATTAGAAAAATTATGTATATTTTTTATATTCATTTCTTACACACTTGCTAATAATTCTTTAAGATGATTAACCAATTCATAAGTGTGTATAAGGTGCATTTAAGCACAAAATATCGGTGAAAAAAAGTGCAGTGACCACAGGAAAATATTATGACTCAGTATATGATAAAAATAATTTAGGTCAATTTCAGATGTTTTTTTTAAAGACTTTTAAAAAAATGTATGTGTGTGTGTGTGTTTTTTTTCGGGAAAAATAAAACATTACGTTTAAATAAATAAACACAAGTTTTTGGCAAAATAAAATGTTTGTTTTCGGACATAAACAGGACAGACGTTATGGCTTAAATATTAATACATTTTGGGGATTTATTTATTAATAATTTCATAGAAAAAAAATTCGAAAATAATTTTCTGCAATGCCAGTAAAATAAATAAAAAATATTTGTGCTAATAAGAAAAAAGGCTCTATAAACAAATGAATTAATGGAAATTAATTAAGATTTTTTTCTTATAATGCCCGGAAATATTAATATTAAGTGTAAAAAAACTAGGGTTTTGATTCTATTTAACATTTAATTAAAATTGTATATTTATATTTTATTCGAACTTTTTACTATATATTAAATTTTTCAATGTGAACCATTTTTTAAAATTGCATAGTAGTATACCGATAAAGAGTGCTGATGATGAAATCGTAGCTGATTTCGAAAATGCATTCCACTCGGATAATATCGAAAATAATTTTAGAAAGAATATTCCTAAAAATGGTTACAATTTAATTAAATTTTAATTATAAAATTAAATGAAAGAATAAATGAACTTAATCCAAAATAAAAAATGGTTCACATTGAAAAATTTAATATTTAATTAAAATATTAAAATTTCTTTTAAAATTCCTACAAAAACCTATTTAAAACTTTTAAGAAATATTAAATGAAAATTTTGAAAAGTATAGTTTTTTTAATTAGCTCAAAATTAAAAAGAAAAAAAAAAAATAAATTCGTTAAACAAAAATTTAAAAATTTATCGAAAATTGCTTATAAATAAAAAATAAAATTACGTAAACTTGTTAAAAAAAAAACAAGTACAGGCAAATCCCAGTATAACAAACGATATAACATCAGGTCCATCGTTATACCGATAAATTCGTTATATCACTTTGTTTTTTTTTAATTTTTCCTCTTAGTAGAATAACAAAAAATTATGCAGTTAATACAGTGCAACCTCGCTTAACGCAACTAATAGAAATTTTGGCCGTTGCGATAACCGAGTCTCAATTTTTTAGGCGCAAATTCTCTTTTATGTTTTAAACCACTTGTACAAATCCTTGTCCATTTTTGAATATTTACAAGCTCTTATTGTAAGACGCTTGCCTGTTCCAAATTCAGCATTTGCAACGAATTTTTTTAATGAAGCTTCATTTTTTTCATTCTGTATGTTGTTGATTTGTGCTCTTTATATTCATCGCATTTCACTTTTACAGATATGCCACTTTCGAGCTTATTACGAATATCAGTTTTTTGTTGTATTGAAAGTTTTACAAATTTTGCATTTTATTCAATGTAAATAGAACAACCTTTCACGAAAAGAGATTCAACTGAGTACATATCTACAAAAAACAACAAACAAATTGATCATTTTGGCAGAAAAGTTGCGATAACTGAGGTTTTTTTTTAAAGTTGCGTTCACTGAGTCAACAATGCAAACAATTTACGAGTTGCATTAATTGAGGAGTTGCGCTAATCGAGGGTTGCGTTAAGCGAGGGGCACTGTACATATACATATGTATAAATATTAAATATTTTTAATTTTACAATGATATATGAACCTTAAAAAAATAAAAAACAATAAAAGCTATTTTTATAATACGATAAGTGGTGTAACGCTAGGAGGCATCAATATCGAAAATATGTTACACCCTCTTATAGTTTTTTTAATTGTTGCTCAGGAGGTATTATCGGGGATTAATAAGAACAATTTAACTTAAGTTTACTATTTGATGTCATGGCTCTAATCTTGTAATTCGTAACAAGATATGCATTTTAGACAAAAAATTTGTAATTAAATTTTCAAATTTGGCAGAAAGCGAAAACGTGAAAAAAAACTATTATACGTAAAGAGGTGCCAATTAGTTTAAAAAAACGTTAAGATATTTGAAAAATATTTTGCATCAGCGAGAATAAACTTAATAAAGTTTTGAACTTTCTTGATCTTGGTATTTTGCTTGATCACCAGTCTAATTTTCGTAATCATATTTCGTTAATTGTTAACAAAACAAATGGTGTACTTGGATTTGCCATTTTAGATCCTAATATAACAAAACAATTATATACATCGTTAGTTCGATTTATTCTAGGTTATTTATGCTACGGATCGGTATTGCATAGCGCAGTTGTCTGCTTAATCAAATGTAAATACAATTAACAAGAGAAAAAATCAAACTAAAATTCTCGTCGTGTGAAACTGGAAAATAAAAGCAGTAATAAAAAGTGTACAGTCAAAAGTATAGTAGCACCATGTGCTATGACACACAAAATGTTTTCATTACACGATTAGCTAACCGATGTTTTTAGTAGTATGAAAGGAAAATTCAGTAAGAATATCAAAAAAACTTTTTGCTAATGAGTTAAAATATGGTAAAATATCCCTAAATCCATTATCGCTCCCATCAATTAAAAATTCACCTTGTTCACATTTTTACGTTACGCTGTTATTCCATTAAATAATTATAATGGGTAAACCTTATTTCAGACATTTTTACAACCAAGTGAAGGGCGTTTAAAACCAGGCCATATAACATTAATAACTCAAAATTGTCATAAATGGACAAACTTGGCTGCCCATAAAAAAAAAATAAATAAAAATCGCAGCCCTTGTTTATATTATTATTTGAAAACAAAATTTTCAAAAATATTTAAAATAAATTTTTTTTAAATTTAAAAAAAAAAAATTATTCGAAAATATTTGTTAAAAATAAATTAAAAAAAAATTTTAACAACATTTTTAAAAACTTTTAGGACTTAAAAATTTCATATTAAAATGTCTAAATGTACAGTTTAATTATCAACAATTTTAACAATAAAAATTACGGAAAAGAAACACAAATTTAGGAATAAACTTTTGTAATATAATTTTAATTTAAATTTGTTAGAGATGTCTATAAGACTATATTTGGTGTAAGGAAAATCACATATAATTAAATAAATATTTATTAAATATAGTGGTTACGCTTATTTGGGAAAATATTTGTCTAGTGTGAACATAACTTAAATCTAATATCTGACAATGCTGGACATTCGTACATAATATGTGCTACTGTATTCAGAGTGTTCTGATTACATATACTTATGTAAGTGTCCCGAGAATATTGTTTAATAGTAGATAATTTTCTCATTTTTTTTTAATTTGATATACATAGGTTCCAAGGCGAATTCATACAGGTGAAATTATCAGCCCAGCTGATGGGGAAACTTTTTGTCAAAATTGGTTGAATTTGCCTTATTAATGCAGGGAAGGAAAATGTGAATTTTGATTCGGTATTAAACAATTAACTTACGTGTACTTTTTTGATAATAAATGTGCTAAATTTATGTATATTTGTTGCTGTTGCGTCATTAATAATATGTTTCAAACGTTTATATTCTTTTTTTAATCAAATTTTATTATATTTAATATGTCAAAACAACTTTCCCATCATTGATGTACGAATTGGCCTTAACATAAAATATCCCCTCAAAAGTGGCTTTGTTGTATCAATTCGCCGTTGCATATACCTTATGGATATGCCTTGATAGGTTCCTTATTTTTTATTATTTTTAAAAAATTGCGATTAAATTGAAAAAAAAAATTTTTTCTAAAAATTAGAAAATTTTCAAAATTAATAAGATTTATACAAATTTAAAATAAAACTAAAATTTACTATTAAGAAAAATTTGGAATAAATAGGTGATAACTAACTTGTTCTTTATATTTTGGCGAGACTGAAATTATTTCTCAAAGATACCAAAATATATTAAAATGGGCATCTCAAAATTATAGAAGTATTATATGATTTATCATATCAAAACTAATTTTCTCAAAGTGATATAAAACTTAAAATTATATAAAGAATTTTCTTTAAATATTTCAAATATACACATTGATAAAATAACAAAAATATCTCAAAGATATATACATATGTACATATGTATAAGAATTTAAAACTTCTAACTGTTTTTTTAACATTTTTTTATGAACTAAATGCTCTAAATGTTAAAAACAAAAGAACGCATTCAATAAAGCCATATAAACCTTAATAAAATAATTTAAAACAACAAAAATAATTAAATTAATAGTGTGAGAAACAGAAGAAAGGCACTAATGATACCAAAAAATAAAACACCAAACAAAACGGAAATAAAACTGCTTAAAGTTTAACAAAAATCTAATAAAATAACAACTGTGAAGTTGTAAAAATCTTCAAGAAAAACTAAAACAAAAACTAAATTAATTTATGTCAACTTCCTCTCCATATCAACAAACACAAACAACAAACTGCAGCTCTAATTATGGCTCAAATTGACTATCAAGCTCACAATTTCACCTGTTACACTGTACCTGAATGTTCCTCAAACGATGAACTCGTAAATAAACATCACGATGACTGTACAGACAGCCAGTATTCTCTTAACTCGACCGAATCAACTACTACCTCTTCTATAGATAATAATATTTTGCGTAAACATCACCAACAGATCAAATACTATAAGAAATTGTTTAATCCTTATGTCACCACGACCTCAACAACGCAACAACAAAGAATCTCATTGCCTTTAATGATGGCAACAAATTCATATCAACATTATGTGAATTCACCTTATCAGCACATCTTTCAGCAACAACAACAACAACAATTTGAAGAGCAGCAGCATACCTCAGCACTATCGCCTCAACTGGGCTATTTTGTACCATTTGCACCGAATTGTTACTTTAGTCCGCCGGTACAGAGAAAGAGATTTAGGTAGAGTGTGTGTGTGTTAATGAGATTTAAGTTTATCAGCATTATTAAAGAAATTACCTGTAATAGTACTCTTTGCTAAGATTTTCTAATATACACAATTTAAAAAGTACTATTTTGTTTAGGACTCTTTATTAAAAAGGTAGGGTGTAAATGAAAAGGCCACAACATCCCTTTCTTTTTGATAAAATTTCCTTTATATATATATACATATGGGGGAAATATCGAAGCAGAACTCTTCCATAAACGGGTCTCTTTTCGACCCCATTGGTTCCTAAGTGATTACAAGTTTGCCAAAGAGGTATCGTTGGCCTCACTGAGTGCCGTGCGGCTAAAGGGGCTTATTCTAGATTATTATGACTTCACTTTGTAGACTTATGTTTATCTACAATCTTATAGCGTCCTTCGTAGTCGCTAGCAATTGCCCCAGACTAATTTCCCAATATCACTCACATCCAATGTGTGCTTCCGGGGGTACTAAGTCTGCTGGCAACCAATGCCGTAAATTTCCTACTTAAAAAAACAGAAAAACAAAATCTGACTTAAAATGTTTATTTTCGTTGGCAGAATAACATATGCTGCAAAAAGTACCATAATATTTAAATACATATTTTTATTTCCCTTAAACTATTACTATTTATTACAATTTTCATATTGAAAATAATTTATCCTAAAAAGTTCCAAGTTAAGTTTTTGACACCTTTTATTACAGTAGAGTATATTCTTAATTTAATTGAAAAATTAATTTTCCTCCAATAAAGAAATGCAAAATTGAAAAGTACTTTAATGTAAAGGTATCTGAAAAGCATCAAAATCAATCATACAATTTTGTGGTACTTTTTTAAGTATTAAATTAAATTTATTTGTTATATTTACTCGTTTTGCCCAAATTGACCCTCCATATTCTGGATTTTAAAATAAAATATAATTTAATATTTTTTAAAAGAACTAAATAAAAAAATTATATGAAATTTATAAACGAAAATTTAATGAACAATTTCTGACAATAGAAAAAAATATAGTCTGCTACTTAATTTTTTAAATAGATTAAAAATTTTTTTATTAAAAAAATGTAAACATTTTTAAAGATTAATTAAAAAAATATTTGAAATTAAAAAAAAATAAATAAATGGAAAATATAGAAAAAAAATTATTATTTATTCTAAACTTAAATAAATTTATTCATAAAAAATTATCTATTAATAGACAAAAATTAATTAATTTTTTTTTTTTAAATTTAAAATTTATAATAATTATAAATTAATATTTATTCGAACTTTTTATTATTAAATTTATTATAAATCATTCTTTTTCCGTCCTAAGTTTATTTTTCATTATTAAACTTCCTAAAAGATTTATTAAATTAAATTAAATTGTAATAATTTAAAAATATTAAAAAAATAGTTCCGATATTAGCCGAGTGAAATGCATAAAAAATAAAAATAAGTAATAAAAATGATTTATAATAAATTTAATAATAAAAAGTTCGAAAAAATATTAACTTATAATTACAACAAACACACCTGTCACAGTGTTTACGACATTCGGCAATTCATTGTTCGATGTCTATCAGCTTGATAGATTTATAAATGAAAAATAAAAATACAACTTTGCTTTCCATACTGCCAGCCGAAGAATGGATATAGAGAAAGTATAACAAAAATGTATTCAGAATATGAGAGAATAAAAATGTCATTTAATAAGAAAGAAAAAATACAAATTTAAAAATGAATGTCATGCTTCCCGAATTCTAATTTTATTGGGTTGTAACATAAATAGTTATTTCAAAATTACAGAAAAGTATACCGATGAAGAGTGCTGATGAAATCGTAACTGGTTTCAAAAATACATCTCATAAAGAAATAGTTTTTCAATATTCTTAAATTATTACAATTTAATTAATTAAATAAATATTTTAGGAAGTTTAAAAATTTAAAAATGAACTTAAGCAAAAATAAAAATGATTTTTAATAAATTTATAATTTATAAATAAAATTTTTGAAATATAAAATGTTCTTAAAAAAAATTATTACAAATTTTCTAAAAAAAATATTTATAGTTTTTTTTTTCGAAATAAAAATTATAAAATTTTTTATAACAAAAATTTATGAAAAAAATTTTTTTAAATAAAATTTTTCAAATAAAATTTTTCAGAAAAAATTTTTTCTTAAAGTAAAATATTTAATAAAAATGTTTTAATGGAATAAATTTGTTTAAGTTTGTTTATGTCAATAATCTATTAATGGCTAAATTGATTGATTTTTTTTTTTAATAAAAAATAAAAAAAATGTTTAAATAAAATTTTTCAAATAATATTTTTTAGATAAAATTTTTTCTTAAAGTAAAATATTTAATAAAAATGTTTTAATTTTAAATCAAAAAAATAAAAAATAATTAAAAAGAAAAGTTGTTAATTAACTTGTAAATAAATAAAATTATTTTTCAACTCGATATAAAATTATATCTAAAATATTTTTAAATATCCCTGATGATGATCTACGAAGTAGGTCGAAATATTGAAATAAAATAAATAAAGAAATTTAAAATCTTTTCTTTAAAAATAAAACAACAAAATTGAATTTTTATGACCTAAAGCCAAACAAAAATCTCTAACAAAAAAATTGTTTCTTGAAATTAAGGTTTTAGAAATAAATTTTGTAAAAAGAAAATATTCTTAAAAAAATAAATTAATATTTTTCTTTTTTAAAAAAATAGATGTTAAAAAGTTTTTTGTAAAAAAAAATTTTTTTAAAATATTTTTTAATTTATTTCCACAAAATTTAAGTTTTTCAAAAAATTTTAAAATAAATAAAAATTTATTATAAGTTGTTTGTAAACAGAAGTTATCATTCAAGAAATCGAAAATTTTTTATACACAAAAAATATTTGAAAAACTGTCAGAAAAGAAAGTAATTCAAGAATATTCATTAGTTTTAATTTTCGTAATTATTCTTATTTTTCTTTACAGAGACAAAGAAAACGAACGCAATCATCGAGCTGTCAGTTATGGCGGCATCACGAACAGCACCTCTATATCTACCCTGCCGCGAGCTGCACCACGGCGTGTTAACCTTATGAAAGAACCGCCACCACCTCCACCAAAGCCCATTCTCCTACAGCAAACATCTCTACAATCCGTAGGCTCCGCCACCAACAACTCTGCCAGCCTTGCAATACCCAGTAAATATCCACAATCCGAATACAATCTTATTACGAAACTTGAGTCCAACACAACTGCACTTACGGCTCCGTCGCACTATCAGCCTCAGAATTTCTATGCCAATGCCACTACAATTGCAACAACCAGTAGCAATAATTACTCCTCCCTGTTATGCCACTCCAATTCAACGTCCAGCCCTTTGGCGGTGCGTAAGCGTGAGAAACTATTACATCGTTTTAGTGATGCTGCGACACTGGGTCGCAAGCTAAAGAAGAAAAAGAATACGAATCGTACTTGTCGCTCCATGACCGAGGCCATTGAAATGTTGGCGGATCCTGTAATAGAAGATGAATTTTTCGTAAGTACATGAACATAATTTATATAAAATTTAATTTTTTTTTTATTTTGTGGTCAATGATCAATATTATATGTTGAGTGAGTGTTCTACAATCAAGGGGAGTTTTATTTAAAATTTTTTATAGTGCATTTATATCAGTTCCTTGTCAATATGGGCTTTGTTAAAAAAAAAAATTCTGTTACATTTTATTATTAACAAACAATTAAAATTCTTATCTTCTCTATTCTCTGCATACGCTTATTGTAGTTATGCTGCTTTTAGTTTTTAACAGATTATTTTATTTATTTTTTTTTGTGTTATTCAATTGTCCATTAACAGTTGACAATTGTTCTTTGGCGCATTCAAAACGCAAAATTTAAATCAAGCAAAAAACAACCAACAAAAGAATGGGAAACGGATGTTGTAATTAATTAAAGAAATGGGTATTGCAGTTCATTTTAATGTAAAAAAATCTATTTTTTTTACAAAAAACATTATTTTGTAAAATTTACAGTGTGTAAAAATGTTTTTAAAAAAATAAGGAAATTTTAATAACAAAAAAAAAAAAAAAAAAGAACTATAAAAGCAAAGACCTGCTGAAAATATAATAAAAAGTGCAAAAAGTAAAATTACGAACTTATTTATTTCAAGCAAAAATTTTAAAAAAGTTTTTCTAATTACCAGAATTTGATTTTTTAAACCTTAAAAATAGGAAATTGTTCAGTTGTTGACAAATATGCTTCTAAATTGCAAGAAAAACATGAACTAATGCTGTGGTACAAACGATTGTATTAAGAGTAAAAAAACTGTTAGCAAGTGAAAAATTGAGAAATAATAATTCTTGTTATAAAAGATTATCAAAAAACAAACGAAATCTGCACAAAATTACTTAAAGTACTAAAAAAATGTTTTAAAATAAAAATATGCAAGAAAATTCTTGTTGTAATTTATAAACATGAACCCTGCTTATTACCCTTATCATCCGAAAAAATACTAACGTTATTGTAATGAAGTATAAAACAAAATATTTATTTGTACCCATAATGCTGTGGTGAAATTCAAGTGCAAGCAATACAAGAAAATATGTTTTTAGAATTTTTAAATGCTGTTTTTATTAAAAAAAAAAAAGCAAATAAACTTTGTTTCCAGAACTGTTTTCGACGACTTCTTCGGCTGAAAAACATTTATTGTTGTATTTTTTTATTTATTGAAAAGACCTATACAAAAACGTTTTAACCCTTTCGACCCGGATGGTACATATGTGTACCACTTAAAGTTTAAACATCTCTCAAAGGTTCAAATTTAATGTTGCTTGGCTGTGAAAAGTACCATATAGTCTTCTAGTTCTCTTGAATACATTCCAGTATGTACCGTTATTTTTTTTCTTTGTGTTTTTTATATTTACGGAACCGTTTTTTGTGACTTGAAATGCAACTATAGTGAAGTGTATAATTGGTTTTTGCATAAAATTGTGCGTGAAATTGCCGAAAATATTCAAAATAAAGAAGAATTTAAATTTTTGCGGCAGGTAAATATTTATAAACAAACATTTGTTTTATGCTACCTATATGTATCATATGTACCATTCGTATGGTATGGTGTTACACATAAGTATGTACCATTCTTCCGTTGAGTATAATATCCTGTCTTCAAGAAAATGTTTTATTTTCTGAGAAAATGGATCCCGAAGACATTCGAAAAGTTGTAGAAGATGAAGCTGATAGTACTAGCGATTTAGAAGATTTTTCTGGAAGAAACTCTGAAGAATTTGTACAAAATGATGTATCTGTTTTCAGCGACAACGAAGATTCACCAGACGACGAAAGCTCTGTTGCAAGTGGTGCCTTTTGCGAAAAAGCCCTCCCATAATAGTTTTCCAATTTATTCTTTTACCAACAAGTTATATATTGCTTAAATAACCTGCTGATATCAAAAATTCTATTTTAGCATTGCTATTCGAATGTCGGGTCGAAAGGGTTAAATCGTATGGTACATAAGTACTTTATTAAACTTTTGTTGTTATTTTATTTTGAGTAATAACCCCAGAGTTACGAAAAGTATCTCACTTCACTTCGTATCATACATACATATCTCTATCTCTTCTCTATATCTCTATATTTATAAAAATTACGTGTATGTTCGTGATCGATAAACTCAAAAACTACTGGACCGATTTTGACCAAATTTTATATGCATGCTCTATAGGCCGTGAGGAGTGTTTCAGTGTAGTTGGACAGATAGCGCAATATTTAGTTTTTTTGGGTTTTTTTGCACCGCAACTCAAGAACTACTGCACCGATTTTGAAAAACACTGATTTTGATTTTCTTCGAGAGGCAGTTCAAAATAAAAGAAAAATTTGGGGTCAGCCGCGCGGACCGGGCCCAGCTAGTAAAATATAAAAGTACGTACCTGAAAAGTAGAAAAAATACACACACACTGTGTAGTGTATCTAAGTATGTATTTCTTCTCTAGTGTTTAAAAGTTCATTTATTGAGAAAGTTTAACAAATACTATTAGTTTAATAAAAAAAAGTACCATCACTTCCCTACTTTAAGTTTTTTTTTTAATCAGTATGATTTTATTTCGTGTAAACAAATAACGGAAGTTCTAAAGGTATTTTCAGTAATAAAAGGTCCCAATAGTTTCCCGCTTTATACCAAATTTAATTTTTATACCCTTCACAGTGAGTGTAAGAGTATTTATTTTCGACCCAATTAAGTATGTATCTTTTGGCAGCTTATGAATAGGGGAGTCGATTAAGCATTATCCTTCTATCTGTCTGTTTGTTTGTCTTTCCGTGTGCATGTTGAAATCAACTTTTTAAAGCCCCCCAACATCGCCAAGACCCGTGTAAGGTCTTAAAATATCAGAAATATTCGGGAGCAGATTGGTGTTGGAAATTAGCATTATCGCCCTGAACTATTTGAGATATGAGCCTATGATTTTCGCTTATTTTTATCACAAAAATTAAACTTTCCAGTCCTAAGATAATTTATAGACAAGGTTGTTAATATTTGTAGATTTGATATGCCTCTGGAGATATTCATGAAAAATTTTAGACACATCACTAATCGGCAAAGTTGTAGGCAAAAATTATTTGAAATATATCACTTTTTTCAAACTCCTAAATAATTTTTGCACACGTTAAAGATACTAATTTGGTAAGCCCTAATCTCAAAAACTAACAAATCGGTTTGAAACCAACTGAGATAAAAGCACCAAAATATCACTGCTTTGGTGTTTACAAACGAAATTCGATATTTTTCAGTTTATATACAACCGAGAGAGACAATATGGGGATCAAATGAACGGGCTTGAGCCAAGGCATATTTATTCATCAGGTAGTCTCGATTCGTCAGCTGATTATTTTTTCTTTACTTATTTAAAATTTCAGTTGTCAAAGTCTATAGATAAAAAAAATAATTTTCTCACTTCTCTCATTTACTTCAAATGTCAAACTTTATGTATAAAAAATATAAACAAAAAAGTTCTATCCGATCTGTGGTTACCTGATGAATAAATATGCCTTGGTCTTGAGCATTAAAATATAGTTAGCTATGCAACGAAAAATATCAACGATGAAGTTCTAAATTAAATGGCGAATATATGCGTCAAATATAGTTAAAATGGCTTTATCCTTTTAAACCCTCACAATGTTGTATTAAATAAAAGGGTTTGACCAGTACAATGTTGTAAACTATTAAAAAGGGATCTCCAGACACTTTCTTAGCAAACCGAAAACAGGTGGCGTGAACTGGAAATATGCAAAAAGGCCAAGCGTACATGCCCCTCTTTTTATATCAGCCGTACATTGCAACCAAAGAATCGTGGTGGGAAGGATATTTTGAGGTTGCTGGCGGCATTGACGGGTCATTGAATTTAAAAAAAAAACATGCAAAAAAACATTTGCGCAACTGTGTGAATTTGGAGAAGGAGAAATCGGTTTTTCACTTTCTCCGCGACGGTCACATAATTCTGAACAAACATAAACCTATACTGGATAACTTCTTTGAGATGTCTGAGGTCAGACTGAAAGATCTGCTGAGATAACACACAGCTACGGGTTGCATCTTGTACCCCCTTCTTAGACTGATTTTGAGAGACACCAAATCTGGTGAGTGATGCAGTCAGTGTCATACAGACCCCATTTAACAGTTCACTCATAATGAACTACCACGATAACCAACTAACCATATACTTTGTTGGGTCTTAGAAACATATTTTTGGATTTTACACAAGCCATGATATTCTTTATAGCTTCTAATACAGCTGAGATGGTTTTGATTAACGCCGCTGTGATATTTTGATTAAAAATGTTTAAGAGTTATAATAAAATCAGCATTTTGGTAGTGCTGTGGTAAATGTATTAAATTATTCTGATGAAGAAGTTTTTAAAAATATCATTGCTTTATGCAGGTAATTTTGTATGAAAACTTTTTATTTTCACCAATTCGTTTTGTATAGTGCATTCTATTAAATTTCTGAAAAAAATGTTAACTCAATACAAATAATTCAAATTTCAGTCACTAAAATAGTGGGCGTCAATTAAAAGCAACATGAAAAACAAGCATTAATCAACAATTGAATTATTCGAAAAAAGAAATCAACGACCAAAACAGCCGCTACAGCAACAATTACACATATACATACATGCATGTACAGTTGTATCTAATATTTTATAAAATACTTTAAACTATTGGGGTCAATACATGTATTAATTTGTTATCTGACATTAGAGAAAAAAGAATTAAGCATGTCAACAAAATCGTTAAAGTCAAAGAAAAAAAAAACAGAAAATTGTTAAAAAAAAACACACAGAAAAAAAGATTAACAATGACAGATTAACTACAGAAATTAAACTACAGTTACACAAACTTATAGAAAAAAAAATTGGAATTTAAATTACAACAACTAAATTAAACAAAAACTGAAACTATAATAGTTTACTTAAGTGCAGTATTGCGAAATTTATAACAATGAACTAACTGACAGCAACAGCCAGCCAGCAAGCAACCAACCAACGAACAGCAAAAGAAGCAAAATATTAAAAGTGTGCCAAATTTGTAATAGAAAACGCCATCCCACCAAACGCGATTGTGTTGTAAAGATTGTAACGTCATACCACTCGTGATATACCTAATCTGGGTATATGAGCACAAACACACACATGTACATATTTTCTTTAATACGTATCGTTTTCATTTTTCTTTTTTTCTTTTCTTTTTTTACCTTGTTATCAACAATGAACCGTAAAGTAGGAAAATTGAAAAGAAAATGGTCAAAGAAAGTGGGGGGGGGCTGTTGCAAAAAAAGTGCTGGTCATAAAGTTGAAAGAAATTATGGTTGTGGAGAGGTATGCGAAATAATCAAGAATTGAAAAAAGTGCATTTTTATGTTCAAGCGTTGTTTACACCATCCGTAAAATGTTCAGTTTTCATTTGTTAGAAGTTTTTAAAATTATTTAAAAATAAAATATTTTGAAGCAAAAATCATGTTGTATATCATATTTTATTGACAGATTTAAATACAATTTTGTCATAGTTTTTTTAATATAAAAATTTAATACGAGATTTTTGTTTACATTTTGGAATTGGGCAATCCCAGTGCTCCAGTCTGGCAACTGACGCTTATATAGTAAAATTTGACATTTTTGACAATATACGCACTCAGAACGTTTTTACGTGCGAATGCTATTTGTGTTGTTTACAGTAAAGGCCTCATTAGTCTTAACTTTCTGTTGTCGTTCTGTGACGTGCCATTCTGCTGGTTAATTTTTGTAGTTACCTCTTCTGTAAAAACTTATCTGTTTTACTTTATAATAAAGGGTCAGCCAAATAACTTTTTTTCTTTTAAAAATGCTATAAAAAAGTGTAGCTTCGGCTGTGTGGCACGCAGCGCCGTCCTGTTGAAACCAAATGTTGCCAATATCCTCCTCTTCATTTTTTATGAATGAAAATTCGTTCAACATGGCCCGATAACGATCGCCATTGACTACGGCCACTCCTAGCTTATTTTCGAAGAAAAATGGCCCAATTATGCCTCTGAAACAAAATCCGCACCAAACAGTGACTCGTTTTGGGTGTATCGGCTTTTCAATGTATGCGTGCGGGTTTTCTGTGCCGCGAAATCTACCAGATTTCCCATACAAAATGAAATCTACTTCGCCACTACATTTTGGCAAAATCTACTTAAAATCTAGTACTACTTTGTGATGCAACTGTGATTTTAATTAAATTGTACTAAAATTTACTACGCTGCACACAGAAAAATTCAATCATAATATATAAGGTGGTGCAATTGCACAAGTACTTTATTGTTTACATTTTTTTTATATGGAGTTTGAATTTTGGAGAAGTAGATCATAGAGAGCCTCTCAGACCACCTTGTAAATACGTATATTGTTTTGAAAACGAAATCTTGCAAAATGTCAAAAAACAGTGGTATAAACGGTTTACATTTTAATAAAGATTTTAAATCAAATCTAGATTTCGCTTAGGTGTAAATGTAGTATTAGTGTTACCATTCACGAAATAAGCACTAGTTGAAAAAAAACGTTAGATGGCGGACCCTGTATTACCTTACAAGATCAAGCTTATTATAGTTTTTGTATATTTTTCTCGTCAAAGTCCATACATAAAAAAGACATTTGTAGTGTCAGATTTTATATATATGCGAAGAGAGTCTTTCTGTTGTAGCCACCTTTAAAATAAAGGCACTTTAATAACAGCTGTTTCGCTTTCAATGGCCGTCACTTAAACAAAAATTTTTCCGAAGAATAACATTTTTTACTGAGAGTTTTCTGCAGAACGATTCACCCATTTCAGAAAATTTGTCCGAAAAAACAAAGCTGCCATATAATATAAAAATGCAAACAGTTGTACAAAGTGGCAGCACCGCTAGCAAACTATGTAAATAAATACAAACGTAAATTATTTCATTAAAATATATGTGAAGAAAATGTCGGATAGAAGAAAACTTAAATTATTATTTGCAGTGCATAAAGTCAATTTGTTTATAAAATTATAAAAAAAAAATCGAAAATAAAAAGAGTCGCTCCTATTTCATTCCATAAACCCTGTTTTAAATAATTATTTTTGTATGCACTATTGCTCATGTCATACAAACATTCTCTTCCTGGTTTTTTTAATTCTTCTATTAATTTTTGAGCAATATTTTCATTAAATTCCATTTTAATTGTTAATTTTCGGCAAAAACAATTTTTTGTATAATAAATGTACTGACACTGTGTGATGTGGCAACCAAATTCAATTTTCATGTAAATATTGAAAAAAAATGGCATCCCAATTCAGTTTCTTCTGAACAAGAATTAAAATTAAACCAATTCAAGAAAAAACTTTCTGAACAAAATAATCTCTCTCTCTCTCAAAAGTAAAACGTCAAACTCAATTTAAAAAAAATTTGTTCTGAACTAAAATTTTATGTGTGAATCCAGCTTTAACGTTAAATTCTATTTTCTACAGATTTGTCCGTAACAGAACAGAACAGAACGAAAAATAACAACAAACCACACATACAGATTTTCAATTGAACAGAAGCAAAACAGCTGAACACAGAACGTACAAACTAATTCTGCTTTAAATTAAAAACTTTTTATTATTAATTTAATTAAAAAATTCGATTATTTGTTACAACTTTTGATGTATATTAAATCAATAACAGTGCATCGATGAACTCAGCTCGATTTTTAGCGATGAAGCACAATCAACAACCAATACTTGTCAATGGTTTTCTTAATTTTGTCGTGGCCGTAGCTTGCTTAGCTACGTTCTTCGTAAAGTTTCAAAATAGTGTTTTATTTCGAAAAACATTAACGCTGTTGTCATATCATGATATTGCAAGAAATTGAGAAAATTGTAAAAATCGAAAACTGAGATTACCTTTAATATGAGTAGGACCGGCATACATTCAATATTGCATGGCAATCGCACTAAAAAAGACTTGTGTTAATTGATCGCAGGAAATTCTCAAAAATCATGATCAAGGTGCTTCAAAACATGTGTATAACATTTTGATAGGTGGCGAATCGTGTATCAAAACGAGCACTACCCTACAAAATTCATTCGGGCTCGAAGTCATTTAAGGCAAATTGTTTCCTGTGTTTTCGGAAACCCTAAATCTGTCTCAATCGTACTATATGTACAAAGTATAATGGCGCCTTCAACCATTTGTTTGCTAGAAGTTTTCATAGAAATAATAAAAAACAACCGTCATAGACGTATAATTCTACACCACGCCATTGATATCTCGCATATATCGGGTCAGACAAGGGAATTGTTTAACACTCAACACGTCGATTTAATGAGTCATCCGCCTTGATAGTTCTGTCTTGTTACTTAGTGATTTCTTTTTATTGCCGAATATAAAAAATAAATTGCGAGGCCATCGTTTTTCCACACCCGTTCAAGCGGTTGATGCGCTGTAATCACTCGTTACGTTAGTTAATTTGTCAAATACACTAGTTTGTATATTCAATCTTCAAAAAACATTTTAATTACATTTTTTCGTGGAAAAAAATTTACTCATAAAGTTGAGTCATTGGCTACTTTTGTTTATTTTTGCCAGTCGGCTTAATCGGTTACTTTAGTTCGTTTGGATACAAGTTAATGAGTAACTATGGGATAGAGTGTGGGCAGTACTCAACTTGTTACCAAGGTCGCTTGAAATTATTTAAGAATCCCCTGAGGGATATTTTAACTTAACCACTGCATCAGTCGAATATTAATTTATTTTACTCTCCGCCGTACCGAGAGATGCTACACAAATCTTAAGGTCACTTCACTTCTTTCTCAGAAATAATAAAAAATACAATGTTGGCTACTTGCTTGGATAGTCTTGCAAAAAGGTACCCAATAAAAAATAGTGCTCCAGACGAAGTAAGTTTGTAAGTGAGAAATGTATTTGAAATTTGTTTGAAGAGTTCCCGCTTTAAAGCATTACTTTTTTTAGCACAAATTCGCGTTTTTTGAAGCGTATTGTAGCATGTAAATAACAGGCTGTTTCGTAGGGAAGGATCGATGTACATACTTGTAAATGATAAGATTTTATTTATTTACTTTCTTTTTCTATTCAGATAATATAAAGAGGTTTTTAATATTATATTCATATAAACCCAACCCAATGATCTCCAATGACACGTTAATGTTAAAATTATGTAAAAAAATATATTTGTATTTAAATATTTGTAAATAATATAAAATGTTTAAAAAGTTTTCTTTAAATAAGGGACTTGGTAAACGTTTAAAAAATAATTCTTTTTAAGAAATTATAAATTTTCGAAAAAAATTTTTAAAAAAGTGCTACAAAATCGCATATATTGCGAATTGTTTATAAAAGATAAAAAGTTAATTTTAATTAAAAAAATTCATAAATAGTTGTCCAAACATTGTTTTAATACATAAAAAATTAATCAAATAAAGTCTATAAAAATAATAAATAATTTCTTAAATTTAAAAAAAAATTATATAAATGAGGAATATGTCACACTTGCTTCTAATGCTCTAATTAATAATTTTTTTAAATATTTATCCAGTTAAATAAGTTCAATTTTAAAATTATATTACCTTAAACCTATTGTCACAATAACTTATAAACAATAAAATCTTGAACTATGATGGCTAACATTTAAATTTGTATATTCTTCAGTGCAAATAATACTTTGTCATTCAAAATGAACATAAATTTCGTTGAGTGTATGAAACGAGTGCAGCACAGCAATACAAAATTTCAAGCACAAATATCGGGTAATTGGATTAAAATAAAATAAATAAAAAAAACTACATAAAAAACTGCAGTAGGCGGCAGTACAACAACAATTTCTAAAATTTGTAAAAATCAATTGTATTTGAAATTTAAAACGAAAAACAACGATTTTTTATTTATTTTATTTTTTATAAAAATAAAATCAAAAAAATAATAAAATACTATTATTATTAAAAAACGAATAAAATAACGACTCGATTTAAATAAAGATAAAAATAAAATATTAAGGTGGTGAGTTCATCTTACAGATAAAAACCAAAAAAAAAAATATACCACACAAAATATATTTAAAAAAATACGCTATTGAGAAAAAGTGTAGCCTACTTTAAAGTGTTTATTAAATATTAAGAAAACAAATTCACCACAAGCAAACAAAGTAAAAGTTTGTTGTTTTATAAAAAGTTTGAACAATGAAAATTCTAAAGTATAGTTCGCGTCGCAGTAGTTTAAAGAAACGAAAAACCAATATGGCAGCATCGGCTCGTTCCAGCATTATGCATCCCGTTAATCCTAAGGCGGCATTTTATCCTTTCCTTAAACAGAAACCAACTGCCTTTGTGCGCAACGGTATTATTGGGACAGGCGATGGCCCCGGCTCGAAAGGTCTCTATCAAGTGGATGATCGTATTTATACCACAACCAAAATGTTTATACGCGATGGCTATATGTATCCCCGTCAGGCTGGTCAAACGATGGATCCACGTTTTCCTTATGAGCTCCATGAGTTTCCCGATGACACAGGAGCCACTGGCCTCCAATTGGTTAGTACACCCAAGGTGCACATCTCTGGAGAGTATTTAGCCAATGGTTCCTCAGATCATCCTGCACCGCTAAACGCAGGCACTAGCACTGTACAAACTAGTTCCGGTTCGTTAACTCGTCGTGATGCTCGTAAGGCAGCCGCCGAGATAAATTTAGCCAATCAAGTTTATTGGTTGCAAAAGCAACGCATACGTTCGCGTAGCAATAGCTTGGGTCAGCGTATGAACCAAGACGATATGTCACCGCCTGCTGTTGCTACGCACATAGAACGTAACTATATACGCAATGTGGATGATTTGTTGACATCACTTAAACAACAAGATCAGATATATCAAGCGCCCAGTGAGGGTGGTCAGTCGACGGCCTCAAATCGCCGCAAAAAAAAGGTGAGTTCTCAATTATTTTAGCAAATGTTTGATACATTTTCTATGCAACGATATAAGAAATATTTTTCAAATTATTTTTTAATAACATAAAAAATTCACTAATTTTTTAGGATATTGCTTTCAAAAACTAAGTTTATTATTTGTGGGTTTAAACTGGTCGATATACATTTATTTAAACCGACAATTTTTTTATTCTGACAAATATGTAGTTGATAAATAAAATTTTATTTTACTTAATGGAAAACTAAAAGAGTTTTTTACAATAAACGTTAGTTTGAAAAAGAATTTAATAAAATTATATCTAATATATGGGTGCCCCGATGGACTAGTCAGCAGTGTGCTGTTCTGCTAGTTTGGGGGTTGCGGGTTCGATTCCCGCCGGAGACTCTGTCTGGACTTGTCTGCTTCCTTTCTATTCTATTCTTTCTTTTCTATTCAGGTATCACAAAGGGATCAATATAATGGACCCAAGTGAGCTGCACAATAGCTGCCTGTTCTACCTAACCTAACCTATATCTAACATATAAAATTTTCGATCCTTCGAAATGGCTCGGCCGCTTTTAATAAAATTTTGTGTACATATCGGTTAGGTCTTAATGCCACGCCTTTTTTCACGCCCTTTCAGCTAGGCCAGACTGCTGGACTAATCTTGAAATTTTCACATAATAAACCTAAGACTCTGATATGATTAACGCCCACTTTTTTAATTATCCACTTTCATCGATATAGTTTTTAGTATTTTTCTTCAAATTGTACACAATTTATAGTCCAGCCAATGTACAAAATAAACGTTTAAGAATCGGTCAACATCTATTTTTCATACTCTTAAATATTTATGGTGAGGCATTTTATGCCTCACCTAAATAACGTAACGACTTCGATGAAATTTTAAACTAAGATAGATCTGCATACGTTTACGTTTTTTAATGTAAAAAATATTTCCTAAAAATAATTTATATGGCTAGTAATTTTACAAAAGATTTAAATATTTATTGTTTTATTCTGTTTTTTAAAATTTCAAAATTTTTTTATGAAAAAATCTTTTTTAATTTTTTTTTTCTAAAACAATTGGATTTTTCTGAAAAGTTTTTAAATAATTTTCTTTTTATAAAATATAATTAATAAAGTGCTTACGAAATTTCTCCAATTTTTTTATTTTAATTTAGGAACTGTTGGCATATTTTTTTTTAGAAAAATATTTTTTTGTTATAACAAATGCAATAGTTTCTTTTTAAAATATTTTTTTCTAATTTGCTTCTTATATTAAATTTCCAATAATTATACTTTTTAAGAAATAGTTGATTTTTCAATAAAATAAAATTTTTATATCCTTCACACAGTGAAAAAGTGTATATATAGGTTTGTCATTCCGTGTGAAATTTCTACTATTTTCATTTCCATAAAGTAAATATTTTCTGAAAGCTTATGAATAGGGGAGTCGATTAAGCTCTGTCCGTCTGTCCGTGTGTATGTTGAAATCAACTTTTTGAGGCCCCCCGACGTCGCTTGGACCCGGGTGAGGTATTAAAATATCAGAAATATTCGGGAGTAGATCGGTATTGAAAATCAGAAACATCGGTACGTAAATAACTGAGATATGTGCAGAAACCCACGACTACCTCGATTTTTTTTTTAAACATTACAACAACAACATACAAACAAACGTGTATACTGGCTAGAGTAGACGTGGCATCGAATCCCAGCTGAGCCAAAAAAAAATTTTTTTATATTTTTTTTTTTAATTTTTTATTTAAATATTATTTATATTTTTATTATTTTTTAAAATTTTTTTTTTATTTATTTTTTAATTTATTTTTGTTTTATATTTATTATTTATAGTTTAATTATTTTTTTTTTTTAATTTTACAATGGGATGTTTTTATATAAGTATGTATGTTTTTTATATATGTATGTACGTGTTTCATATGAGATGATTGGTGATACAAACTACTGTTATTGCATGACTACACGTTGTGAAGGGTATATAAGATTCGGCACGGCCAAATATAGCACTCTTACTTGTTAACATTAAACTCGAAATAATTTTTTTTCTTTGGTGTCAAAAAATAAACAAACTTTTATTTTAATTTTAACAATATAAAATAAAACAAGAAAATTTTTTTATTATATTTTTAACTTTTATTTTAATTTTAATAATAAATATAAAATAGAACAAAAAAGTTGTTCATAAATGTAAAAAAACTATTCGATTTTAATTTCTGTTAGATTTTCTATTGATTTAAAATCTACATAATTTCTTAGACTAAGATCTTTCTCTTATATCATGTCACACAGTGTAGAAGTTTTTTTTTGTAAAAGGGTCTTTGTAGTTCAAATGCATTAAAAATTACATTAACATAAAACACCTTTAAATATGTTTAGTTTTCTAACATACCATACCCTTAGCAAAAATAGTTGACAACAAAATTGTTTTAACAAAGTAAATTGAAATCACGTTTTAACCTTAGAAGATGTCAATGTTATTTATATGTTAAGCTATTGACAGAAATACAATATGAAAACATAAAAGGTACCAGGGGTACTTGTTAATGAAGTGGGAGAAGGATATTTAAACATATAACCTAATGGCAACATTAAAAGAATGTAAGTAGAAAAAAAATCTCTGCATTATGATTACCAGAGTAAAAAACAATAATTTCAACGTTACGCAAAAAAAAAACTAAAACACACATCAAAAACTCTAATTACAAAATAATAAGTTTGAAGTAATAAAAAACTGTTCTTCACAACTTACAATTTGACATCTAAATCCATTATTTTAACACGGCGATGTCACTGTAGGCAGCTACTTATAACTCTCGCTTACAATAACGGACTCAAATACATAATTACTGCTCCAGCTTACCAATAGAGACTTAAATAAATATTAGGGTGATCGATTATTCGACTTTTTGTAGAAACCGATTTTCAAATAATTTGAAATTTAGAATTTTAAAAAAACCGGTTGCTATATTGAAAATTGAGAGAAAAAAACCGGTTAACCGGTTCGAATATATAAAATATAATATTTAAAGAAAAAATTAAAAAATATTGTAAAAAAATATTATATAAATTATATCTAAATACGAAATTTTTACGGTTTATATACGTTTGTCTGCACAATTACAGAATCACAATGCAGTTGACTAATTTGGTTTTAATTAGTTGAATTTAAGGACAAAGGGTACTCTTTACAAGTGAAACAAACTTTTTATAAGGCTGTTATAAATTTTTGTATCTCCTTCTGTACATTTTTTAAATGTTAAATAGATCTTTTCAACTAATATCCACTAACGTATTTTGTTTGAAATGATTTCTGTAATTTGAAATACATTTTAAAGGCTAGAAAGAAAATCTTTAAAATTTCATTTTAAAAATTCTTTCTTATACCCCTGACAGACATACAAATATAGGCATAAACTAGTTTGTTCGATGGTTTAATTGGCAGACAATCAATGCCATTAATTAAAATTACGATCAGGAAGGAAAGATTATTGGTTTTTCTTTATTGTTATTACACTTTTTACCTAAAAGTGATTGAACAGCTAAGTTTATAGTTCAATTCAAATATAGTTCAATTTTAAAGTTAGGTTTATATCCTATAAAAAAATATTATTTAAGCTCAATAATTTTTCTTATTTTACATTTGTTATTTAAATAATAAACAAATTTCCTACAATATTATGGAAGAATATTTAATAGTTTTTATTTTCTGATTTTGGAAACTCTTCGCGTACTAAATATACTATGGTACGATTGGTTACAAAGATATATGAAAATAAATTTACGAAAATAAAAAACCGGCTTTTTCGGATAAAAAAAACCGGTGTATTCGATATTCGAAAAATCATCATTTAGAAAAAACCGCCAGCTGAAAGAGGAAAAAACCGGGTTTTCCCCCGGTTGTAAAACCGAGTCGAACACCCTAATAAATATCTACTTTTATAGCAAATAAATAAAATAATTGACCAGAAAGCCTTAATTACGAAATTTTATCATCGTACATCTACTTCTCTGGCTTCTATGAGCTTAAAAATTTTATTAATACAATATTATGTGAGATGTGGGTTTTAAAGTAGGCGTATAAAATGATCGTATGAACTCAACTTAGATATTACATTATAGAGTCTGATATTCTTCTAAAATTTTTATCGATAGATTTATTATATTTTTTCGATGTCTGAAAGGCATTTTTATCCTCTACTCTTGCACTACACGAAATAACTATACAATAAATAATTGCACACCGATTTTGTCTGGGTTTACTAGACATTTCTGATATACTGGAAAAATTTCTAGTTAGACCGTCGGAAGAAACTGAGAAAAAATATATCCTTTTTGGAGTCTAAAAGGAATACTTCGATGTTCTACAAACGAAAAGAAAAAGTGCACAATTTCGTTTTTTTGTGGTTGGTATAAAAATTCGATGTCTTTTATACACAAATTTTGTTGTTGTTAATTTTTGTGCAACACAACTAAATTCCATGACAAAAATTTATTATTAATACATATGCAACACAAACACTTTTTTATTAACCTTTTTTTTAAATCCTTATTTGTTCAGCAAATTTTTATTGTAACAAGTAAGAGTGGTATATTCGTCCGTGCCGAATCTGATAATACCCTTCACCATCATGTACATATGTCGGTATAATACCACATCATAGCTTAACCATCCGACGCTATTCTTGATTTTGAATTTTTACGTAGTTATCTGTATTCTACTAGTCAAGCCTTTTAATTTAATACCCATATTGATGGGGTTAAAAAAATTTGATCCGTCATTTTGTTTTAGACGCTTTTTTTAAATAATGTACAGTATTCTACTATTCATTTTATTGATACCAATATGGTGGGGGTTGAAAAGTTACATTTTAAAATACCAGATTTGGCTCATATATAAATTTATTGTCCGCCATTTTATAGTGGCGGCCATCATGAATTTTAATTTTTTTATAGTGCCTTATATTGAGCTTACCAATATTGACACTCTCTCTCGGTTGTCTAGAAGCTGAAAAAAATTGATTTTCGTTTTTAAATTTTTGTAACTTTACCGATTACAGCCCGATTAATCCAAAATATTTCACGAATACCTCTAGAGGCATATTATATCAACAAATAGTACCAAAGGTACCTATAAATTATTCTATGTCTGAAAATTTTAATGGTAAAAATATGGGAAAAAACTGAGGCAGTCGCGTTTATTTGCTCATATCTCAAAAAGTTATGGAGCGATTTTGCTGAAGCGATTCATTACCGGATATTTCCAAAAGATTTATACCATACACAGATCTGAGAAACATATAGTTGCTTCTAAAAGTTGATTTCAACCAACACACGGACAGACGGTCAGGGCTTAATCGACTCCTCTATTCATAAGGTTTCAGAAAATATGTACTTTATGGGGTCGGAAATGAAAATTGTAGAAATTACAAACGGAATGACAAAGCTATATATACCCTTGTGCACCACAGATGAAGGGTATAAAAAATTGAAATTAATGTTCTAAATTAAAATGCGATTTTCGCCCAACTTGTCTACATTTTTAACGTTAGAGTTTTGCACACATTTGGCGTACACATTCAGCGTATAAAATTTTTGTGCCAAAAGAGGTACAACAAATCTAGACCTGCACAGAATTTAAAATATTATTTTAGTTATTCAAAAAGTGTTGCCATTTTAGTTATTTTTTAGAGGCTGAGTTTTTTTTACATTTTGGTTGATAACTTTGGCTATTTTTTAGCACATTGTTTTATATCTGAAAGTTTGTCAGTGTTGTCTATTTATTTGCCTTTTTGATTGGCAACACCTTAACCCACAAAAGGCGGAAAATTTAATTGTAGTGTTGTGATAAGTTATTAGATTATCGAAAATAAGAAAAGTTTTAATAAAATTTAATATTTTTTTTTTTTAATTTTTGAATAAAATATTTTTTATGTGTCTGAGTTGCAGTTTGCTTGTTTGTATTGAATGTCGGGCAACAGGAATTTTCTTTTTTATACCCTTCACACAGTGAAAAAGGGTATATATAGGTTTGTCATTCCGTGTGAAATTTCTACAATTTTGATTTCCGACCCCATAAAGTATATATTTTCTGAAAGCTTATGAATAGGGGAGTCGATTAAGCCCTGCCAGTCTGTCAGTCTGTCCGGCTGACCGTCTGTCCGTGTGTATGTTGAAATCAACTTTTTGAAGCCCCCCGACATAGGTTGGACCCGGGTAAGGTATTAAAATATCAGAAATATTCGGGAGTAGATCGGTATTGAAAATCAGAAACATCGGTACATAAACAACTGAGATATGAGCAAAAACCCACGACCACCTCGATTTTTTTTTCACAAAAACAACATTACAACAACAACATACATACATACAAACGTGGATACTGGTTAGAGAAAACGTGGCATCGAATCCCAGCTGAGCCAAAAATTTTTTTTTTTTAATTTTTTTTAAAATTTTTTTTAAAATTTTTTTTTTTTAATTTTTTTTTTATTTTTTATTTAATATATTATTTATATTTTTATTATTTTTTTTTAATTTTTTTTTTTTTTTTGTTTTATATATAATAATTATAATTATATATAATAATTTTTTTTAAAATTTTTTTTTTATTTTTTTAAAAATTTTTTTTTAAATTTTTTTTAATTTTTTTTAATTTTCTTTTTTTTTTCGTTTTTTTAACATACATACGTGAATTTATAATTTTACAATGGGATGTTTTTATATATGTATGTACGTATTTCATATGGGATGAATGCTGACACAAACTACTGTTATTTCATGACTACACGTTGTGAAGGGTATATAAGATTCGGCACGGCCGAATATAGCGCTCTTGTTAAAATTTTGTTAGTCTATGGTAGAGTTTTATTTGAATTGCACAATTGTGTAGAACAGAGAGTAGTTATTTAAAATATTTTGTGTCCAGTAAATTCTATTTATTGGGAACAAAGGTATATAAGCAATACTCAAATTGAGAAAAAAACGTATTAAAAATAATACATTTAATTAAATTTTTTATATTAATTTTTTTAAATTAAAAACAAATTTACTTGTGGCAACACAGTTTTTTAACATTCTGCAGTACTACTACTATACTTATCTTAATAGTAGCTCAAAACGAGACAAAACCGCATACAATTTTAATACGATTTAAGCACGTGACTTGTTTTAAAAGACAACAGTTAAGAAAAAGAAAAAAACCGGAGCAAAAGACCAAATTTAAAAGCAAGACAAACTTAAACAACACTTTCTTTTGAAAAACCCACAAACCATTGTGATTTTTTCTTTCATTACACCACTAAAGCCTTTTCTTCTAGCCACCTTAAAAACGCTTTTAAATGCATTTCAACTGGCAGCAAGTCTGGCTGCTGTTTGTTTTTGGAAGCATGATAAATGAGTTTTCGCTAAAGAGTAGTTAGGGTTAAACAAATGTACTAAAAACCAAAAGAAGTCTGGAAGCATTTGTTAGTCGTGGCAGGTACATGTAAATTTGTCATTTCGTATAGTACTGACTTTGAATTTAAGTACTCGTATTCAATTTTAATTAATAACGGGTTTTTCGTATTAAAAATGATTGTATATACAATATAAACTTAGTTTTCTTTTTTAGAGAACGTTTAACTAAAAATAGTTTAATTATTCTTTAAAAATTTGAATGAAAAATTATAATTTTAATTTACATGAGGCCTTAAAAATGTGTTTACTTTTGAACTTATGGCGGTTGTTTTAATTTTGTAGTTTTACATAAGGACAGTCTCCTAAAGGGTTGAATTTCCAAGTATTTAGATCGTAAGATATTTGCCGGCATTTAATAAATTCTCGATAGACTTGTGCCCGACTCGTTACTTTAGATTTCAGCCTAGTTCATTAATATACATTGTAATTCGGAAGAAAAATTAACTAGGTTGTTGGCAAAGATGAACTAAAAAGTAACCGATTAACTCAAGTCTTCTCGAAGTATCCAGTAACTATTTCATAACATTGAGTACCGAAAAAAGGACAATTACTAAACCCTTAGTACCCATTAACTTACTTCTTTGTCAGTACTAATTTCGTTTGAAATAAAAAACAGGAAATATTTATCTGAGAACTAAAAAAATTAAATTTGTACTGAAGAGCTGCGTAAAATATTTTAAAAGAGATATGTTTTCTATTTCATTCTACTTCCAGTCACTATATTTTAGAATAAACATTAGTAACTTAGTAACAAAACATTACTCTCACTAAAATAAGTTAATAATCATTTGAAAAGTTTTTCTGTAGAATATCAAAACAAGACAGCGACAATAATAAAAAAAAAAAAACGATTGTAACAGCAAAAGCATCGAGTACAGTAGAACACATACAAAAAACGTTAAAAATATTAAATAGCAGTGTCACTCAATAATTACATTTAGGGCAGTTTAAAGAGAAAACAGTTTCTTATAATAAATTTTTTTAAAGTTTTTGAACAACATTTTCTTTGGTCTAGGTTTGCTATGAAAACATTCAAACATATTTCAGTTGTAGTGTTCTATTTCATCTTTGTTTTGATTCAGCTTTGTTTAATTCCAACGTTGTTCTATTTGAGTTTTGTTCTAAATATTCTTTAATGTTTTATCATAGAGCAAAACTTTTGCAAGTATGTATGTGTTTTATAATAAGCGAGTAATATATCGAGGACTTGACAACTTTTTATTAAAATATAACGCAACCCATGTGAGATATTTCCAAAACTGTATGATCGACTTGAAATACAATTAAAATATGTATGAATAGAAATCGAGTTTGTTCATATGGCCACCGAGGAAACGTCGACAGCAGTCGATTCGTTGGACAAAATTTTCGATGACTCGGTTACACATTTCGTTAGATGAACTCAGATCTAACGTCGTCGGCATAGACCAATGATTTGTAGCAGGTCCAAAGAAAAAAGTCTACCGGCGTAAAATCGCTCAAAAAAAGTGGCCAATTTCTTGAAATAACACGCTTACCAAACTCACTCTTAAATAATGCGATTCGTCTAAGTCCAATTCGGGCCAAAAATAATCGGTAATCATGGCGCTATAACGATCGCTATTTACAGTAACGTGACGATCCTAAAAAAATGTTTACTGATGTACACACAAATTACTTTTCAAACTCCTGTTTTTCGTGCACATACATACATATTAAAAAAAAAATATTTCCTGTTCCCCAATTTCAGCGGTATTTTAACCACAAGAAAGCCTAAAGTAAAAAACTTAGACGACAATAAAACGTTAAAAACTGGTTTTTAAATAAAGACCAGAAGTAAAAACTTTTGGTTAATTTAGCAAATAAATAAATTATTTTTTAATGCAATATAATTTTTTTAAAGCCCTTCATTGTTCTTGAAGTCAGTCTTGTACAGCTTTCTTTGGGTCTATAAGTAAGAATTAAAATAAATTGGATTTTAACTGTGATGTCAATTAAGCGCTTTTAGCGCTAGATTAAGCACGTTACAGCTACCCAAAAGCAGCCTTTTCTTTAAAACACCCTAGATCAGCGTCATTTACTTGAAAAGTAAAATGATCGAAATTATGTAATATTTTTACTGACATCTAATAAATACAAAATAATTTAGTTTAATTGTGTTTTTTATACCCTTCACACAGTGAAAAAGGGTATATATAGGTTTGTCATTCCGTGTGAAATTTCTACAATTTTGATTTCCAACCCCATAAAGTATATATTTTCTGAAAGCTTATGAATAGGGGAGTCGATAAAGCGCTGTCAGTCTGTCCGTCTGACCGTCTGTCCGTGTGTATGTTGAAATCAACTTTTTGAAGCCCCCCGACATCGCTTGGACTCGGGTGAGGTATTAAAATATCAGAAATATTCGGGAGTAGATCGCTATTGAAAATCAGAAACATCGGTACATAAACAACTGAGATATGAGCAAAAACCCACGACCACCTCGATTTTTTTTTCACAAAAGCAACATTACAACAACAACATACATACATACAAACGTGTATACTGGTTAGAAAAAACGTGGCATCGAATCCCAGCTGAGCCAAAAAAATTTTTTTTTAAATTTTTTTTTTATTTTTTTTTTATTTTTTTTTATTTTTTTTTTTTATTTTTTATATAATATATTATTTATATTTTTATTATTTTTTTTTTAATTTTTTTTTTTAATTTTTTTTTTATTTTTTTTTGTTTTATATATATTATATACATAATAATTTTTTAAAAAATTTTTTTTTTTAAAAAAATTTTTTTTTTTAAATTTTTAAAAAAAATTTTTTTTTTTTTAAATTTTTTTAAAATTTTTTTTTTTTTTTTGTTTTTTTTAACATTCATACGTGAATTTATAATTTTACAATGGGACGTTTTTATATATGTATGTTTTTATATGTATGTACGTATTTCATATGGGATAAATGGTGACACAAACCACTGTTATTGCATGAATTCACGTTGTGAAGGGTATATAAGATTCGGCATGGCCGAATATAGCGCTCTTACTTGTTTTTATTCGTACCTTGAAATGTATGGCTTATTAAGTGACAATTTAAGCATAATATACATAATGCTCGGAAAACATTTAAAGATATTTTGAAAAAAAAGTAAAAAATCGCATTATTACAACAAGTGAATTGGTCACAAAATTCATGACACCTTTAGACTATTTTTTGTAGGGTTTTATAAAATCCCACAACAGTTCAAGAGCTTAAAAACAAAATTATTGAGCAGATATAAACGATTAACAATAGTTTATTAAAAAAAATTGAGAATTTTGGTAAAAGATTGGGAGCCTGCCAAGCCAGTATGGGGCCCCCTACATGACCAACAAATTTTTTATTTTTAAATGAAAATTAATTAAAAATATTTTTAATATCTCAAAAAAATATATTTTTTTTGTTTAAATAAAATAATGCCTCACATTTGAACACCCTTTATTTATATTACAATAATCAGTATTCTCAAGAAATTTGGTATTTTTATTTCTGCTTTGTTAACTACTAATAGTATTAACAAAAAAATTCCCTAAACCCGTGCTAAATTCACAAAATTGTCTCCGATGCGATTTA
The DNA here is from genome assembly GCA_941918925.1 of Phyto melanocephala. NCBI lineage: Eukaryota > Metazoa > Arthropoda > Insecta > Diptera > Rhinophoridae > Phyto > Phyto melanocephala. Next base: position 28,001,166 of record OW799233.1, on the reverse strand, counting down.
AAAAACAAGAATAGGTTTTCATTAAAAAAATATCTACGAAAATCATAGAATAATAAAATGTTAGCGCTTTCTAGAACGTATTAAGTAAATGCCTAGTGACTTTTGGTTATAAATAGTTGACATCGCTGATTTTCAAGTCTATTGTATTACTTGTATATCGTCTGATTTGTATACAAAATTTTTATCTTCATAAACATCTTAAAAGATAATTTCATATAAGTTGGCAATTTCAGTGGTTCAAGAATAGCGCAATCTAGATTTTGATAAAAAAAAACCAACATTAGTGTTTCCCAACAAAAACAAAAGTCCCTAATTGATATATTTTCGATAATTTTTCTTTACAGAACATTTTCCAACAAAGCCGTTTTTGATATTTACTTTTTAACGAATTTCATTTACATTTTTTTCGTTTAAAAGCAAATTTAAAAAAAAAATATTTTCTTTATTTCTAGAAAGTCCAAATAAGAAATCATTATATTTAAAATGTTGTTTATAATCCCGCTTTCCAAGTAAAACCTTGTGATCCTCTATTCAATGTATTTAATATTTTTGTTTTCTTTACTTTTTTTCACCTCAATTAGTATTCATTTGCCATCAAGTATCAATTTTTTATTCCGATTCTATTCGTCATACCTTTTGTTTAAATCGACTGAACAAAGCAGCCAAACAAAATTCCTTATTGGATTTTTTAAATTCCTCACTAAGAAAATACAAAAAAATAATTCAATCGCACATAAATACAATAAAATACTCGTATTACAATATCAGAAAAAAAACTATTTAAAAGCGATAAGGAAAATAAACAACTAAATACCTTTAGTGACGTTGTGTTCGACACATCAGCCGACTTGTGGATTAAAAAATGTAAAAAAAAATCTTTTATTTATACACGTACAATAGATTTTTTACTTTGTCGCCGTAGTTCGTTTCGCGTTCTTTAAGAACAATTCAAACTTCTCGTCTTGCATACAAACTAAACGAAAACGAGAATGAAGAATGGTGTGAAGGAGTAGCATGGATTGGTGGGAATATGTAAAGAATGGCTGAAAAGCACAGGTATAGGGATACTGTTATTTAAAATAATAATTTCATGCTAAGCAAATTTGAGGTTATGAAGTAAGTGTCTTAAAATCACACTTTTTTACAATTCTATAGAAGTGTTAAGTATTTTAAAAATAGAAGAACTAATCATTGAATACAATTTTGGATTATCAGCTCGTTGTTTCACAGTTTGCTACATTGCTTCTTTTATCTCGTCAATAGAGCTCCAAATTACATTTATCAAAGCATAAGTTTGTTCTTGCAAATCTCGTCTTTTAAATTGTCACAAAGACAATAGTCCAGCCAACAGTAGCACCACAACACGGCGGCCGACCAACTGACATCACACAATCAAGGAATTACGCCACTAGAAAATTACTTAACGACTTGTGATGTCGTCTTGCTCCAAAAATCGATTATCATCGGTTAATGCAGAGAATTCATGGTAAAGGCGTTTAATGATTTTCAAAAAATTGTTGCCACTTTCTCTAAATGTTATGGTTTTTGGAGGATCCCATATTCAAAAATTTTGTTTTGCTAATACACTGTTGAAATTAGTAAGATATTTTGGTTGAAAAATGCGTTGTTTTCGTTAAGTTTTTCATAACGCAAAATAAAATGATAAAATTTTCGCACGTTTGTACTAATTAAATACCAAAGATGACAGCTCAATTTTTGATATTTAATCATTTAACAGCTAATTTACTTCATAAGGCCACTCTACATAAAGAGTGAGTCAGGAAAATCTTTGTGTATACACCACTTCAGCCAAAACGTGTCCTTGGTAGAACTAATTATTATTTTTTTAATAATTAAACGTAAGCTTTTATCTTAGATATTATCTTTTATGAATAATTCGTTTTCAACTGTTATTTCGGTTGAAATACACAGCGAAAAAAAGTACGTAAAAAATAATTAAAACTTAAAAAAATTAAAGAAATTAAGGTCATTCATACTGCTTCAAAAAACCATTAAACAGTATAAGGAAGAGTTGAACATTGAAAGAAAACTTGAACCAGAAGGAAAAAAAGTTCTAACAGATGTTGGTAAGGCAAAAGAAGTCGAACAACTCTTTCGAACACTTTTATCAGAAAAGCAAGTAGTAAAGCTAAATGCAATGATTCTTTTGTGAGCAGAGCCAAAACTTATTCTGGTTCCAGATTGAAATGCGATAAAGAACGAGAAAAAATTTAAAATTCGAAGACAAGACTTGTGACTTGTGACATCAGACGGGAAAACAGGAGAAACAGGATTTGCCTTTCTTAAAACAGCACAGTGTGTCGTCATATTTCGGAACCAATTTGGACAAAAACTTATTTTTAATATTAAACATAAAAGAACATTACAAAAATACAATAAATAAATAAATTTATGTGCTTTTATAGTTTTTCGTGATATTATTACATTTTTTTTATCAATAACTTTAATTTTATTCATTATAAAATATATATGCGGCATCCCTGAAATTGGTATTGCTAAAATACACATCAGCTGATTATTATGTTGATGCAGTCTTCAAAATAATTATGAAACTGACTTCAGAGCAGTATTTGAAGTTAGCAGCATTTGAAGCCGTGAAGTTGTGAAGTCTGCTGTCGTCTTTGTATTTAGAGCTTAAGTGAACAACCTCGTCCAAAATGGTAACGGAAACAACTATTAAATCTTTAATGGGTTTATTGCCGGAAAAAAGTGGATAAAATTACACAATGTTGTAAAAGAAAGGTATTAATATCCAACAATATTACTTTTGAAGTAAATTTTTCTACTTTTTTATTGTTTAAATAGGCAGAAGTACCTGTATGCAATACGGTAGGAGAATGATGTCTGAGCAGTGTTGCAAGTTTGACGCTTTTCGGGTATTTTTGACCCTTTTTTGGTCTCGTTACTCTTTTATTTCTTTCCGATAGGGGTTTGTTAAACGTTATTTTGTGACGCTATTTTCTATTTTTTGTGGCGCTTTTTGTTAAAACTAATGTGATTTAAGTTTTTTTTAATCTATTTTATTTTTTCTTAACTGTGGTGTTTTTTAATTAGTTATTTTATTTACTACCAAACTAAAAAAAAAAATAAAGACAATAAGCACCCAAAAAAGAATAAATAACTTCATTTTCAAATTTTATACAATATTAAAATTAATTAAAAAGAGGAAGATAAAAATTGTATAGGGTGTTTTTAAATACCGAGATTTCTTTTGAAAGGTTGTCAAACGAACTGTCGTACTTGTTTACATTTACATTCAGTATACTGTTCGCCAAATCATCATTGATAGATTAACGCTTGGCGGGGCTCGCGTTATGTTCAAAGGAGATCGTTACCGCCGTCAAAAATTATTTGATAATATAGATGGCATTGATCCAGTCGATATGTGGACCACTACTTTTAATTTATTGTAATAAAAATTTGGCGACAAGTTGATTGCGAGAAGTGGATTTGGTTAAAATATAATTTTTTGTTATTGTGTTATCTTTTACAAGTTCAAGTTTTATGGACCCAATATTTGTTATTAAGCAAGTTTTTCTTTTGCGGATATAAGCCAATTTATTGCTACATTTTTAATACCGCCTTAAACTAAAAAAGTTTTAGAAGAGCTGAGTGTTTTTTGGGCGTTTTTTGACCCAAAGATGAAAATTAAATTGTTTTTCTATAAACCTTTATCATTATTCTGATGAATTAATTTTTTGTTTACTCCTAAACAAAATAAATTAACAAAATATATCATTTATATAAAAGTTTAATATTTTATATTGAATTTGGTTGCGCTTTTTACCCTTTTTTGGATAGAGGGCTTACCCGTTTTACATTTTTTCACTAAACACTTGACGCATTTCTTCATTTCAAAACAAAAATTGCAACACTGTGTCTCAGTTCCTTATATGTTGGGAATTTATCAGGCATGTCACATATTCCGATCGGAATGGTTTTGTTAATTCCCAAAAAATTTTAAATCTCTGTTTTTTGATTTCTCATCTTTTACGTTGCCACCACTTTAATATGGTCTACTTTATACATTTTTGTTAAAAAAAAAATAGTGGTGTGCACAAAAAAATAATGTGGCAATATGTCGATTAAAATATATATTATTTTTTTTAACAAGTTTATGTATAAATATTAACTAAATTAAACAGGGTATTATTCAAACATTTTGTTTAAATTTCCATCAACCATTTTTCATTTTCTTACTTTTTATTTTTTGTATATTCAATTGTTTGACATTAAAAATGCCACCTATAGAATTTTCTTCTCACTGAACATACTTCTCAAGAGTTGTATTTCGAGTTTTGGACAATAAGTAAAACAATTAAGTATATATTGCTCAATTAAAAAGTAATTTTTAGTTAGTTAGTAAATTTTAATTTTTAATAAAAATTAAGAAAATGGAAAATTTTTTATGAAAATTTAAAAAAAAATGTTTAAATAAATTCAAATACATACATATAAGTATATACATATATGTACAAATATAATTGTAAATATATTTTATCAACAGGAAAAACGCTAAAAAGAAGGCATTATTTGATTTGGTATCAATACATCGTATTTTTACAGCTATCAAATGCTAATGGAGTAAGATTAATTGAGTGTGTGTGAACACTTATTTTAATTGCTCAATTAACACTAAATTGAAACAATTAAAAATATCTGTCTGAACAGGGTATAACAAATCATTGTAATAATCAATAATGATCAATTTTACTTAGTTTTATTAATATTTTTTTAAATCATCATAATTTCACTTTCACTCATTCCGAAGAAATTTTTTGTTTGCTAAAGAACCGACTTTCGGGATTGAAAACCTTTTTGATTGAAAGTGCGTTCTGTGACATGGCTGTATACGTTAGGTTTCGAATAAAACAATTGTTTTACAATATAAACATATTATTTTCATTTTTGCTGACAATATTTTAATGAAATTAATACAGGCATACCCTGATTTATTGCATTATCTCAAAGACTTAACTCTTTAACTACTAACAGTTCTACCAACAAGACTATTAAAGGGAGAATTATACAGTCAGTTTGTAGTTTTGTGGTATTAAGGTGAAATATAAATATACAAGACCAATTGTTAGCGTAGATTTATGTTAAATATTGTCGTCGCTGTATAATAATGTTGTTAAGTTTGTGTTGTGCGATTGAGTGCGAGGAGGGCAACGTTTGTTGCTAAGCCTTCATTTAAGCTGTGTTGTGTGTTGTTACCAAAGTAGTTTGTCAACATTTTTCACTCTTGCCTTAAAATATATTGGTTTGTTGTTATTTTTAAGTGGTGTGTGTGTGCTTGTGCTTTACATGAGGTATGTATAGCTTGACATGTGTGTATGTTTTAAGGTAGATAATGTTGGAATTATGCATTCTGTTTTTGTTTAGTTTCGAATCTTTTTCGTGTGCATGTACATATGTTTCAAGGTATGTTTTAGTTTTAAAACTTGCTGCTTGTTGTCTTGTGTGCTTGAGTTACGTGTATTAGTGATTTTATGTTTTGCTTACCTGTATTTAAAATTTTTCAAAGGTAGTGTAGAGATGTGTAGAGTTTTTGTAGAGTAGCTCTTTAATGTTGTTAAGTTTATTTGAGTGTGTTTTGTTTAGTTTTAGCATGATTGTTTTTTGTTTTGTTTTTTTATTCTGTGAATGTTAAATCAGTTTAAATGTATACCTGGCTTTTAGGTCTGTCTGTCTATCCGTTTATCTACTTTATGGTTTGGTTACTGGCTAAATGAAAAATCTGACTTTGAGTCGAAAACAAAAAATCTCTACTATGTGTATGCGCGTCCATTTCAAAAGCATAAGAGATTTCGTTGCGAGTGGACAAGATTTACGGACTAATTGCAATTTGTGTATAAACTCTAATAACAACAACATCGGTGCATAAACTACAACTATCAGTCTGTACTTTTCTTTCAAACTCAATGAGAATTGCCCTGCATCTAACAATCATATTTATTCACACATTAAAAATTAAGAGTGCATTTAAGATTTGTAAACCCATAAAAATCGCGTGTGCCTTCTTTAACTATTTTTATATTATAAAAGTGTTAAATTATAGTGTAAAATAGTAAAAAAAAGAATATAATGACAAAAAAATGTTAATAAGCCCATAAATTTATTGTACTCATTGTCATGTCTAACAAACATTAAAAAAGCTTGAAAATTCTTAACAAAATTTATAATTTATTTAAACAATGTCTTTAAAATATTATTGTGATAATTTTTAATTATATGCAACATGAATTTAAGCAAATGAATGCTCAATAAGTGCCGTATTTTTAATTTAATTAACATACACAAAATTATGTATTTAAAATAAAATAAAATTACAAAAAAAAAAAAATAAAAAAATTAAACGAAAAATTTTATTATATTTTATTTTTAAAATCAAATAAAAAAATTGTTCCATGCAATAAATTGTCATTAACAAAAAATAAAAAAAATTAAAATAAAAGGAATGTCTACCTTTGTGTAACATGTAGTTTTCGCTTAAAGAAATATGAAAAACCCAAAGAAATTATACATACACACATACATATGTACATGTTTAAAAATTGTCTTAAAAACCTGTTGATCATTTCGTGAAACTCGATCTCCTCACCTTAAACAACACCAACAAAATAACAAAAAACAAAAAATCCAAATCCAACTTTGTGTTGCCTTTGTTTTGCTTGGCATGTATTTGTATGTGCTCGCGTGTGCGTATGCATAGAAAAAAACCGGGTCCTTACTGTGTACTTTTTAACGTGTGTCTGTGTTCCTTTGTAGAGACACATAAACACATGTGTAAAATTTGTTAAATTATTCTTCCACTGCTATAGTTGCATTATGTCAGATTATTTTTGTAACATTGCTTATGGACAATCTAACCTCTCACTATCTTTTAACGATATTATCAAGGAGTAATATTGTTTGAAAACAATTTCTTGATATTTAAACTTTAACATAAAATGGATATAGTTGGTCCACCCTCAGGAAATCAGATTGTTTTGCCAAATAATCACTATCGTCATGACTCACAACAGGTAAATTTTGCAAAGTCATACAAATATGTACAAGACAAATTTTATTTGCCCCACCTTTTAAACATAATTTTTTTTACTGATTTAATTATGATAAAAAATAAATACAATATAAATTGAAAATTTAACTCTTTTAAGTTGTTATAATCATCAGTACATTCATGTATTTAAATTTTGTAAATATCCTTCCCCCTGAATCCGTTCTTGCTTATGCTGAAAACATATTAATATATATTTGGAACAAGAACATAATTTTAGCAATGCATTTTTTTTTCAAATAAAAAATAATAATTATAAACCGCGAAGAGCGAATTCACGTTTGTTGCTTTTTTAAACACTAATTACGATGTTATAATCCTAATAATAAAACCAAGGCATATTAATTCATCAGGTAATTGCAGTTCGGTGAGAATTTTTTTGTTTTTATGTTTTATATATGAAGTTTGACATTTGAAATAAATGAGAGAGGAGAGAAAATTGTTTTTTATCTATAGACTTTGATTGCTGAAATTTAAAAAAAGTGAAGAAAAAAATAAACAGCTGACGAAACAAGACTACCTGATGAATAAATGTGCGTTGAATTAAACTAATTACATTTTGTTATATAACCAATCTGATACTAAAATCGAACCTACTATTAAAATAACATATACATGTAGGGCGAATATCGAAGCAGACCACTACTATCACGGGTCCCTTTTCGACCCCTTCGCTCCTCAGTGATTTCGTGTCCACCGATCAGTATACCTTCAATCATTGAGTCCCGCGTCACAACCGGCGTTTGCTTTGGACTAGGAAAACGATTTCACACTGCCGACTGGTGATTGTCGACAATCCTCATCGCACAGCCCTTTGTAAACGCCAGCATCTCTCAGACTAAGGTCCCCCATCGCACTCACACTTAATGTGTGCTTGTCTGTGATCCTTAATTTTCCGCTCGCCAACGCCGGACACTCGCATACTACATGCGCTGCCGTCTCGGCATCCTCCAGGCATTTTCTACAAATATCATTATCCACGATCTGCATCCTCTTCAGATGATATTTGAAGTTCCCATGTCCTGTAATCAACGCAGTGATCCAGCTCATCGTATTCCGATTAAAACCGAGTATCTTCACTGCACCCCTGCCAAGTGGCTCCCTGAGCACCATACGAGCCTGTCTACACGTGGTTCCCTCCATTCACCTTCGCAAGTTCATGGAGTTCACCCATTGAGAGATCTTCGCCCGCACTAACCCATTGCCCAGAGCAGTTCTGGGTTCCGGTCCGCAGAATGCAGCCTCAGACCCCTTCTTCGCAAGTTCGTCAGTAGCCTCATTCCCCTTAACCCACATCAGCGTTACCTCATAAAGCTATTGAGCTTTAGAACACACTCAAGCACCAAAGAGGAGTTCACATCTATCCGCTGCATACGTTTTATAACCGACTGGTTGTCAAGTGCAATAAGAATTCTCTTCCCATTCATTCGACATTCCAAAATTGATACAACGCGTGCAGCAAACCAAGCATTTCTGCCTGATAGACTGACACGTACTCCACCAGATTTAGGGTGCAGGATAGGTTCAACTCAGATGAGTACACACTAGCACCTGCCCTTCAGTCCATAAAGGACCCATCAATAAAGATACTGATATCATTCCATCCGCTATGAGCGAGTGATGTAGCCTTTTGACCACTTTCACCCGACTCATGCGCTCCATCGGCATTTGAGCTTCCCTAACCTTTTTATCCACGAGGTCCAGGATTCTCCTATGCCAAAAAACCGATCCAAAGCGATACCACATGCCATCGTTTCGCATCCGAATAGCCGATCTTGCCGCCGTCTCCCTTGCAAATAAGTCCAACGGTAGTAATCCCAGCATTGCCTCCATCGCTTGCGTTGGTGTGGACGTATCGCGCCACATATACCAATGCAAGCAATCTTTCCGCCTAATCGTCGCCTGAGAGGCCTTCGGCCACCAGACAACAGATTCGTAAGTGATTGTAGGTCATACCACCACTGTGTGAACCTACTATAAAAATAACATGTTTATTTATTTTGACTTTAAGCTTTTACTATTAATCTTAGCTTCTTTATTGTGTGAGGAGATAAAATTGTTTTTTATCTATAGACTTTGACAGCTGAAATTTAAAATAAGTGAAGAAAAAATAAACAGCTGACAAAACAAGACTACCTGCTGAATAAATGTGCCTTGAATAAAACTAATTACATTTTGCTATAGAATCAATCTGATACTAAAATCAAACCCACTATAAAAACAAGTAAGAGCGCTATATTCGGCCATGCCGAATCTTATATACCCTTCACAACGTGTAGTCATGCAATAACAGTTGCTTGTATCACCAGTCATCCCATATGAAATGCGTACACGTATGTATGTTAAAAAAAAAACGAAAAAAAAAAAAATTTAAAAAAAAATTTAAAAAAAAAAATTAAAAAAAAAAATTTAAAAAAAAAATTATTATATATATAATATACATATATAAAACAAAAAAAAAAAAAAATTAAAAAAAATAAATAAAAAAAATTAAAAAAAAAATAATAATAAAAATATAAATAACATATTAAATAAAAAATAAAAAAAAAATAAAAAAAAAAATTTTTTAAAAAATTAAAAAAATTTTTTTTTGGCTCAGTTGGGATTCAATGCCACGTTTTCTCTAACCAGTATACACGTTTGTATGTATGTATGTTGTTGTTGTAATGTTGTTTTTGTGAAAAAAAAATCGAGGTGGTCGTGGGTTTTTGCTCATATCTCAGTTGTTTATGCACCGATGTTTCTGGTTTTCAATACCGATCTACTCCCGAATATTTCTGATATTTTAATACCTTACCCGGGTCCAACCTATGTCGGGGGGCTTCAAAAAGTTGATTTCAACATACACACGGACAGACGGTCAGACGGACAGACGGACAGACGGTCAGGGCTTAATCGACTCCTCTATTCATAAGCTTTCAGAAAATATATACTTTATGGGGTCGGAAATGAAAATTGTAGAAATTTCACACGGAATGACAAACCTATATATACCCTTTTTATACCCTTCACACAGTGAAAAAGGGTATATATAGGTTTGTCATTCCGTGTGAAATTTCTACAATTTTGATTTCCGACCCCATAAAGTATATATTTTCTGAAAGCTTATGAATAGGAGAGTCGATTAAGCGCTGTCAGTCTGTCCGTCTGTCCGTCTGACCGTCTGTCCGTGTGTATGTTGAAATCAACTTTTTGAAGCCCCCCGACATCGCTTGGACTCGGGTGAGGTATTAAAATATCAGAAATATTTGGGAGTAGATCGCTATTGAAAATCAGAAACATCGGTACATAAACAACTGAGATATGAGCAAAAACCCACGACCACCTCGATTTTTTTTTCACAAAAGCAACATTACAACAACAACATACATACAAACGTGTATACTGGTTAGAAAAAACGTGGCATCGAATCCCAGCTGAGCCAAAAAAATTTTTTTTTAAATTTTTTTTTTATTTTTTTTTATTTTTTTTTTTATTTTTTATATAATATATTATTTATATTTTTATTATTTTTTTTTTAATTTTTTTTTTTTAATTTTTTTTTTTATTTTTTTTTGTTTTATATATATTATATACATAATAATTTTTTTAAAAATTTTTTTTTTTAAAAAAAATTTTTTTTTTTTAAATTTTTTTTTAAATTTTTTTTTTAAATTTTTTTAAATTTTTTTTTTTTTTTTTTGTTTTTTTTAACATTCATACGTGAATTTATAATTTTACAATGGGACGTTTTTATATATGTATGTTTTTATATGTATGTACGTATTTCATATGGGATAAATGGTGACACAAACCACTGTTATTGCATGAATTCACGTTGTGAGGGGTATATAAGATTCGGCACGGCCGAATATAGCGCTCTTACTTGTTCACTGTGTGAAGGGTATAATAACATGTTTATTTACTGTGACTTAAGCTGTTATTATTAATTTTAGCTTTTTTTTATTGTATTTGTTACTTTTAATATATCATTTTATATATCATTAATGTTGTTTGAAAAGTTTCTTACTTATAAAAATTCACAGTAGAGAAAAAAAATATTAATTTGTTTTAAATTAATTTTAAAAATACTATAGACCGCTTTAAAATTATGGAAAAAAATATTTAAACGGTTTTTAAACATCATAAATTGCACAGCTCAGCAGCAAAATCCTCCATTAAATAAACTATGTGGACTATATGGATTTTGATGCGCTGAACTCAAATCCGTTGTCGGTTTTTTTTCCATCAGATCGGAATTTTTTTTATGGGCGTGGCAAATTTTTCCCCCTAAATTAGTCAGGTACGGAGACATATTTCATCCTAACTCGAGAACCAGTCATCCGATTTTCAAAAATAAAACACCAGAAGATGTGTAACAAAATTGTATTTCTTTTAGTTTAAAACTTTCTCTATCTCTTATCGTTTTGGAATTATTCAGAAATTAATGGAGAAAAAAAATTTTGTTCGTACAAAATTCGTAATATTTTTCAATTTTAAAATGGAATTAAAAAAATATAAAGCAAATATTCAACATTTTGCACTTTTTTCTGAGAACTATTTATCTTAAAAATAAAAAAAGCCATAAACCATAAAATTCGGTTAAAAATGTAGATTTTATTGTCAATATACCGCAGGTACCCAATATTGACCAAATATGCGTAATTCAGCAAACAAAGCCAGAGTGGGCGAACTAAAGCGCCTTGTAGCAACAATGAATGGCAACTATTTACTTCTATCTATTTACTTAGCCCTTAAAAAACAAGTCTGAGCTTCTTGCATCCTAATTGAAAGAATCGAATTTGGTGCAAAAGGACGTTAACGTCTCGTACTTTCGAAATAGAGAACAACCTCTTTTGAGTTATTTCAGCAGAGCGGAAGGTTTGGTATTTTGTGATAATGCTGATGGACTTTTACGACAACTGTGTTTTATTCATAAATCTGAGGATTGGCGGCTTTTTATTGATTCATCTAAGACAAGTTTGAAAGCCGTTTTACTTCACAATGGCAACAAATTTCTATCGGTCCCACTCGCGTATGCAAGAAATATGAAAGAAAACTATTGTAGCATGAAGATGATACTACAAAAAATTAAATATTCACATTACTCATGTGCAGATTTGACAATATTGATGCAGATTTGACAATATTTATGTTCAATTGTTGGACACTTCAACTTTTTGTTCAACTTATGCCACACTATCGTGAAAATCAACAATGTTTTCCGCTCAACGAATTAAGAAGGCATTCACAGATGTTTTCAGATTTCATACAGACCTGTTTTGCTGAAATTCAAATATTTCTCCCGATTGTGAACGAATTTGAACGATTATGTTGAGTAAAATAATCACGAAGTGCACGAACTGCATTTTGATTTGAACGCCCATTTTCATAATAAGACTGAATAGCTTTAACGCGTTGCTTGATTGCATATCTTTCCATGGTTTAAATTGAGTTAGATTGAAATTGAGAAATGTCAAATGAAATGCAGAAAAAAACTTGACGTTTAGGTGTGGTTCACATTCAACATCGGCCCTTAAAATTTAACTACCATTTATAAAAAAAAAAAAAACTGACCTCAAGCTCTTAATTAAATAAATAAAATGAGCCCTCAAGCTCAAAATTAAGAACAATAGAGTTTTTTTTTTTTAAAAAACTTTGGTAAAAAATTTCTTCCGAAGTATGTTTGTTATCGGCTCATATAGGATATACATGGCTATGTAAGAGCTCGTTGCGAATTTTGTAAAATATTTTTAATCAAAATTTTATAAAATTTAAGGTTAAAAAAATCATAAACAAAAAATTTCACTTCACTTCTCGGTTCTATAATTCAAAACCTCTATTTTGGTATTATTTTTACTTGTGTACTTGTTTTCATTAAAAATTAATTATGGTATTTTAAATTTTAAAACATTGTTTAATCAAAAAAAAAAAATAAATAATATGACACGTTAACGTTTTTATACGTTTAGTTTTAAAACATCGCTTACAAATCCGCAACGTTTACGTAAGAGTAACGAGGCCTTTATTCTTAAAAGAATAAGGCAAGGCAAACACAACAATTAAAAACCACATGCATTTTGTTTTTGTATAAACGTATGCATATATCACACTATTTTTTTTTAATTAATTTCAATAATTTTTAAGAAACAACAGTGTAAAACTTTCTATTCTCAGTTTTTTATTTTTTAAAACGTTTGAAACAAACTGAAACTGCAAATTATTTATTGTAGAATAAAAATAAAAAAAATTAAGTTTGACAAAAATGTTGGAAGAAATTTCTGATTGGATACGAGTACCTTATTATTATTTAAGTAAGTGTTGACCATAAATGAACTTTGAACAGGCAAACAATATTAAATTTTGCATTAAAAAAACATTTTTTCTTACTTTCGGTTAACATATATAAACAATGACCTCAATCTATATATATAAAAGTGAAACTCTGTGTGTGTGTGTGTGTGTGTGTGTGTGTGTGTGTGTGTGTTAGCTATAGACTCTGAAACTGCAAAACCGATCGGGCTCAAACTTTGGTAAGTTGTTGTACACATACCGGGGAGTGTTTATGGATGAAAAAAAGTGGGCGGGGCCACGCCCATAAAAAATTAGTTATCAGTTTTAGCTACTTGCACTTGACCGATTTTTCTGAAACTTTGCACACATATCGAGCTGTCATGACTAAATAATTTCCTGATAAGAAAAGTGGGCGGGGCCACGCCCCTAAAAAAGTTTTAATTTTGAGGTACTTGCACTGGACCGATTTTTCTGAAACTTTGCACACATATTAAGCTGTCGTGACTTTATAATTTTGTGATTAAAAAAGTGGGCGAGGCCACGCCCATAAAAAAAGGCTACAATTTTGAGGTACTTACACCAGATCGATTTTTCTGAAACTTTGCACACATATTGAACTGTCATGACTAAATAATTTCGTGATTAGAAAAGTGGGCAGTGCCACGCCTATAAAAAAAAGGTATCATTTTAAGGTACTTGCACTTAGCCGATTATTCTGAAACTTTGCACACATATTGAGCTGTTATGACTTTACAATTTCGTGATTAGAAAAGTGGGCAGGGCCACGCCCATAAAAAAAAGATATCATTTTGAGGTACTTGCACTGGACCGATTATTCTGAAACTTTGCACACATATTGAGCTGTTATGACTTTACAATTTTGTGATTAGAAAAGTGGGCAGGGCCACGCCCGTAAAAAAATTATAATTTTTAGGTTTTTGCACTTGATTTTCAATTAAATTCAGAATGCATTTCGATTCATTAAGGGGCGTAGCAACGCGCGCCGGGTTTGGCTAGTTTTCTATAAAACTCAAAACCACGAAGCACAAAGCCAATTCAAACAAATCTTATATTAATTAGGCTTACAACCGTGTTAAATAATTAATGTATCAATCCCTCGCAGCAGCAGCATTAAATTTTGTTTGTTTGTTAAATGTGTAATCAATATGTTGAGATTTAAATTCGCCCCTACAGAAATGTATCTAAATCTTTAAAAAAAAATAAAATATGTTGAAATGTTTGTTTGTATTATTAAAATGCTGAATTATAATTTAACACGTGTAAATTTTATCTTTTTGAATGCTAAACAATAGCTTCCAAAAAAGACTTTGTATCAATATTTACATAAAATAACACGTTAGTATTTGATACAAATTAGGTGAATCAAAACTTATTTTGCGTTACAAGTAATTTAAATGACAATAGCCGCTAATCTCTTACAGTCTACAAATTTAAACTATCAAGTCTATCTGATGAATAAATTGGTCTTGGCTGAATATAAAAGAAGCGATGTTGTGATAGTTTTGTTTTTTATACTGCATAAAATAAATTTAGGCACTCTTTTGAATAATGGTATAATTATCTAAATGTCAAAGTCCATGATCACCAATAACAGCGCATTTTTAAATATGCTAATCCTTTGATTGCCGCTATTACTATAATTTTTAACATGTCAATAACGTTTAGTTGTATTCTTCATACAATAATATTTAAATCTGGCTGGAGAAATAACATTACTAGTTACAGAAATAATGCTAAACTTAGTACCATATCTAAACTGTTTGAGAAAATCAATACAGACCTTATTTTTCGTTAGGCGTCTTCTATATTGTCTACTTTACAACATGGTTCTCGAAAGGGTTGTTCCACTGTTACTAATCTGCTCTACTTTACTTCGCTAGCTAATCGTGATTTTGTTAAACAAAATCAAAATAACTTTAGTAAAGCTTTTCAGAGGGTCAACCATAAACTTAAAATAAAACAAGTAAGAGCGCTATATTCGGCCGTGCCGAATCTTATATACCCTTCACAACGTGTAGTCATGCAATAACAGTAGTTTGTGTCACCATTCATCCCATATGAAATACGTACATACATATAAAAACATACATATATAAAAACATCCCATTGTAAAATTATAAATTCACGAATGTATGTTAAAAAAAAAAAAATTTAAAAAAAAAATTATTATATATATAATATATATAAAACAAAAAAAAAATAAAAAAAAAATTTAAAAAAAAAATTTAAAAAACAAAAAATAATAATAAAAATATAAATAATATATTAAATAAAAAAAAAATTTAAAAAAAAATTTTAAAAAAATTAAAAAAAATTTTTTTTTGACTCAGCTAGGATTCGATGCCACGTTTTCTCTAAACAGTATACACGTTTGTATGTATGTATGTTGTTGTTGTAATGATGTTTTTGTGAAAAAAAAATCGAGGTGGTCGAGCGTTGCTCATTTGCGTATCTTTCCACGGATCAAATTGAGTAAGTTTGAGATTGAGAAATATCAAATGAAATGCAAAAAACAAATTTAAAGACTAGGTGTAGTTCACCTTCAACATGGGCCTTTAAAATTTAACCACCCTCTACAAAGAAAGTGATACATATTTTATTATAAAGAGATTATTCCATAGCGATTAACAAAATAATAAATATTGTGCTTTAAATGTACACAAAATTGGTGGTGGGTATAAAAGATTCGGCACAGTCGAATATAGTGCTCTTACTTGTTCACTGTGTGAAGGGTATAAAAAAATTGATCGAATGGAATTAACAGAGAACTGTCTTATGTGGATTTCTTATTACTTGACGAATAGAAGCCAAATCGTTCGTTTTAAAAATATAACTCCTAAACCATTTGCTTTTGTTTATGGTGTTCTGCAGTTAAGTCCATTGTTATCCCTATTCATTAATGATCCGCCAAATATAATAAAATTATCCGAACGACGTAAAAATATTGCTCAGTTAAAATCATCTCGCTTAAATGCTTTTAGTTCTTTGTGTAATCTTAACCTAATGGAGCTGAATCCTAATTTGCGTGAATTATATCTTAAGCAGTCATACTCCAAACAGACTGAAACCCGTCTTCGAACTTGGAATTTTATTAAATTCTAAACTAAATTGTATTCAATATTTTTTTCTGTTGGGTTTATAAAACGCCTTTCGTCCAAGTTTGCTGACAAAACAATTGTATACTTTTTAGGCCAGGGCTAATCTAGAGTATGGCTTAATTATTAGGGATGCAACATACAATGTTTACAGCAATAGCATTAAAGGCTTCATTAGTCTTTACTTTCTGTTGTCATTCTGTGACGTGCCGTTCTGTTGTTTAATTTTTGTGGTTACTTTTTCTGTAAAAAATCATCTGCCTTAATTTACGAGGTAATCTTACAAACACAAGCTTATTATATTTTTTGTTTATTTTTCTCGTCAAAGTCCGTACATAAAAAAAAAATTATTGTGTCAGATTTCATCTATGAGCAAACAGAGTCTCTATGTTGCAGCCACCTTTAAAATATAGGCACCTAAATATCAGCTGTTTCTCTCTCAATGGCCGTCACTTAACGTTGAATTCTATTTTCTACAGGTTCGTCCGCAACGGCACGGAAAGTAACAGAACAACTAACGACTTGTACACATTTTCTATTTAACAGAATGAAGTCAGCTGATTCGGAACGGAACAGAAAGTAAAGACTAATTCTGCCTTAAGTCTGTTCAAAGAACAGTTCTATTATTTTTTCTTCGAAACCTACAGTCGAATCTGTTAAACCTGCTGTCTTGTACTGGCAAATTTGTTCTTATAAAGTTGTAAAAAAAATGTAGAAGAACGTTAGTTCTTAATTTAATTTAAGGAAATTTATGTGGGAATGGGGTCTGATCATACCACTAGGGCCGGTAGGCACTAATTATCGTACGAACGTTTGATGGTTACGAATTATGCGACGCAATAGTTTTTATTTCGTACTTGATGGTAATTGGATGAAAGTGGACAGACCTACTGTTGCCTTGTAGAATCTTCGACAGTTTCACGAGTATCGAGCATGTCGATGATAGGGAAAAAATACAATTAGAGAGTAGTAGCAGTTAGTTGAGTTGAGTTGTCGAAGTGTTAGGATGAAGAAAGTTGTCCATCAGCGACCAAAGTATTTAATTATCATTACTACGTTGTAAGAAAGAAAAATGTGAAATACATACATATTTAAGTTCAAATCAATATTAAAAATAATAAATCCCTACAATAAACGTTTAATTACTAAAACTATATATCAATAAATATTATAACGTGAACTAATTGTGTCTCAATTCCACATTTATGTTCTAATTTCTTGATTTTCAATATCTCTTTTAATGTACAAACTCGTTCTTCATGTTATTTTTTTTATCTCTTATCAGTCAAAGATTTCAAAATAAATTATGCCAACTAACTAATACTAATAAATTTCCTTTAATTAAAATTTCCTTTAATGCAAATTTTGGTTATTCAAAAAAGAAATTATTTTAGATTTTACAATATTAACATTAAAAGATAAATCAATGTATTAATAATGTTTATTAAACTCGGTACAAACTCTTAAAAACGTACTAGAGTTGGCATAGACATAGACATTCAAGACATATTGTCGCTTCATAGACATTTTCCATTTACAGTTTTCTTTATAGACTTTTTTCAAATATGCTCTATATTAAGTATTAAATTTTTTATTCAGGCTCGACTTCATTCATATTCTTTATTTAAAAATATTCTATTCTTATATAATTTTGTGTCCTATAACTTTTATTTGATGCAAAGTTTTGTAAGAACTTTTACTTAACTCTATATTAAATAATTTGTATTGTATTGGACCTATCAATTACGATATTCTTCTTATACACATTTATTTTTGCTTGTAAGAGTTGCATATGATCTTTTTTTTATAAATATTATTAAAGAGCTGTGTAAAATGTTCTAAAAGTGATGTGATCTATTTCACAACAGAATTGTTCTAAATATTTCAGAAAAGAATTAAAATATAAACTTTTTCCTCCTACTCGTAAATTTATTGCTTTTGCATTGGCATTAGGGTGATCGACTCGGTTTTACAACCGGTAGAAACCCCGGTTTTTTTTCCTCTTTAAGCTGGCGGTTTTTTCTAAATGTTGATTTTTCGAAAATCAGAAAATAAAAACTATTGAATATTCTTCCATAATATTGTAAGAAATTTATTTGTTGTTTAAAAACAAAGGTAAAATAAGAAAAATAATTGAGCTTAAATATGATTTTTTGTAGGACATATGTAAACCTAACGTTAAGAGTTAAAGGTAATTGAAGTATAAACTTAGCTGATCGATCATTTTTAGGTAAAAAGTGTAGTTACAATAAAGAAAAACCAATAATCTCTCCTTTCAGATCCTAATTTTAATTAATCGCATTAAGTGTCTGTCAACTTAAATTTCAATTAAACCATCGAACAAACTAGTTTATGCCTATATTTGTATGTCTGTCAGGGGTATAAGAAAGAATTTTTAAAATGAAATTTTAAAGATTTTCTCCCTAGTCTTTAAAATGTATTTCAAATTACAGAAATCATTTCAAACAAAATACGTTAGTGCATATTAGTTTAAGAGAACTATTTTACATTTAAAAAATATACAGAAGGAGATACAAAAATGTATAACAGGCTTATAAAAAGTCTTATTTATTTATGAATTAATTTATTGTATTTATTTATTTCACTTGTAAAGAGTACCTTTTGTCCTTAAATTCAACTAAACCTAAAACCAAATTAGCAACTGCATTCAAGTCAGTTATTACGTTATTGCGTAATTGTGCAGCCAAACGTATATAAACTGTAAAAATTTCATATTTATATATAATTTTTATTATAATCTTTTTTACAATATTTGTACTTTTTTATTTAAATATTATATTTTATATATTCGAACCGGTTAACCGGTTTTTTCTCAATTTTCAAAAAAGCAACCGGTTTTTCTAAATTTTAAACTTTTTTAAAACCGGTTTCTTAAAAAAGCCGAATAATCGATCACCCTAATTGGCATTAATTAACAATAATAAAAATACGTATTGATATGTGCTAACTCATTTGAAGCAATGAAATAACATGATGCCATCTGAAAAAACTAAAAACATTCACACCATTCGTTCAGCATTAGTTGACTTTCGATTTTCTATAGAAATCTCAAAATATATAGGTTGAAGATTTCTATAATACATCTTATAGCATGTACAGAAATTTATTCAATCAGCATAAAATCCATTCGTACCAATCGTTTAGTATTCGTTGATTATAGGACTGTGGGTTTACTTTCGTAAAAGACATGCAATACATGATTCGTTATTTGTAACATTTCGTTTTTCTCAAACATATCATTCATTGTTTTACTTAATTGATGTACATATATTCTCAACAAAGGCTCGGCACAAAATAGACCAATCGTTCTTTCTTTCATACTACTTCCAGTCACTATATATCGGTGTAAAAATAAATAACAAAATATTACTGTCGCTAAAATAAATTAATCATAAAGATTTTCTCTACAGTTAGTATTTGTATTTTCAAACATAGCAGAATATCAAAACAAAAAGCAACAATGAAATAAAGAAACGGTAAATCATAGCAAAAACATCGAGTACAAAAGGATAAATTAACACTTTCTTATAAGCAATTTTTTTAATACTTGCGTACTTCATATACATATATTAACGAAATGCAAATATTTATTTTTTGGCGAGTTTTTCTTTCTTCTTCGAAATCAAAGCATTCAAACATGTAATGCTTTCCTTTATTCCAACGTTTTTCTATTTCAATTTTATTTTATTCCTAAAAATTTTTATCATAAAGTAAAAAACATATTTTTGCAAATATATAGTTTATAATGAGGGAGCAATATATTTTAAATTTTTTTTTAAATAAGATCGCTTGTAAGCCATTTTTCTTATGCTTGTGCAGCTCTTTAAATATGATACATAAAGAAGATATTTTTTTTGTTTTTTTTTTCTTAATTGTTTTTTATTTTTTGAATGCCAAATAAAAAAAAAAGACCAAATAATTGTCTCATAAAAATGTTGTGGAAAATGAAAATCAAACTTTAAAAAACCATTACAAAATACTTTTACTTTCCATACAAATACTATTTGAATAACAATCAATAATGGATATTTGTGTATTTTGTTTCATTACACTATTGTTAAAAATTATCGAAAACAAAATATTTAATAGCTTAATAATGTAATATAATCGTATTGTTGTTTTAGTCATAGTTAGGTGCTTTACAATACCATTTATCAATTTGTGTATGATTTGGCTAGTTAAACAGATATCGTTTTACATAGCAAATTGTTTTGTTTAGTATCGAAAAAAGTGAATGCCTTACGAAAAGTAAACAAATTGAAAATTCGTGTAAAACAACGTCAATAACTTGTAACCATTTTTACAAATCGACATACATACATGTGTATACAAGTATGTATGTACATATACATACATATATAAAAAATTGTATACATGTATCAACTATAAAATTGATAGTTTATTTAATAGTTGATCGTTTGCTGCAGATAAAAATTTCATTTAAAATATAAATTAAAAGAAAACAATCAATTACAACAATGTAAAAAACCAGTACCTATTTAATTAACTAAAAATTTTTAAATATAATTTTAGTGGCATGAAACTTAAATGAAAGCCTAGGAAAAAATTTTCTTTAAAGTAAAATACTATTTATGATGAAATATTAATGTTTTTTATATGTATTTAAAAGTTTTAAAGAGTTTGCTTATTTTCGATTTATAAATATAAAAAAAAATAAGTTTTAACAAAGATTTATTAATAAATGTTAAAAATATTAAATTTTTTACAATATTCGAAATTTCGAATTTAAGTTCGAAAATTCGAATATACTTCAAATATGTCAAAAATGTGTAATTAATAGAAATCTAACTGATAATTGTTTCCATTATATTTTTATAACATTTGACTGCTTAATTTTGTTACAAAACGTAGCACCATGCAACATTATTATAAAATACTATATAAAGACATCTTTATCATTTTTATTGTCTTATTTATGGTGTTTGGTTTTTAATTTCACTTTCAATATATTATCTTAAAAGATGTCACAAAACTAACCTTAATTTCAAATTTATATTTTATTGTGGTTGCATTAAGCACCGATGAGTTTTAAACATTAAGGTTTAAGCTCTAAACACATAGACGCCAGCAGACTTCACAACTTCATGGCTTCAAATGCTGCCAACTTCAAATGCTGCTCTGAAGTCAACTTCATAATTATTTTGAAGACAGCAACAACATAATAATCAGCTGATGTGCATTTTTGCAATACAAATTTCAGGGATGCCGCATATATATTTTATTATGAATAAAATTAAAGTTATTGATAAAAAAAATGTAATTATATCACGAAAAACTATAAAAACACATACATTTGTTTCTTTATTGTATTTTTGTAATGTTCTTTTATGTTTAATATCAAAAATAAGTTTTTGTTATTTTTTTTCCAATTTAATATATGTAATGGCAACACTATATTTGTTCTTGCTGCCCGTCAAAATAGAAAATAGCCTAAGTTGGCAGCAGCAGCAAATGCTGTTGTGCAGTCGTGCTGCTGTGCTGCCGTCAAAATAATCGTTTTCATTTAAACACATGGATTTTATTTTTGACATATTGCTGCTTGCTGTCTGCTGTCGTCTATGTGTTTAGAGCATTATACTTCTTTCATAGATATATGATTACTAGTGTAATTAACCCTGCAAACACAAAGGTTTAGTTTTAAACTTTGTTTAATGTTAAAATAATTAAGTATTTCAGCTGAGTAACGTTTACTCCGGGCAGACTTGACAAACAAAGTCTTGGGTTTTTTTAATTCAAAGAAAGCGGCTAAACCCTGTAGTGCTTGTGCACAATTAAATTTAATTTGCAAATATTTTAGAAATAAATTTATAACCAAAAATAGAATATATAAACCAATTTTTTAGCTGTTTTAAAGTTTTATAATATCATTTGATCTTAATTTGTGTAATGTGTAATGTGTAATTGTGTAATTTCTCAAACTAAATTTAAAATTTAAATTAGATGGTTTCTTTTGTGTTTAATACTCTGCTTCATCCCATGTATCGTTTTTGTTTTACTTTCTTTAGATTCCGTTTATTTTGTATATTTATTAATAGCCGAAAACACTTGCATACTTTAAGGTGACACATTAAATTTTTTACCAATCAAACAGAGTTGCCATACGTGAAGATTTTAAGTTATTTTGATGCGTTTTTAGAAAAAGAGACGATTAATCCTTATACTCTTAGTATATGTAATAAACTAATAGAATAAATAATACTTTATTTACTTTATTATCGTTACTACATGTGTTTATTATCATATAAAGTTGATACGTACAGACTCTATTAACCCAATGCAAATTTGACATCACTTTGGCAAATTAAAGCAGAATCTACAGTTTTTGTTAAGTACTTAAATATATATTTATTTTTCTGAATTATTGCCTAAAAAGCAAATAACTACGATTGAAAGCCTTAAAACGACAAAAAACACATTCGGTATCGAATTTCTGATATTTGTTTGCCCCTTTTATAAGAAAATATCCTTCAAATCAAGAATTTATTAATCACAGAATTCAAATATACACAAGTATTTTTCTTTATAAAGATTTTTAAAGTGTACACTGGAAACAGTTTAAATTTTTTGTGCTCTGAACAAATCTTTTTTTCTTATCAAAACGTTTCTTTTATAAAATTATGTTTATTTATGTACATACAATTGCCCAATTAACAACCTATTGTAAAAAAAAATAAGAGGTATCATATTAATTTTAATAAAAAAATATTTTTTTCGAGATATATAAAATCTTTTTATTTCCATATATTACAAATAGATTCCTTCTAAAAATTAAAAATATGAAGGCCAAGTGACCACTTCTACCCCTCTTAATGGCTCGCAATCTTTTACTAAAACTTTAAATCACGTATTTCAAAAAACATTTGTGAATGGTTGATATCTGTTCGATAATGTGGTTTTATAGCTCTTGAACTGTTGTGGGGCTA
Source organism: Phyto melanocephala (assembly GCA_941918925.1). Classification (NCBI taxonomy): domain Eukaryota; kingdom Metazoa; phylum Arthropoda; class Insecta; order Diptera; family Rhinophoridae; genus Phyto; species Phyto melanocephala. The sequence continues at coordinate 27,977,728 of OW799233.1, read as the reverse complement.
TTACTGATTTGATTTGATTTCAAAAAGCCCTTCAAAAAACAGTATGAAGGTGTCAAATCAAACAATCTTGGTGGAAAATTTACTTGTCCTCTACGAGAAAAAATATGATTTTCTTTTAAAATATCCATTGTTTCTCTTGATATGTGGCAAGTGACACCACCCTGTTAAAACCACATATTCTTTATGTCTAATTTATAAATTTTCCGCTGCAAAAAAATTGGGATTGTGTCTAAACATTTAAAATTTCAATAATTACCAAACTTTGACAAGACATGAAAATATCAAAAATTATAAACGTTTAAAAATTCGAAATAAAATCTAAATAATATGTCCTCCTTGTTCGTAAATTGTTGTCACATCATGTCTCATAATTATTTTACTGTCATTTTCGAATTGCTTACCTAGAGAAATGGAGAAACTCGCCATTGACTTTAATGCACAAAACGTTATTAACAACGCTGATGCTTCATACATTAATGATGATTTAATACTGACATAATTAAGATTATTTCAAAATTACAGATTAAAAATATCTCAAAATTTTTAATTATAAAACTTCAAATATTTACTTTTTTTTAAAAGTAAAGATTTGTCAGAAGCCATTCATCAAAGTTAAGAAACACTGTTTTAGATGCTTAAGATTTTGTATTTTTTTTTTCAAATCATTGTTATAATTATGGCCAATGACTGCATTTTATTTGTAACTAAAGCGATTTTATTTTTTTTATTTTTTTAATTCAAATGAAAACAAAATTTCACTCTCCATTTTTTAGTAACTATAAAGTTATGACTTTTGCTATTGATTTTATTTACCAAGTAATTGATTTCTATTCAATGATGATTGACATTTTGGGTAAAAGTAATAACCAGTTTTATTTTATCGCTTATTTGTATATAGAAATTACTAAATATGCTGATTGCATATGGTTTTATACAACTTTAATAAAAAATGTAGTTTCTTTTTGTTAGTAATTATTTCATTAAATAATTAGTAATATTTGTTACTTTCTATTTTTTACAATTTTTTTATATATATATTAAAAAAAATGACAATAATTTATGGCAACGTCTCGTATAATTTACTAATGTTTGTAAATATTACACTGAGTAACAAAATTAAATTTTCTTACCGGGCATGAAAAACTTAATGTACCCTTTAAGGTACAGATAGATCAATTGAAATAAAACTGCGTTTTTTACTTTAAATTTTTTTATTACTGAACATGAAAAACTTGACTTACAAAATTAGGTGTTGGGTTTTTATTTCTTGTGCCAATTGCACCTTATATGAGAATAACAGTTATTATTTTTTGAAAATGCGCCGTGTTGACGTACGAGCTGAGCAGAACGCGTACTGGTAAATGTTTCTGGTGTTTCGTTAACACTTTGCTCTACATGATCAATATTTTTCGCAGTGCGAATTCAACGTAGTCTACCGATTCGAGGCAAATCTCTTATGGCCCATGTTAATGGTGACGATGAATTAATGCTTCAGGGGGTGAAATTTTGACTTTTAAATGTCGACTTTACGCTTTTTATTCGTTTTTATTTATCGTTGATTTAAATAAAGTTCTATGTATTATTCTGGTTCTTTGTTCACTTGAGAATCTTTTCATTACTTATTTTTTAGGAGTTATTTAAACAAACTGAAGAAAAATATTTAAATGAAAAAGTTTTTAAATATTGACAGTCCATGGTGACTTTTGTTCCACCATTGATATAAAATAAATTTACTTATATTTATTTTTTTATTTATATTTTGTTCGTCAAGATTAGTCCTAAAAGTGGATTAGTCTTAAAAGTGGGTGTAAAGTTCCGACAACATGGCATCCCCGTACATTTCGACCTGATGTGGTACAACAAATGTAAATTTAAATTAAAAAAAAATTTTTTCAATTAACCTTAACTGTTGGATTTCAAAATTTGGTTGGCAATGCTTCACTGCACAAATGTTGGCAAATTAAAATTTTTGCAAACATTTTGGGACACTGGTTAGATTAAATAAAACCATCTTATTTGTTAAAGTTTATGGTATTTTTCCAGTTAATAGTTTTTTGTTTTACATTACAGTTGATTAAGTATGCATGACATGATATTTTACGATGACAACGTTGGTGATGATGTTGACCATTTAATGGCTTGGCTCCCTTTTACATTTTCTCCTTTATGTAAAATAGAAATTTGCGTTTATTACTGACAAACTTTACAAATGTTTTGTTTATTTGTTTATTATTTTATGTTGATTTTTGTTGATATTTTTTTTGTTTACTTTACTGGCAATTCAATTTGCATTTTAGTTTAATTTCACTGTTTATAGTTTGTAATTATTATATACTTGGAGAATTAATATTTACAGACAATCTTCCATAATTACTTATGTTTTAGAGAGGTTAGACTTTAAAATATTAAAAGAAATTTGTTGGTGTGTTCACGTTAAAAGACAACTCATCTGAGAAAGTGTCAATAGGTGTAGTTAAATTTTCTAAACAAAAAAATTTAACAAAGTTTAATAACCGTTTATAAAGAAAGATATTAAAAAAAAATATTCCAATTTTATTTAACACGGTAAAACAAAAATTATGTGTCATATTTATTACATTTAACTTATGTAGGAAATCGATAATCGGAATTTTTTAATTGACACTTTTTTCAAACAATTTTATTCGCTGATATCTTTGTCGGAAATTGACATATTGAACCCAGAATTTTTGCGAGTATTGCTAAAGCTACATTTTTTAATAAACGTAGCAAACGTTTTCATAAGTTCCATAGAAGCTGCACAAACTGACTTCCTTTGGGTGACACACAGAGGCAGTTGTGTTCTTTCGCTCATATCTCAGCGCGTTATGTGCGTACATTACTGATTTATCATATCTGATAAATTCATACCATATAAGAGTCAGATGTATTTGTGAGGAATGAACTATTGAATTCCAGGTTCCAATGTCACCATATTGCCAAAGAACTACCAATAGTCAGTAGTTCTAACATCACTAGCGTATTTTAATTGACAGATGTTAAAGGTCTGTAGCAAACAACATTGGGGTATAACTAGTCAGTGTGACAGACTCAATTGATATTAAAACAAAACCGTTCTTAATTGGCGTTATTAATTTGATAATATTATTATACCCTACCTATTTAAATAAATACAGACCTGTATGGAGTATAAACTTTTTGGAAATATTTGAGAATGAATCCCTATTAAAAAGCAAGGGGAAAATTACGAAATTCGAACGTGATCGAAAACGTGATTGAAAATTCTTATTAGAACCCAGTGAACTCAATCATTCGAGTAAAATTTCGTTCGTAATCGAATGCTGTAATTTTCCCCCAGTTGTCACAGAAAACAGTGCTGACAATTTAAAATTCTCCGCCTCAAAAGTAATAAACAATCTCTACAATCGATTAGCTTTAAATACATACAGAATTTCTGTTATTTAGTTTATTAGGCCTATAGTTATTATATTGGAAATTACTCAGAAACATCTTAAATAAATTTACATTTATGTATTTATTTTTAAAACTTTTAAAATATTTTCACAACTAATATTTACAAATTTTTGTTTTATTTTCTTTCTCTTTCTAGGTAAGTTGACATATTTTTTTTAATAATTGTGCTAACATTTAAACCAGGTTGGTTAAACTAAAATGAATAAATCACACGTTTTTTTATGTAAGTTCTTTTGTTCTTGTAATGTGTGTCTGTGTGTAAATATATACATGTGTCTATAGAAAAATTCAATTATTACAACAATTATGGCTGAATAAAGTCGTCAAACTTTAAGTGGTAGATGTTGGCTAAAACTGCAATAACTTAAAAGAAGGAACAAAATAAAAAACCTTAAGAATTTTACCCTGTTTCTTTTGAAAAAGTCGTTGCCTTTGTAGTCATTTTCTTTTTGTTATTTGAAGGCAACAAAACCACAAAACTGCATTTCATAGGTACAAAGTGAACAACAACAAGAATTGCATACAAAAATTGTTGTAAAAACAAGGTATTCGCAAAAGAGGCATGTATGAGCAGTAAAAGATTTTGAAATTTGAGATTTTTAGTTTATTTTTCAATTGAAATGTGTTTTTTAAAGACGTTGAATATCTTAAAGCACTTCTGCTATAAGTATGGCCTTGGGCATATAAATTAAGCAAAACTGTCTTATAAAATGCAAGAAAATAGTAAAGCATATAGTACACGAAATGTAAAAAGCCAAATGCACATGTGGGTCTGACGTTACTAAAATAGTCAGCACTTTGATTACATTTTTTAAAATCATCTTAGTGGCTGCGGTAAGATTTTGATATCACACGAAATGTATTTTAAACCAAAAATACAAATGAAGCAGATGTGGTTAAAGCGGATACATTTATGCTTTATGATGGCGTCAAAATTACGTCACAGCCACATGCGTATGTGACTTTTTACATTTCGTGTAGTACAGGCTTAAGTCTTTTATATATAAAAATTAAATATCAAAGATGGCGTTGGAAATGATAAAGCAAAATGTCGTATAAGATGAAATCTAAACTATGCTACGATGTGGTCAATATGATAGTGCATAATATAACGGTATTATCAGATATGACACGGCCGAATATAGCACTCTTACTTGTTTCATACAACTTTAAGTGTAATATTTCTTCTTAAAATGAATTCTTTAATTTAAATTTATTGATTTTTTTTGTCGGTTTTTTTTTAATAATATTTTTATTTATTTATTTTATAACATTTTTTTATTAACTTTTCTAATCTGGCATCATCTTGTACAATGAAACAAAAAACTAACACCTCTTTTTGTTGTTTTCTTTATTTAACGTGTAAATATTTTTAGTAGAACCAACAATAACAACAAAAACAAATTCAAGTTGAAAAGAATTATAAAAGGAATAATAACACATAAAGAAACCTTTATAAAAACAAATGAGACATGGAGAAATATTAATACAAAAAATACAAATAAAACTGGTTCTCTATCAGATACAAAATAAAAAATAAGCGACAAAAAAAAAAAAAAAATATATAAATAAACACAAAAAGAATAAAACATAACATGCATTATAGGGATGGTATATGGAGTTTCAAAGTTGTACGGGCTCATCTATTTAAATTGTACTTTTTTGACCTAAAATGTACTAATATATTTTTTTTAGTAAAGAAAGAAAAATTATAAAAACAACAGCACCTGAGCCAGTGAATCTGCTTTTTTATTGCCGATAGTGTGGTGAGTAGTGTGCAACATTCAAGAGTATAATTTTAATGACGTCAACTCCCTATTACTTCAGTTCTCTTAATTTTTTTTCCTACCTATATCCTCTTTTTCCGAAAAAATTTTAAGTACCTAATAAAGAAATAAAATTTCAATAATGCCACTATTTGTGATTTGATTTTCTTTATATATTTTTTGGGTTCAATGCTTGTTTTCTCTTATTAAGATTTTCAAGCCTTTTAATCATGACATATTTTTAAAATACGAAATTTCAATATATCATACAAAAAATCATTTAAGATATTTAAGTGAAAAATTTTTAAAATATGATATTAATGTCCCATTGTACAAATTTGTACAAAAAAAGTAATTCGTGCCACTTTAGCCATCTCTGATGCATGATGCTTGGTGAACAACAAAACCAAACAAAAAAGTGCCCTCGAGAATCATACATAAATTTACAATCAATAAACATACTGGTACTCATAGGCTGCAACACTCACTCTCACCTTTAAAATTAGTAGTGATCATATGGCTTCAAGAATAATGCTGGTGATGCCTGACGATGATTACTATTTTAGCACAAGACTACAATAAATCGAGTTTTCATGTAGATATAGCAAGTTACATTAAAACTCAGCCACTTTCAAAGGCATTCAGATGACATGTTTTAAAGGGATTTTTTTGAGTGAAACTTAATACTGGTCTTAGTAACTACACTCAAGTTGTAGCTTAATATATCACTCATTAAAGTTGCTAATGGCTGGTTATCGAGTCGTCACTCCATTTAATGAAAAAGAAAGAAAAAGTATTTGGACTTTTTTTTTTGTTTTAACTAGAGAATACCACTGGTATTAACTATCTTTAAGCTTTTTACAACTTGATAAACTGGTTCGATTAATGTTTTTTTTTTGTGTTGTTATTTGCCTTTTTTGTTATTTTTGCCTCAAACTCAATATAATATGTATAATCTTATATTGGCGGCATGCCAAGAGTATGATTGCGTACCTAGTTTGGCTGTGCATGTTTTTAAGTGTTGCCACGGTTACGTTGAAGTAAAGTTTTTACATAAAATAAAAATATTATTAGTGTGCTAAATTATTCGATATTTATTGAGGTTTAATTAAAATATAATAAACAAATGAAGAATTATTTAACCCAAATAGTTAATTAATGTAAATGTTAAATCAACTAACACTAAAAATATTAAACTATTTTTTTTACATACCTAGTAAGCGCTGTTCATAAGCAAGGCTGTTAAAAAATATGATATTAAGATGAATATTTGACATTTTGTGCATATAATTAGTAGTGGCTTTGTAATATATTTTGAGTAATATTTAGTTTTAGGAAAGATTTGTTGTAAGTAAGTTAACAAGATACTCCAATCAGCTAATTGGTTTTTTCTAATAAAATTCACGAGAAGTGCCAAGCTCTTTTAATTATTTGTCTGTATATGTATGTCACACTTATTTTTTTATTTTTTGTCTACCTACCATAAATAATTCGTAGGTATTTGCAGTTGGGTTAGAACGTTACACAACCGAGAATCTGAAGTTTTTACTTTATTTAACAAAGTTATCAAAATTAAATATTGTGACATTTTGCTATATTCTAAAGATATTATATTGGTTGATTTCGTAACCGTTTGGGCTGGGCTTTGAAAAATGCAAACAAATACAAAAAATTTTAAAAAAGTGAAGGAAATATTTATTTGAGGAGATAGATGAATGCCTGCCATTTACTTTTTAAAGATTATTTCATGTAAATGTTGCCTGAGGATTTACCATAGATAGTCCATCCGTAAGCTCTAATTTTGGCATACCTTTTCCAGCATATCGTTTGGTATGTCACAAGCTATAATGTTATCTTCTAGAAGTGAAATGGTGGATGGCTTGTCTCTGAATACTAGAGACTTAACGTATCCCTAAAAAAAAAAAAAATAGTCTAGTGGGGTAAAATCTCTTGATCTTGGTGGTTAATTTACTGCTACAAAACGTGATATAAATTTCTCTCTGAACTCACCTCTCAATAGATTCAGGGTATTGCGTGCCTTGTAGCATGTAGCACCACATGTCAACCAAGTCTAATTTTTTTTTATTTTGCGTAAACAAAAATCGGTAATCTTTGCACGGTTCTTAAAGAAGAACGATCCAATGATGCCGCCAAACAAAAACTGCAAAAAAAAAAAAATTTACGGTTAAGTTAAGCTGGCTATTATCAAGGTGTCCGAATGATTATATGTATAAGCACAATAAATATACAATACTAGGCAGTAGTTTAAGACATTTGTTGTTTGACAAGCAACAACAATATTTATAAACCATTGCAAAATCTTATAGCATTTTGACAATATGACACCTTGTGAATACATTAATTATGTGTTATATTATAATTTCAGGCATCATAATACGTTGTATGCCTTTTTAAATGTTTTTTAGGTTCTCTTTTGATAGCGTTTTGTTTCCTTTGGTACACACACACTACAATATTTTTGCAACACTTTCTTTTTTTTCATTATAGATAATGATAAATTGCAAGATAAGACAAAATTTTTTTTGGAATTTAGTTCACTCTATTTTGATGAATATATTTTTAAAATAAAATATTATCTAAAATAATTCCAAAACATTTTTTTTATAAATTCTTTATTTTTATTAAAAAAAAGTGAATAATGCGTAATTTGTAAAACATACCTGATGCAGCGTTTTCTTTACTATTTCGTTAAAGAATTTTGATAAATATGACTTCTCTCTCAAAATATGCAAAACATTTTGCCTTCACTGTACAATATAACATGTAAAAATTTGATTACAAAAACGCATTTTTCTTTTGTAACCCAAATTACTTGCATTGGCAGTGTTAACCGCAGTTTCAAAATGCATTTTTTCTCTGCATTTCTGGTAACCAGTTACATTTTTTATACAAATATTTTTCAATAAACAATTTTCTATAGCATGTAATACTCATACATGTTATAGACAAATTTATGGTGTAATATAAGTTTTTATATTATTAATGAAAAAAAAAAAACAATATCTTGATATTTATAGCCATATGCTTATTTTTAAATACATATTTTTCCATTGAAAATACAATTAAATTTTATAATTCATAACAAAAAACAGGTCAATTTACCTGACAATAAAAAGTGGTTTAAATTTCCTTGGACAGAGACACTGGTTCCCTTCTTGCTCTATACACATACATAACTATATTTATATGTAAGTTATAGTTTCAAATCACACTGACTCATTCATAAATTATAATGTGAATGGAGAGGGATAAGAGAAAAAAAAAATACCAAAATTTAATAAGTAAATAAATATAAAAAAAGATTTCAAAAGAATGTTAACAATCTCACAAATACAAATGTGAATAAAAAACAAAGCTTTACCGAATCTTAAATACCCTTTACCATAGACAAAATGCTTGAAACTTTTTATTAATTTTCGAAATAAAACAAAAAAAAATATATATTAAAAATGTTCTATTCAAAAAAATATAAACATAAATATTAAGTTTGTTTTAAAAATTTGTATAAAACAATCATTGAAAACTTTATTAATACTCAAACTTTGAGTTTTTAATATAAATAAAAGGTACAATATAAGAATTATGAATATTAAGTTTTATGTTTAAATTATTGTTTATTTATTTTAGTAAAATAATTTAAATTCAGATAGTCATATTAAGTTCATATTTAGTTTTAAATAAAAAAATAAATAGAAATTTTAAATTTATATATTTAAATTTATATAATTAACATAACTAATGTTTTATGACCAGGCACCGAAAGCTCATTAATAAACAAGTAAGAGCGCTATATTCGGCCATCCCGAATCTTATATACCCTTCACAACGTGTAGTCATGCAATAACAGTAGTTTGTATCACCATTCCCCATATGAAATACGTGCATACATATAAATAACATACATATATAAAAACATCCCATTGTAATATTATAAATTTACGTATGTATGTTAAAAAAAAATAAAAAAAAAAAATTTAAAAAAAAAATTTTTTTACAAAATAATTAAAATATACATATATATATAATAAATATAAAACAAAAAAAAAATAATAAAAAAAAATTTAAAAAAAAATAAAAAAAAAAATAATAATAAATATATAAATAAAATATTAAATAAAAAATAATAAAAAAAAAAATTTAAAAAAAATATAAAAAAAATATAAAAAAATTTTTTTTTGCCTCAGCTGGGATTCGATGCCACATTTTCTCTAACGAGTTTACACGTTTGTATGTATGTATGTTGTTGTTGTAATGTTGTTTTTGTGAAAAAAAATCGAGGTGGTCGTGGGTTTTTGCTCATATCTCAGTTGTTTATGAACCGATGTTTCTGATTTTCAATACCGATCTACTCCCGAATATTTCTGATATTTTAATACCACACCCGGGTCCAAGCTATGTCGGGGGGCTTGAAAAAGTTGATTTCAACATACACACGGACAGACTGACAGAGCTTAATCGACTCCCCTATTCATAATCTTTCAGAAAATATATACTTTATGGGGTCAATTTATTTCAATTTATTATACCCTTCACCTGTGGTGCACAAGGGTATATATAGCTTTGTCATTCCGTTTGTAATTTCTACATTTTTCATTTCCGACCCCATGAAGTATATATTTTCTGAAAGCTTATGAATAGAGGAGTCGATTAAGCCCTGACCTTCTGTCCTTGTGTTGGTTGAAATCAACTTTTAGAAGAAACCATATGTTCCCCAGTATGGTATCAATCTCTTGGAAATATCCGGGATTGAATCGCTATTAAAATTCAGCACAATCGCCCGATAACTTTCTAAGATATGAGCAAAAAACCACGACCACCTCGTTTTTTTCACAATTACAACAACAACATACAAACGTGGTATACTGGTTAGAGTTAACGTGGCATCGAATCCCAGCTGAGCCAAAAAAAAATTTTTTTTATTTTATATATTATTTATATTTTTTTTTAATATTTTTTTTAAAAAAATAAATAAATTTATTTTAATTGTTTTTTTTATTTTTTTTTGTAATTTTTTTTTTGTAATTTTTTTTTGTAATTTTTTATTTTTTTTTGAAACACATACATACGTAAACTCAATTTTTAATTCAACAATGGGATGTCTTGTACATGTGTGTTCGTATTTCATATGAGATGAATGGTGATACAAACAATTGTTATTGCCTGACTACACGTTGTGAAGGGTATATAAGATTCGGCACGGCCGAATATAGCACTCTTACTTGTTTTTATACCCTTCACACAGTGAAAAAGGGTATATATAGGTTTGTCATTCCGTGTGAAATTTCTACAATTTTCATTTCCGACCCCATAAAGTATATATTTTCTGAAAGCTTATGAATAGAGGAGTCAATTAAGCCCTGACCGTCTGTCCGTCTGACCGTCTGTCCGTGTGTATGTTGAAATCAACTTTTTGAAGCCCCCCGACATAGGTTGGACCCGGGTAAGGTATTAAAATATCAGAAATATTCGGGAGTAGATCGGTATTGAAAATCAGAAACATCGGTACATAAACAACTGAGATATGAGCAAAAACCCACGACCACCTCGATTTTCTTTTCATAAAAACAACATTACAACAACAACATACATACATACAAACGTGTATACTGGTTAGAGAAAACGTGGCATCGAATCCCAGCTGAGGCAAAAAATTTTTTTTTAAATTTTTTTAAAATTTTTTTTTTTAATTTTTTTTTTATTTTTTTTTTATTTTTTATTTAATATATTATATATATTTTTATTATTATTTTTTTTTTATTTTTTTTTTTAATTTTTTTTTATTTTTTTTTTGTTTTATATATATTATATATGTATATAATAATTTTTTTTTTTTAATTTTTTTTTTAAATTTTTTTTTTTTAAATTTTTTTTTTATTTTTTATTTTTTTTTTTGTTTTTTTTAACATACATACGTGAATTTACTGTTATTGCATGACTACACGTTGTGAAGGGTATATAAGATTCGGCACGGCCGAATATAGCGCTTTTACTTGTTTTTTTTAAATTTTTTTTTAATTTTTTTTTTTATTTTTTATTTATATTTTAATAATTATTATTTTTTTATGAATTTTTTTTCATTTTTTTTTTAATTTTTTTTTTAATATTTTTTTTTTTTATATTTATTATATATATTTTAATTATTTTTAAAAAAAATTTTTTTTTTAATTTTTTTTTTAATATTTTTTAAAATTTTTTTTTTATTTTTTTTTTAACATACATACGTAAATTTATAATTTTACAATGGGATGTTTTTATATATGTATGTTTTTTATATGTATGTACGTATTTCATAAGGGGAATGGTGATACAAACTACTGTTATTGCATGACTACACGTTGTGAAGGGTATATAAGATTCGGCATGGCCGAATATAGTGCTCTTACTTGTTTTTTTTTAATATTATAAAATTTTTAATTTTTTGTTCAATATTATATGTACAATGTAACCAAATTAATTGTTTTATGACCCTTTTATTGATTTATTATATATATATAATTGTATATATAATAATGTATTTATATATAATTCTTTCAAGTAGGTCGTAATTATTTAATAACATTTTCACACACTTTCCTAATATTTCCATCTAAATTTTTATTTTCTGCTTGTCTGAATTATCTATACCAAACTGCATTTGAAAACTAAAAACAATTTCAGTTTTCTTAAAGTGTACTTGATAGTTAAGCCATAAAGACGTTTTTTAAAAATGGACAGATAGATATATAGACATAGCTAAATTGGCTCAGAAAGTCATCGGAACTAAGAAAATATATACTTTTTTTCTTAACCTTGAAATATATTTCTTGGTGTTACACACGAAATGAATAACCTATATAGACCCACTGTCACTACTGAAAGCGGTGGAGCGCTTAAAAACAAACTAAATAGTATGGTTTTATTTACATAAGAATGCTTAAGAAACTGGATATTTATTGCATTATAAAATATAAAGACAATGAAATTTTAAAATAAATAAATGACAAATAAATTAACTCTTATTGGAGATTAGAACAAGAGAGGGATTGTATTGAATATTATTTGAACAGAGAAGAAATTTTTATTACGGAAACATTTTGATTAATCTATTATGTAAAGGTTATAATACATGCGTAATATGTAATTTAAATTATATTATACTTATAGAAGTCATATGACAAATTTTTTATTAGGACGTGTTTTATTTTGATCTGACATCATATGCCATACTTCCCTAATTCTTATTTCATTAAGTTGTAAAAAATAGTAGTTTAAATATTACATATGAGTATACCGATAAAGAGTGCTGATGATAAAATCGTAGTTAGGTAGGTAGTAAGGCTGGTGCAAAGTTACCCTCACACCTTCACCCAGAGTGCGATACGGTCCATTGTGACGCCTTATTGATGAAATCGTACCTGGTTTCGAAAATGGATTCCACTCGGCTAGTATCGGAATAGTTTTTCAATATTCTTAAAAATTATTACAATTTAATTTAATAACTATTTTAGGAAGTTTCATAATAGAAAAAAAAAAATTAACTTAAACCAGAATAAAAAAATGATTTATAGTTTAAAAACTTTTTGTTAATAATGTAATAGAATTATAAAATTGTAATAGAATATTGATTGACAACATATGTACGCAACTTTATAATATGTATTCGCAAAATTTACATGTCATATTTTAAATACATTCCGTCTAAAAGCAGCTTCAGTGTCGTTCGAATGTGTTTTTGTTTCTTAGAAAAACGTTGTGTTGCCACTTTTCACAATATTTCAACATGTTGTGTTTTCAACGTAAAAATCTATTGTCTATAAATTTCTACCTCACAGAAGTTACCATACATATTAGATAAACAGTAACTGGTTTTATTTCTGTGACAGATTTTGTCAGCTGGTACAGAAAATCAAAAAGTCTTATAACTGAACATGAAACATTACTAATAGGTCGATCGTAGACAGCAATTAAACTTAAGTTGTGTTGTTACCTGCTTTTAACTTCAGCAATGCCAGTATACACCACCCTTACACACCTTTATAAATGAAAAGAGGCTACAAAATTATAATAATTAATCTTACAGTGAAGCTATCTAACCTTGATTTGTCTTTAACTTACATAGCTTACATCTTAAATAACCATAATAAGAAAAACAGCGTTTTAAACACTCAACACTTAAAAACATCACTTTTGGAGTTTTTTAAAATACCATTAAAGACAAGAATTACTGAAAATTACACTTCTTTGTATTTAACCATAAAACAAATATATTAACTTCTTACAGTTGTCAGTCATCATTAGTAATAAAGCCATATGATTAATGGTATTTTAAGGTTGGTAAAATAATTTTATTCAAAATGTGCAGTAAAAACGTAAGAAAATATATATAGATAGAGATACAAGTTAAAAAATAAAAAAATTAAAAATATGTAAAAATACGCCTAAATTCATGTCCGCCTTTTACACTAATTAAAGCAGTTAATGTATTTGGTGTGTTAAAAATCATAAATTAATATTGAATGTATCACGTTATTAGTCGTCTTCAAATAAACTTTAGCTTAAATTAGATAAAAGTTAACAATAATTGATGTCAAAAATCAAATGGCTAAAATATTGTTACGTTTAAAGCTTTTAAAAATTTTGATTTATGTCGTTATAAATAAACCGGGATTATTTTAATTGCAAACGATAATCAGCACTCTTGAAATTTACGTTATAAAAGGTTATTAATTTTAAGATCGAGTATTACCAGATCGAAGATTTTCTAAACAATGTAAATTCTAGAAATGGATTTTTAAAAAAAACATCTTGAAAGTGTGAACTGTTTCACACTACACTGATTCAGTGCTACCAAAGTTTTAAAAAAAAGTTTTAACAAGACTAAAGTAAATTTGACAATTGCAAATAGAAATTAAAATTCACTCCGGCAACTAAAAATTCAATATTCAGAAGAATTTTAAAATAAAAATGGAAGCTACACATCTTAAGATATAAAAAAATATCATGCTAATAGTGGTTTCTTAACTAAAGAACTTTTTCTAAGCAATTTATAAAAATAATTCCAAAAATGTGCTATTTTTTTGGTTCACTTAAATAAAGGCACTTTAACTAATTTTAATGAAAAACAGTTTTTTGTTTGTTTTTTTTTTTAATTTATTTTACTTTATTATTGCTTTATTTACTTACGATTAGTAATGGATACAACGCCCTTTGTTTTGAATAACTTCAAATATACGGGTTTTCATTGACAGATAAAGAGAATTTATGTAAAACAACGAAATTTGACTCCAAGCATCCTTAATGGCCTGAATTAGTAACTTCTTGTCATCAAATTGTCTACCTCCTTCATAGACCTTACGAGCTAACCAACCCCAGACATTTTCGATAATGTTAAGATCTGGCGAATAGGGTGGCCATTCAAGAATATTAACATTTTGGCTTGCAATGAACTCCTTTCCTACTCTGGCGTTGTGTATAGGGGTATTATCCTATTGCAATATCCAAGATATGGGACTAAATAGTTCATTTTACTTTGGAAAATCTGATTCCAATAACGTTTTATAGTTTTTCCCAAGGCGAATTTATACAGGTGAAATTATCAGCCCAGCTGATTGTGAAACATTTTGTCAAAATTGGTTGAATTCGCTTTGATTTTATTTATTAATGCAGGGATAGGAAATGTGATTTTGGTTTCGGTGTTAAACAATTAACTTGAGTGTACTTTTTTGACAATAAATGTGCTTAATTTATGTATATTTTTTGCTTTTGCGTCATTAATAATGTGTATAAAAAATTTATATTCTGTTTTTAATCAAATTTTATTATATTTAATATGTAAAAACAACTTTTCCATCCCTGATATACGAATTGGCCTTGACATAAAACATCCCATGAAAAGTTGCTTTGTTGTATCAATTCGCCGTTGCATATACCTTATGGATATGCCTTGGTTTTTCCTTACGAGGAGCATTAGGTGGCGCATTATTTTTGGTAATTTCCGGTATTTAAGATACACACAGCTTTTAATTTCTCTGCGTACTGATATGACTTGTTCTTTAAATCAAAGATGGCGTCGGAAATAATAAAACAAAATCGCATATTAAATTCAAAATCCAGGCTATGCTATAATGAGGTCATTTTGCCAATGTACATGATGTTGAAGGGAATATTCAGTTTCGACAAGGGCGAATGTGGGTGGCAATCTTACTTGTTTTATTTGTAACTCGATTATATTCTTCTTTTTCTCTCTCTCTCTCTCTCTTATAAACACAAGGCTTGCATATGTAAATTCGTTTTCTTTTAATTGGTTGTGACAATATTTAAATGTTAAGGTTAATACATATTCATGAAAAAATAAATTGTATTTAAAATCTATTTAAAGAAAATTTTGTATAAAAAATTTTAAACAAAATATATTTCAAACGCATTTAAAATTGTTTGAAAAAGTGGGTAAATTGTTTTAGATTTTTTTTCAGGTTCGATATCATTCAAAACTGTAAATGTAAAATATGAAAGCGTTTCTTTTTACACCGTATGGGGAACTTTAAGTAAAAGTGTAAAATTTTTGTATAACTTTCGATTGTAAATCTGTGACAAAACGTTTTTGAATAGTGGATATTTAATGAGAGGGTCAAGGAAGACATATTTTCGACGAATTTTATTTAAGTTGAATTAATTTCAGTTCTGAATAGACACCTACATGTAAAATTGTTGAAAGACTTAAATTTATTTTACCGGGGGAAATGTATTGTACTGTAGGATGTAATTTAAATTGTCCAAGTATTTGCCAAATTGTAAATACAAAATTTTAGTTTGCTATTTTTGAATTAAATTCTTATATCTACTCTTCCAATGACACTTGTTAATAAAACAACCAGAAATTACTTTAAATAACCATTTCTATGGCTATTGTCTCGCAAACAATACAATGATTTGTTTAGGATACATCTTTTCTACAAGTTTATAAATCGAATCGCCTTAGGTCTTTTGTTAAACAATATTTGCTGCATTTTTGCACTCATTTTACACAACAAAAATGCTGCAAAATAATTTTAAAAATGTGCTTAACACTATGGGTGATTTTTCATATGGAATGCGTTTCTGATTGAATTGAGAAAGAAAGAAATGACACTTCAAAAGGGTCAAGTGAATCAGTATAATTTAAATAAGTGCCTGTATGTAAATTGTTATATGTGGGTTATACACATACATACGTACTATATATGCAATATAATTATTATTAAACATTAACAAAAGTTCAAAAGTTTAAAATTAAAGAAAAAGTAATATCATTCAAAGGAATGTATGGTAATTTAATTTGATATATGTAAGTACAGCAGTTCAAAATTCAGGTTAGTCTCAAAACCTGTAATCCATACTTATTAGTTGTCATTTGAAATATTCTAATATTAGATTTTATAACTTTTGCTTAACGTTTAAATTTTTTCTTAATTTTGTTTTTTGCATTTTTTTTTATTATCGATAGTCAGATTAATCACAGAATTAGGAATGTTAATTTGATTGCTCAGAGACTTAATTTAATTTAGCAAGTTGTGTATTAACAAGAATGGAATTTTAGCACACAATTTGTGTTTCTTTTTAATTTTGATAATTTTTTTTTTTTACTTTTACTAAAAATTTATTTATGCGAATATTTAGTCATTAGATTTTTTTTTAAAACAACAAGAATTTCTATTAAATTTTTTTTAACAAATTTTGTACATATGTATATAAAAAAAAATTTTTTTTTGGATTTTTATAAAAATATGTTTAAAACCTCCAAATAATAACAAGTAAAAGTGCTATATTCGGCCGTGCCGAATCTGATAATACCCTTCCCATCATGTACACAGGTATAATCCAACATCGTAGCTTAACCTATATTTCAAATTATACGCCATTTTTCCTTATTATTTCCAACGCCATCCTTGATTTTGAATTTTAACGTAGTTATCTGTATTCTAGTAGTCAAGTCCTTTAATTTGATACCCATATTGATGGGGTTAAAAAAATTTGATCCGCCATTTTTGTTTTAGACGGCATCTTGGATTTTAATTTTTTTAATAATTTACTGTATTCTACTGCTCAAGCCCTTTCATTTGATACCAATATTGAGGGGGTTTTAGAAGTTACATTTAAATTTGACCCATTTATAAAATTATTGTACGCATTTTGTAGTGGCGGCCAACATGAGTTTTAATTTTTTTATAGTGCTTATATTGCGCTGGTCAAGTTCCTTCAGATGATACCAATATTGACGCTTTCGGTTGTCTAGAAGCTGAAAAAATTGATTTTCGTTTGTAAATTTTTGGAATATATATTTAAAAAAAAATTTTTTTTGCCTATAACTTTACCGATTAAAGCCCGATTATTTTATGCCTGAATAATTTTAATTTTGGTGGTAAAAATATAGGAAAAAAACAGAGGCAATCGCGTTTATTTGCTCATATCTCAAAAAGTTATCGGGCGATTGTGCTGAATTTCAATAGCGATTCCCGTATATTTCCAAGAGATTGATATCATACACAGGTCTAAGGAACATGTGGTTGCTTCTAAAAGTTGATTTCAACCAACACACGGACAGACGGTCAGGGCTTAATCGGCTCCTCTATTCATAAGCTTTCAGAAAATATATACTTTATGGGGTCGGAAATTAAAATTGTAGAAATTACAAACGGAATGACAAAGCTATATATACCCTTGTGCACCACAGGTGAAGGGTATAAAAAAAATAAATAAATAAAAAATTTTGTGAACAAAAATTTTCTCATATGAAATCATCAGTAAACTAATAAAATGTTCCTATTTGTACATTTTGAAAATTTTTTTTATTGGTTTCTAAGAGCAAAATCTTCTACTTAAATTTTGTTAAAAAAAAGTTTTCTGTCTTTTTCTTTTTTTCCAATTAATTCCTTGTGGGTAATGATGGACCATGTCTAAATTACTGTTAAAAATTAACTGCTCCCTAACAAACTTAAAGCTTGCTGCCGAGTCAAAAAATTTCAAAGATGTCTGTAAACTCCCATAAGACTGGAATTACTTTCTTTTGTTGTTACCTTTGACCTTAAAGGTTTATTATTTACTTGCAAGCAATTCCATTCAATTTAAAATAGTGTGTGTATATGTATTTTTCTTTACGATACAAACATTGAAGAATATAACAAAGATGAAACAGAACATTCAAAGTGAAATAGAATATTTAAAACATGTAGACCTAGACCAATTGCAAAAAATTGTTCTATTGTATTCAATGTTTTTGCTTTGACCGTTTTTGTAATTCATTGTCGCTTTTTATTTAATATTCTTTTTTGTTTGAAAACAGAAGCACTAACAAAGTGAGACTATTTTATTATACACTTACACTTAAATATAGTGAACGAAAGTAAGGTGAAATAGAGTACAAATTTTTTTTAAATTTTACGCAGTTCTCTATCTCCTATATCTCCTGTCATAATTTGGACCGATGTTTTTTTAAGAGGACGACATTACCTTGTTTTTTAGGCAAATTAATTTGAATCTATAGACTTTTAGTCCAGATTCTGTGTGTGGTTAACCATATAATCTTCTGCTCATAACTTTTTGCAAACAAAAAACATGGTTGAATTTTTGTATGATTGTGGCTGAAACATATAATGGCTGCAAGTTATCAATATAATGTTTAATTCAATTGTTATCTTCATATTGTGACGGCAAAACATTTTTAAATAATACCCTTATAATCTTAATACAAAGTTTAACATGAGAATTAAACATATAGGAAAATGTACATTGATATGATAAATAGTTGAATTAAAAATTTTAAGCTTCCCATTTTCTAATTTCAGTAAATTGTCACATAAATAGTAGTTTTGAATCTAACATGGGCATACCGATAGAGTGCTGCTGATAAAATCGTAGCTGGCTTTTAGTAACTTGCAGCTCTTTTTCCATGAAGGTCTCACTTCCGTGACTATCAAGTGTTAAATGTGATTTAGTAAAATAAAATTAAAAAATATTTAGAAAACCTCTTCAAATTTTTTTTACTGTCGAACTGTCGAACCTGTATAAGTACTAAAAATTTTAAAAATATCAAGGGAAAACTTATTTAAAAATTGCATAAAATCATTGCCAGGCTATATTTAAATTCTCATAAAAAATCCTAATCAAACTGGATTAAAAGTAAAAAAAAACTTCTCCTGTAAAATTTGGTTTTTATGGTTTACGATATTTTAGCGGTTAATTAAAAAAATACACTTCTGGAACTATCAAATTAAGTTTGATAACAGTAAATGGAATAATAAATAAGGTACAATATTAGTTGAAAGCGTTTAAGCGTTAAAAAAACTTTTCTTGCGTAAATTTCAAGTGTTATTTTTTTTTCGCAATAAAAAACTATTCCTGGTTTATTTAAGGGAAATAAACCAACCTTTATAAATAGCATAAATGTAACAATATATTCTAATTTTTTTTAAATAAAAAAATAAATAAAATTCTCTTTTGCTTCTTATAACCTCTTACACAGTAAATTTGTTGTTGCATATAATTAAACTTATTTCCTTTCCAAACAATTTTTTTACATTTTGCACATCTTTAATCATTTACAATCTTTAGAAATGTTTAAACACTGTCCACAAAGAACTTAATTAAATTACTTGGCCTTTTGTACAACTCATTTCCATCTCTCTCATTCTTGTCCACATACAAATAAGTAATACATTATTGACAGCCAGCTAATAAATACGAATGTAAAGATTTTAATCGCAATAAAGGAAATAAAACGTTAATTTTTTTTTTAATTCTTAAACAAAAATGCATGCAAACAAATGGAATTTAATATTTTTAGTTTTTTTAACAAAAGAAAAAAAAAACTTTAAGTCATACAATGGAATGGAGGAAACAACAACAAAAAGTTGCTAACAAAGCAAAAAATTGTTTTTTAATAAAATCCCTTCCTATTTTATACAAAATTTGCATTTATATTTGTGTATTTGTACGTCTGGCCTGCTATTTAGTATTCTTGTGGATTTTATTACACTCGTATTTTTGAAAACCCTTTTCTGTCACTATTCACAGTGAGTATTTTCAACATGTCTTCAACACTTTTTTATGCAGAAATATTTAATTTTGTTTTGCGTTAGAGAGGGAGAATGATGTATCTGTGTGGAACAGCATGTGCTTTTCTATGTAGCGAAGTTTTTCTCCATACAAGTGACAGTTATCGAAAGTGACATTTCACTGCAATTTTAATGTTAGACTTTTTTTGTTGCTGCTGCAGTTGTTGCTGGTATAGAGTTTTGTAATTCTGTCATTGAAAGCCGTTTATATTACGAGGCTGAAGTTGGAATGAGTAGAGAAATATGAGATTTGGAAAAAATATAAATTTTAGCTTCTAAAGAATTCATTTTTTAAAGAGTTAAAAGTTTGATTATTACTTTAGCTATTAGCAATGTGTAATGTGATGGATAATGTTAAAGAAAAAATTTAAATTTTTTAATATTGTTCTCTAAAATTTTATTAATTTCAGCTATTTTTAAAAGTTATGTAAATTTTTTTTTGTTTTTACACATTTGTTTAATATAAATTTATCTTTTTGTCATATTGGAATATGGAATGGAATTTAATGGGCGTTTTCATATTCAAAATAATCAGTTGCCTTCGGTATATATTCCGGGTTTAAGACTTCAGCAGCTTATAAAAGATAATAAATACCCTATTGACTTAGGTGTTGATTTAGCCGATTAACCGGACTTAACATAGGATCTCTTACGCTTTAGGTGATGGCAATAGATTCATCGCTTTGCAAGTAATGATTCGGTGAAAAAATGATTTTCTTTTATAGCCGCCAAGCAGCTTTAGGACATAAAAAATCGTCTATTATATCCTCTCGGCTTTAATGCGTTTGGTATTTAATTTTCCTGCTTTTTATGCATCCTGCTGCTCGCAAACGTTGCAAAACTGCTACTTGAGTAGCTCCCAAAAATAAATCACCACAAAAAAAGCTTTGAACTATTATAGGTTATGTCAGAAGAAACTGAAAACGTAAGTGTGAATGGATAATTATGAATCGTTTGTAAATTGTCAATTTTTACAGATATGCTCAAATACAAATGGATCATACAACAGACAAAGCCACTGTAAAATACATAATTAATACGATTAGTATTATCATAAGAATTTTTGACAGATAAAAAGTGTTTTTAGACTGGCTTCTATAAGCTAACATTTCAATATATCAAATTATAACAAGTAGGAGGGTTTTAGTTAACTGTGCCGAATCTTAAAAACCATTCACACGGTTTATACCATCATTTAATGACTATAGCTTATCTTATTTCAAAAATCGATAATTTGAATTTTAATTGAAATTTTGTTCGCCGATATCTTTGTTGGTAATTGACCCATTTAACCAGCATATTTCGAAAATGTTGCCAAAGGTAACAAACGTTTTTAGGAGTTCCATAGAAGCTGAAAAATCCAGCTTTGTTTGGGTAACAACACAGGCAATCGTGTTTTTACGCTCATATCTCAGCTCTTAATATACCCATATAACTGATTTTTAATAGCAAAATTCTCGAAAGCATATCTGATATATTGATACCACATACGAGTTTGAATTATAAGTGGGGGTATTCAAAAAGGTGATTTCCACACGCACATGGGCAGACGAACTTAGTTAAAGTAATTACTCTATCTTTAAAGATTCAGAATATGAATTTATACTTTATAGGGTCTAAAATCAATATTGTAGAAATAGCAAACGTAAATTATATTACACCATTTTGCGCTCTCGTGTGAACGGTATAAAAAGTATAAAACAAACTGCTATATTTTGTAAAACATAACAAATATTTGAATATTATAATTGCTTAAGGGTTACAAAATTCGTCACACTCAAATATCGTATTGGATTAAATTTTAAAATTTTTTTATAATGAAAAAAGAATTATATAAATATATTTTCTTAGAATATAAAACATCGTTGATGAAATTGAATCTCTTTTGTTTAAAAAAAAATCACAAAATCAGCAAAACTAAAATAAACACCATTTTATTATAAACAAAATATAAAAAATATACATATAAGTATCAGCAATTTGCTTAAATTGCGATTTTTTCTAATGAAAATCAACTCGTTATAGTTACGAGTACTTAAAACTCCTACGCACACACACACATATACAAACACGAACAATCTATTGAAACAAGCTGATAAATGGAAAATCGTGCGTTAATTTTCAAATGATAGACAAAGTTTTACAAGCCAACAAACAGCAAAAAGTTGGTACATTTGGGAGAAACTATTTCAATGTTCTTTATTCGATTAAGTTGTACGGGTATGTCAATTAGAATTCCATCCAAGATCTAATACTCTTATGAATTTTATATGCATATATTTAAAGTTACGCCTAAACAGCATCAAATAATTTAAAAAAAACATTTTTTTTTTAACAATTATGCAATTATATGAAAAAATATCTATTTAAATAGTAGAATAAAGAAACTGAATTATTTCACAAGTATTTGCATGAAATCTGAGCTGTTTGTAAGTAAATGAGTCATGAACAAAAACACCAACAACCATATGTATGGTATTAATATGAAGGTATGGTGATTTTAAAATAGAAATCTTAGAATTGAAACAATTGCCTAGAAGTGAAGCACGTACTTAACGTACAAGCAATATTTTTCAATTGATCCTTTTTCATAATGCTATCCCTATCTTTGAGATGAAAGATAAGGGCTTCAAATTGCAAAATTAGAATTTTAAAATATTTTTGATATGCAAAATGCTGATCCTTTTTGCACCAACATAGTTTTTAGATATATTTAATTCTTATTAATGTTCATCACAAAAAAAAATAAAAAAAATCCTTAGAACATTGCAATAATTTATTTTGCCTCTAATATATTTTTCGTTACTTAATATTGTAAATTAATAGCAAAGTTTCAACAAAATCTTTTAAGATAAAAATTTAATTGAATAAAATTTTTTTTTTTAATTTTTTTTTAACCTAAAAGACCGACACGAAAACTCAGTCAAGAACACAGCTCTCTTACTTACTGTCCTCACCATCAAAATCATTATGTGAAGTATATTTATTTTGTCATTGTGTTTGTTACATTTTAAAATGTTCTTTAAGACCCCATAAAATAAAATAAAAATACATTTCTATATCATTATAAGACGATCAAAAGATTCGCGTATCCAGGTGAAAGGGAAAAAAGTTAAAATTTTTCATAGAAAATATCGAAATATCGACATCGACATAGCGTCATATGCATGCAGTTTTACTTTAATTCTTAAATTTGAAAAAAGGTGCCGCTGATGCTTAACGGTTGCTCACCGCAACTTATGGTAAATGGGTGCCATCGGTTTAATGTGCCAGAGTTATTTTATTCGGATCAGAAGTGGTGATTTTGACAAAAAGACAAAAACAGCCCAGGCCAGCCAAAAAGTTTGAAGACTAAAGGCCTAACTATAATATGCTTTTGCTGGCTTAAGCAAATGTGCGGATACATAAAATTAAATGTATGCAACTATATTATGCTTAAGAAACTTTTCGTCAAGTTTCGTCAAGTGTCATTTGCTTAAGCAAACAGCGAATCTGATCGTACTTTGTTTACGAAATTTGCTTTTCATTTGATTTGTACACATTGTTGCATTATTTAGTACTTTTTTTATTAATGTTGTCATTTGTTTATTAAATTAGTAAAAAAAATGTATAAATTTTATAGTTTATGGTAAAATATTTTTACATTTTACACATTAAATAATAATATTGTGACAATATCGATATATTTAGGAAACACAGAAATAACACAGCTTTTGCAAAATTACAAATATTTGCAACTAATCATAGTAAGTATTTAAGTTTAAAAAGTACAATATATCCACCGACAAGTCTTCAAAAATTTTCTTAAGCATTTGACAGACTTTTCGTTGATTTTTGACAGTAGCTTAAGACAGCAAAACCATAATATAGTTAGGCCTTAAGAATTGAAGAAGATTGTTGTGAACATCATCAATGCCTTGTATGTTCAATGGAAGCTTCTCAAGCAATAGTTTTAAAACGTTTGCGAGCAGCAGGACTTATTAAGAAGGAGAAAAATTGGGGATCAAACGCATTAAAGCCGAGACCTTAAAAGAACATTTTGCGTCTGTGAAATGCTGAACGATAGACGAAAGAAAATAACTTTTACACCAAGTGAAACCGAAAAAAAACTTAACTTATATAAAACGTAATAATTTGTAAAAGGTTTGACCTTTTTTACTTAAATTTTATTATATTACAGATTACAGAAAAATAAAACTTTTATAGTTCTTACCACTGCTTTTGAATTTGTGGACGTTTTTCGGAAACTCTTATATTAGAGATTTAATACTTTAGTCACCTTTTTGGAACAGTTTTACAATATATTTTAAAAATCTTCCATAATGTGGGACACTTTTTTTGAGCTCTTTAATATTCTTCTCACAACAACACAATATCTCTTCACTGGTCTTAACCCCGGACAATTTCTAGGATTGGTCTCTTTTGGCACAAAAGTAATGATCTAGTTTTAGTATTACTCCAGATTTTTCTTATTATAGTGACATAATGCCAAATCGGGCCAAAAATATGTAGTTACATGGTGATCTCTTATGAAAGAAAATAGCATTTTTTCCCAACATTCTTTGATGTATATTTCAGAGCCCACTGTAACAAATGACATGCTTCACACAACGGCATAAAGCTTACCATACCAAGAATTTTATAGAAAATTATGTCCGCTTTTGGGTCCTACGATTATCTTCAATATTTCATCGAGCATTTGCAACATTAAAATTTTGACCCGGAAGCTACGAAAAATCTGCCAATATAAACGTTTCGTCGTCCCTTATGTTGTATCATAACACAGTACAACATTTTTTAGTTAATTGATTGCCAACTCAATTCTGTGAACTGTATGTGAAATTAGATCCAAAAAGAAGAATTTCTGCATCATTCGTTTTGTCTTCTTACCTGCGATTTGAAGTTAGTATCGATTTGAAGTTAGTACTATCGTATAGGGGAATTTATAACGTTTTAGGCCCTGTTGTTTGACATAGCTCGACAACCACTAGCCCAATTTAGTTGAAATAAATTTTAAAAAATTAAGAATTACAATTCCCTTAATCTGTTCATATATTGTTTTCCTATACAAGTAACACTTTCGAAGTTAAAAATGAATGTATGAAGGGAAAAAATTATTTTTTGCCTAAAAATTTAAATTTTTTTTTTTTAAAATACATAAAAAATCCAAAATGGAAAAAAGTTTCAAGTCTAGTTATTTTTTCGCAAAGTCACATAACCTATGAGCATAATGAGACAAAGATCATAAAAATCGATGCACGCGTTTCGCTTTTATTCGCAATTGAGTAAATGTATGAATTTCAAAAATCAGTTATAGCCACCACCCTTAAAATAAAAATAAAAATATAAATTAAAAAATTATCATGCAAAAAAAAACTTTATTTATAAAAACTTAATGAAAATAAAATAATATGCAATTAATACGCAATTATAATATGCATAAAAACAAAATTTAGAACATTTTTTCAATTATTGGCAATATCCATCCTTGTAGAAGTTGACGCTTGTGGTTCTGATGATCTTGTTTTCTTCGTAGGTTGTTCATATTCATGGTCTGAGTCTGTATCGTCATCCGAGATACACATACTATTCAAGGGCGTGTTTCTTTCACTGTGTCCACCAATTTCAATGTCTTCATCTTCGGTGCTTTCTTCAAACTGCATAATTGTGGAACTCCACCAACAAACCTCCGCAAGCAATGCATCCAATTTTTTCCTTTATCATAGGTTCATTGCGTAATTTTAATTGTTTGTTGAGCTCGGGAGTTCTTCCTTTCCAATCTTTACATTGATATTGATTTCCTTTGTATCGTGAATCCCAATTACAAAGGAAGCAGAAGTATTTTGGATATTCGCCCTTTTCTATAATCCCTTGTAGTATGTTCACCACCTTCAGATCGCAACAAATGTTCCATTTGTGTTCATCGTATTTGATTTTCTTCAAAATTTCGCCCAATGCTTCATACGTTTCCTTCATAGTTGTGCTGAATCCCAATGGAATGCATGGTTTTTTATTTTTTTTGTGCAGCAGCACAGCCTTCAAACTAGTAACTGAACCATCGATGAATAAACGCCAGTCGCCAGCGATATAATCCATTCCCAATTTTTTCACTAAACCTGGGATGTCATGGCCGTACGTGAACGTATTTGCTTCGTCAACGGAATAAAATTTCTGAAAATCAGCTTGGCGTTGTCGGTATGATGTTGCGCTGACATTTTGCTGTGTGAGTTTTCTTCTCTTCAAAAATGATGTCAGCCATTCGGAGTCGTGTTGTGATAGTCCCAGCTTGGCCACAATGTAATCCATTTCGATTTGTGGTAGCGGTTGTGGTGCACTATTTTCAATATCGGGTATCCAATCAGCATCATCCAAATCGGTCGGATTGGTGAAAACGGTTGCGGCTAGCAGGGACACAGTATCCGCACTCGGAGGTTTAGGTGCATCGGTATCAGCAGGGCGTTGCACTGGAAGTGTGGCAGTAAATGCAGCAGTGTATACTTTTGTTTTCAATTGTTGTCTGTTTAATCCAGGACGAAAATTTATACATGCATAGCACCTGGATTCATCATGTCCAGTTGTGTCTTCCACCCAAATTACTGGCTTCATAAAAGATAACTTTCTACTTTTTCCGTGAATCCATTTTAGAAGGGTAGTATAACAACTGTTGCACACTGTGTTCGGCGTAAAATTTGCACCACTTAAATCTGCTTCATCGAAATAATTACAATACGCGGTTTTGAATTGCTCAGTAAACAAATTTTTTCGATCTTTTTTCTGTATTTTTCGGACGATATGACCACAAACGTAACAATATTCATCCAAATATGGGCACTTGTTGTTTTCCATATTGATATATTTTATGTTTTGTTGTTATTCACTTTTAAAAAACTGGAGAAAAATCACTTTTACTGTTCGCAATGTGGGTGCAATTTCTGTAAAAAAATCATATAGGTAGCCACCGAAAAAACCAAAATAATAAAAAGGTCCACTTTCCGTTTAATTGTCCACGTACATTTATTACCGCAATCATAAAAATCAAATAACCTTTTGTTTATTCCTTTTTTTTTAATTCTCAGAATCATGAAAAAGGTGTCAATGTTTTCTCCAAATAATGTTGTGCATATCTCGAGCAAATTTTTGAAATTCATACATTTACTCAATTGCGAATAAAAGCGAAACGCGTGCATCGATTTTTATGATCTTTGTCTCATTTTGCTCATAGGTTATGTGACTTTGCGAAAAAATAACTAGACTTGAAACTTTTTTCCATTTTGGATTTTTTATGTATTTAAAAAAAAAAAATTTAAATATTTAGGCAAAAAATAATTTTTTCCCTTCATACATTCATTTTTAACTTCGAAAGTGTTACTTGTGTAGGAAAACAATATATGAACAGATTAAGGGAATTGTAATTCTTAATTTTTTAAAATTTATTTCAACTAAATTGGGCTAGTGGTTGTCGAGCTATGTCAAACAACAGGGCCTAAAACGTGATAAATTCCCCTATATAATAGTACTAACTTCAAATCGATACTAACTTCAAATCGCAGGTAAGAAGACAAAACGAATGATGCAGAAATTCTTCTTTTTGGGTCTAATTTCACATACAGTTAACAGAATTGAGTTGGCAAATCATGT
The DNA here is from genome assembly GCA_941918925.1 of Phyto melanocephala. Classification (NCBI taxonomy): domain Eukaryota; kingdom Metazoa; phylum Arthropoda; class Insecta; order Diptera; family Rhinophoridae; genus Phyto; species Phyto melanocephala. Next base: position 27,949,782 of record OW799233.1, on the reverse strand, counting down.
GTTGTACTGTGTAAGTATTATTGTATAAAATTTGATTTTTATTTCGGTGCCCTATTTTTGACTTCTAAATTTTTATTGCAGCATTCATTTCCCTTTGCATCTTTTTTGGCTTTCCTTGGCTTTTACTTGTTGCATAAAATAGTCAGAGTTCTGAGCTAACTGGATTGCTTTTCTACCAGATGTATTAGGAGCTCTCTCAATATGCTTTCAATTTTCTAAGCCTTTCAAACATCAGGTAGACCTTTTTTCATTCCGAACCAGGTTTCTCATCAATGGTCAACTACTGTTTAATAACACTTTTTTTAGGACCAATTAGGATTTGTTTAATTAATTTAGCATGAACTTCTTTTTCGTCTCTCATTTTGATCAAACTCATAGCAAATCCATATGGTTGAATTAAAAATAATAACTGAAATATTTTTCAAAGATAACTAGATCAAAAAATAAAAAATAAATAAATATTGCTTCCAAAAAAAGTTAAGAAACATAACGTGTGTTAAGATTTTTTTAAATCTCGCGCCTAATAGTTTATCCAGTTTAGTCGACCGACATTAAAGCTAAATATCCATGGCGCTAAGTTAATGTTTTGCTTGTCTATTATGAGCTGCTTAAACCTGAGCAAATAAACCCTGGTAACCTGGATCGAACACAATGTTTTCGGTGATTAATAGCCGGAAAACACCCAGAATATGTGGTAACAAATGAAACCATTATTTATATTCTATATTTAAAACGTTTGGTCACATGTTGCAATATTAGTTTAAAGAAATTGGTTGGAAATTTTTGCCTCACCCGCCTTATAGTCTAGCCCCTGCCTCGTTCGAATACTGTTTGTTTCGATTGACGCTGACTCCGCTATATGTTTTACTTCAGAACAGGATATCCGAAATTGATTCGATTCGCTCTTGGCCTCAAAATATGAGAAGTTCAGAAAGATAGGAGAAGGTCATAGCTAAATAGCAATGGTCAATACTTTTAAAGCTTATCGTATACAAATGTTTCAAAATATAAACTAAAAATTTCAAAAATAACGCATTTTTAAGTAGTTATACAGCCAATATATAGGATCCTGGAATTTCCCAAATACTGCTTTTTGTCTTATGATTATTTTATATTGTTACTGGTGGGAAATTAAAATTCGGCACAGCGGAATACTCATATATTAAATCTTTACCAACAACTTCATAGACAGCCAACAACTGCTACTGTCAATGTTAAATGGTCCCTAAGCTTAAGCTTAACAGGCAGGAAATTTTATGCTGCGACAATAAAAAGAAAACACTTTTTGTTGTGTCAGCCATCATGTTGAATACGTGTTGCAAGCAATTCTAGCATGTCAATTGGTTATTTTGGGCAAAACATGCAGAAAACCATGTAAATGTCCTAGACAACATTTTAATACACTGTTTTTCAAACAGTAAAAAAAAATATATAAAAATATATAAAAACACTTTATCAACATAAACTACGTCTTTTAATGGGAATCAGAAACGAAAAACATTCGTTATTTAACAACGTCATTTAAAAGTCAATTTAATTTTTCTATTAAAGTTATTAAACTTTTGTTTTTAAGGATTAAATTGTACTATTGTACTCAAGGTCTATTAAATAAGGTCTGTTCAACTAATCAGCTGATCGTTTTTTGCTCCCCTATGTTTACTACTCGAAGTTGTCAAAATTTGTTTACCTTTTTAGGGCGACATTTATGTTTCTCAATTTTTCAATTTTATGATTGATAATTTTTCAACTTATGATTTATATTCAAAAGTGCAGTGAAAAAGTGCCATAAATCACCAACAGCTATAGCAGCCTTGCCATTACTTGGCTCACAGGCCAAGAAAATACAACGATTAGCTATTTTGCCTTCACGCACCATTTGTACAACACCAGCAGCGAAACGAGCATCTTTCTGGCCCAACATACCTTGTGAAACAGCACGCTTCTTCAAGACATCGTCTAGACTTCTATTTTATCTTTATCAGCCATATTTTTAGCAAATATTTACTATTAACACAATTTATTTTTGTTGTCTTGAAAAAATTGATAAACAAATTGAAAACACAAAATTTAATAGGCGTTGGGCATATTCATACAGGTATATGCAACGGCGAATTTGCTGTGCTGCTCTCTGTCAAATACCTCATAAAAAATAATTTTTTATACATAGAGTTTGACAGTAACGTTTCCCATCAGATGGACTGATAATTTCACCTGGATGAATTTTTTGGTATTTTAGTCAGCTGTTTTTGACTACCTTAGAGTAATTTTACACTAACAAAATGCTTGTATATTTTTTTTGTTTTTGTAGAGTTGCACAGACCTTATTTAATAGACCTTGATTGTACTTATGTATTTTTTGTTATTTTGAATGAAAGTCGAATATTTTAAATTTAAATATTTTTTGACAGCTTCTGTTAAGCTTTACGAAAAGTCTATTTCTTTACTCCACTTTCAGATCCCGTGGGATCCCAATCTTACAGAAAAGCGTTCTCGTACACCACGATTGGGTAAATTAGTTTGAGAGAGAAATATTCTTTTTCTTTATGCACGAAACAGCCCAGACTTTCTGTTAAATTGTTAAACAATCAACTGTTTGAACAATAAACAATAACAAATTAAAAAGTTTATTTAAAGAAGAAAAATTTTAATACAGTTTTTTATTTAGCGAGCAACTTAAAGTTAATAAATGCATTTTTATTTTATTTATTGCTTTTTTAACCTTCACAGAGAGTGTAGGATATATAAAGGATTGAGCAACGTCAAATGTATGTTGAAACTAGTTTTTGAAGCTCTCCGACATCACCTAGATCCGTGTGAGATATCAAAATATCAAAAATATTCGGAAGCAAATCGGTATTGAAAGTCAGCACAATCATTAGCCGTGGTCTCAAAAATGATTTCCTCGAAAAACTAACAAATCGATTTGAACTTATTTGAGGTATAAGCACAATAATACTGCTTTGGTGTTTTTCCTAAAATTTTAAGAAGAAAATAATTTTTGTTTCAGTTTCTTTACAAAGAAGAGAGCCAATCAAATCAAATTAAAGGACTTGCCACTATAAAAACTTTAAAAATCCATGATATTTAGCCCCTACTTCAAATTGGCGGTCAATAAATTCATATATGGGTCAGATTTGGTATTACATAATATACCTTGATCCTCCCCTTGATTCAATATTGGTATCAAATAAAGAGAGATTGACCAGTAAAATAGAGTTAACTATGAAAAAGAAAAAAAAAATCCAAGATTTAATCCTTGATTTAATGGCGGCAAATGAGTAAAATATAGTAGTTACGGCTTTATCCCCTTTATCCCCCGAAATATTGCTATCAAATAAATAGGCTTAACTAGTAGAATACAGTAAACTATTAAAAATGTGTAAAATCCAAAATGACGTCTGAAACAAAATAGCGAAAAATTTGTTTAACCCTAATAATATGGGTAACAAATAAAAGGGCTTGTAGAATACAGTTAACTATTTACAAGTTTAAAATTGTCGTTGGAAGTAATAAGGAAAATGGCGTATAATATGAAATCTCGGCTAAGCTATGATGTAGTCATTATACCTATTAACAGAATGGTGAAGGGTATTATTAGATTCGGCACGACCGAATATAAAACTTTTGTTTGGTTTTTTATTATATTAAAAGGTTTTACCCTTTCTTTCTTAAGATGTGTTTGTATTGTTTTCTTTGGTTTTTTGCCTTCCCCTACTTTTGTACATGTTTTTGTATTGAGAGAGTAATTCTTCTTTATTCTCATTTTACCGATCCTTTTCCAAAAAGTAAAGAAACAGGCATATGGTACTAAGAGTTAGTTTTTAAAATTAATTTTGTATTAAAAAAAAATCAATTTAAATAAATGAATCTCTAAAGATTATCAGGTTTTTATGTTTTCTAAATTAATTTAAAATTAGTATTTTTTTATCTTAATTCGTTACATTTATTTAAAAAAAAATTAACTTTAATACTAGTTCCTCTATATTTAGCATTAAAATTTTAAATATTTTTTTTAATTTGTGAACTATGGACTAAAGTTGTGTTCTTATAATTTTCTATTCGAACTATATTAAAGATGACTTGAATCTTCTGCTAGAGATTAACTACCATATCCATAAAAAATATTTTAGATTTACTTATTTGACAGATAATGCAGAAAAATGTGTCAAGTAAGTCGGCAGTAAAATGTTGTACCAAATTTTATTACGAAACTGAATTTGACATCAAAGAACTGATAAATTACATATTTCAACAGTTTTTTGTTATGCATTTGAAAAGAGAGTCCCCTAATCTTGTAGTATTTAATCTCAATATTAATATTTAAAAAAAAATTTAGAATAAATTTTATATCAAAAGGAAACATATTTTTTAAACTAAATATGTAAATGTAACTTCTTAAAAAAATAGTTTTGTTTTAATGTGTGTGCTTGCCAACAAATTTTATTTGTTTAATATAATTTAATGTCACTTCAGTTCACAAAAGGTTGTTTGAAATGTGTCAAAGAGTTAAATGTGATTGACGTTTAAAATTTGTTGTTTTGTTAACATAAAGGCAGAATTTTAAAAGAATCAATTGTGTTGATTTTATAAATAAAAGGTTTTCCAATAGGGATGATATGTTTTTGAAGTGACGTTTCGGCCATTTGTAATATGTCATGATCTGTCATTTGTTTTTCATTGTATTCAGTAGTGTTTACAATTCAGGGAAGGAAAATGGCTTTTATGATTTCGTACCAAGTATGAAAACAAAATGTACCTTTTAGGTCATGACGGTACCATTTTTTTAAAATATATTAATAACAACATAAACCTAACAAAAAAAAACAGAAACTTAACAAAAATGTTTATAAAAATTCAGAAGTATATAATAAAAAATATTAAATATTACATTCATAGGTACATACGTAGAGATCGGTTATTTAACAAATTTTATTTATTACATACTTTTAGATAATAAATTTTCTGTTATTTTAAAATTAAAGCAACAAGAATTCGTTGACTTCTATAAATCTTTTGTTCGTATCAAATTTGAAACAGTAGAAACGTGTAGACTATTTCTTTCCTTTGTTTTGATTAGGTTTTAAAAAGAAAAAACTCGTTCGACGTTGGCCGAGGAATGTGGAATAGACAGAATTCCTCTTACAATTCCTGAAATATCTGGGAACATGAACTCATTTAATTCATTTTTCATCTGTGATACTTTAGACCAAAAATAGGAAATATTTGAATCTTTGTGTGATCTAAGTTCAATTAGATCGGCTACTGATCTTTATTATTTATTGCTTCAAAGTTTATTTGTTCGTGTGGAAACATTTTCACCAGAAGAGGTACTATTGAATTTGTTTCTGCCAAATAAACAGGTGACTTTTGTAAGAAGTTTGCAATAAAGTACTAGGCAGATTTTGTTGTTGCAGACTTGACACCACCTGGTACCTGAATTCGCTTTGACAACAGCATTACAACAAAAACAGAGTAGCTGACAGTATAAAATAAAACACACACAAACAAAATTAAAGAGAACATGGAAAAATTTTTAAATTGTACCAAGTAGCTCGCGGTAGTACCACGGTACCTATGAGGTCAAAAATTTACCATAAAAAGTACAATTGTACCATGATTTCCATCCCTGTTACAATTTCAACATGGAGAGATATACGCAAGAACAACGTTTACAAATTATTCATTTTTATTATTATTAAAATAATCGTTCTCCAACTGCAACGCTTCGTACGCTTTTGCCATTTTAGGGTCGTTATAATCGTCCAAGTGTGCTCGCTATTCGTCGAATTGTTAAAAATTTTGAGCTTGACTGCTTGTTCAACGATGTCAAATATTTAGTTTTTGTTGTTGTTTTCAATATATTTGTACGAATGAAATTTCGCTTGGGTTTTCATTCGACATCGTTGAACAGGCAGTTAATTTTCTTTACATAATGTGTAGTGCCAATAAGGTACCTTAATTGACAGTTTGGTGTGGTTATTGGTCTGGTGGAATTAACGGTCCGTACTTCTTTCGAAATGAAGCTGGTAACACCGTTACTGTCAATGGAGAGCGGTATAGATCAATGATAACCAACTTTTTATGGCCGAAATTGGAAGAAGTTGATCTTGGCAACATTTTGTTCCAACAGGTCAGGGCTACGTGCCACACAGCACATGCAACCATTTAATTATTGCGAGAAAAGTTTGGAGATTCGATTAGTTCAAGAAATTGTGAAATTGTGATGGCCTACAAGAAGTTTTGATTTAACACCATTAGACTATTTCTTGTGGGGTTATTTGAAGTCATTGGTCTTCCAAAATAAACCAGACTCTCTTTAAGCTTTACAAGTCAATATTGAACGTGCCATTTTCATGACATACGACTTGATTTAGTGGAAAAAGTGCTCGAAAATTGAATTCATCGAATTCGTTCCTGCAAAAGAAGTAGTTTGAATGCCGTTTTATTTTAATTGTATCGATTGTACTTCACACTAAATAAAAAACTTTCGAATTTCCTTAACAATAAGTGTGTGTTTTTTTTTTAAGAAATCACTCTTATTGGAAAACCTTTTATTTTAAACAAATTCATTAAATGTTTTTATTATAGTAAGAAACGAAGTATTAAAATTGATTTCTTATTTGCGCTAATTTCGTTGATTTGATTTTGTCCTAATTTCAATCATATATTAACGGTACATTTAAAAGTACAAAAACTAACACTAAAAAAATAAATACGAGTATTAAACAATCTTATTCCTTTTGACCTCTGTTTCATGCTGGTTGATGAGATTTTCAAATGCATTTTATTTGCATTTTCTTTGATACAACAACAAAAATCAAATTTTGTTTAGGAGGTACACAGCAAGGTGTGCACTATGGCTCTCACTCTTTAACATTTGTCAGTTAGGAAGTACAACCCTTTGAGCATTTTAGCGGAAAATATTGTGTGTATGTGTGTACTCATTGTATTTGTTTTCAAAATATTTTTAAAAATAGTATTTTAAAACTGTTTGTAAGAGACATTTTTTGCAGTTGTTGCCAACTGCAGGCATTGCATTTGTATAATGGCACAATTCGTGTGCAGAAAGCGTGCCTCCAGTTTTTTCTTCTTAAACTTTTAAAGCAATTTCATGTTGAATGTAGTTTTTATACTTTTTGCTGTTATTTTTGCAGCAAACAAAAAAAAATTCCTATTCATTTGTAGTTTGTTATTTTTTTTTTGGTTAGAAATTTATATAAAATACAAACTGTATAAATAAAAAAATAATATTAAATAGATTTTAAATAATAATATTTTTCTGTGTAAAAATTTTTAAAAAAATTTTGAATAAATTTAAAAAAATTTTTCTTTACCTTATAAAATATTTTCGATTAATTTTTTTTAATATCTTGTATCAAATGGTCCATAACTTTTATTTTATTGAAACCCCTTAGTAAATTTGATTTTAATAACAAATTTTCGATAAATTTTCTTTTCATCAAAATTATTGTTAATGGGTGTATAACTTAAAAATGCGGTATTTTTCGAATTTTTTGGTTTTGTTTTGAAACATACATACATTTGTATGTATAAATATAAATTAATTTAAAATATTAACTTTTGTTAACTATTCACATCTTTCCGAAATGTTCATAATTTGAGGTTAGTAACGAATCAAGCTAATTTCGTATACTCTGCCCTGTAGTAAAGCGTTTCCCATAGTGAACGTTCTGCATCAACCTGAACAAATAGTAGCTAAACGGGGAAGGCCTTGACTATAAGGTGGGTGAGGCAAAACTTTCCAATTACTTCTTTTTTAACAGATATTTCAATATTTTTCAGATATTTTTCGGCCAATGACCGCTTTCAACGATTTAGTTGCGTTTGCCACAGGTACCCTGTGATGGTCTGGCCAGATTACGGTAGCTTAGAATGGATGGGAACCTTTTGGTTGCATAAAATACAGAGCTTTAGCTTAGCGCTATGGACATTAACTTTGGTGTCGATTCAACTGATTGGCCGGGTATATGAAATACGATCTCTAATGCTTCGGATTATTATAATTGAACCAGTTTTCATCACAAGTAATTATTCGATGCAAAAATGAATTTCTTTTATAGCATTCAAGCAGCATTTCGGACATGCCAATTTGCCTTTTAAATTCTATCGATTTCAATTTGTATGGCACCCAATTTCTCTGTTTATGGATGCACCCCACTACTCGCAAAAGTTTTAAAATAGCTGCTTGCTTAGCTTCCAATGGATTCACAAGCTCTTGTGAGTTTGACAAGAATATGGAGTAATGCCTTCAATTCTTGATCTGGATTTCTTGGGCGATTTTTGTCTTTCGTGTCAAAATCATCAATTTAAAGCCGCACAAAATATCACATTGTCAACGATGGAACACATTCACCAAAATATTTGTTGTTGGCATTAAACGCGATATTTTCGAAGCAAAAAAAGAAACCCTTTTATTTACACTACAACGATTAACAACAATGAGAGAATAAATGACAGATGTACCGTTAAGAATATACGCCATCTGTTGTGAAAACCGCAAATTTAATTTAAGTTTTACACTCAATAGGTCTGCCTGCGTACACATATTTTGCATCGTTTAATGCAAAATGTTACAAAATCTTGCAAAATGTTGTCTGCGTACTCAAAATCTCTTGCAGCGAGAGAGCAAAAAAGAAAATTTTTTGACAGTTGGAAGTTGAGAACTTGCAAAATGTTGTTGGAGAAATTTCTTCTTGCAAGATTTTGCAACTAGTTTGAACAGCTGTTTTTATTTACAAATTATGAAAAAATTTTTGTGAAACGAAAATAAAAATTGAAATTTAACAATGGCAGAGGTAAGTAGTTAGAACTGTGCTGATTTTTAACGTTTATAAAATATTATAATAAACATTTTACCGTAATGTAAGTGGATAGAAGATGGCAGAACCGATAAATTTAGCATTTTTTAATTTACCGCGAGAATTCACTTTCGCGTACACATATGCTAAAACTCTTTTGCTTTGTAATTTCAATTGATTACACACCGATCAGCTGTTTTCTTGCAAAATTTTACTGTATACTGTCTGCGTACTTTTTGATATATTTTTAGCCGCCAGAGTAAAATTGGTCTTACTCTCCCAAAAAAATTTACTGAGTATTTGCTACTGGAAAAGTACGCAGGCAGACCTAATATTTGCAGAAAATGTTTGTTTATCAAATATTATTAATTTTTTCAGAATTTTTTATAGACAATTTTTAACTAATTTTTCTTTTGCAAAACATTTTTGTGCAGTTTTTTATTCTCTTGAAAACTTGTTATAGAAGATTGTTGTTACAACAGGCACGAATCCAGGGGCAGCAAAAAGGATATTATGAGAAGTAATAGTGTTGACTGCCTGATAACAAACAATTTATATATTTTCAAATTTGTCTTTTTTCTTCTCCCATCAACACGTTCATTTAGAGTCTAACACCTAGATAGACTTATAAATGAAAAATAAAAATGCAACTTTGCCTTCAAAAACTCCAGCCAAAGGATAGATATTAAAAGCAGAACAAAAAATTTATAACAAATATAAGAGAAAATGAACATGTAGGAAAATGTCATTTGATATTTATATATTTTATTAAAAACTAATCCCGCCAAACGCTTAAGCTTGTACGACATTGTATCAATCTTTCGTTTAAAGATAATTTTCAGTAATTTTGTTTGAATATAACTTTTAAGGAAACTCGAAATCTATACAATTTTGTTTTTAATTCTAATTGATTTCTTTCTGTCTTAATTGTTGAATGTTCTGAAAATGTATTACCTCTTTTGTGTAAGGTTTAAATATCCCTCTATTAATCTAAATTAAATTTTTTTTAATGTTTAACACTCATGTTTTTTCTTAAAGAATTGCTTTAATTTTTCCACACTTAACCTTAACATAAGACTTTAGCCATAAATTTATATGCATGTAGATCTTAAAAACTAAAACAATCAAAAACAAAAAAAACAAGTAACAGCGCTATATTCGGCCGTGCCGAATCTTATATACCCTTCACAACGTGTAGTCATGCAATAACAATTGTTTGTATCACCATTCATCCCATATAAAATACGTGCTTACGTACACGTTAGAATAAATGTGGCATCGAATCCCAGCTGAGCCAAAAAAATTTTATTTTATTTTATTTAATATATTATTTATATTTTATTATTTATTTTTATATTTTTTTTAAATTTTTTTAAAAAATTTTTTTAGAAAAATTTTTTAAAATTTTTTTTTTTAAATTTTTTTTTGTAGTTTTTTTTTCTTATTTTTAATATTTTTTTTTTTTTAATTTTTTTTGTTTGGTATGTTTTTTACATGTATGTATGTATGTATGTTGTTGTTGTAATTGTGAAAAAAAACGAGGTGGTCGTGGTTTTTTGCTCATATCTCAGAAAGTTATGGGGCGATTGTGCTGAATTTCAATAGCGATTCATTCCTGGATATTTCCAAGAGATTGATACCATATACAGATCTGAGAAACATATAGTTGCTTCTAAAAGTTGATTTCAACCAACACACGAACAGACGGGCAGACGGACAGACGGTCAGGGCTTAATCGACTCCTCTATTCATAAGCTTTCAGAAAATATATACTTTATGGGGTCGGAAATGAAAATTGTAGAAATTACAAACGGAATGACAAAGCTATATATACCCTTGTGCACCACAGGTGAAGGGTATAAAAAAGAAAAGTCGTTAAAATTAAATTAATATTGTAGTCTCCATTATAATAATCTCTAAATTTTTCTATAGTATTTTCCTTGTCGCCTGCCTCTTTATCTATTAGACACAAGATTTTCTAAGACACACACACACACATATATAATACAATAAACATCAATGATTTTCAAATTCTTTTCATGGATGTTGTGCTGATTTATTGAAATTTCTTTCAAGAAACCAAAAACAAATTACTCCAGGTACCCAAAAACAAAAAAAATCTTTCTTCTTTCATTTCAAGCAGAGCGATCACTTAAATGATCTGTAGTGTTTTGAAATTGTTGTTTTTTTTTTTGGTCTTTTTTTTTTTGTATACAAAACAACAACAATTTAAGTGGAGGAAAAAATAACTGCCAGTTGTACCCTTGACTTAAGACTAAAGTAAAAGATATCCAGGTAGTGAGGAAAGAATCAAAAAGGTTGGCATTGAAAAAATATGGTAAACATGTTGCAACATGTTTGAGTTTAAAGAAACGATACCAAAAGACATGATATCTACTTGGAAATTATTGTGAAATTCATGATGAAATTCATGGATAAATGAATGCATGAGATGTGAATCATCAGTATCAGCTTCGAAATGCGTTGTAAAGTATGCAAGTGAAGGGTTTTAAGATGTTTTGAGTTTGGAATTTTTACTTAAAGAAAAGAGAGATATATTTAGGTATTAAATGTAATTAAATTTAAATACTCGTATTTATGTTTCGATAAAGTTTTTTTTATTATCATTTTTTTTTTTTTTTGATTGTATAAGGGATTGAATTAAAATTTTTTATTAATAAGGCTACATGTAGTAACTTCTTTGTATAAGTATGTCTTGTTTTTTAAACATCAAATTAGAAATAAACACGTAGGTATAATAGAATTATGTTTTTAAAAACAATAGTTTAAAGTTATTTCTGATATTTTCTTTTATTGTCCATAAAATATACTCTTCCCCTAATCAAACATTTTTTTAGTTTTTCCCTATTTCTTTGATTGTGTTATTTACTTAAAGCTTTTGAAATATTTTCTATATTTTTCATGTTTAAATTTCCATTAACTTCACGTTAAAAATACATAAATCAATGCATACTTATGGAAGTAAAACTGATTGGAATTCATTAAAAACTTCCTCTCTCTTCATAAATATGTTTATATTTTTATTTTCAAAACACATATGTATGTACATATTATTTTCGAAAAGAATTTTTTTTTGTTTGACAAAACATTTATTTTTATTACTCTTAAGTGACACCCGCATATTTTGTACTTGTTTTTATATAAGTACTAGCCAAACCCGGCGCGCGTTGCTACGCTCCTTAATGAATCGAAATGCATTCTGAATTTTAATTAAATATCAAGTGCAAAAACCTAAAAATTATAATTTTTTTTATAGGCGTGGCATTGCCCACTTTTCTAATCACGAAATTGTAAAGTCATAACAGCTCAATATGTGTGCAAAGTTTCAGAATAATCGGTCCAGTGCAAGTACCTCAAAATGATACCTTTTTTTTATGGGCGTGGCACTGCCCACTTTTCTAATCACGAAATTATTAAGTCATGACAGCTCGATATGTGTGCAAAGTTTCAGAAAAATCGGTCTGGTGCAAGTACCTCAAAATTATAACCTTTTTTTATGGGCGTGGCCCCGCCCACTTTTTTAATCACGAAATTATAAAGTCATGACAGCTCAATATGTGTGCAAAGTTTCAGAAAAATCGGTCCGGTTCAAGTTCCTCAAAATTAAATTTTTTTTAGGGGCGTGGTCCCGCCCACTTTTCTTATCACGAAATTATTTAGTCATGACAGCTCGATATGTGTGCAAAGTTTCAGAAAAATCGGTCAAGTGCAAGTAGCTAAAACTGATAACTAATTTTTTATGGGCGTGGCTCCGCCCACTTTTTTTCACCCATAAACACTCCCTGGTATGTGTACAACAACTTACCAAAGTTTGAGCCCGATCGGTTTTACAGTTTCGGAGTCTATAGCTAACACACACACACACACACACACAGAGTTTCACTTTTATATATATAGATGTAAGTTTGAAAATTATTAAACCAACGAATTGGAATTTTATAAGTGAACAATAAATTATTTAAAAAGAGAATAAGAGAGCTTTTTAAACTAAGCTAATAACTCCTTAAATAAAATACAATACTGAAAACAACTTTTGTATAAATCTCTTATTCATCGAAAGTGCTTTATAAATTATTAATTTTTAAAAAATTTTAAAAGTATAATTTTTGATTAAGAAATATTTTAAAACAAAATTCTTAAATATTTTTGACTACAAGTTGAAAATAGCAACGCGAATGTCAAACACCAAATTCGTAAAAAAAATAAATACAAATAATCGAAAATAAAGGTAACAACTGTTATTTTAGTAAAAAATAATAATAATAAATAAAAAATTGAATTATTGACTTAAAGTTGTCTACAGTTACTCATATATGTACATACATATTTACTTTGTAAATATTGTTTCAAACAGCTACAAAAGTTATTAAACAATTATTTTAATTTACATAAGAAAAATGTCTAGGCCACTGCGTCATTTATAAGGTGACAGCCGTAGTTTTTTTTAACTAAGCAGTTTGGCACTTTAAGCCTGCGAGTATTATTTAACAGCTCTGTCACTAAAAAAAAAACTTAATAAGACTATGAATACTATCTTATAAAAAATCATATTGTTCTAGGCTCTTGTGCTTTTCGCCTAAAAATGAGATATTTTTAGATGCCAATTTAGAATAAGATTCCGACCACACAGTGCTGCTAAAAAATCCATAGCTGGTTTCGAAAACTCATTTCACTTGGCTGGTGTCTGCAAAAAACTTCCTTTTTTCGTTTTTTCCTTTATCATAACATATAAAAATTTTTTTTCTTCATATCGACCCCTTAGCGCCAAATAATCGTAAGCGTCAAAACACAAATTTTACAGGATAAGGTTTCTTCTTAATGTTATAAAATTTTGACAAAAAAATTAGAATTGTTTTGACAATTGATGTTATATTTATGTTCAGTAAATACGTCTATTTGAATTGGAAAAATGTTGTTCTTGCGATATTTGTTAATATGAAAGTAGATGTAATTTTTCAGCTATAAAAATATAAAATGGTATTTTTAATGTATTTATTAATTACACTGTGCATGAAATTGACACTTTTTTTTCGTGACAAGCTGGGCACCTAGCGTTTTAACATAATTCGGGTACGCTGAATCCAGTGGTGCCCACGGTTTTTTAAGATTGGCTCTGGTTTTCGAGATATACCGTTATTTCGAAAATGGAGGAGGTTGCACAACATATGTTCGCGTAACTCAAAAACGCTTTAGCTTATTGAAAAAACTTAAAAAATTGAAATTCCGCAATAAAATTTCCTTTAAGAAAAGTAAAACTTCTTTCTAATATTCGCAGTCGTTTTAGAAAAATTATTTTTTTTTTGAAAAAAAAAATTAATTTTTTTATCAAAATTTCGAAATTTTTATTTTTTTAAAATTCATAAAAAATTGAAAAATTCAGCTAGGCTTCTAATTTTTTGCAGACATATAAAAAACAAAGCTGCAAACAAAACAAGCCATAAATAACACTGCTCGACAAAAAATAATTTTTTTTCTTCCCGTTAATTAAAACTATGTGGTCTATGTGGATTTTGATGCGCTGAACTCAAATCCGTAATCGGTTTTTTTCCATCAGATCGGTATTTTTTTTTATGGGCGTGCCAAATTTTTTCCCCTAAATTAGGTTTCGGTTTTCAAAAGTAAAACACCAGAAGATGTGTTTTCTCTATCTCTTATCGTTTTGGAATTATTTAAAAATTAATGAAAAAAATATGTTTTTCTTGCAAAATTCATAATATTTTTTAATTTAAAAATGGAATTAAAAAAATACGAAGCAAATATTCAACATTCTGCACTTTTTTCTGAGAGCTATTTACCTTAGAAATAAAAAAGCCACAAACCATAAAAATCGGCTAAAAAATTTAGATTTTATTGTCAATTTACCGCAGTTACCCAATATTGTAATGCAACCAGCCTTACATATGATACAGCATTTCGTTAGGTGAGCAGGTAATGGAACTGAAGTACAACGGTATTTTGTATGGTTCTTAGAATTAAAAATTATAACATAGTATTTTTCAATTACCTGTGATTTCAAATTATTGGGTACCTGCGGTAAATTGACAATAAAATCTACACCTGGAAAAGTTAGAAATATTATTCGTCCTGGTTTTTTTTTACAAAACATGGTCATGAAGGTCTCGACTGGTACTTTGATTAAAACAATTACAGTATAAATAAGAGTTCCTCAACCCCTTCACTGTCATATGGAAAGTGATTAGTGAATTTTAAAGCCTCTGACAGTCTTGTATCTAAACAGTTATATTGAAATATCTAAGATGGAGGCGTGTAAAAAGTTTAATTACTTTTGTTATGTGTGTGGGAAATATAAAAATATGCCAAGTCGCCGTAAAATCACTACTGAAACAAGTACCTTGTATGAATCATATTTTTCTTTAAGGGCTATATATGGTAAGAGTTGGACACTATCAATAGTGTGTACACACTGCATTTACCATTTAAATAAGTGGGAAAAAAATTGAGACGCCATGCCATTTGGTGTTCCAATGATTTGGAGAGATCCCATAGTTCATGTTGAAGATGAGTGTTATGCGTGCATAAATTATACAGCGGGTATAAACAGAAGAAAAATGACTTATATGTCTTATACTGAAACAGCATATGCTCGATTTCCGCTGCCACATTCTGATGAAATTACTGTTCCGGGTAGCCATATACCAACAGAACATATTCCCTCAATAATTCATTCTGTTGAAGCGGATAGCCCAGCTACTTCAATGTATCAACCGTCATGCATCACGGTTCCATGCAGTCACAATGAAATCACGCAAGATCGTCTGGATATAATGGTACGGCGTCTAAAATTATCTCAAAGACAGAGCATTCTCTTGGCAAAAGAGTTAAAACGAGCTAATATTTTAGCACCAGGTGTACAAACATACGGGGCTATCAATCGCCATAGACGATTTACGACTTTTTTTAAATCTATTGAGAATAATTCTATTGCGTATTGTACTGACATCCGCGGATTGGTTTTAACAATGCAAAATTAATATAATCCTGGAGATTGGCGCTTATTCATTGATTCTTCCAAAAGTAGCTTAAAAGCAGTTTTGCTACATGTCACTAATTTAAAAAGTCCTATTCCGATAGCACTTAGCACAAATACTAAAGAGACATACGCATCAATGAAAAAAATAATACAGTTAATTAAATATGAAGACCACAAGTTCCACTTATGCGCAGATTTAAAAGTGGTAGCTCTTTTAAGAGGCATGCAATTGGGCTATACTAAAAATATGTGCTTCATGTGCTTATGGAATACGCGTTTCGATGGCGACCAGTACAATACACGGGATTGGGCTTTACGTGAGGAAAGCAGATTGCATAGAAACAATGTTATTGAATTACCACTTGTGTCGATGGAAAAGATTTTGCTTCCTCCACTCCACATCAAACTGGGTATTGTAAAAAATTTTATAAAAGCATTGAGCCCAGATGGTGTGGCTTTTACCGAATTGCACCGAATTTTTCCACGATTAAGCGGCATGAAAGTAAAAGAAAGTATGAACTCTAACTACTTTATTAAATTAGATTTATATTTCATTTCATAATGTTTCTATTTTACAGGAATTCTTAATGGACCGGACATTCGCCGTCTTATGAAGGACCATCAATTTGAGGTTGCATTGAATGATATCGAGCTATTGGCCTGGAATTGTGTGAAATCAGTAATAGAAAATGTATTAGGAAATCATCGGTCTGAAAACTGGCGAATTTTAATCAAAAATATGCTAACCGCATTTAAAAACTTAAACGTTAGAATGTCATTGAAAATACATTTTTTGCATTGCCATGCCGAAAAATTTAATGAACAATCACCAGCCGAGTCTGATGAACATGGCGAGGATTCACTCCTAGGGGGATAAAATGTATGACCGACCTCCAATGTTTTTTGTTCTTAACATTTTCTTAAATTATACTTTCCCTTTATCACCATCCCTTAGGGGGGCCCCAATACAAATGTTGCGTTTTATGAAATTCTTAGATTAATTAAAATTTGTCGACTTTTGTGAATAAAATCAAAAGTGGCAAACATATTTTAATTGTTTATAGCTTGTTTTGTCTGCAGCTTTGTTTTTTATATGTGTGCAAAAAATTAGAAGCCTAGCTGAATTTTTCAATTTTTTATGAATTTTAAAAAAATAAAAATTTTGAAATTTTGATAAAAAAATTAAATATTTTTCTAAAACGACTGCAAATATTAGAAAGAGGTTTTACTTTTCTTAAAGGAAATTTTATTGCGGAATTTCGGTTTTTTAAGTTTTTTCAATAAGCTAAAGCGTTTTTGAGTTACGCGAACATATGTTGTGCAACCTCCTCCATTTTCGAAATAACGGTATATCTCGAAAACCAGAGCCAATCTTAAAAAACCGTGGGCACCACTGGATTCAGCGTACCCGAATTATGTTAAAACGCTAGGTGCCCGGCTTGTCTGTTTTTTCAACTAGCACAGTGTTATTATATAAATAAAAAAATAATTTCTATTAAAAAAATTAAATAAGACCTTCAAGTAAAGTGTATGTTTGTAGATATTCTTTATAACTAAAATATTCAAAAGCAATAGAGCAGTTACCAGGGTCTTTGTCGTTGATTTTAGAGTTTTAAGTAACTTGGTACTAAGTATTCAATATCAAAAGCGTTATTTATGTATTTACGTACTAATTTTTTTTTTTTGTAAAAAAACTCAAAATATTTGAAAAAAAACCAAAAATTTAAGGTTTAAGCACAACTAAATTATTTTTATTTAATTTTATAATCTATATAAATAAAAATCAATGTGTGTTCGTATGTTTGTTTGTGCTTTATAGACGGTTAAACGGCTGGACCGATGTCCTTGAAATTTTCACAGAATCTTTCTGTAAGTCTGGAAGAAACTATAGGCTATACTTTGGTTTGAAATTGTAAGTGGGCGGGATGCCACGCCCTATTAAAGAATAAGTATTAAATATTATATATCACGAAAGTTAATGCAGCTAGAGACTTCAAATTAGGTACGGTAAGCTTTGACATCCACACGAACTTTTGGGTAAAAAATGGGCGGACTCTCAATAGTAGGCGTGGCCACATGAATTAAGTACTAAATTTCGTATATTTGGAAAACGATATCGATTAAGTACTAAAATTTTGCGAGAGCAATTTTGACACCTAAATAAACAATTCTGGAAATAGTGGGCGTGGCAGCTTTCATAGCAATTGAATACTAAAATTCGTATATTCGGGAAGCGATAACAGTTAGAGTACCCAAATTTTGCACGAGAAGCTTTGACATCTATATGACTATTTTGATAAGAAATGGATGCTTTAGTAATAGTGGGCGTGGCACCTGTCATATGAATATCAATACAAAAATTCGTATATCTGGGAAGCGATAATAGTTAGAGTACCCTAATTTTGCACGAGACACTTTGACGTCTATATGATTATTTGAATAAGAAATGGTTGATTTAGTAATAGTAGGCGTGGCACTTGCAAAATAAATATATTTTTGAACTATGAAATTTTTATTTCATTACGATGGGGGTGGCGAAGCACTCGGGGTATTCGCTAGTTATAAATAAAGCTCTGCATTAACTAATAAGTGGATATTTTATATTAAGTACATACATAAAATAATATATTTAGTCAAATATAAAACCGATTTGTCAGGTTTTTTTCAGCAATAACTTCTGAAACTTGTGATTTGATGTTTTAGTCGTATCCAAAAAAATTTTTATGAGCTTTTAGCAACAATTTTTGCCTATAACTTTGGCCGATTTTTCCAAAAAAATATACCAATCGCCCTAGAGGCATATCGGATCTATAAATAGCAACAAACGTGTCTACAAATTGTTGTGCTAAAAAATTTAAAATTTTTTGGTAAAAATACGAGAGAAAACAGAGACAGTCGTCTCAAAAAGTTATAAAGCGATTGTCCTGGATTCCAAAAACGATATATGAGCTAAAAATTATAACTGAAAAAAATTGAAATTGAATTAATTAAAATACTAAAAAAAAAATTGAAAGTAGTGCAAAATTAATTAGATTTTCAAAAACTTAAAATAATACTGTAAAAACATTCATTCTTAATGATTTCCTAAATTGAGAATTAATTTGTCATAAATAATGTGCTTAAAATTAAATGCAGCATTATAGGAAATATCTTAAACAATTCATGTGAACAAACAAAATCAACTCAAGAAACATCGAATGCTTTTCACCAAATACGCATGAGTTTTATTTATGAGTTCAATAATATATTCGTGAACACATATGATCTCCAATGACAAAATAATGTTTAAATCATTATTATTTTCGCCTAAATTTAATCACTTTGTCTTTAACCCCTGTAAAACCTCTTTTTAATCATAGTTTTTTTAGGTGGGTACATGTACAAAATAATAGAAGCAATGTGGTTTAGCAACGTTCTTCTATTGCCTGCCAGGTTAATCTTCTTCATTCTAAAGACATTATTCGCGTATTTCGCCACCTTTTGCTAATTTTAATTTCCATGCAACATTTTGTTCACTACACTGAAAATATTTACGGGACTAATCTCTTCCTCTAATTTCTTTCTCTAATGTTAGCAATTAAAGTATGCTCCTCATCGTCAATATCTCCGTCATCTCATACACAGCTTGGATTGTCGGCTTTCCCTATTTATAAAAGGCATTTTTGTTAATAGCCGTATCCCGGCAGCATTTGGGTTAAGTAGTAATTAACCAATTCCTCCCTTCTACTAAAGCATTCAATAATCCTTATAATTTGTTTTGGGGCTCATTTTCCTTTGTTCTATTTCTCCTGCAACTTCCTTAGAGTTTCCATTCGTAACTCCCTTTGATCAACTTTGTTTCTTTCATTATACATACATATATGTATATTAACACTCTCCTCAATTAAAAGGTGTGTGAAGATTGTACTGCGGATAATAAAAACGGCTTCATGTAAAATTGTCCAATATGCTAATGCTACTCTTAGCACAGATGTTCTCATAGTACGTTTCCTCTGTTTTGTGTTCTTAGGTACGTTCTCCATACTTCGCACTGAATTTGTGGTGCCATCAGTAAGCTGAGCATTCCGAGTATCCTCCCAGCTTTGTTGGTGGCATGATTTTTCTGATGGAAGAATTTAAGTCTGCTATCACATCTGACTTCCAAGTATTTCATAAAAAAAATAACCCTTAAATTAGAGAAAAAATTCCTAACTTGGCAACACTGTAAAGAAAACACCACTTCATACAATTGCATTTTTAAGAAATGTAAACAAAAGATCAATTTTTTTCATTTTCAATATATCACAAATTCTCCCTCTCTCTCTCTATAGCACAACCACTTCTATTTCTAAAAGAGTATTAAATACTCTCTGGTAACTCTTAAGTTATTAATTTTGAAGCATTTATTCAGCCAGTAACCGCATGTACATAAATTAAACAAAAATCATAAAAGAACTACATGACTTCCTTATTAAAAACAAAATTTTACAATAAAAATAAAGAAACTAAAATCTAAATATTAATAAAACTCCCTATGCTTATAAATATGTACTTCAATTTACATAAAGACAGTTTTTGTTTGATGTCAAAACATCATCGTTATGACCAGGGCTCCTATTTGTATGCACAATATAAAACTAAAGGGAAACATACATATATATGTATGTAAGCATTCAAAATACATACATATGTACATATGTGTGTACATAATCGGTTATTTGCTATTAGGAAATCTGTTTTTGTATGAAAAGAATTTCAGTTTTAAAATTTTGAAAGTTTGAAAAACAAAGATTATGACTAAAAATTTCCTTAAAATCAATATAATTATGCTCACTAATATAAGATATTTTGTGTTAAATCATTTGATTCGATAAGTTACTGACAATTATATCCATTAAAACCCCAGCTCTGAACATCACCATCTTATTTATTCTGTAGTTACACAAAGTATGTATGTACAATAGGTTCTAAACAAACTAAAGACATACATATGTATATAAAAGCATCATATAACTTGTGGATATTTATCTAATGCATACGTTTTCTTCCGTACACATACATACATACATACATACATACATACATACATACATACATACATATGTATGTACATTCATACAATAATGCATTCATATGGACATGGTTTGTTTACATTCTGTTTTGTGTGTTTTTTTCTTGTTTGTCTGTACTGAAACACAAAAAGTATCTGTAAGTTTTTGTTAAATGCATTTTCTGTTTTGCTCTTAAAATTCGTTAGTGAGAGTCTTTTTGTTAAAAATATAGTATCTGTGTGAATTTATTATTCAAACATATGCGTTTGTGTGAGTATTTGTTTACATAGTGTTTAATTTTTTTTACTCTCTTTTTTATAATAGTGGGTTCAAATGACTACACAAGCCATACAAGAAATTAGTAAGCGAACGTGTTTCAAAACGTTAAGAAATCTTTACGTTAAATAAACGGTATTAAAATGAAATAAGTGTTAAAATATTATTTAAGAAAAAAATAAATAAAATAAAGAACACAACCGGCAATTGAAAACAAATAAGATTTTTAACCATAATAAAAAAAATAAATACCAAAGAAAAAACGAGAAATACAAATATACAACAAAAATAATATATAATTAGAAATGTAAAGTTAAGATCTCGGAGTTACGCCAGGCATTTCAAATTACAAAATATTAAAAAAAAAATGAAATCCAAAAAAGTGATTCTTAAATACTACTAGTAATATATTTCGTTATATTGTTTCAACAAGTAACTGCAACAAAATGCATTAAAAATTACCTTGCAATATAAAAACAGATTTGGCAAAGACTTAAATCTTTTAAAACAATAATTTTATTTCTAAAAAAAATTATTCAATCATTCCCAAAACGCACCAAAATTACAAATATTTAAAAAAAAATGTTTTAAAAAAATCAGACATGGATTTAACTTAAGTTTACAGCATAATTGATATAATGTATCTTTTAAACTTTCGTTTATTTTAATTTAATAAAAATGCATTAAACAGCTTTTAGAAAAATAAATTTCTAGTCAACATGAAGTAATAGATGTGTTAAAGGTGGTTATCCGGATCATTTTATGTGAACCAATTTTGCTAGATTTTTACTTTTATTAGAATACTAGCTTGGCCCGGTCTGCGTGGATGGCCCCAGCGAAACAAAGCGCTAATCTCTATCGGGCAAAACACAAAAAAACTAAATATTTCGCCATCTGTTAAGCGAACTTTAAACTACACAGAAATACTTCTCACGGTCCATAGAGCATGCATATAATTTGGTCAAAATCGGTCCAGTAGTTTTTGAGTTTATCGATTACGAACATACACGTAACTTTTATATACATACTAGAAAAGCCCGGCGCGCGTTGCTACGCCCCTTAATGAATAAAAATGCATCCTTAATTTTAATTAAATATTAAGAACTTTTTTTCATGGGCGTGGTCCTGCCCACTTTTCTAATCAAGAAATTGTATAGTCATGACAGCTCAATATGTGTGCAAAGTTTCAGAAAAATCGGTCAAGTGCAAGTAGCTAAATATTATAACTAATTTTTTATGGGCGTGGCCCCGCCCACTTTTCTAATCACGATATTGTATTATAATGAGAGCTCAATATGTGTGTGCAAAAGTTTCAGAAAAATCAGTGAAGTTCAAGTACCTCAAAATTATAACTTTGTTTATGGGCGTGGCCCTGCCCACTTTTCTTATCACGAAATTATTTAGTCATGACAGCTCGATATGTGTGCAAAGCTTCAGAAAAATCGGTCCGTGGCCCCGCCCACTTTTTTCCACCCATAAACATTCCCTGGTATGTGTACAACAACTTACCAAAGTTTGAGCCCGATCGGTTTTACAGTTTCGGAGTCTATAGCTAACACACACACACACAGAGTTTCACTTTTATATATAGAGATATGAATTAAGCTTATCTTTAAAAGTTAATTTTTAAATGTTGAAAAATATTTATCAGCCATGTCACATACATATTCCAATTGTTTTAGCTTTGCCTTCTTTATACTTAATATATTTTTTGTATAGTATATGATATTTGGTGAATTCACAAGGTGTCTTAAGTATCGTAATGTCGTAATGTTATAAAGCCATAATCTTTTATTTTATTTCAAAAGGGTTTACACATTTTATAATTAACAATACTGATTTTTTTTATTCATATTAAAATTACTGAGAAAATATTATAATATGAAACTTAGGACTTCTTGTGAATACACCAATTATGTAAAGTATGTATTTTATTTTTACCACATACATAAATATTCCTGCCTAAAAGCGCCATTTTTAAACTCCTTTTAACACGCAATGCTAATTTATCAGATTCTTATTTTATACTGTGAGCGTTACTAAAAGGAAAATAATAATTATTCTATTTCCACTTCAATGCTAGTATTTCGAAAATTAAAATTTATTTTAGTTGTTTTTAAAACGTAAAATATGGTTTTACCCAGGCAGAAATTACCACTCTTTTAAAAATGCTATACTGCCACAATACTATAAATAAGTAAAAAAATAGCTTTAGTTTGTTAATGTTGTATTTGCGAAATTTCTATATTGGTACAAAATTATTAATACATATTATTATACGACTCATTGCGTAATATTTGGCGAATTCACCTAATTGTCCTTAGTGTTTGTTTGCTTTTCAATAATTTTAAAATTCTAGGAAATTATGCCATTATAACAATACGACACTTACGGCTTTTTGTGAATGTATCAATTACTCATAACAAAAAACTATCACCTATGTATCTAGCTGCAATTTTTCTCGCATGATAACCCACCGAAAAGCTCTTCTTATATCGTTTACTGAGTGCTTACCTTCATAGGTTTCTTTCTAGCAGTTAATAAGCGCTAAATTCATCCTATCTAAAAACAGCTAAATTATGCCTACCCTTTGCGGACTGCTGGAAAATGTAGCATAGGGCTACTCTTTATACTTTGGGAATAGCGAATAATAACAAACATTTTTAAATTAAAATCGCTTTAGTGTTTTTTAAAATATTCCCCCTGATGAACAATATATTTTTGTATACGTTCAAACCATTTTTAATCATTTCTTTACTCCATTTGTCGCGAGTCTTTTTGAGCGATTAATAAATTATAGGGTATCCAACGAGAACATGCAAAATCAAATGTATTGAAGTAGATCTAATGTGCAAGGATGTTTGTATATATCACATGACGATCTTGCATTATGAGTTCACGCACTGCATCTATGTTTTGCGGCACAACAACCGATTTTGGACGACCTTTACGGAATTCGTCGTTGATGAAACTACAACCATGATAAAATTGATCATACCAGCGATATACTTTATCGCCATACAAAGAACTGAGTTCATCGGCACATTCTTGTTGAGATAATCCACGTCGAAAGTTGTGAAAAATAATCCAACGAAAGACTACTCTTGTAGTAGTTAAACAATATCAAATCACAAGAACGAAGTGGTTAATTTACAGATTCTTCTTTAGAATGTTGCGCTGTCCTGTTAAAACATGACATGGGGAAAAAAAATCATTTGCCTGTATTTTTCGTCACTCACGGTATTATTGGCACCGACTTCGGATTTAAAGAAAAATGGGTCAATGATGCCTTCGGCATCTGAACCGCATTTTATAATGATTTTTTCGGAAAGTAATGGAGTCTAACGAAGCTTAGTCTCTCTCTAAATATGACAATACATGATTCGCCAAACATGATTTGACGATAAAAATCAATAATGCACGATTTGGTTTTATATGGATGTGGGTTCAGATCTTACCCTCAAAAACTCAGGTGGAGTGCAGATACCGAGTTGCTAAGAATTGCATTAGATCGATAAAATCACCATTGCATCTACAGCGGCAACTGCTTCTTCTGTATGCACGGCTTGGGCTTGATTTGGATTAACATCATCTAAAAGAGTAAATGTAGTCATGAAGTGATCTATAGTATTGCGTTTTACCTGTTCAGATGGACGATTATGCGCATCGTAAACTTGACGAAGTGCTCTCTCTATAAGTTTGGCGAACAGAGCGCGAATTTTTGGAAATAAATTTTCACGGTTTCTAGAGTAAATAGCATGGTGATTTGCCAAAATATGTTAAAAAAAAAAGGGATAAACACACTTCATTAGTACGTATGACTGCTAGTTTTACTTTTTTATACACCTGGAAAAATACCCTCTACATACATATTAACTTTTAAATACTACACAATAATATATGTATATTAATTATTTATCAGCTGGCATCCAATATTTTTCTATTCATAAAATTTTACCGAAAAATTATGTTTTATAATTTGAATTTTTGAAAATGTTTCATAAATTATTCATGTAAATAAATCGTTCATATCTTCCAAAAACGTCATAACTCAAAATTTTATTCTAGTCGGTGTCACATAAACTATTCAATGTACTCTTATACCTGAAGGGGAAATAAGAATAGAAATACAATCAATTATGTTTAACAAAGAAAATTTTCTCTTAATACTCTGCAATTTGTTTATACAAACAAAGAAATATAATTTTTTATTCAACAAAAACTCATTAAGCGTAACCATGCTTAGTTTTCTTTTTTTGCTTTTTAATTCTTTTTTTTAGATTTACTTCATGAAAAGTGTGCTCCGATTTTATGTTAATGCCTGCCTTTTATGATGCATTACATTTCACTTTTATAGGAATAAAATCATCACAGTTTGTTTAACAATCTTTACATTAGTATTAAAAACTGACTGACTGCTGGTCTGTCTGCTTTTCCGCTTTATCTGTCCACGGCTTCTCTTTGCTCATCTTTATGTTAGCTATTTTACTACACATTTTATTTATGCTTTTGATGTGGTTGATTTTTCTAAAAAAAAGTGCTAAAAGTGCATTTTTCCGCTGAAGATGGAAAATATTATTTTGCCCAAGAATTATACAATTTAATGGTAATTGCTTTCAGTTTTGGATTTATGATTATTTGTTATTCTTGAAAATTAAATCTTTTGGAGTTGAGTTTAGATTAATGTGGTGAAGTGGTTTCAAAATTATTTTGCTTTTGTGCTTTTTCTCAAAAGAAAATATAAATATGTTTGAAAATTTTTATTATTTATATTCGCGGACTTTTGACAGAACGTTTAATTGCGAATTTTTTAATACTTTAGGAAAAAAAAATTAATATATTAGCTCTTGTCTTAAAATTCTTTTAAAGAGTTGGTCTGGTGAGTCACCTACAGCTCAAATTAAAGCGACGGATGGCGCATAACGAATTGTATGTGCCTTGACCTCAAAGGTCCAAATAAAGTAGATTCCATCTTACAATTTCTCTCAGCTATGGGTTTATGTCATATTGTGTGGAGTAACTCGTCATACTTTAATTCTATTTCATTTTTTTTTTTCAACAGAAATACTGCCTTGTAATTTGGCAATACTTCTTAAACGATTTGATCTCAAATATCAGTTTCTGCCATAATTTTTTGCATCATTTTAAATTAAAAAAATTATTTTTTATTTAATAAACCAAGGCAAATTCATACAGGGTATATACAAGGTATATTTCTGTGGTCATATGGAAGAGTAGCTTAAGTCGAAAAATTTAGTTTTGAAATATATATGAATAAATTTTATTCATCAGATAACCGCAGTTCAGAGAGAATTTTTTTGTTTATATTTGAAGTTTTACATTTTAAATAAAGGAGAGAAGAGAGGAAGATTTTTTTTATATTTTGTTTGACAGCTGAAGTTTAAAATAAGTAAAAAAAAATAGCTGACGAATCATGACTATCTATCTTAAATTTAATAAAATTTTTATTTAAAAAAGAATATATACATATACATATGTGAAACCCTTTATAAAAGGGTGTAAGAACAAAAAATACAAGTCAATTTAGTATGTTTATCAAAAAAGTACACTTAAGTTAATTTTTCAATACCTAAGCAAAAATGTTATTTACCATCCCTGCATTAAAAGGCCCTTGTGTCTATCTATTTAAGGTGATTACATTTCGGAGAGAATTTTATGAAAGCAGTTTTTTTATATGAAGTTTTACAATTGAATATTATGAGAGAAGAGTGAAAATTTATGAAATTTTAATATTTGGGAAGGAACAGCTGCTGATCAGCTGCTTAATTGAAACTACATTATTTAGTGTGCACTGATTAAGGTTAATTCAACATATTTTGACATTATGCTTCCCAATTAGCTGATTCGACAAGGTTACCTGAACGAATGAATATGCATTCAAATAAACCATAATATTTTTTTTCTACTTTTTTGGAGTTTATTTACCCCTAAATATTATTGAGAAATAAGTATGCAACATTTTTGTAAGACTTTTGTGACATGTTCAGAAATGACCCTGTCTTTATATTTTTTTCTTAAAAAACGCAAAACAAGTGAAAAGAGCAGCTAACATGCAACATAAACGTAGGAAAAGGAAAAAATATTTAAAAATTGTTTAACACTTTAAGAAGTACTGTACACAAAGATCTCTAAAAAGTTTTCAAAACTGTAATAAAAGAAAAGAAAGAAAGAAAAAAATAAAAAATTAAAGCAAATTTGATTTAAAAAAAAATAAAAGGACATAAAATCATTTATACGACATTTAAAGTAATCGTAAAAACTACAATAATATTACAATTTACTAAGCAAAATTTTTTTTGTGAATTTTTTTTACAAATTCTTTAAAAATTACTCATTAAGTGCCGCAGTTTCTGTTTTATTTATTTATTTTTTTTACAAATTCGACAATTTAAAAAGCTTTTAGCGCCATTCAATTATCTTTAATCTTATTTATTTATTTCAAAAGTGTATATTGAATTTAATCTCGTTTCCCCATTGCTTACTTTACTTAGTACAGACAATGTTTTTTTTTGTTCTTCGACAATCTGTCAATCTTTCTTTGCTTCTTCTTAATATTTTTTTCTTTAAAAAAATTAAAACAAGTAACAGTGATATATTCGGCCGTGCCGAATCTTATATACCCTTCACAACGTGTAGTCATGCAATAGCAATTGTTTGTATCACCATTCATCTCATATAAAATACGTACACACATGTCAAAAAATACATATAAAAAACATAGCATTGTAAAATTTTAAATTGAGTTTACATATGTATGATTCTAAAAAAAAAAAAAATTACAAAAAAATATATTAAAAACAAAAAAACAAAAAAATTATAAAATTTTTTTTAAAAAATTAACAAAAAATATATATAAAAAAAAATAATAAAAGTATAAATAATATATAATAAAAAAAAAATTAAATAAAAATAAAATTTTGTTTGCTCAGCTGAAATTCGATGCCACGTTTACTCTAAACAGTATATATGTAGGTTGTTGTTGTAATTGTGAAAAAAACGAGGTGGTCGTGGTTTTTTGCTCATATCTTAGAAAGTTATGGGGCGATTGTGCTGAATTTCAATAGCGATTCATTCCTGGATATTTCCAAGAGATTGATACCATACACAGATCTGAGGAACATATAGTTGCTTCTAAAAGTTGATTTCAACCAACACACGGACAGACGGACAGACAGTCAGGGCTCTATTCATAAGCTTTCAGAAAATATATACTTTATGGGGTCGGAAATGAAAATTGTAGAAATTACAAACGGAATGACAAAGCTATGTATGCCCTTGTGCACCACAGGTGAAAGGTATAAAAAAGAATAAGAAGTAAGATGCTTTTATTCTGCTAAACCGAATCTTTTACGCTCTTCATTAGCTACTTATGGACCGATTTTGCTGATTCTATAAAGAAAGTATAAATGAAAACTATATTGCTAGAAATATATCAAAAGCTTATCTAGTAAAAAGCTAGTTTATTGATAAAACTGCAAAGGTTTTTCGAATTAAATTATCATATTTATTAATTGGTCCTAAACACATTTTATCTATAAATAACTTTGAAATTTTATTTTATTATAAATACATACATACTAACAAATAAATTATTTAGTCGCTGAAGAATAGATGTAGTTTTGGTGTAGCACTCATTTACAAGCAGTTTTTATTGATTTTCAATACCAATTTTATAGTCTATCAGAATTATAATTATCGATGTAACCGTAAGTCGTTTCCCATCTTAATATGAATTCAGTATATTAGCGTTAAAATGAAAATTGCAAGCAAAATAACAAAGTGGTTTACATATACTCTCAACTAGTCATAGTGAAGGGTATTCAAATAGTCTACTAAGTATAAGTGCTTATTATAAAAACTGTAAAATATATTCATGTGGTTCTCAATAATGTTTTACGTTGAAAAAAATGTTGAACTACTATCGCTTCTACAGTGTTAATTGTGTTAATTAAAATTATTTTTAGCTCATCTCGAGAAAAAGAAATAAATTAAATTTTATTTTCATACTTTGTAAAATGGTGCTGTTTAGATAGTTCTATCTATCTATACGTTAAAACAAAGGAACTAATATACAACAATAAGATTGATTGTTGCGGTAGGCACCAAGTCAGGCAAACACCCACACTTGTTTGTTCATATATACATACGTGCATATGTACACACATATATACATACGTAGATGTGTTATTTAAATATAAAATGTGAGAACATTTTCACAGGAAATTAAAGGAAATTACAAGAAATTCAATTGTTAGCTAAAAAATTATGAGTTATTATACATACTTCAAAAAGAATGGACATAAAATTAATTTGCAGATTAGATCTTTAATGGCGCCTTGATATATGATACATAAAATTTTAAAGTTACGTTTAAACGTATTTATAATCTTTAAGAAGTTAGGACGTTAATATACTAGTCAGTAGTATGCTGGGAATTGTGTGTTTGATTACCACAAAAGATTCTGGTGTAGGTATTATAGCACAAGAATCAATTGATAAGTTAGAACACAACATGCAGTTAAATTTTTTAAAACACACATATGTAGGGGGAGCACCAAAGAATATCACTTCCCTTTTTGACCCCCTCCACTTTTCGGTGATTTCAAGGCTATCGATCGGTATCCCTTTCTTCACTGAAACTCGTTCTTTCATCCGGCTTTTTGTCTGTACTAGAAAATGATTTCACACTGCGGACTGTTGATTGTCGACAATGCTTATCGCATCATCATCCCAGCATCTACTGCATCCCATGATCCTGAATTTTCCGCTTGTCAGTGCTGGATATTCGCATATAACATACGCTGCTGCCTCAGCATTTTCCTAAAGCATTTTTCAATTATCCTTAATGTCAATCTGCATCCTCCTTAGATGATGATTGAAGTTTTATGTCCTTTATTTAACGCAGTTATTTAGGTCATCGTAATCTGGTTAAAACCGAGTATCTTTACTGCACCCCTGCCAAGAAGCTCCTTGAGCACCATACAAGCCTGTCTACAAGTGATTTCCTTCATGCACCTTCGCAATTTTATAGAGTTTACCCATTAAAAGACTTTAGCCCGCACCAGATAGAGCAATTTTTGATTCTGGTTCACAGATTTGTCATTTCCGGCTGTGTTTACGTGTCCATTTACCCACATCAACGCCACCTAAATTATAGAGGCACACTTAATAAGCTTTTGAACATACTCAAGTACCAAAGAGGAGTTCACATCCATCCATCGCACTTGTTTTATAATCGACTGATTATCAAATACAATGAGAATTCTCTTTCCTTGTTTACAACATTCTAACATGTGATACAACGCGTGCAGCAAACTAAGCATTTCTGCGTAATAGACGGACACATACTTTCTCAAGGTGCAGGATAGGTTTAACTCATGCCCTCTCGTCCTTAAAGCACCCATCAGTAAAGATAATGATGTCATTCTCCATGCACTGATTGTGAAACAGAATTGAAAAACACGTACAAATGTTTTGAAAAATCAGCAATTTATTAATTTTATAATGGGGTGGTGCTAAAAAAAAATTTTAACACTGATCGTGTGTTCTCTTTTATGATTAAATTTAAACTGATAAAATTTTAAAAAAACCTTGGTTTAGTTTTAACCGATTTTCTTAAAAATTAATTTGTTAAATAAGAAATAAATAGGATGTCAATATTTTTTTTAATTTAAATTTTTCATTCTCAACAACTAATTCTAACATGGTGTAATTACATAGGGTGATAGTGTAAAGGAGAGCGATTTTCGGCTCTCTTTTTTATGTATGAAGTTTGAGAATTTCCGGAGTTGAAATCATTTTTTTAATATGTAGTTTGACATACTCCAGAACACAAAAAAATTGTCAGCTGGCACCGCCACCTTGTATAAGTGTTCCCTGAATTCTAATACATTTTCGTACACTATACAAAGGCGCTTGCTGTAAAAATTTATTTGCTGGGACATTATGGGGTCTTCCATATTATATTTTACTTCCTTTTTTGTTGCTGGTATGTGTAACAGAAATATGTTTGAAATAATTTATTATATGGAGACAAAAGCACGTGTGAGTTAAATTTATATTTGCAATATTAAATTATTGTAAAGGAAAAATTAATTGTATAAGGAGAGCCGTGTTTTTGATACTAAATTATAATAGAAATTGAAGAAATTGAAAAAGGTCACATTTTCGACTTTTTCTTTTGGAGTATATTATGTATAAGTTTTTATTGTTCAAACAGATATAATTATAAAATAAATATTTTATATATATTTAGTTTCCCTAATCCTATTTAAATTTAATGAAATAGATTATAACATTTTTTTTACTACCCACTTGTTCTAAAACCCCAGAGCTGAGATACAATAAGCAAAATCGGTTTCAAAATCCCTTATGCATATTAGTATACTAGCTTAAGTTATAAACCAGTTCTAGGCTAAATATTTACTATATGAGTTGGAATTTAAAAAAGTTAATTTGGGAATTTTTATATAAATACAAAACATTTCCGTTTTGAAAAATTTTACCGGTAAAATTTACAAATTCTTAGGAACAAAAATTTACTTATCTTCTTCGGATAGAAATGATGTGGCTTATCTCCTTAAAATTTTTCCGAAATCGGGAAAAATTTAGGCCAGTTTATATAAAACAGTCCTTTAAAAAAACTGGATATAAATATTTATTTAAAGAATAAATTATTAATTAATTGAAAATAATACTTTTGAAGCCGCATATATAAAAGTCTTGTAAATAAAATTTGAATATTCACTTACAAGATTAATGTGGAGTTTTCGCAACGCAAGCGATCATTTCGAGTGTATCCCAGCAAAATCTTTACTTACCTAGTAAGTTGGCAAGTAATATTGGAGATACACATAAACTAGTTACTTTTCGACCGAATAACTACTTATTATACCCTTCACCTGTGGTGCACAAGGGTATATATAGCTTTGTCATTCCGTTTGTAATTTCTACAATTTTCATTTCCGACCCCATAAAGTGTATATTTTCTGAAAGCTTATGAATAGAGGAGTCGATTAAGCCGTCTGCCCGTGTGTTGGTTGAAATCAACTTTTAGAAGCAACTATATGTTCCTCAGATCTGTATATGGTATCAATCTCTTGGAAATATCCAGGAATGAATCGCTATTGAAATTCAGCACAATCGCCCCATAACTTTCTGAGATATGAGCAAAAAACCACGACCACCTCGTTTTTTTTCACAACTACAACAACAACATACATACATACATACATACATGTAAAAAACATACCAAACAAAAAAAATTACAAAAAAAAAAAATATTAAAAATAATAAAAAAAACTACAAAAAAAAATTTTTTTTAAAAATTTAAAAAAAAATTTAAAAAAAATTTTTCTAAAAAAATTTTTTAAAAAAATTTAAAAAAAATATAAAAAAAAATAATAAAATATAAATAATATATTAAATAAAATAAAATAAAATTTTTTGGCTCAGCTGGGATTCGATGCCACATTTATTCTAACGTGTACGTATGCACGTATTTTATATGGGATGAATGGTGATACAAACAATTGTTATTGCATGACTACACGTTGTGAAGGGTATATAAGATTCGGCACGGCCGAATATAGCACTGTTTTTTTGTTTGAGTTGTCCCAGAAATCATGACCCTCGCTTACAAATGAACTTACAAAAAGCAATAAAATAAGAAGTTACCAATAAAGCTGAATTATAGCTGGATATTTTTATACTGTTGCAATACAAAAAAATATAAAAACAAGTAACAGTGCTATATTCGGCCGTGCCGAATCTTATATACCCTTCACAACGTGTAGTCATGCAATAACAATTGTTTGTTTCACCACTCATCCCATATAAAATACGTGCATATGTACACGTTAGAATAAATGTGGCATCGAATCTCAGCTGAGCCAAAAAAAATTTATTTTATTTTATTTAATATATTATCTATATTTTTTTTAATTTTTTTAAAAAAATTTTTTAGAAAAATTTTTAAAAAATTTTTTTAAATTTTTTTTAAAATTTTTTTTTTTGTAGTTTTTATTATTATTTTTTTCTTATTTTTAATATTTTTTTTTTTTTGTAATTTTTTTTGTTTGGTATGTTTTTTACATGTATGTATGTATGTATGTTGTTGTTGTAATTGTGAAAAAACGAGGTGGTCGTGGTTTTTTGCTCATATCTCAGAAAGTTATGGGACGATTCTGCTGAATTTCAATAGCGATTCATTCCTGGATATTTCCAAGAGATTGATACCATATACAGATCTGAGGAACATATAGTTGCTTCTAAAAGTTGATTTCAACCAACACACGGACAGACGGACAGACGGTCAGGGCTTAATCGACTCCTCTATTCATAAGCTTTCAGAAAATATATACTTTATGGGGTCGGAAATGAAAATTGTAGAAATTACAAACGGAATGACAAAGCTATATATACCCTTGTGCACCACAGGTGAAGGGTATAATTATAATATTGGGCATATTATAATATTTATGAAGTTAATTTAAAGATCACTGTTTAAAAAAATATATAAAAAGTATTTACGAAGGTCATAACCAATAGACCATTACTCTGTACTTTAAAATAATGATGTTGGTAACAACCCCTCATTACTATGTAATATATGAAGTAATGACAACCTATTACACAATTTCAAAAAGATTTTGCTGGGATGTTTTGCATGTAACTAGTTTTTGTTACAATAACAAAACTTATAAAAAATGTTCACTCTAAGCGATCTTCCAGATTCTAAAAACAGCACATAAATCGCCATCATATCTAAATATCTAAAACCGGTTTTAATTAATATTTCTGTACGTTTTGAAGTTTTCATTGATGCAAACTTAGAAAACAGTCTGTATATTACATTGTAATAAATTCTTTGTGATTTCAAACGTGTTCTATCTTATTTTTTTGCAAAAGCAAAACCCTAAAAATGTAATATTTATTCAATTACTTATTCAAGCGAAACGTAACAAGTAGAAAACTGGCATTAAAAATAATTGAAAAAAAACCTGTAAATTACTTTAATAAATAAAAAAAAATACTTTAAACAATATTTCATGACATCATGAAACAAATAATAAATAATAATTATTTAACTGAAAAAAAATCAATTTGCATGTGTAATATAAAATATTTAAATAACCTTTGAGACAAATTGGTTTTACAAATAAAAAAATATAATATTATTTTAAATTTTTTTATAAAAGTTAAAAATATGAAACTTCGAAAAATAAATACCTAAAACTTAAACTTGCAATAGTAAAATTGTATATTTGAAAAAAAATTTATGTTCTAATGCAATTAAAAATAACAACAACAACAAAAAGCAGGCGAAAGAAAAGTAAATTTATATTGATAAATTATAGAAGTTTCAATTAAAAGAAAAAGTAACAAATGTATACAAACAAATTTTTTTTAAAAATAACAAAAACAAAACCAAGAGCTTTAAGTTTCTAAAAGCACTTTACGTTCAAAAAAAAAAAAAAAACAAATAACGAAATAGAAATTCTGTTTTTAATTTAAAAATAAACATGAAATTTCCGGACTATGTACCCAATAATATACTGGTAAGATCATTATTATTTCATAAAAATTTGTAATTATAAAAATTTTATATTTTATAATAATATTTATTTGAACTTGTTCACGTTCACTTCACTAGTGCCTATGCCATTTCATCACAAACCAACCTTTTACCAAATTAAAAAAATAAAAAAGTTAAAAATATAATAAGTTTTTGTTATAAATGTTATTGAAAAATTATGGGAGCATATCCCAAATAACTTAGTCATTTGTTTAATTTAATATTTGTTAAAAAAAATTTTTTTTTGTAATTTGTTAGTAACAATAATAAATAATTTAATATTAACACAATTGTTATAATAATTAATAGACCATAAAACTCTGCACCTGCAAAGACTATGCTTAAAACTAAAGATTTGTCCATAAAATACGAGTATCCACAAAAAAAAAATTAAAAGAAGCAAACTACCCACGTTTAAAAAAAAAACATTTAATTAAGTTAAATTGTAAAACATTTTAAGTGTGTAATGTAGTATTTGTTTTTTGCCAATATGATTATCAATTTATGTATTTAACACGTCTATAGCTTTTACAATTTTATTGCATGAATTTTGTAATAATCTACATGCATCTTTTTCATATGTATTGTATTTTTTTTTTATATTCAAAATTTAGTTTTTAATTTTAAATCTAAACATGAAAAAATTAACGAACTTTTTAAACGCCCACTCCTGCTCATTGAGGCTTAAACATTTTAACTAAAAAACGACACACAGCACACACACACAATATAATCAAACAAAATTCATTCTACCGTATTCGTAGACATTTTATTTGTAAATCGTATGAGTTCACTTTTGTTTTATATTGCCTTTTTATGGTTGATATTTTTCTCATTGTAAAATTATTTTTTTTTTGTACTGAAATTAAATTTACATCTTTATTTTGGGTTCAACCACTTGTCACAGGCAGGTGAGTCTTCAAAGTAGCCATTCCCAACCCTAATGTCTTCATATACAAAATGAGGTAAGAAGATTTATAAAATTTTCTCAATTTTTATAAGTTGAGATTTGTATACCTTTTATACATTATTTTTTATATTCCTCTACTTTACCAGTGATGGTATTGATGTTTAATAAACCGTTTGACTCAGAATTACCTTCTAGTTGAAAAATGTCATGTCCGCCTATATTTCAACGTAAACCTTGTTATCAAAGTTTAGATCACAAATTTCAATAAAATTTAATAAAAATATTTATTTAAGCCCAAGGGAAAATTAACCCTAGAAAATTAAACTTTTTTTGTTAACCCCTTAACACTAAACCTTGCTTATGACGCTACTTTTTTAAAAACTGAAAAATTTCGGTTTTTTTAAACTATTTTGTTTTTATTAAAAGAATGGCTTATTTTTAAATTCATATATTTTTAATTAAAAAACCAAAACTAAATTCATTTAATTAATTGAGAAAATTAACTTAAAAGAAAAACATTTCATATTTTTTTTACAAAGAGATAATGTTTTTATAAAATATATATTAAATTTTAAATACAAAAAAAAACAAAAAATTCTTTTTTTCTTACAGATCTTCGGAAGTATTTTCAAAAAAAAAAAGGATTTTAATATATCTACTATATTTTTCTCTGTACGTAAAAATCAAATCAGGCTTTTTTTTTATGTCACATTTGTAGCAATTTGGAGATCTATGTTCTAAACAATATGTTTTATTGCATTAAGCACAAAAGTAAGCACTTTTACGTCTCTCGCTTGACGGACAAAATTGGCAGATCGATCGTTTTCCTCTCTTTATTTGTGGTTCTGAGTCTTTCTCGCCTCTCAGGCTCATAAGCTCACACTGCTGTCTACTAAGGTGGCGCGAAAGCTCGTGCTAGTATGTGTAACGAATTAGTATTTATTACATAAAAAATGATTCGTTGTGCTTCACAGGCGAGGTTTAGTGTTCTAGGGTTAAATGATTTTTCCTAACTGCAGTACAAAGGTTGATACTTCATTAAGCTTTACGTATAAATATTCATATTAAAAAAAGTTCGACAGAATCCAAGTTGTATATCATCAAACATATTTTTATCACCTTCAGTTAAAGTCAATTGTTAATTATGGGCCCTACGCTTAAATCTCGCACAACCATTTAATTAATGTCGAAACAAAATTTCCTTCACATAGGTTTTATGTAAACACAAATAACTTTTAAGTGCCCTGAAGACGATCAAATAAACCATCAAGCGTCTTACATGTGAATAAGAATTTAAAAATTTGGATATTTACATTTGGCAACTTTGACTAAATTGTCTGCAGTTGTGATTGACAAAAGTTATTTCAGTTGCTTTGCAATTGTCGTGACGAGAAATTTTATGGACGAACAAAAATTAATTTTACATTTTATTGTATATTACCAAAGCTTGTCAGCTTTATGGACTTTATAGGTGACTAGACACGATCAAAATACTTATCAAACGTTTCAGTAGTATTTATAAAAAGTGTTTGTATGTGTTCCACAGCAAAATCAAAATTATTTGTTTCTTCCATCGAGCACCGTTGGAGCGCTCGTCAGTTTGTCAAGATTAATTGGAGTATTCATAAAAAATGTTTTAGGTTTATTAGAGGCTTATTTAAGAATTTTTTTTTCAACATCTGTCAAATAAGCCTTTAATAAACCTAAAATATTTTTTATGAATACGGCATTTATATATTTTATTTTTCATTAGTCTGTAAGGAATATTGTTCTTTAGATTAAATGAATCAAAGTGAAAGTAGTTCTTGCAAACATAATACTGTTAATATCAAATTGTAAATGCCATTACGCCAATGACATTATAAAAAACATTTTCTTTAAAAAATGTTCGGGGCCAAAGTTTCTCATTGGGAAGCACTGCTGCTAATTAAGTTAAACATATGTTAAACATAAATTTGTTTAACTGTTTTGTTTCAAAACCAGATTTTTGTAATTCCTTTTCAGTGACCATTGTTATCTTCAAGATAAGCATATGAATATTTAATTACAAATTTTATGATGTTTTAAATATGTAGATAAATGTAATACAATTAAACCCAAGCTATCCATACATACTAAATATAAATAATATAAATTTTAAACATATGAATGAAAAATGCATGTATGTATGCATGTATAGATATGCTAAACAGGAAAAGGTTGGTCACAGAACTCCCACATTGTATGTTATGTTTAAAAGTTGAGACTATACCACTCAAAATGCAAATAAATTAAATAATTTAGTTACAATAAAATTAAATAAAGAAATTTCAATAATTACTTTAAAATATTTTAAAATTTTT
The DNA here is from genome assembly GCA_941918925.1 of Phyto melanocephala. Lineage (NCBI taxonomy): Eukaryota > Metazoa > Arthropoda > Insecta > Diptera > Rhinophoridae > Phyto > Phyto melanocephala. The sequence goes on along the minus strand of OW799233.1, from coordinate 27,911,796 downwards.
AAAATAGAGAATGGGAAATCTTCCCTACACTTTCTTTAAATTAAAACCGGTTTTAAACCTCAAACAAAACATACTTAATAAATTCTTAAATAGAGGGTGGTAGAAAACTAGTCACGAGACTTGTTCATTTGTGATGGAGACCGGTTCTAATTCTAACACTTTACGCTGTATGGCGTTGTGATCAGAGGGGTTCATCTAACACCTTTAGATATACAGCGAGTGGTCACTGAACTAATGATGGTGCGATAAAACTACACATATCCCTTGAATTACTATATAGTGACGTTCCAAAGAAAAGCGTAAAAACAAAATTTTTAAATTGTCAAGCATTAAAATACATTTAAATGTATTTAAATAAAAAATTAAAAATTCGTGCAATCAAGATTATTTATCAATCCCTTGAATTGCACGAAAATCAAAAAATTGTATTAAAGCGAAAGTATACAAAAAGTTTCATGCATATCGAGGGTTAATTGTATAGTAATTTTTTCAAATTAATTTAAATATCATTGATAAATTCTTAGTTTGTTTTCCCATTGAAACACTCAAATAAGACACAATTTTTTTATCAAATCACGCTGTAGTACCTTTAAAGTACTATCTTAAGTAGTGAAGTGAAGACCATATTTTAAATTTTATCATCATATGATTGGTCTAAAAATTACTCTTACTAAATATTGGCACATGTATACTGTAAACAACTTATACTTAGTGGCTTGTAATAGTAAATATATTTTTCTAGCAAACGAAAATGAAATATGTTAAAACTAAGCAAAACTATAAGATTATTGAGCAAATTATTGTACAAAAAAATATTAAAAAACTAGAAAAAGACTAGACACAATTAAAAAAAATTTTCATCAAGGGTTTTGATAGTATTTGTGAAAATATGCTTGTATGAGTGTAGACAGTGCTTGTTGGAATATTAAAAAAATTTGATATCTCGAGGTAACACATACAACAAACAATTTTACAAATACCATCAAAATGCTTGATAAGTATTTTGATAGTATCTAGTCCTCATACAAGTATGTGATTGGACTTCACTGTATATGTAGAGCAGTTTTGTTTGTCAAAATTTATTACTCAGCATTATTTATTGTTTCAAGAGCATATCACACACTAACTAAAATATACAACGTCACAACTCAAAATCATGCAACATTGACTTGATTTACCCTACGTTGCCACAGGCAAGTATTTACTTGCAAGTAGTGTATACGTATTACTAACGAAAATCAGGAGAAATGCCAAAAAAAACACAAAAATTTTTTGAGTGGCTACACAGCACAGTGCAAGTTCATTTTTAAAATGTCGTCAACAAATAAACTTCAAACAAATTTAAAACAAATGGCGCTGCTTCAATTGGTAATTAAGTGTTGTCAATAGCCACTATTGAACGTTACCTTTAGACATGTTACTTTTTAATATAATTTTTTTAATTAAATATTGATATTTATATTAAAACTTACATTTTAAATGAATATTTATATTTTTTTCTTAATATTCTTTATATACATATTCACATATTTATTAAAAAAATTAGCTGAATTATTTACCACAATTGTATGATATATTGTTGAGTTAACAAAAAAATCAGTATTAGACAACACTGTTTTTCGGCTTGTCACTTTACTTGCCGTAACTGTAAAAAGTTTACTTGCTTAAAAATTTCTTCGCAAGCTAAGTCGCAGGTTGCCAAAGTGTAGTTGTGTTAGTAAAAAAGTGTTAGTGTATTGGTTTTTTTTCACTTGCACTTGCATGTGGCAACGGTAGGTTACAATACACATCCCTAAGTACACCTAACATTTCTTTCTTATCAATATATTTTTTTGTCTAAAAACAAACCGTTAAGTCTGTATTTTTTTGTTAGACACCTGATTATTAATTTAAGTTATTTAGGTTTTGTAGATCTAATAAAAAAAGGCAGTTGATCATACCAAGATTGACCTCAATTTTGTGTGCGAGTGGCGCGAACTAATAACGGATTATCATCAAACTCTTTGAAGACATTCGATGTTGATTCCTTTAAGGAAAAAATTTTTCACGAGCTGTCCGAAAATAGTACTTACTTAATTATGAATCTCAATTAACTTATTTTATTTTTCAAACAAATTATCCTTTTTGCACAGTTTTGGTTTGTTCTAATATGTTTAATGACCATTTTCTATCTATGTACATGTCTCAATCTTAATCTTAAATTTGATTAGTTTGGTTTTGTATATGCTGTACAATTTTCTTGTCATTATTATATTTTTAATAATTTTGTTTTTATATTTAAAAATTATTACATTCGATTTTTATATTTTAAGTAAAAAGCATTTAAAATTTTTTTTAATATACATTTGTGACCGATTATGGACCATAAGCTAGATTACCAAAACTTTAAATAAATAAATAAAAACAAATGCATTGCTTATGCACGATCAACAGTTTTTTGCCTCCTGAAAATTTGAGAATTTTCGAGTTGTGACATTGTTAAAATATGGCAATAAATATGATATTCTTTGCTATTGTTTTTTTCCTAATATTTAACCAACCGATTTCAATGAAAGTTATTTTTTACAAAAGGCTACAAAACTAACACTTTTTACAAACTTTTTACACAATTTACGTAAAATGTGTTTTTTTAAGATAAATAAATAATTTCAAGTAAAATATAAAAAATATAATATATTTAAAATTTTGGAATATTCTTTTTTTAACACCCACTTTCTTTTTACTTCTTTAAAAATAAAAACTAAATTTCCTGTTCAAATCAATATAAAGTTATTTTCAGAAATTTTCAAATAAATACTTTTTTAAGTTAAGGTAACACGTACAAAACACATTCAATTTAAATGCACTGTAGTGTCAGTGATTGCAGTGATAAAATCACAAAAAGTTATAAATATAAATTTCCGGTTGTAGTTTAAATCAAATAAAAGATTTATTGCAATAAAATATTCTTGTATATATGAAACCAAAAACAAATTATTTTAAATTGCATAATTTAATTTCAGAAATAATTAAAATTAACAAAAATGTTTAATACAATTCTTTTTTTTTCTACTTTTAGGGTGATCGTACAACATGGGAATATCATACGGTATCGGTGACTCGTGTACCGGGTTATGGTTTTGGTATTGCTGTTTCCGGTGGTCGTGATAATCCTCATTTTGCCAATGGTGATCCCTCTATAGCTGTTTCAGATGTTTTAAAAGGTGGCCCGGCCGAAGATCGTTTACAGTAAGTTTTTCTTTATTGATACAAATATAATACATATGTACATGAGCCGTCTTTAATTTCTTTTTTCTTGTTTTTGCTTTAAAAAAACATATGTTTAAAAAAAAGGAAAATTCTTTACAAAAATATTCATGTCGCACAGTGAGACAGCTCTAAAGTAACAGCGGCAAAAAATAGTTTTTGGCGTGTCGTCCAATTTGGATAAAATTTTCACAGTATATTAACAGATATATGAGTAACAATTCCCTGAAATTTGAGATTCATAACTTCATTACTTTTTGGTCTAGAGCAAGTCAAAGTTGAGGTATGCTAACGCGCTTGAAATATGTTGGTTCAATATGTAATATTCAAAAGCTTATCAATAAAAAAATACATAATAAATATAACCTTAAAGTATTTTTTTAATTAATTTAGTTGTTGTAGAATGAGTAGATAAAAAAATAAATTTAAAAAAAGAAACACAAAAAAAAATTTCTTTACAACAGAATTGTGGTGTAAAAATTTAACATTTTGCATTTTCAATGGACTAGGAAATATAGAGCAGCCCCTCGCCCTAGGTGCAGACTTATATCAAATGAAAGATTGAAGTCTCAGCTTTCATTTAAAGTAGAGGACATATAGCAAAAGTTTGCAAAAGTACTTTAAACATACAAAAAACTACAAAAAATACGCAACGTGCACATTTTGTCGCTATACGTATGTACATATGTTAGCATGCAATAGCATGTTTACAAATTTTTAATTTTTTTTTTTAATTGTTTGTTTGATATTTTATATTGTGCTCACAAACTTTTTAAAAACAAACTGTAAAAATATATTACATTGTTGTTGTTTTAAATATTATTGATCAACAAACGGTAATTGCAATTATGTATATGTTTAATTCACAATCTACATATTTGAGAGTGCAAGTTTATACAAGTTTATATAAAGTGTTAAAAAAAGTTTACAAGGTCATGGATAATTCAATAATTTTTTATAGTGCAATTTCTGATATTTGGATCGATAGCAATAAAGATATTGAAAAAATTAGAATACCATGATGATATTAAAAAATTATTGATAGAATGAAAAAAATTGTTCTTTTTTATTGCATTTTAATGGGAAGTGGGTGTAAGAGTGGGCGTGTTATTGTAATTTTTGCATGAAACATTTTAAATTATATAAATAATAATAATATCAAATTTGAAGATTGTACCTAAAATATTTTAGAAAATATGGCACTTTTTATGTTGAGGTTGTATGGGGGGTGGGGGTAAAAGTGGGCCAAAGTCCAAAACTTTATTCCGATAATGTTTGTAACAATATAACATTCAAGTATACCAAAATTTAAAGTTATCCCTTAAGTATTACGGACAATACGGCATTTTACAAATTTCGATTGTATGGGAGGTGGGCGTAAAAGTTAGCGAATTTTCTTAATTTTTTTTTTTTAAACTGGAATTGTCTCAAAAGTAACCTGTGCAAAATTTCAGAACTCTGCAATTACTTCTTGTATTTAATGCCGGCGTTGTCTCACTGTGTGTCGTGTGTAACTTCATGAATATTTATTTGATGTATTTTTTTTTTCAATTTTTCTTTGGTGTTTTAGTAAACACAAGTGTTTTTCAAAAGTGGGCAACTTTTTTATATGTACATACATACTTATGTATGTTAGTATGTTTTGTTTAAGAGTTTGTTTTAGTTTTTTTTTTTTTTTTTTCTTTACGATAATGTTTTCCCGAATAGTAGTAATAAAACAGAGAAAGGAATTTTATAAACTATACAGGAAATTCTCAAATGCAGTTCCCCTTATCACGATTTTATTTTCTTTTCATATGTTTGCTTAAGGTAGTCAGTCTGTTCATGTTTTTTTTTTTTTTTTTGTTTGGTTATCTCATATTATATGTTTTTTTTTTTTTGTTTTGTGGAGATTTAAAATGTTTTAAAATTTTTTCTAGTCTTATTAAGATAAGATATATTTTTTGTTTGTTTTTCTTAATTCTTTTTTTATATTTGGTAAAATGACTTAAATAACACGAATACAAAAATAGTATTTATCTTTTGTCGAAAACAAAAATTAAACTTTAATCAGTGGCGTGGTTTACTGCAAAATGATTTTGTGTATTAAATACAAGCAGTGTGTTACAAGAACCTAAATATTTTAAGCTGAAGTTATTTTTAAAATCTTCTTTTTAATAAAGATTTTTTAATTTTTAACTTTGAAAGGAGTAAGAAATAGTAAATATTTTAAAAATGTCTGCATTTATGTACGAGCATAACTTGAAAACGGCTCGACTGGTTACGCCAATTACCATTGTTGTATTCGTAAGACAAGGTTTACATAACAAAACGGACGTGGCAATTCTCTGTGCTAAGAACTACATTTTAAGAGATATTAAATTATTTTTAAAATATATATATTATAATTATAAATTATTTTATTTATATAAAATCACCTGTCGATTTGATTGTTCTTAGCAGCTACATAACCTTATTTAGCGAGATATTGCAAACAATGTTGCAATTAAAAAATAGATATATATTTTTTTGTAACTCTAATAAAAAATATTTTCACAATTAAAAAAGAATTCTATAAATATTATATTTTAATAAAAATTTAGGAATTTTTTTTTTAATTTTCAATAATAAAAAAATTTAAAGAAATTAGAGATCAGTATTTCATACACGAAGAAGTGTGTATTTTAGGCGCTTGTAATATTCATTATTAATACTGAAATATGCACTAAAAATTAAAAACTTATGCACCTATTTCCTAAAACTTTTATTTAAAACGTAACAAATAAACAAATAAAAAACGTTTTTATTTTGGCACACTGTTTTCTACGCAAATAGAATATTTATCAAATCATATTGACGCCTGTGCTCGAAATTATCGTATGTTACAAAAACAAAATTTTATCAGCAAATTGATGTAGGACCAATTTGCATAAAAAAGTCGATTTCTTAAAAAAACATAACATACGATATTCATCAGGTATCTGCAGTTCGAAGAGAATTTTTTTTTTATATTTTTTATATAAGAAGTCAAGGCATATTTATTCATCAGGTAATTGCAGTTCGGAGAGAATTTTTTGTTTATATTTTTTATATATGAAGTTCGACATTTGAAATAAATTAGAAAAGAGAGAAAATTGTTTTTTATTTATCCATTTTGACAGCTGAAATTAAAAATAAGTGTTGAAAAAAATAATCAGCTGACGAATCAAGACTACCTGATGAATAAATATGCCTTGATAAGAAGTATTAAATTTAAAATCAATAAGAGAAGAGAGAGAATTGTTTTTTATATGTGGATTTTGACAGCTAAAGTTTAAAATAAAAATAAATAAAAAATTCAGATGACGAATCAAGGCAACCTGATGAATAAATATGCCTTGATATTTATTTTAAATTGTAAAATAAACAAAAATAATGTTTTACAAGAAACATTTTTATAATTTTTTTTAAATACTGAAAATAGTTACTTCGTTTAATTTTGAACTTAAAGTTTTGTAAAAACTGTTGTCTGACTAAACGCTTAAACAATTTTATATTATAATATTAAACAAGTAAGAGTGCTATATTCGGCCGTGCCGAATCTTCTATACCCTTCACAACGTGTAGTCATGCAATAATAAATGTTTGTATCACCATTTATCTCAAATGAAATACGTACATACATATAAAAAACATACATATATAAAAACATCCCATTGTAAAATTATAAATTTACGTATGTATGTTCAAAAATAAAAAATAAAAACAATTAAAAAAAATAAAAAAAAATAATAATAAAAATATACATAATAAATATAAAAAAATAAATTAAAAAAAAAAAATTATGTATGTTGTTGTTGTGAAAATAAACGAGGTGGTCGTGGTTTTTTGCTCATATCTCAGTTGTTTATGTACCGATGTTTCTGATTTTCAATACCGATCTACTCCCTAATATTTCTGATATTTTAATACCTCACCCGGGTCCAGGCGATGTCGGGGGGTTCAAAAAGTTGATTTAAACATACACACGGACAGACGGTTAGACTGGCAGAGCTTAATCGACTACCCTATTCATAAGCTTTCAGAAAATGTATACTTTATGGGGTCGGAAATGAAAATTGTTGAAATTTCACACGTAATGACAAACCTATATATACCGTTTTTCACTGTGTGAAGGTTATAAAAAGATCAAATAATCAAGGAATTACTGTTGTATTCAACATAAATATTTAGGTTTATTGAAGGTTTATTTGACAAATTTCTGTAAAACATTTGTCAAACAAGCGTTTAATTAAACTAACATATTTGTTTATGAATACGGCAGCTAATATTTATGAAATATTTTCGAAACATTTTTTTCTTAAAAAACACATCTTCTTGACGAATTAACGGTCATTAGTTTTATTATGTTTTTTATTTAAAGGGGAATAAAAATATTGACACTATTAAGACACTCAGTGAAAGATCACTAATTTCAAGCAAAGACTACGCACACAAAATTTATATATTTTTTATCAAATAATGTAGAATTTTTTAAAAAATCACAAAAATCACAAATGTTTTACTGATAAGATTTTATTATACTGCAGTTGAAAGTGAATGATTTTTTCTTACACAGCTACTATATATATAAGTAAGTATGTAGGTATAAATATTCTTCAACTTTTTTCTTATGATAAATAATTTATTTATTTCCGCCTTAATATTTTCCTGATAAGTCAAACAGAAATGCCAAATATTTATTAAGTTTAAAAAAGGCTGTTAGATGGACGGGGAAAAGAGTAAAAAAAAAGAGAATTGCAATTGTTGAAGACATATAATGAAGCCGAAAGATAAAAAGAATTTTAAAGTGTTTTCAGTAAAATAAAAAAAAAGATTATTGACACAGCAAGGAGCTAAGAAAAGATTATGAAATTTTAAAATTTTAAAGAGAACATAATTCTATACAAATACATTTTTAAAAGTTGTTTGACCCTTATGAAGCCCTCATTTTTGTATGTAAACAATAGAAAACTATGACAACTGTCATAGTGCATATTTAGCGTTTTAAATATTAAAACGACATATTTGATTTTTAGCACTAATGTTAACATCAATGATTTTGAGGGCAACGACTAATCGCTGATTTTATACTGGGCTTATTGGGCAATATTAATTTTCTTTGGTACGACACTATGTAACAAATTGGAAGTTTTTGTTTTTCCCTAACAGTATTATTTTTTGATCCGTTATGATAACCTTACTGTAAAAATCATAATTATTATACCCTTCACACAGTGAAAAAGGGTATATATAGGTTTGTCATTCCGTGTGAAATTTCTACAATTTTGATTTCTGACCCCATAAAGTATATATTTTCTGAAAGCTTATGAATAGGGGAGTCGATTAAGTCTGTCCGTCTGTGCGTGTGTATGTTGAAATCAACTTTTTGAAGCCCCCCGACATCGCTTGGACTCGGGTGAGGTATTAAAATATCAGAAATATTCGGGAGTAGATCGGTATTGAAAATCAGAAACATCGGTACATAAACAACTGAGATATGAGCAAAAACCCACGACCACCTCGATTTTTTTTCACAAAAACAACATTACAACAACAACATACATACATACAAACGTGTATACTGGTTAGAGAAAACGTGGCATCGAATACCAGCTCAGCCAAAAAAATTTTTTTTTTTATTTTTTTTTTAATTTGTTTTTTAATAATTTGTTTTTAATATATATTCTGAAAGCTTATGAATAGGGGAGTCGATTAAGCTCTGTCAGTCTGTCCGTCTGACCGTCTGTCCGTGTGTATGTTGAAATCAACTTTTTGAAGCCCCCCGACATAGGTTGGACCCGGGTAAGGTATTAAAATATCAGAAATATTCGGGAGTAGATCGGTATTGAAAATCAGAAACATCGGTACATAAACAACTGAGATATGAGCAAAAACCCACGACCACCTCGATTTTCTTTTCATAAAAACAACATTACAACAACAACATACATACATACAAACGTGTATACTGGTTAGAGAAAACGTGGCATCGAATCCCAGCTGAGGCAAAAAAAATTTTTTTTAAATTTTTTTAAAATTTTTTTTTTTAATTTTTTGTTTATTTTTTTTTTATTTTTTATTTAATATATTATATATATTTTTATTATTATTTTTTTTTATTTTTTTTTTTTTAATTTTTTTTTTATTTTTTTTTTGTTTTATATATATTATATATGTATATAATAATTTTTTTTTTTTAATTTTTTTTTTAAATTTTTTTTTTTTAAATTTTTTTTTTATTTTTTATTTTTTTTTTGTTTTTTTTAACATACATACGTGAATTTACTGTTATTGCATGACTACACGTTGTGAAGGGTATATAAGATTCGGCACGGCCGAATATAGCGCTTTTACTTGTTTTTATTTTTTTTTTATTTTTTATTTAATATATTATTTATATTTTTATTATTATTTTTTAAAATTTTTTTTTTTAAATATTTTTTTTTGTTTTATATATATTATATATATTTTAACTTTTTTAAAATTTTTTTTTTTAATTTTTTTTTTTAATTTTTTTTTCTAAATTTTTTTTAAATTTTTTTTTTAATTTTTTTAATTTTTTTTTTAACAAACATACGTAAATTTATAATTTTACAATGTGGATGTTTTTATATATGTATGGTTTTTTATGTATGTACGTATATCATATGGAATGGTGATACAAACTACTGTTATTGCATGACTACACGTTGTGAAGGGTATATAAGATTCGGCACGGCCGAATATAGCGCTCTTACTTGTTTTAAATTCTATGGTACGGTTATTTTAATTTTTATACCCTTCACCTGTGGTGCACAAGGGTATATATAGCTTTGTCATTCCGTTTGTAATTTCTACAATTTTTATTTCCGACCCCATAAAGTATATATTTTCTGAAAGCTTATGAATAGAGAAGTCGATTAAGCCCTGACCGTCTGTCCGTCTGCCCGTCTGTCCGTCTGCCCGTCTGTCCGTGTGTTGGTTGAAATCAACTTTTAGAAGCAACTATATGTTCCTCAGATCTGTATATGGTATCAATCTCTTGGAAATATCCAGGAATGAATCGCTATTGAAATTCAGCACAATCGCCCCATAACTTTCTGAGATATGAGCAAAAAACCACGACCACCTCGTTTTTTTACACAATTACAACAACAACATACATACATGCAAAAAACATGCCAAAAAAAAAAAATTACAAAAAAAAAATATATTAAAAATAAAAAAAAAATAATAAAAAATATTACAAAAAAAAAAATTTTAAAAAAATTTAAAAAAAAAATTTCAAAAAATTTTTTAAAAATTTTTGTAAAAAAATTTTTTAAAAAAATTAAAAAAATATATAAAAAAAAATAATAAAATATAAATAATATCTAAATAAAATAAGATAAAATTTTTTTGGCTCAGCTGGGATTCGATGCCACATTTAGTCTAACCAGTATATACATATGTATGTACGTATTTTATATGAGATGAATGGTTATACAAACAATTGTTATTGCATGACTACACGTTGTGAAGGGTATATAAGATTCGGCACGGCCGAATATAGCACTGTTACTTGTTTTTTTTAAATTTGATATTTCTGAAGAGGCGGCTCCATACATCTTGTCGTAACTTTGGAACGACTTACTTGATTTTGTTTAGCAATCCGTCAGAAAACCTTTAATTACGCTAGCTTTAAGTTTTTATAGTGTCATTTTCTGATTTAGCCATCAGTTTTGGAGTTATTGAGTAACAACTCGAAAAAAAGGTTTTTTAGTTAATAATAAAATTTTTAAATTCAAAAAATTAATACAAAATAGAAAGCAACAAATAGTTATCAATTTTTGTACTTGATCTTAAAGCTATATATAACAGATATAAAATAAATCTTATTGCATTGAAATCTATGGATAAATTCAAGTTTTATTATGATACATTTATTTATGATACATTTTCGTAATCGTAAAGTTTAGTTTTAATAGTAGATTTTTTGATGGTACAAAATTAATTGTACATTAGGGTAATTACTTTTTCCATTTTTTTGTAAATATGCTACTTCCAGTTCCATAATCGGGTAGAGCATAAAAAAAACTAAGAAATGCGATTCCAATTTTTTGAGATTCATATAATGTATTAAAAGTGATTTTTTATATAATATTTCTTACCAAATTGTTAACGACCATTTTGAATAATAATCAGCCTTATTCCAGTTGGCGACGTCGTTGTCATTTTTGAGTCAACATCAGTTTGTTGCTTATTTCAGATATTAGAGATGAGTTAAGGCTAAAAGTCAACGTTATTACAAGACTGCTAGAGAAAACCAAATTGGTGTTAAACGGTATCGAGTTAAATTGATTTCTACATCAAATTGATGTAAAAACGATAACGATGGCGACAATTGGAGACGGGATTAATGAAATAACTGAAAATACCGTGAATTCAAATTATACAACCAATTTTAATAAAAAGTATACAATTTGAAAGGAATTTTAAATTTGTAAGCGATTAAAGTTGCTACTAACGCATGCGCAAACCAAATGTATGCGACAAAACAAAAAATATAAAAGTCAAACTAATGCATGATTTTACAAATCGCTTTTGCAAAAACAGTCCTTAATTTGTATGGCAAAAGAGTATAGTAACTACTCCTACTGTAGTGAAATAATTAAAACTCCCTTTTAAAAGATTTTTTAAAATTTTTTTTTCTGTTTTAGATTTGGTGTTCACAGTTTATTGGATTTACTTTAACAAAATAATTAAAGTCTAAATAAAAAAATAAAAAATAAAATTGTTAGAGTATATATTTATATTTAAATTTTTTTTTTTTATAACTATTAGAATACGGTCGAATGGAATAATCGCAGAACATACTAGTATATTATTAATTAGCCAAAATTTATAAAATTGTTTATTAAACTAATTTTCTATGAAAATTTTGATTTATTATGAATTGTTACAATACAATGTGTTTGATTATTAATAATTACAATTTGAACGATATTTAAACGATATACTTATTTAAAAGATTTTCCTTAGTAACGCATATACAACATGTTTCAGTTAAACTTTGACTAGTGCCTAAGTATTTAAAACCACTTTTCTATTATTATAAATCTTTGAATTTGGGCATAAAGGCCTTATGTTAGAAACTGCAGGTTTTGTTTTTTACCATATAAAATATGCATTATCTGAACTACATATTGTCAAAAAAATGCATATGATTACGAGAGAAAATAGTTATGCTAGACTTAAGTTAGTGATACTGAACGAAAAAGAGAAATAATTTAGTACAACCCAATCAAAAACTTAAACTCCAATTTGTTTACTTAAGACCCTTTTGCATAACGTCAAAGAAATGTAAGTACAAAAATTCAATTTTAAATATTCAAAGATGACAAATTAGAAAAGAATATGTCAAACAATTAGTAAAAAACATTTGTATTGATGCAGACATTTTTTCAATAAATAATTCACAAAAAAGTGGTAAAAAAAATTTGGGTAAATCATTTTAGGCTACAAATAACACATGTGTGAAATACTAGATATTCGAAATACTAGATATTCGAAGAGAAAAAATTTAGTACAACCCAATCAAAAATTTAAACTCCAATTTGTTTACTTAAGACCCTTTTGCATAACGTCAAAGAAATGTAAGTACAAAAATTCAATTTTAAATATTCAAAGATGACAAATTAGAAAAGAATATGTCAAACAATTAGTAAAAAACATTTGTATTGATGCAGACATTTTTCCAATAAATAATCCTACAACAAAGTGGTAAAAAAAATTTGGGTAAATCATTTTAGGCTACAAATAACACATGTGTGAAATACTAGATATTCGAAATACATATGTAAGTATGTGTTGTCATTAGAGTGTAACTGATCTCATTACACTGGGTAATTAACCAAAACTATTATAAGGGCATGAAATGTTTTTTGATTTTTTTTCTTTCTTTCTCATTTAGTTTTTTATTCATGTCAAGCACTAGCATACACATTTTATTTTGTTAAAAATATTTGAAAGTACTCGTACATACTTAAGTACTTAAATAAACAAAAAACAAATGTAATAAAATAATTTTAGTTAATACATTGCTACACATATTGCTACACACTTGTGTATGGAAGTGTGATAGAATGTATTCTATTAGTTTAAATTAAAAATTAGTTTAGTTTACAAGTGTCTATAAATAATTTGTAATCTCTCTGATTGCAAATGTTTCATAAAAAATATAATTTTTTATGGATTGCTTATAACAACCTGTTCAAATAATTTAATTCGTGATCGATATGACTTGGTAATTGATGAAAATTCGTTAATGAATGTTATCGTTTTAATTAAAGTTCAGTTATACAATTTTTGTCTGCTAGAAAAAAATCTAAATAATTTATTTTATTTTAATGTAAATAATTTAGATAATTTACTAAATTAGTCGGGATATGCTCCCAAATAATTTTTCAATATTTTATTTGGTTGTTTGAGTTAAAGCTGGTCATATGCATTTTTATTAAATTTTTTATTTTTATTATATTTTATTATTAATGGATTAGAAAAATAAAATACTTTAAGAAAGAAAAAGTGTTGGTTGGGTTGTTGAGGAAGTTTTTTGTTTTATTTTTGAATTCTCATTTTGTTAATGAGAATTTGATAATAAAACTTATAACATTTTATAAATTAGTTCTATTTTTTAATTTTTTTTTTTTTTTTGTTATTTAGATCTAAATCATATTTGTTGTAAATTGTATCTTTTAAAAGAGAGTTTAGTGGCAAAAAATTGTTTTTATCAATTAAGTAAGAATCAAAAAATTCAAATTTCAACACATTTGTCTGTAGAGTTTACAAAAATATTCTTTTAATGAAGTGTTTAAGAAAAATTTTCTATAAATAAAGAAATGATCGAAAATTTTTCAAAAATTTAAAAATTGATTATGAATATCCACATGTTATTAATCTATTTCTTTTTCCCTGTTTATTTCATTGTAGAGTTAATGATCGCATTATTTCTGTAAATGGTGTGTCTCTCGAGAATGTTGAATACGCTACTGCAGTACAGGTGTTACGAGACAGTGGCAATACAGTGACTTTGGTAGTTAAACGACGTGTACCTCTGAACACAACAATGAGTAATAATCAACATCAACATTCACACAGCATGAGTAATGTTGGCCTCAATTCTCTAGCAAATACAAATGGTACCGCCATGGTCGTTAACCAGACTAATCCGAATACAATGAGTCAACCAAATTCCTTAAATTCCTCGTTAATTCAACCTAATGGTCAGCCAGGTCAGCCGATAAAGGTAACTCTAACCAAGAATAGCAAAAAAGATGATTATGGTATTGTTTTGGGTTGTCGCCTCTTCATTAAAGAGATTTCAAGCAAGGCTCGTGATCAATTGGCCGCTAATGGTTACAGTTTGCAAGAGGGTGATGTTATAACACGCATACACAATACAAATTGTGCGGATAGCATGAGTTTGAAGGAGGCTAAGAAGATAATAGATGGCTGTAAGGAACGTTTGAATTTAGTGGCCTTGAGGGATATAACCAACCAACCCACTACCATAGTTAACCAATTGAATAATTCCAATACTCAGCCTCAGAATATCTATGCGACACATCAACCTCAACTATCAAATTGTAGTAATAATCTTGATGATCCTTATTTAAATGGCGGAGCCACATATTCGTCACAAAATTTATATGTTCAACCTCCTACCAGGTCTGCCAATAATGGTCCTTCTAATGGCTTAAATGATGAAAAAAGTAACTTGACGCCTCGAGGTAGATCTAGAGGTCCTATAATGGAGGGTGTTTCATTGCAGCAGTTGGATAGACCCGTCACACCACCCAATGGTTCTGCATCACGTTCGCGCATAGATGAACCACCCAGACCACCACCACCTCGTGGCCCTAATAATGGAGAGGATTTTTATAGTTCTCGCAGACAACTGTATGAAGAGGATCCTTTAAGTAGATCACGCCAATCGGCCGAACCCAGGTTTATATCATTCCAAAAAGAGGGCAGTGTTGGTATACGTCTGACTGGTGGCAATGAAGCCGGCATCTTTGTAACAGCCGTACAACCTGGCTCCCCAGCTTCCCTACAAGGTCTTACACCCGGTGACAAGATCTTAAAGGTTAACGATATGGATATGAATGGCGTTACAAGAGAAGAAGCTGTACTTTTCCTACTCTCTCTGCAAGATCGAATCGATTTAATTGTTCAATATTGTAAGGAAGACTACGACGAAGTGGTGAATAATCAACGTGGTGATTCGTTTCATATAAAGACTCATTTCCATTGCGATAATCCTTCTAAAGGTGAAATGGCTTTTAAAGCCGGTGATGTTTTCCGTGTTATAGACACTTTACATAATGGTGTTGTGGGCTCATGGCAGGTGTTGAAAATCGGCCGAGGCCATCAGGAAATGCAAAGGGGTGTTATACCGAACAAGGCGAGAGCAGAAGAATTGGCGACAGCACAATTTAATGCAACCAAAAAAGAGATGAATGCTAGTGAGTCCAGAGGAAACTTTTTCAGGAGGAGAAGGTAAGTGGGAGAGGATAATAATGACAAAAAATAGTAAAAATAATTTAGATTTACAATATTAACTTTTTTTTAAAACATCACCATTCCAGATCTACTCACCGCCGTTCAAAGAGTTTGTCACGCGAAAACTGGGATGACGTTGTCTTTTCCGATAGCATTTCCAAATTCCCAGCCTATGAACGTGTAGTTCTCAGACATCCCGGTTTCGTGCGTCCCGTTGTTATATTTGGTCCCATCTCAGATTTGGCACGTGAGAAACTGGTCAAAGATTATCCCGATAAATTCTCCACACCTTTACAGGATGACGATAAAACAACCAATTCCAAATGTCGCATTGTACGTTTATCGAACATACGTGACATAATGGATCGTGGCAAACATGCTCTGTTAGACATAACCCCCAATGCGGTTGATCGTCTCAATTATGCTCAATTTTATCCGATTGTTCTGTTCTGTAAGACAGACAGTAAACATGTTATTAAACAGCTGAGACAGGGTATGCCTAAGGCAGCCCATAAAAGTTCAAAGAAACTATTGGAACAATGTCAGAAATTGGAACGTGTATGGTCACACATATTTAGCACACAAATTGTGTTAAACGATGAGGAAAGCTGGTATCGCAAATTGCGTGATGCCATAGACTTGCAACAAAGTGGTGCTGTGTGGATGTCAGAAACTAAGGTGAGTACTTGTACGAATGGGAGATTTTGTCACAAGATATT
The DNA here is from genome assembly GCA_941918925.1 of Phyto melanocephala. Lineage (NCBI taxonomy): Eukaryota > Metazoa > Arthropoda > Insecta > Diptera > Rhinophoridae > Phyto > Phyto melanocephala. Next base: position 27,895,309 of record OW799233.1, on the reverse strand, counting down.
TGCTGTTGAAAACATGACAAACAGTACATATTAATAATAACTTAGTAGTGTTAAAAATAACCGGTGAAGGGGTTCTAATATACATAGTTTTCTGGTTATTAAAAATATTTTGGCATGTAATTTAAAACTCGATGTTGTAAAAAAAAACAAATGTAATTAAAAGTAGTTGTAGTTATAACAAAAATAAAGAAATAATAGTGAATTAACAATTACAGAATTAAAAAACCTTTAAGAAGGACAAAGGTTTATTTTAAAGATTTTGAATTTTTTATACATAAATAGATGTATTCTTTTATTAATAAACGACAATTTTTTAAATTTTTAAGCTTTCGAGTATTTGATTCTATACAATATGTCGTCTTCTAACTTTCTAAGTTTCTTCAATTATTTTTCTAAGTTTTATAATTATATAATTTTTTAACGTAAATAGACCCCAAAGTAAGGTTAGGTATTTCACAATATAAGTACGTTAATTATGCAGCCGAGTTAAACATATTTTTGTATTGGTTAATTAAATTATCTTCAACAAAACTCGTATTTAACAAAACATATTTAAATTTTTATTTATAAATATTTTTTTTCGAAATTTTTTTATTTACATTTTGCCATAAATACTATAACAACTACAAAACCAAACAGTTATCCGATTCCCCAACCGAAATGTTATTCCCACCCTATATAGCACAGCCATGCAAATTATCCTGTTGTCGACCTATGTCGTCATCAGTGCCACGCTATAATGCTGCTAATTATAATAATAACGGTTGTCATTATCATGCTTTAAATCGACGCAACTCGTTTTCGCTAATGAACAACAACAGCAATGGCAATGATATTGATGATTGCAATGATTTGATACCACCACGACCGCCAGAGTTGGTTGTAGTGAATAATAATAAAAATAATGATAGTAATGAAATGCCAAAACGTTTAACATCTTATGAAATGATACCAATTATCAAACCAGCCTCTTCCGTGCCTAATGGTTTACCCAATACACAGACACTATCGAATGATATGGCTACTAGCGATGAGGGATTACTTACTGATGGCATTGAATCTCACTATAGAGGCTCTCAGCCCAATATAATGATAAACAGCTATAGAAGTAATTCCCGGGGTACGAATAAAACTGACAACATGTCGAGTTTAACTGTTAGCACCACTTTGGCCTCCTCCACACTCTCAAATTTAACCGCAAAATCAGTAGCCACAGGAGGGGCTGGTGGTGGTAGTAGTATAACGGGCTCTACAAGCGGCTTAGGCTTGCATTCATATGGTAATAATAATGGCAGTGGTCCGTTGAGTTCTTCGCGTTACAGCAGCGGCAGTAGAGCAGCCTCTATAGAGCCTCGTACCACTGCCTATTATTATCATGAATTGGCACAAAAATCAGCTGTTTTTGATTCAAACTTAAATCTTTTAAATGATAATAAAAATGACAACACTATACCAACAACGATTGCTGATACGATTAATGCTAGACAACAGCTGCCACAAAAGAAGCTACATCATCAGCCATTAGCCCATCAGCAGTTGTTAAGTAATAGTGGTGGTCATAAGTTATCCTCATTTAATGGTAGTTTAGACAATGTCTTAGAAACTACTCGTAAAAATTTGGATGAGTTAATTTTGAGCAATTCATTACTATACAATTCGCATTCATCAAATGATTTGTTAAATTGTAATAATAACGGTAATAGCAGTAGTGCTGGCACTTTAGTTGATGAACATCTTAATTTAAGCTATAGCCACCACAATACACACAAAAATCCCATACCGGCAATTAGAAATACTTCAATGACTATAAATAGTAGTAATGGTAGTGGTGGCAGCTATTTAAAACGTAGCAGTCAAAATTCACTACATCACACCTCTAGTAATTCGAATATTTTGAATGGCAACAATGGCAACAACACTAATCATAATAACAATCATCGTCAGAATCATCACAATGAAAAATATGTTGCATGAGAATTTCCCTTAATATTTTTCTCTAAAGCAAACGTACTATTAGTTGTTTGGAGAAAGATAAAGAGTTTAAATTAGTTTTATTTGCATAAAATTGCTTTAGTTGGTTTAGGTTAATATTTTTTAATTTTTTTTTCTTAAAACGTGTCATCATAGCTTTAATAAAACATTATTTCCTTAATATTCTGCCCATACTATTTGAAATATATTAACATATGCAAAAAGAAAGTCGAACTTTTCTGGCACAGATGACAGTTTAACGAAAAAAACGCGTTGTATAAAAAACTATCAACCCTATTAGCAATAAATGTTTTAATTTAAAATTGTATTAAAACACTTGGCACTACTCCGGAGAACTATTTAACGAAGTAGAATAATTTAAAAAAAATTTAATTGTTTCAGAAAAATTGTTCTAAAAATATTCTATTTATTTATAATTTTGAACAAAAAATGTATCTGTACAGAATCAATTTGAAGTTTGAAGAAAATTAAGGATAATATTTTTATTTTTAAAATCTTTACGTTAATTTTAATATTTGTATAAATCGTTTTCTTTAAAAGTGGCTTAAGTCCATTTTACATTATACGGAGATATTTAAGGTTACACCTACAGATTCTTTGGTTTACTTTTCCAGTAAAGTCCATTAACTGGGTATTTTAAATATGTTACTCTTTCAAAAAACATTTAGCGCAAAACGTGCGAGAACAGAAAATTTGTTTAAAATTAAAAGTATTTAAAACAGCTGTTCGATTTGAACACGTTGTGTTTAAGAAAATATAATTTTGTTTCGTTACTTTTATTGATTTGTTTTTATTTGAAGCATATGTTTTTTCACTCGTTAAAACAACTGTCAGTTTACTCTCTCAATTAGTGTTCTCATTTACTAGATTTTTTGTAAACGAACGCAATCCAATAAACACTTTTGAAAAATTATCACAATTTTTCATGTAAACGAACGAACCTTATGTATGGTGTAAAATTTTTTATAAAATTTCGATTAAATATGTCAAAATGCAAAATAAAAGAAGCTTTATTAATTAAATATTAATTAGGTAATACCATTTAAACTCTACTTATTAAAAGCAATGAGAACTTTCATATGTGAAATTATACAAAATTATTGGTTATTTTTTCATTAGTGGTGAACATCACAGCGAATACGCCTTTGCATATACCTGATGAATGTTCCTTGTTTACAAACATATGTACATACATATATTAATATGTTCCATTTTTAAATATTTACAAAATTAAATTGATGTAATTAGGGCCTATTATTGTAATTTTACAATAGCTAAAGTAAGGATGTCAGCAGACAGTTTACTAGTTTTTCGTTGTTATAACTGCGCTTTAAACTAAGTTGACCGATAAGCTAAAAGAAAGCTTATCTTCTCTTTAATTTATTTACTGATACAAATACTTATGTAACAAAATATGGCAACTAAATTTTGATAGATAACTTTTACTTTTCTTTTTTAAAAAAATGCTTTAGACTTATACATACATATTTAAAAAAATAACATTTACTTAAAATCTATTTAAAGAAAAAAATTTTTGATGTCAATATATTTATATTTTTCACACAATTTATAAGTAAAATACGAAAAAAAAATTTTATTTTTTTGTTGTAGTTAAAAAATATTTGAATGTGCATACTTCGTTGCAACTACATACTTTAATCTGTTGAAAGTATTCGGAATTTGCCCTGGTACTGCCATATTAAAAAAAATGTTTATTGTACAAGGAGGTTATAATAACGAAAAATATTTAAAGATCACTTTATTGCTGACGTTAGCCAAAGTTACCTCTTACTAACATTAAGTGTATAGGATAGTTGTAATAATGGTCCTTAAAGTGCTTTCATGCATATAATACAAATGAAGTAAAAAAATTATGAATTATTGTTTTTCAAATAATTTTTTTTTATATAATGAAAGATATGTATATTCACTAAAAGTTTTTACTATTTTTTAGAAGATTGATTAAAATTTATTTTAAATGTCAAAGGTTTTTCTTTTTTTAAGGAAACCAAGTCATATTTATTTATCAGGTCCTTTTTTTTTTTGTCAGCTGATAATTTTTATTTTCACTTATTTTAAACATCAGCTATCTCTCTTCTCTAATTTATTTCTGATGTCTCAAACTTTTTATATACAAAAACATAAACCAAACAAATTTTTTTTGTTTCCCAACTGCGATTACCTGATGAATAAATATGCCTATGTGGAAACTATTAATTTTTAAAATTCTAAACAGAGTACAAAAATTTTATATTTCCGCATTAGTTCTCTGAATAAATTTTTATTTTGACTATTTTTAAACTTCTCCTTGCAAACTAAATAGTTGTTAAAAAATTAGAGCAACATGTATTAATAAAGTCTTTATCGATACCAAACTAAAGCAATTTTGTTGATCCAACACCTAAAACAAAAACGTTTTATAATTTCAACTCTGTATCTTTTTTCTTTACACTGAACTACTTACTTTTTTCAATTTGCATGTTTTTTTGTTTTAAACACAACAATTTAAAATTAAATGTCTTTTTATGCCAAAGTATACCAAGTTTTATGTAAATAAATAACCTTTAAATGTTGCATGTGTATGTAGTTAATTATGTATTTGTAATCGTATTTAAGAAAGCTTCATTACAAAAAAAAACTCATTTTCTTAATCATTTAAACACATAAATTATTAAAAAAAATATTTTTTTAATGTTGCTAACTTAATATTTTTTGTTTCATATTTTTTCTTTTTTATATATAAAATTAAAAAAAAAAACACCTCAAAAAAACAACATTATCATCAATATCCACAACATCATGGTCATTTCCTTGCTTTATAAAAAAATCTCATTATCGTTAAAATTAAACCAACAAAAAAAAATCAACCACAACTAACCACCCCTAATGTATTTGTCCAAATAAAAATCAACAACAAAATGTATCCGTCCTTATCTGAATTGTTATACAATAAATGTTTGTTTCCATTTTTGTATCATATAAAAAATCAATTCATAAACAAACAAAAACAACTTAAAATGCTTGGCAATCAAACGTATACATTTATTACGAGTACATTAATTTATCGTTTGACGTTACGTTACGTTACGTTTTTATAAATACTTTTTATGTTTGACGTTTCTTTGTTTTCATTTTTACATGCTGTCTTTTTGAATTTTTGTTTTGTTACATTACGTTACGTTTGTTGCTATTTTTCTTTTCGACATTTTTGAAAAATCCTCCTTTTTTTAATGAATTAATGCTTCTCCTTAAAAACTCTTGAAAATCGTTGCCCTTACTCCTCGCTTTTATCCTTTTCCCTTCCTAATCCCTTAAACCAAATTAATTTGGACACAAACAAACGAAAAATGATTATTAAAATATAAAGCCCGTTGAGTCCTTATCCGATGACTTCCTTTTCCCAATGACCTCAAATCGTTTATCGTATGCATCAAGTCCAGAATCCGATTTGGAGTTAAGTCCTGGTCCATCGACATCATTATCTCTTGGCAATTTACCACAATTGGTTAAATCGAGCTCAGATCCATCGATTGCCACTAATCAGGATAACTTGGATAGGGATAGAGACATAATTGGTGAAGGATTACCACCTCCATATACGGTAAGAGGCAAACAACAACAACAAAAAACAACCATATAATTAATAATTACTATAATAAACAAAACATTTTTTATACTCTGCTTATAACCTTAAAGACAATTTAATTGTTTTGCGCATGTTTTGGAAGTTTAACCTTAAAAAAAACCAACAAACTTAAAATTGCTCATAAATATTCATAAATTCATGGTTGTAGTAATTGTGCTAATATCTGCATACTAATAATGATTTAACTAATTTACCTCTTAACACATATACATATATATAGAATCCTTATGACCATGCCGCTCAACCGCCACCTAATCGTCGTCAAACTATGGATACTTCGAAATATGGTGGTGGTTATTCATCGAATTCAAATCTATTGAATTCGGATCCTTCTACATCCTCTGCCCGGCCTCAATCGTTATATGGCATAAACGCTCCTGATTTACCACCACGTATAGATCGTCAATCTAAGCCTGGAGATCAACCAGCTTTAACAAACAATATCAATTCTAACACAAATAGCACCAATACTCCATCACGTTCCAATAGCTCAGGTGGTACTCTAGGCCGATCGGCCCAGGAAAGGCTATTTGGCAAGGCTATTGTTAGTGATGATGTGCAGGCAGAATACATTTCTAGAAATGCTGCCAACCCCACTAATTCAGATACCATGGAAAGACATCATGCCTCATTGGAGAGACAGGCACGCATGAATGCCGCCGCACAATCAAAAATACCTGGAGCTACAGCTCAACAAAATGGTTCCAGTTACGATAGTGTTTCCAGTTATGATTCATACAATGCCTCACAATTGACTATGCAAAATTTGGGACGCTTAGGTCCCAATGCACCTGATGATCTCAAATCTGTGCCAAATGTTAAGTGAGTTGTTATAGATTTTCTTTTTTTTTTTAATAAATAAAAAATGTACATACATACATATGTATGTAATTTTTAATACTTGTAGCGCTGGTAGACCTTTACCGCCAGTTGTTGTGGGTTCTCAACAACCCGACTATGCTCGTAGTAGCCATGATCATCGTCAATATGCCGGGGCTAATGATCTAAATAGACAAAGTAGCCCGGGTAGGCCGCCATATCATGATATAAATACCGCTCGAAATATTGGTAAGTTTAAAAGTTTGAAAATTAATACATAACGATGGTCACAAGTAGAAAATCCGTAAATCGAATATTTTACGAAATTTAGTTTTTTTTAATGATTTTAATACATTTACACAAATACATCTCAACACAAAAATTTAACGCAATAGTTTTAAAAGTAACAGTTTAACAAGAAGTTATAAAAACCATCTCATGTAAAGTTTCAATTATTTGAGTTAGGGCCTTTCTTCTTGTGATCGACGATATGTATGTTGTATTTTTATTATATTTTTTTTATAATACATAATAAAATATATCATTAATTTAAGATCCTCGTAATGGTGCACCACAACGCCCCTCTAATTTGGGTCTCGATGGTAGTCCTCGCAAAGTTGAAACCAAAACTGATTATGGAAAATACAGGTAAGTGTATTGTTTAACTTTCTTTAAAAAACACACACATCTTTTCTACTACATATTTTTATTTAAAATTTCTAATAAACTGTTGTTGTACATAAATATTTAAATCTGTTTTTTTAACACTTTTTTATTTCTTTTTTACTTTTTTTTTTATCAAACAAACAAACAACTTATAACATTTTATGAAATAAAAACTAACTGCATGCCCTAAAACAATTTAAAATGAAACTGAAAATGAAACGTAACTATTACAAAAAAAAATTGATTAATTTAAATTAAAATATTTATGTATGTATATATATTTAAACCTGTTCCGTCTGTGTGTCCTTATTCTTTTGTCATGTACTACATGCTATACATAAAGATATCATTTCCATATACATCCCTTTCATTTGTATTGTCCACCACAACAGCTACAATTGCAAACGCCACAGCAACAACAACAACAACAATCTCAAACAATTCTTCCACAAAAACGTTCTATTACTAGTTGCACTGCTGTGACCTCATGCATGCCCAGTAGAACATGGCGTTCTTGTAGAACCACTAATGGCTTTTTAATGGCCACCTATCCAACTCAACTGTGTTCTGTGTCACGACCCATTGTGCAAAATATTTCCACTTATGATACATTAGTTTAGAAAATCTTAATAATTTTCTTTCCATTCCTCTCTTTAAGTGTATAATTTCTTTGCCATAATCGTTTGTACTATTCCACAGTTTCATTTTGTTTCATTTGTTAAATAATAATAAAAAAAAATATGTATATTTAAAATTTTAAAGATTTTTCTTATTAATTTTGTTTTTTGTTTTCTTTTTTTGTTACATTTTGCTAACTTTTTTTCCCATACTCTTATTGTTGAAACATCACTGTCACCGTTATGTTTTTAAAATGTTTGCCTCCCATTACATATTTTCTGCTTTTATAATTTTGTGTGTATATGTATATACATACATCCATATATATATATTGTGTCACAAACAGTCGTAATAATTCGGCCTCACAAGCTGATTACAATAAGTTACCAAAACAACCGGGCCCACCGCATGGCATGGTAGTGCCACCACCAAATATTAATGGCAACATTAATGGCAATTCGACACCAAATGGTTCAGGAGGACCTTTCAAACCCGTGCCGCCACCCAAGCCGAAAAACTATAGACCACCTATGCAAAATAGTGCAAACGGTGTAAATCAATGGGCAGAGAATGGGGTAAATTTGATTAGACTCTTCAACTTTAATGACAAAATTTTTAAAATATTTTCATACTATTTCATAGGAACCTGGTTCTCCTCGATCTCCCAATGGTTTCTATTATCCACCGGCGCCTCAGCACCATCATTATTCACAGCAAACTCCTGGCTCTCCACATACCGGTGGCAACATGCAGCCCACTTATGGCAGCAATAGTAATTACGGTCCCGCCACCACACCCGGTTATCCACCAAATGCTAATGGTTATAATGGTAATCCAACATCACATCATTACAATGGCGGCAGTGGTACTGGACCCTATATAGCACCCCATCGTGGCATGCCACCACCTATAGGTATGTATTCACTTACACGTTCTCCTTAAATTGAATTAGTGTTGTAAACAGCATTAAAACTTAAACAATTACTAATTAGGCAATCTTCCTCCCCATACACCGGAACGTCAAGGCTTAGATTTGGCTGGTAGTCGTGAGCAACGTGGTTCAGCATTTGAATTATATCGTAAACCGCAAATCGGTACAGCAGGGCACCATCATAACATGAGGTAAGCTTTACTACACTATTTTTTTCTTAACTTTTATTGTTTAAAACGCGTACACTAAAGTTTAGCAAAAAAAATCTCTCTTTTTGATAGGCATTTTAGCGCTTTTAATAAACGCTCTTCTCTTTATACATACATACCCTCAATTGTTTAAAATTTAACGTATTTTCTTTTTTACATTTACAATATTAATTTTTGTGTTAACGAAAAATGTTTTAATTTTTGTTTATTAATCAATGAATTATCAGTCATTTATGCATTTCGTAAATATAAAATACCATAAAGAAACATCATATAAATCACACGGGTCAAAGGTCATTTTATGTTTTTTAATGTTACTTTTAAATTAACTGTATGACAACATTTTGTTTACAAAATTTTACTAAGTATTTTATGTTCAAATTCGAAAAATCAAACCCGATTTCCAATTGAAAGTTGTATATACATATTTAGTGACAAAAAAATTTTGTTATTTTTAATATTTTGCAATAACCAATCTAAAACTAATTTACCAAGATAAACGTTTTTCTAATCAACTTACAATAAAAGTTTGACAATTTAAATGAAAATAAAACATTTTTCGGGTTAACGTTAAACAATTAAAAAAATGATAATAATTCTAACCTAATTTTTTAAGATTTTCTACTCTCAACGTAATGTTTTTTTTAATAACTAATTTTGAAAATATTATAACAATTTTGTAAAGGTTTTGGTTGAACGGTAATTTTTTATTAAAAAAAAGTTTTAACTTTTTATGATTTATATTTAAAAAAAAGTAAACAATTAAAACTAACCTTACTTTTGGTAAGCAGTCCATAGTTATAATTTCTTAATGGCTTTTCTTTCTTCTTTTAAATAAAAACCATACATTTTTTTCTAGTATTAATTACATACATTATTCATTTATCTAATATAATTAATATATATACACATGTTTTTGGGTCTACGGTTTTTTATAATCTATAGTATGGTAATATCTAAATAAATACTTTACTATGTTTTTTCCCCCTATTTCAATTGGTATTTGCAAAATAAAGAACAAAATTTTTTTGTTTAGGAAAACAATTTTTCATGATAATTTTCAGCTTTAATTTAATTAAAAAAAAAAAAACTTAAAGGCGCGCAACAAAAATTCAAGTTTTTTAAATATTGATTTCACTTTTTATTGTAGCAAAATTAAATTTTAAAAGCAAGTATTTTAGAGCATGTTTCCACACATACATACATAAGTATTTAGTTAGTCCTATAAAAAATTTTAATGTGTATTAACAAGACAGTCGTACATTTAAAGAATTGAACATAAACATCAACTGTAAAACCGATCGGGCTCAAACTTTGGTAAGTTGTTGTACACATACCAGGAAGTGTTTATGGGTGGAAAAAAGTGGGCGGGGCCACGCCCATAAAAAATTAGTTATCATTTTTAGCTACTTTCACTTGACCGATTTTTCTAAAACTTTGCACACATATGGAGCTGTCATGACTTAATAATTTCGTGATCAGAAAAGTGGGCGGGGCCACGCCCCTAAAAAAATTTATTTTGAGGTACTTACACTGGACGGATTTTTCTGAAACTTTGCACACATATTGAGCTGTCATGACTTTATAATTTCGTGATTAAAAAAGTGGGCAGGGCCACGCCCATAAAAAAAAGTTATAATTTTGAGGTTCTTGCACTGGACCGATTTTTCTGAAACTTTGCACACATATCGAGCTGTCATGACTAAATAATTTCGTGATAAGAAAAGTGGGCAGTGCCACGCCCATAAAAAAATGTCTCATTTTGAGGTACTTGCACTGGACCGATTTTTCTGAAACTTTGCACACATATTGAACTATTGTGACTTTACAATATCGTGATTAGAAAAGTGGGCAGGGCCACGCCCTTAAAAATATTATAATTTTGAGGTACTTGCATTGTACCGATTCTTCTGAAACTTTGCACACATATTGAGCTGTTATGACTTTACAATTTCGTGATTGGAAGAGTGGGCAGTGCCACGCCCATAAAAAAAATATAATTTTTAGGTTTTTGCACTTGATATTCAATTAAAATTCAGCATGCATTTTGATTCATTAAGGGGCGTAGCAACGCGCGCCGGGTTTGGCTAGTTCTATATAAAGAGAACTTTTGATAAGTTCTTTGGTTAAAAAAAATATTCGTCTATGCAGAATTCTTTTTTTTTTTTCTTATAAAGAATTTATTTAAAATGTATCAGCAATCATTAGTAATATTTTTTCCTATAAATGAAAAATTTTTAAATTTTGAGATAAAAACAAAGTTATCGAAAATACATTTTTATAAATATAAAATATTTTTCAGTGTTGCCCTCCGTTGGGCGTTTTGTTTTCCCATTAAATTGGTTTTATTTTAAATAAACTTTTAAATATGATTTTCAATATTTGAGCGCCAAAGCGAATACATAATGTTAAGTATAAAGGGTGTCTTAGAAAGAATGTACGTCTTTCATTTTAAAATATGTAGCAACACGCATTTTTTGAGATATTGTAAGTTGTTATTGAATTGTAAAGAAGAAATATTCCGATAGACTATATCCATCCAATGGACCCCACGACTCTTATGACAGGCTATAGCTCTTTACATAACTTTTCAACAGACATGTGCATCTATCTCACTGATGACGCGTTGAATCGCGAATTTGTGTTTAGAAATTGTTTCTCGTTTATTGTCATAAACCTGAAATTTTACAAAACTCTAAATAAAAAATCGCATAATCTTGGTAGCCATTTGACATCAGAATTTCTTTAAAGGATTTGTTCTGGATATAGTTGCTGAAGTAAATGGATTGTTTCATGTGCAAATTCATACCGTCCAATTAAGGCCACAAGAACTCCGTTTGATGTTGCTGTAACAACTGCCGTTCACCATCACTGCAATTTCAGCCTCATTTTAAAAAAAGTAAAACCCAATCACGCCGCCTGATCAAAATTCGCACCATACAGTTGCTCGTTGTGTGAGCATTTGTTTTTTTTTTTTTTTTAACGAAAGAGTATTTTTTTGAGCTCCAAATTCTACAATTTTGTGTATTCACAAAGCCATTTAAATGAAAATGCGCTTAATCGAAAAAAATAACTTTTTCCGAAAAATTGCTATTGCCTTCACTTTGCTGCTCCATTACTTATTGTATGTGTGGCTGACGCTTTCCATGGTATGCTGGTTTGAGGTCCTAAGTAAGCTGAATTTTGTACGCATGTAGGTGAAAGTCTTTTGTTAAATTTTTTTGCGTAGTGCTTCGTGAAGTTTGGAGTTATTGAGAATGAATTGTTACACTCGTTTACAGCAGCAATGTTTTCAAAAGACTGACCAGTACATTGACACACAGAAGCCTTGCTGTCCATAACCAACCAAGTTTCTACAAGTTGTTGAAACATTATATGCACCTTCTCGACTGAAAATTCGTAAAATTTTGCGAGCGGTCTCAGCATAACTTTACAAATTTTTTTAATAGTTTTTTACAATTATAACGCGTTATTTTTTCATCAAGCGCTCCATTTTTAATAATCTAAATTAACATATATGACATATGCCAAATTTCAAAGTTAACACTTGCACAATGAAACCACATTTTAAAAGTGCATTTTTACTGAGACACCATTTACTTATGTTTAGTATTTCTGTAATAATGCGTCAAATTCGAACTCCTAATTGGCCAGAGAAATCTTAATCTTATAAAATTAAAACACACTATTTGGACGTCCATTAAACAGATTCGCGTTTTGTAGTCGTTTGTGTTTTGAAACATGATTTGTTTGGTAAATTAAGAAATATCTGACATATGTAAAAGAGATCAGTGGGCTAATTATGTCACGACTACTTAATGGGTAAAATGCTAGTGGTGAAATTATTTTGAGTTTTAGTTTTACAAAGATGCCTCTTGATCTAATTTAAAAATAAAGTTTTCTACCATACCAGTGAATCGCATAATCGTTAATGCAAAAAACAATGTGTCGAAAAGTTTTACGATTATCAGATCGTTAAAAGTGAATAGCACCACAGGTATCCCATGTACCTGGGAATTGAAAAATTTTAGCAGAAATCGTTATCTCTATGCAAGATCGAAAAACTTTCAATATTTTTAGTAAATGATACTTCAATTTTTCACAAATTTAAATGTTTTAAAAACTCTTTTTTTGTGTAAATATCTCTAAAATACTTGCTTTTCTTAACATTTAAGTTTGAGGTCCTTTCATAACTTTTTCTAAAACAACTACAAAAATTCTCTTACTTTAAACCATCCCTTCCAAAATAAACAAAACCCTTAAATATATTCCAAAAAAAAAAAAAAAATTACAAAAATCTTTAGCGAAATGGGGCCATACGACCAACAACGATACGATGATTATTATGCTATGCCACCGCCACAACATCCACCACCACGTTCACGTTCTGTACCCCGTTATGCTCATGGAATGCCTCCACCTTCTCCTTATTATGATCGAAATAATCCCTATTGTGGTTATGGTCCTCCACCACTACCGTCACCACATCCCTCAAATGTTCAACAGCAGTATTATGATGATAGTGAAATGCATCCACCACCATTGCCACGCAAAATTAAAAAGAAATCCATGCTGAAGAGTCCCCTGACAGCCATTAAGAATGCGCTGATCAGGACCACAAAACCGTTAAGGCGTATGAATAGCATGGTAGAGCCGGAACGTAAAACAAAATCGGGTCTAAGACGACAACATTCAATGTTGGAAAGAGGCATGCAGAGGCCATACTATCCTGATGAGTATCCCACATATCCGGCTGGTTATGATGCACGCTATTATGAAAGTCGGGGACGTAGTGCTCCATCCTCTGCTATAAGGGGCGCTAGTAGAGAGCAGTACTATGAGCCACACAATTATTATCCACCACAATCACAAGATCATTTGAATAGTACTTATCAAAATTTGGAAACTGAAGATATTTACGGTCACTTGGGTACAGTACCGAGAACTGGAAGGGAACGTTCTTATAATGATTTTAACAATGGTTACACAGAATCACATGATGATCTTTATGCAAATAGAGCTTGTATCGACTTAGAAAGACGTCAAGCTGAGGCTAATGGTGGCCAGGGAAGAAATGGTAGGAAAATAACTAGAAGACACAGCACTACAACAGCTGATCGTGTCGCAGGAAGACGCCATCAAATGATGGCTAATGGTGCTCAGGACCCCTACGAACAAGATGATATTTATCAAAGTAAACAGGGGGCCTATATGTTAGACAATCAGCGACGAGCTCCTAATTCTGAAATAATGACTCGCAGAAGGTTTTATCCAGGAGCCGCCAATGAGCAAGTGGAAATTCATGAGCCCATTTACCAGTCACGCCGTGAAATGCAGCGTGAGCGACAAAATCACCATCTATATCAGACGAAAAAGGAAATGCAAGAGCGTATTACCCAGGGTAAAAAGGATATTGAGAAGGAATTTACACCACCAAATCAAACCGAAAAAGATTTTAAACCTGATAAGGAACCCATTTATCAATCTCGCAGAGAAATAAAAGAGAGTGCTTTTAAAACAAGAGCACAATTGAGAGATCAAATTTATCAGACTAGAAGAGAGGCACTGGATAGCATGGCTGAACCGGGTTATGTATCAAAACGAGATGTGGGTCGACCAGAGCCCATATATGAGTCAAAAGAAGAGAGTATTTTGCAATCGCGAGAAAATGAAACCGACGAGAAAAAAGAAGAAAAAACTGAAATTCAAACACAAGCGGAAATCAATCATGAACAAGAGGAGGAAGAGGAAACGCTTAGCAGATCTGAGTTACAAAAATCTTCGGACACTGTTATAGAAAATACAGTTGATAAGCAATCACCTCATAAGTCAGCGCCTTTAGTACAAAGTGAAGATGATGATTTGGATGCGGAAAACGGTAAAGATTTTGATAGATCAGAAATGCCTACTATCATCGAAAATCTTCACAATCAAGGTATGTTGGAGGAAACACAAAATGATATGAATGAAATTGAGGATGTATCAGATGATGTTTTCGAAACTCCTCAAGCAATATCCTTGCCATTGGTAGTGGAGGGACCTCCTATAGAGTCTCTAGAGCCACCCAAACCTACATTGCCGCTAACAACACGCACCAATCGAGCTCCCTTTCATATATCGAACATTCTTAAAAGAACTGGACCACCACCACTAAAAAAACTAAGCGAAAGTCGCACTTCTATAGAAACACAGTACACATCACAGGCCAGCTTGGCCGTAGGACCACCAAATGCCACCAGCACACCCTACACAAGTAATATGTCATTGCCCATTGCTGGTCCAGTGGCAACATCGGCTCCAGCGGTGGCCAGTTCTCCTGGCATTGGTTCCTTTCCAACTGTACCGCGAGAGCCTTCAACGTGTCGTGGCATATTCGACTCGAATGGCGGCACTTTAGCCGACAACATTTGGAATGTTTCGCTGCAAATACCAGCAGGAGCCATAGCGCCCGGTGTAAGACAAGAAATCTATTTTACTGTCAGTGATCCACGTCTGGGACAAGCTGTTGGTGGCCCTCCCTTGGATATGGAAAATGGTTTGTTCTGTTCCCCTTTTCTCACTCTATTAATATGAAATTAAAAATATATATTTTTTTAATGTTTTCCTGTTTTCTTTTTGTTTTAAAATACCGTTTTTGATTTTTTTTTTTCACTCTAATAATTTTTTTTTATTTTTTTTTTCGTTAATTTTGTTATTTTAAATGTTTAGTTTTATTTATTTTGCATACCACTTGATTTTATTTCCTTTTATTTCACTTCTAACTTTATCTATTAGTTTTTAAGTCTATTTGTTGTTTTAATTTTTTTTACTAACATTTAATTTAATTTCTTTGACTATTGCATGTTCAATTACTAATTTAAAATATTGTTATTTGTTTATCAACCAGTCATATGTATATTTAGAGGCCATTTCAGAGTCATTATAAATTCAAATAATTCATAAAATCATAGAATTATTGCATTTAATGTTAATCTAGAATAGTTTTCAGACTACACTAGACAGTTCTCTTTGGAAATTATACAACATCTAATTTTAGTGTTCTAATCTCCCAATTCCGCAAGTATTTGCAAACAAATTTAAAAACACTGTTCAAGAAAATTTCATAATGTATATTATAAATGAGATTTCCTAATTGGATAGAGTATCCCAAACCTTACGCAAGATGTGATAATGATGAAAACCAAGATAATTTTTTTAATAAATCCAACAGCGCATAGTGTAGTTAAGATCCACTGAGATAATGTTTTAAACATTAAATAAAATACTCAAAATAGAAATCTTTGTTATGACCCAAAAGAACAGTCTCTAACATTTACTTTTTAAAATAATTTTATTTAAATGCTGGTCGCGACTATATTGTATGTGGTCATTCGAAAGGGTAATTTTTGATCATATTTTAGGCGGCCTGTTGATAGGTCTGGAATTCGAAATTAAGATCAATATGTCGATTGTGTAACTCGGAGTTCTGTTAACGTCTGGCATTCTGCGCTAAGAGATTGTGTTTTTTATTCACCATTAGGCATATAAAACACAGCTTTGCCCGTTATGGGTTAATGTAGTTATTGTTTATATCGTTGGTCACAAGCAAAAAGGCCCTAACTCAAATAATTGTAATTTTACAGGAAAAGGTAAAAAGTAACAGAAAGGCCGACTTCCTAAACGCAAGTTGCAATGCATATTTACAATGCATACACTTCGTAAACGCATATGTAAACTTTCTAGCAATGTCCAATGTTCCTAATCGTTTGGCAACTCATTTTATTAAGTATCAGCTGTAAAAATCGCGCATCATTTTTATTTTGTATGCAAACATTTGAGCTGCAATGGCTGAGTTAGTATTTTCTTTGTTTATTTTTAATAAATTATTTATAATTGATAGAGTTTATTTAAATCATAGACTAAAAATTTAAATAATTAAACACTTTATATTGCAGAGACAAAAAGTGGATCCATGAGCGTTCCTAAATGCCGATAAAATGCAAAAAAAATCTCTGCAACGCAAGGTTGCACTTAAGACATGTTTAGCATTGCATACACATTTTTTTAAATTATGAATTGCAACTTGCGTTTAGGAAGTCGGCCAAACTATATTATCGTAATGTAATTCCTTTTTTTAAACTGCTTGTAAAATTGTTATTTTTGATACTATTGCGTTAAATTGTTTCGAGGTGTATTTGTGTGAAATGTATTGAAATCAATTTCATATAAATTACAAGTCAGGTCCTTTCTACTTGTGACCATCGATATAACGATGCCTTACTTCCTCAACATCGTAACTTAAAAAATAAGGTTTTGACTTTTTCATATCAAACGATTGTTTCATGCTTTAACTAAAAAAGATTAGTATATTATTACTATTAATATACATAAATACAATAAATCCCTTAATAATTGCATTTAAACTTTTAACCAAACACCGAAGTATAAAAAGATGAACCGTTTTTATTTTCTCTCCTGAAAAATTTTATTTTTTAAGATACGAGGTTGAGGAAGTAAGGCATCGATATGCATTCCATCATAAACCATGACCTAGGCGAATTATAGGGTTAGTATCTTCCACAAAAACATTTGTCTTAACATTTTCCACAAAGTTGTTAAACATACATATGTACTTTACAGATGTTAAAAACACATTGTTACATATAACGACATGCTGCACAAACAGGCCTAAAAGGAGATTTTTAACCGCCCCTAAACTAAAATTTCAGTGTGATCTTTTAAAACACCAACACACGTACATATATTTTTTTTATCTCCTCTAGCAGAATCTATTGTTAGAACACCGTAATTTTGAAAAAAGTTCGAAATTGTTTTAGAGTGCAGTAAAGAAAAGCACCAAAAACCACTGAACACTCACCGAATTGAAAATGTTGGTTATAGTTTTTGTTTTGATCATTATCATTGACGTAACTAGACCATTCTAGGGAGTGCAATGTCAACAAAATATTTTGAAAAAATTATCAATTATACGTAAAAAATTAGCTCCGTTTAAGACATTAAAAAAAATAAAGCTCTTGACATCAGAAAAAATTTAACTTCTGCAATGGTGGGTATGGTTCTTAAAAAAAGTTTTTGTAATTTCTCTTTGATTTGTTGTATCTCACTCCTTTTGGCTTTAAAATATTTGTTTTTTTGTTAAATGTATATGTTTAATAAATTTTTGATTTGATTTCTGTAAACAACAATTATAACACTTATGTACACACTTATTCAAATTTATTACTACACTTAAAAATCAATTTATAAAATATAATTTATCTTTAATTTAAACAATTATTTATCTTTTCTTTATTTCCTACTCAAGGTGAAACCATGCTGTCGCCCCTAGTAATGTGTGGCCCTCAAGGTCTTGAATTTTTGGTACCCGTAACCCTCAATATACCCCACTGTGCCGGCAAAACAACATCATTGGGCTTAGCTCTGAAGGCCACCGATAGCGAAAAGAATATGCATACCGAATGGGATAACATCGATTTACCCAGTAATGCAGCAGCTCATACAGTATCAGTTAAAGTAGATCATTTTTAAATAGTTATTTTTTAAATCAAATAATAAGAATAAACTTATAAGCATTCATAAAAATAAATATTAGTTTTTATGCATAATACTTATAATAAAGCACATCTATGTAAATATGCTAACTATGTAACCACATACATAAATATACATACAATTACATACAAATATAATATAATTTTATGTGTTATAAGCCTTGTTTTATAGTTTTATACAAAAGATTAAAAATTAATTGATTTATAAGAAACCCATATTAAAAAAAATGTGAATTTGAAGCTAAAAACAAAATAAGAAACAAAAATTAATGCAAATTTTTTTAGTAAATTTGTGCCTTTAGCTATATTTTTATTAATTAAAACAATTAGTAAAACAAACGATTTTTCTACTTTAAAATACATAATCATAAGTATTTACATATATTTAAGTGATTTTTTTCTCTTTGTAAATAATTTTGTTTTATTTTGTTTATGCAAATTTCCAAGTAAAAAATATTTTGTTTAGTTGTTTAAAAAAATCGTCTTTAACGCATTTTAAATGTTTATAATTATTATTTTTAATTAAACAATATGCTTAAAATATTACTACAAAAAATATATGTACGTACGTACATATATACATACATTCATATGCATGAGTATGTATGTTTGAATATGTGTACATTATATATACACTTATTGAAAATATAATTCACATGCATCAATGACATACACATATAAAATTGTGTACTATTGTAATAGATTTATTAAATATCATTATTCACTATTTCATTTATACGAGTACATAAATAATATAAAAATTATTACGTAAAATTCTTTACAAAACGCTTCAATAAAGGATACATATAATAAACTTAATGAAAACTTTATAAACAAAATCCTTGTTTTATTAACTTGTAATGCTTAATTTTATTTCAAATGCAAGTTGATAATTGCACCTTAGGAAAGCGGTATAAAGTTCAAAAACCACTGCATAAAACCAAATGAAATTCATAAAGAGGAGTTACTCCGTAATTCGATTTGAAACTAAAGTTTTTCGAATTTGTAAGCTTAACACATTGTTATTCGTAAATATTTTCGTTTGAATTGAGTAAAAAAAAAACACAAAATGATCATAAATGAAAAGTCAGAATCATATAAATATTTACTGATATGGGAATGATATGCCAGGGAAACCGGAAAAATGTAAAAAAAAAGTATTTTGTGCATTTTAAAAATGCAGTAAAAACTTTAAAAAATTCTAAATAAAAATTAATAAGCATGTTGGGTAGGTAGGTTAGAATGGAGAATGAAGGGAAGCTGGGAAAAACTTTAAGAGCCTACACTCGGCTCGCTAGTGTCTATCCAGCGTTCTTTTAGTAATAAAAATACAGAAAAACCTGAAAGTAGAATACGTATTAGAAATTGGAGATTGGAGATAAAAAAAGATGGAAGAAATTAAAAACCTGCGAAAAACAGTCCCATCCTGCCATCATTGCTAGCTGGCCACCCGACTTCTATATTTAATACATACGATAATATTCTCTAGCTTTCACTCCGGGGTATTACTTAGTTTATCGCGGAATCGCTTATCCAGCCACATATTTCTATGGTTCTTTGATCTCGGGCAGTGATTGACAACATGCTCTACTGTTTATATCCGAAAATAATCCGGAGTGTAGCGATCCTATCTACAAATCCTAGCCCTTAACGGACAATGACCTGCAATAACCCCAGTAGTGGCGCTCAGACATGCCCTGTTCAGGTCTAGAAGTACCTTATAGTATGCCAAGTTAACCTATGCCTATAAAAACCTTGATACTCTACAGTCCCTTCTGTTTCTCTTTGCTATATCAGTTCTGTTTGAAATCCACGCCTTAGTTCATCATTAACTGTGGTTTATCTTACTATTTTCACTTCACATGATGACCCTAGTGGCCATCCACAGTGCCCCGTTACCCAAAATAGGCTGACGATAAAAAAATCTATAATGATTCTAATTGACCTCCTATAGTCCCTAAATAGCCTTGATTTGCCATAATGACCATCAACGTAAAAAGTAAGTTTCCTACCTCCGATAAAGATTTTATCTCCACTTGATACACACTACAACCATCCGAAAGTCTGTAAAACCCCCTGATGTTCTCCTGCCCCGGTGCACACTTTTCTTTAAGAGATTATAATTGGAGATGTCTTACCAAAATATACTTATCTCTGTTACCACATAGTCCATCACATTCCCCTGACCTTAACTTTAACATAAGATCTAAGTGTGGCTGATATTAAGTTGGCTACTTACTTAGTCTTATTAAGTCCCTTCACGAAATTCTCTTTAGATAGTGTTCTTCTCATGGCGCCAGTGGCACCAAATGAAGCACATCCCTGAATTTTATTTAAGAAGCTTCCTATAACAACCCTTTTTCAATACCGTAAGTAAGTGTTATTCCAATTTACTACCCTTGATTGTAAGCCCCAACTTTTGTCTATGGGGTTGCTGCTTGTGTAGTTGGCATTCAGGCCTCTTTTATCCTTTTATTTATCTATTTTTCTTAAAAAAATAATCTTATTAGAATCCATATAGCAAAAGGTCAAAACACTTGCACTGTTTTACACAATTTTAAATTTTTAAAAGAAAATTTGCTCTATTGTTATGCGGGAAAAATTCTTTTCAACAAACGTTATATATCCTACACTGTGTGTACAATAGTAAAAACTAAAACTTCGTTTCGAATTCCAAATAAAAAATACACTTAGTTTTACGTTATAACATAATATTAAAAATATGTTTTAATGTTTCATAAATATGTTAGTCTTACTTTTATATCTATAAAGATAAATATACAGCTATAGATAGAAACAAAATTTTTCTTTAAAATACATTTTTTCTTTCGTAAAATAAAATTTTAGAAGTACTTTTTTTTCTTCTAATCTAGAACATTTTATATAATCAACAGTCATTTAATATAATTTATATAGCTAAAAATAATAGTAATAATAATGTGTTGCGGAAATTATACGGTGATTAAAAAATTTGTTCAATGTAGTAAGCATTGTTTAAGTATTAGAAGATGTTGAAGTGATCATAACATTGTCGGGTTCCGGAATGGTTGAAACAGCCTCTTTAACATAGCCGTAGATTTGCTTACGTGTATCAGCGACCACATCCCTTACCATATTCTTGAAGAAGGCTGTGTGTCGTGGTGCTTCAGCGTAACGTTCATAATGATCTAGAGAATCCTGCAATTTTAAGGTAAGATCATAGTTTTTGCGCACCACCTCTAGAATTTGTTCTTCGGTCGGCGTAGAAAGACCCTGTTCGGCCAGCCATTCCTTGATTTTATTTTGAAAATGTTTAACAATGGCCAAAATGTTGACTAAGGCATTCAAAAGTTTGATGACATCATCTTTATACTCACAATCTGGCATTGTAGTGTAACGAAGTACTGGAATAAGAATTTATGATTGCAATAAAATACACGCTACGATCTTAAAATTATATTGGAAACATACCCATTGCATGCAATTCGGTGAAGACTTTTTCCTCTCGATTAAGTTCGTAATAAAGTTCATCGTAGCTGTTGGTTGTAGCCAAAAAGGTATCACCATATGTGATAAACAAATTAAATATGTTAACGACCTGTCGTAGAGTTTTGTATAGGAGTTATCTTTAATTTATTTAACATTGCATTTATATTTTGGCTTTTGTCAGATTTACATATCGTCGTTTGTAAATTATTGTGTTCTAAGTGTAAAGGTTATATATATGTCAGATAGAACACAATAATTTATAAACGACGATATAAAAAATAACAGCCAAATCTTAACAAGAACATCACACGGTAAGCGTTTAGGTTTTGCATGTGTTTTATTTTTGTAACACCTTTTACTTAAAGCTCTTGTTTAGTTTTGACTGTTTTTATACATTTGTATATATCTTTAATTACATTTTACAGAAGTGTAAAAATTATTCTAAATAGTTAAATTACAAATTGAATTTACCTGCAAAGACAAATAGAAGATATTGCATTTCTTAACTAAAGCCTGCTCCTGATTAACCAGAAAACGCAATAAGCCAATCAAAGCCGACCACAACTCCTTCCAGGGATAATTCAAACGCACACGACAACGTTTCTGATAGCACAATACACGATGTATGATACCCACACACAACAAATATAATTCCATGGGAAATTTTTTCATCAAATGAGAAACAATAAATTCCACCAGTAAATCCAATAAAGTGGCAGCCAATGGTTGAGATTTGCAAACACGATCTACGTTTAATTTACGATGACGCATCTGGGCACGATGTAACATAACTTTAAAAGTTAAATTACTATCGTGCATCATGGAATTAGCGTATTGATCTTCGGAAATGCAGGTAAGAATTAAGAAGCAAAGTTTCAAATTGGCCACACTAGACTCGTTTTTATTATCCTGCATAACAATGGAGCTGTAAAGAAAAATAAAAGATTTTAAAATTTAACGTAAAAGTAGATTATAAAATTCCAACATACCAATATTGAAATACGGCCACCAGTAAATTTGTGGGATATTGTGTCATATCGATGATGGGTGCATTAGCTAAATCAGGCACTGGTTGTGTTAAGCTTAAGGTATTACTAGGTGAGGGTGGAGCACTGCTCTCGGCTTGTGTATGAGCCAATGTCGTTATAAAATTACGATTTAAATGTACAGCTTCGTATAAAGCCAATAGTAAACCATTATTAGCCTTTATCTGTTGTACTCTTTCACAGCCTTCATCAGAAACAAACATATTGCCCACAATATTCGATAGGGATGAGAACCATGATGATGACTGGGCATTATTTAAGCTTTGCATGTATTGACGGCAAAAGTCAATGAGCGACTGAGAAATCATTTGTCCATAACTGCATAAAATCGTATTACATTAAATTTTTAGTTTAGTTTAGAATGTCAGATTTTGTTATGTAGAATCATAAATACTTTTCAACAATATTTTCAAAATATATACACATGATATATATTACGTTTGTTTGTAAATATTTCTTGCACATATAACGTTACTGACGTACAAGAGTATCAGCCAAAAATGTAGCAAAAAATCAGAGGAATCTTTGATACGCTAAGAAGCTAAGTTTGGAACTAAGTGTAAAGGTTTCGCGAAAAAAAAAAATAGATCAAAAAAGCAGTCGTAACATACTAATAGATGCTACAAGTAGTTAGTTGGAAACCCATAGTGCTTCGTAAACTTGGTTTCAAATTACACTTAAAGTGGCTTAATCGAATATAAAATATAAACCTAGTTATAATTTTTGAAGTTGCAAATGAATACGTAGAAATGACAAACGGAATAAAATATATATTTATACTCTCCTCACTTATAATGTATATTATAGTCATAACTAATGTTTTTTGTATTGCCTCAAGACTCACCCATTCAACGCCAACTCATCTGCCAGTATTGATAATTGCACTATGTAGGGATTTGTGGCTTCATGTTTACGATAATTTACCAAGATTGTTAGTAAAATTACTATGTCGTGTCCATGTTGAGCCCTTAAAGTTGGATCACTAAGTAGTCTTACAAATGCATCAAATAATGTATTCATAATGAGATATTCTAACAAGACATTCTGACTAACATTATCAGTACCAGTTACAAGAACTAATAAAAGTTTTAGGCACATAAAACGAGCATTCTCTGTAACGTCACCTGAAAGAAAATATTTTTTGTATTAATTCGCATTACATAACCGAGCCTATAGGATTGTATATACATAGTTAATAATTAAACACAACTTATTACATAGCAAAACTGAGCGTTAAATAAAAAAGGTCTTTCGTCGTAATAGATTTACATTAATGTTTTTATATATTAGGAATTTGTTCGAAAATTTTATTTAAATAGAACATATAAGTAATTTGTGAAAATTTATTATTAGATGGATAATTGTTTATTTGTTCTCTTATAATTACTACTTACATGGCATTAGATTAAGTAGAATTTTATTTTAAAAGTTATCCATTATTACCACTAACCAACCAAGCTATAAATGCAAGACAAGTTCATTCAACCTGGTAGGTTAAAGTTGTACCTACTAATGGTAAACTGTTTATTTGCCTCACAAATCCTACCTTTAACTAACGCCATGTTGTATAAATGGCCCTCAAACAAGCATTTTTTTTAATTTTTATTGCGTAGAAAAACTAATCTTTTAGATAAATATTCAACATTATAAGTTGATTAAAATGATCAAAACTTAATTGCCATTCAAAGATAAGTAGGGAAGGATATTTTTTGTGTTAAAAGATTATTTTAAAATTCTTTTCTAACACACATTCACTTACCCAACAATATTTTGTTGCAATGATCCATTAACTGCTTCATCCACTTATCCATATGTTCATAACCAAATATCTCATTTAAAATGTCATAGGAATTATCGGCTGTTGACTTCTTAAATATTGCAAAAAACAACGAGCATAAGGTCTGCAAACTATTGCACAAACGTTTAGGATGATCTTAAATCGAAATATAAAATCATTAATTTTTATTTAAAACAAAGAAACCACACCCTTAACAGACATTATTATTACTTTCCAATTTAATAAAACTTGCTCACTCACTCACCTGCATCCAGTATTTCTATGCATTTCTGAAAAATCATATTCAGATTTTTCTTAACTACCATAAATTGCTCACTCGTCAGCTTGGTGACTTCACTCTCGAGCGACTCGACATTGGGCTGTAGCAAAAAAAATTCATTCCAAAACTCAGGACTCTCCTGTGTGGGATCTTCGCCACGAAAGAAAAGTTCGTAGATGTAAACAACTTTTTCTTTGGGTCGTTTCGATGAACCACTACCACTGCGTTTACGAGAAGTCATTTTTTGTTTAATATATATAAAATTTTTTTTGTTAGTTACAAAGTAGACTAATATTTGTTTATTTTTATGTTTTTGTAATAAAATTTTTTACGTGTTTTTTACGTTGTCTTGTCAATTATTGTTTGCCTGCTGTTAAAAAACGAATTTCTTCATTGTACATTTTTGACGGCTTTGTACGGTTGTGATTGCTTGACTCTGTAGTACTTTTAATTAGTAGTCAGCTGTTTGGTAAGTCTACGTTTACATTAAATATTTTATGCAAGAAAACTTGTTCAATTGATACATAATTTTTGGACAAAAATTTAAAATAAAAATAAGTAAATAAGGAAGTTGTACGTATAGTTGCATTTTTCTCATCCGTCAGCAATAAAAGTAACAAAAATGTATATATGCAATGTGCCGTATAAACGGTGCGTTTTTCCCCCTTATAAACTTTAATTTGCATGAAAACTAAAATTCCGATTCATATTACAGCGATTCTTACACCATCCTCGTTGAAGCTAACCCTTATGGTTCTGATGCTGTGTTTAAATATACCCTTCACACAGTGAAAAAGGGTGTATATAGGTTTGTCATTCCGTTTGAAATTTCTACAATTTTCATTTCCGAACCCATAAAGTATATATTTTCTGAAAGCTTATGAATAGGGTAGTCGATTAAGCTCTGTCAGTCTGTCCGTGTTTATGTTGAAATAAACTTTTTGAAGGCCCCCGACATCACCAAGACCCGCGTGGGGAAATATTCGGGAGCAGATCGGTATTGAAAATCAGAAAAATCTGTACATAAACAACTGAGATATGAGCAAAAAACCACGACCACCTCGTTTTTTTTTTACAACAACACACACCGGATGAACGTAGGTTCGAATCCCAGTTGAGGCAAAAAAAAAATTTTTTTTTTTATTTATATTTTATTTTTTTTTTAATACATACATACATAAACTCAATTTATAATTTTACAATGGTACGTTTTTGAGCGGATAAAATCATTATAAAGAATAATGAAACATATAGTATGTATGTATGTACGCATTTATTTAAAGAAAACAAAATGTCACCGCGGCTTTCGCTGACAACGTAGTGTGTGTAAAATACCAACCAAGATGACTTTGACAGCTGAAGTTTCAAATAAGTGAAGAAAAGATAATAAAGGACTACCTGATATATATAAATATGCCTTGCTAATACTAAACACAAATTTTTGGTAGCATGGTAAAATTATCAGGTAGCCTCACTAAAACAGCTGATTATTTTTTTCTCTACCTTAAAGTTTAACTTAGATGTCAAATTTTGTGTATGTATGTGAATATTTTGTGTACGTATATATTCTACCGCCAAAAAAACACGCACACACATTTGCTTTTTGACATTTAAGTCGTCGTTTTCCAACAACAAAATACATTTAGGATTTTGTTGTTGCAGAACTGCGGCTACCTGATGATTGTACCATGTTTGGTAGTTTAAAAGGTAGATATAATTTTTAGATCACAAAGCACTTGATTTGTAATTTTAAAGAGATAACAATAAAATTAAACATTTCAATAGAAAATACAAAAATAAGAATTCTTGTTTTTACACAAATCCTGAGGCTCTAAATTTGTAAATACAGAATAGTATGGGACTTGCATTCTTAAAAAAATGACAGTGGTTATAATGATTTTTAAATTTTAATTGGTGATGGTTCTCAATATTGCGACTTATTTGTCGGTAAAATTCTTTCTTTAGACTAATATTTAGTAATTTATTATTATTTTAAAATTAATCCTTAAATAGTACCATTTATTTTGCTTAAATATAAGGAAAAATATTACACATTGAATTCCTAAAGAGAGTTAATTTTTTTTAATTTAAAATAAAAATTTAACGAAAATATTGATTTTCTAAGATTTTTAAATTTCAAATTTATTTAAATTTACGTTATTACAGTTTTTATGCAGTTTTTCAGGTAGTTCCTCATCTAAAGGCACTATTATCGATGAATCATTTTGCGTTAAAATTCTGTAATAATTTTGTATTTTTGAATTTTCGTTGCCAATATAAGAGATTTGTTCGCACTGCAGTATATTCTTACTGTATAAGTACAGGGAAAAATTAAAAATCTTTTTTAGGCATATAATTTGCAAGACTGAAATTGTAAATAAGGCATTAATAAACCAGAAATAATTACCAGCTTAGTAAAGCAAATCTCACCAAAAATAACATATATTGCCAGAAGTGCGGGAATTGAGTAAGTTGTATAACCATATGACAGCCAAAACATAGTTTGATCCAATAAAAATAAAGCTTGATAAAAAACCACACAAAGAGACATCGCTAGCCATGATGTAACCAGAGATATCGACTTCTAAAAGTGATGAAATTTTATCAATTTTTTTAATTTTCTAACATTTTTGCTTATTTACCTTAATAATGCCTTTAATAAGATTTATCGAGGTTATAATCATAATAAAAGTGTATATTAGTAGAAATACTCTATAAAGTGTTAAGTAAGATTCCTCCCTGGAATCTTTATTAAGTTGTGATTTAATCTCATTTGAATTTATTTCGAATATAATTGTTACAATTATATTTAAAAATCCTATCGAATATACAAATATGTTAAGGGCACCAATAAATATACACAAATCGAATTGTTTCAATGATAGCATTATTGAATGTATTTAATTATTTTAATGCGAATTACAGGTTGCAAACAATTTCAGCACAAAATTACAACTAATTAGAAAATTATTTAGATGACAATCAGCTACTTTTAGTTTTAATTCATAATTTTTGCGATTATAGAAACATATTGATATTTTAACTAATTAAAGGAATCCCTATTATAACAAGTATTTATATTTATTAGCTTAACCCGGTTCGCTTTGCTCGTTCCAACAAAGTTTTATGTTTTTCCTAAAACTCGCTAAATCAAGAAAAATATTTAAAGTAATTATTACATTTTCTTAAATATTTATTAGAAAATATAAAAATAGCTTTCCAGGAATTATAAAAGCAGTGCCAGTTAATATAGAACGATATTTTATTTTAAAGTTAATGTTATAAATATTAGCGTTTCAGTTGATTTTGGTATATTTCAATAATTATTTTGGTGGGAGTTTTTTTCTTTAACCAATCCTGGCCGTAATATTCACAAAGATAATAAATAAATACCCGGACAACTTTGTAATATTAACGAATACCTCTGATATAAAGGCACCTAGAAAAAAAAAATTGTATCATCACTCAGTGCTTTATTAGTTATTTATTTTGCAACATACATGTTGTTTGCTTATATGTCAGTAGAAACTTTTTTTATATATTTATTAAAACTTGTTAATTTTACCAATATTATTAACAGAGTTATGAGGATTTACAAATAACCTCTGAATAATTAAATAAAGAATCTACTAATATCACAGTTTTAAGGAAAAATTGTTCATAAAAAAAAATCGTATCAACTTAGAACTAAAATATGTCTCAGACCCTCAGCAGCTGTTCAGCAAATTCCTTATTTCAAAATTTGACGGTCTACATTTTTTATTAAATTAAAGAGTCAGTTCCCTTGTCAATGAATTAAAGATTTAATAACCATAGGTCATAATTTGACGATTACAAATTTTGTAAATAAGTATCTTGTTATTTATATTAAGTTTAGATCTACGGGTATAGGACACGCTGACACCTTACTGCCTTTTCACAGATTTAATTAACATACTGTTTGAGTAGAAGCTTTTTGTCAATGATTACTCCTAAATATTTAATTTCGTCCTTCAATTGGATTACTTTTCCCTTAGAAGAAAAAAATCTAGCAGGAAGGCGTTTTCGTGATTTGTTGAATGAAAGTATAACCGCTAGTGTGTTAGTAGAAACTTAAAACGCTTTTAATTTTTAAAATGCTAAGCTTATTTTAAAATATTCTGTACATGTGCAAAAGATTTCTTTTTAAATGATACGTATATTTTTTTTATTAAAATCAGTTGTTAATGCGAGCATAAACTGTGTTACAAGAAATCGACTTGTCTATTAATATATAAGATGTTAACTTAAATTATTCAAGCTCAAGGTCTTTTTATAATTCAAATAATATCTTAAATAATTATTATTAATAATTCTTCCAATATTTCGCTTCTCCATTGTGTAGCATCTTCAGGAAATATTTGTTTTGATTTTTGTAAAAAAAAAAAAACATATAAAAAACATACATATATAAAAACTTCTCATTGTAAAATTATAAATTTACGTATGTATGTTAAAAAAAAAAAATTTAAAAAAAATTTAAAAAAAAAATAATTAAAATATAAAAAAATAAAAAAATAATAAATAATAAAAATAATTAAAATATATATAATAAATATAAAACAAAAAAAAAATATTAAAAAAAAAAATTAAAAAAAAAATAATAAAAATATAAATAATATATTAAATAAAAAATAAAAAAAAATTAAAAAAAAATATATAAAAAAAAATTTTTTTGGCTCAATGCCACGTTTTCTCTAACCAGTATACACGTTTGTATGTATGTTGTTGTTGTAATGTTGTTTTTGTGGAAAAAAAATCGAGGTGGTCGTGGGTTTTTGCTCATATCGCAGTTGTTTATGTACCGATGTTTCTGATTTTCAATACCAATCAATATTTCTGATATTTTAATACCTCACCCGAGTCTAAGTGATGGCGGGGGGCTTCAAAAAGTTGATTTCAACATACACACGGACAGACGGTCAGACTGACAGGGCTTAATCGACTCCCCTATTCATAAGCTTTCAGAAAATATATACTTTATGGGGTCGCAAATTAAAATTGTAGAAATTTCACACGGAATGACAAACCTATATATACCCTTTTTCACTGTGTGAAGGGTATAAAAAGACCTTGAGCTTGAATAAGTTTAGTTAATATTTAAAATAAAAACGGTAAAAAAACTAAGTAATTATTAATATATAAGATGTTTATATAAAAATTTTGCTTTTAAAAAAAATTATATTCATTTATAAAATTGCTAATATTGTTTCTATTTGCAAACAACAAAAAAAAATAATTTTCTATAAATTCTGATATTATTATTATTTTTGGCTGAATCTTACAAAAGTGTTCACTCTTAGATTACTGTCACATGTATGATATACTTATAATGTGTTATTTGAATCGCTAACCATATGTGCAATCAAGCTAAACGTTCAATTAATATCGCGATACTGATTACGGCCAGTATATATTATACTTGCCATAGTGCTATTAGAGGGATCTCTTTAAAATAATTTAAAAGGAAAAAAAATTACATATGTATGTATAATTTTCAGGCTTGCAACAAGTATTGATAGAGACGGGGTATAGCTTTCATTTGAAATTCAAGGAATTTTTACTTTTATGAATGTATGTATATATGTGAATAAAAGATATTAAAGTGAAATAAATTATGAAATCGGAAAAAAATGTTTTCTACTTAAATATGTTACTGCATATAAAAAATTTGGGGTTTTAATATTTCTAAAAATAAACAATTAATTTTTAATTTTGAAAAAGAAAAACAATATCAGATGGATTATATATGGATTATAATCCAACAAACATTTTTCAAATTTACCAGGAATCGTAAACTTATCTACTAAAAAGTGTGCTTTAACCGTCTATAATATGCACAAAAAATCTTAAAATATGCACTAACATATTAGGATGCATTTATTAGATATAAGAAAAAAAAATTTATTTCAGTATTTTTTTTGAGATTTGTTTAAAACTAAAAATCTTAAGTTTCAACTTTTTACGAGGTAACAGATTAATAATATCATTAAAAATGTTTGTCTATTCTGTAGTTTTCTTAAATAACTGCGTATGTCTTTAAATCACAAATTAAATAACTTAAAACAAATATAAAAAGGCCTTTAAAATAAAACAATTGTAAGATCAGTACCTTTAAACCGACAAAACGGATATTTGTTATTCAAGAGAACCTCAAAACTTTGTTGAGAAAAATGTTTTAAAATATTAAAGTTATTAAAGTTTTATATATTTTTGTATAATTTAAGTCAAATATCCCTTTAACCATAAAAAATTATTGTTATACAAGTGTTAAAAAAGTGTGAAAAACAAGTAAAAGTGCTATATTCGTCCGTGCCGAATCTTATATACCCTTCACAACGTGTAGTCATGCAATAATAATTGTTTGTATCACCATTCATCTCATATGAAAAACGTATATACATATAAAAAACATACATATATACAAACATTCCATTGTTAAATTATAAATTGAGTTTATGTATGTATGTTAAAAAAATAAAAAAATTTTGAGTCAGCTGGGATTCGTTGCTACGTTCACTCTGACTAGTATACTACGTTTGTATGTATGTATGTATGTACGTGTTGTATGTTGTTGTAAAAAAATAACGATCTTCTCCCGAATATATCTGATATTTGAATACCTCACGCGGGTCCAAGCGATGTTGGTGGGCTTCAAAAAGTTGATTTCAACGGACAGACTTACAATAATTAATCGACTCCCCAATTCATAAGCTTTCAGAAAATATATATTTTATGGGGTCGGAAATGAAGGTTGTAATAATTTCACACGGAATGACAAACCTATATATACCCTTTTTCACTTTTGTGTGAAGGGTATAAAAACGGAGTCAGTCATGTTTTTTTTTTATACGCATCTCAGCAGATTATGGACCATTTTTGTTGGTTTCTAAGACCGAATCATTTCTGTAAAACTTTATTTCAACCAGCACACTGACAGACGTTCATCAATCAATCGACTTTCCTATTCATAAGGTTTCACAAATTAGTCAAGTATACTTACTTTTTAACCAAATGGTATACTTATTAGTAATACAACATTAACTTTTTGAATTCTAAACTAGCTTATTACAATTTTATAAACGCTTTATTACAAGAATATCATATAAAAAATAAAAGTAAATAGTGTACATATATTAAATATTCGTGTAGACATATGATCTAGTAAATAGTATGCAATAAAAAAATATTAAGACAGAGTAACATGTCATCTCCCGACTACGATAATCAAATAACATACATACGTAAGTATACAACACGTCATAATTTGTTTCTAACTAACACAAATATTCTGTCATTATTATTCAAAATTTTAATGTAATACGAGTATAATACTAAAATTTATTTCCAACCAATATTTACAGTAGAATCATTTGCTGTTGGTTCATAGTCAGGAGGCAAACTAAAACCTAATACCTCTAGAGACGGCTGGGTATTTCGTCCTGCCTTGGAAGTATTATGCTGATTGCTAGGTTTTGAGGGACTGGGCATAACTACAGCTGGATTCAAAGGTTGCTTATCGGGAAATGATGATGATGGAGCAGATGGTGTTATGGCAGTTCTAGATGGTGTGGGTGTAACTTTCGAGATATTAGTGGAAGGATATAAATTATTGCCAGGTGTTGCAACAGGCGGTGGTGGTCCAGAAGGACCACTAGTCCCATTTTTAGACAAACTAGGATCATTCAGAAAAACTGGATATCTCGGCTTGAAAGTATTACTTTCAAACTGTTCCGAACGCACGTCTTCTTCAAACATGGGAGGAGCTTTAATTTAAAACATAAAAAATGTTCATGATTTTTTTTCAAACAAAATTTGATCAAACAATTTGCAACTTACGTATTGGCTTATATACTGCTACACTGCCCGGTTGTGTTGTTATGGTCCCATCATCGGCGGTACTTGCGTGTAGAGGCATTGTTCCAATAGTAAATGGAAACTCTATTACCAAATCACCGTGTATACGTGAAACTTTCGCTATAAACTTCAATGTGTACGAAACTTTTATAATACTGCAACTTTCCAGCGAAGTCGGCGTTGTCGAGGGAATTTGTAAAAATTCATTAAATTCGGCTTTATTCAGTTTTACCACTTCACCGCAATGATTATCAGCCACTTTAATTTCGGTTTCTTTCGTTTTGGTTTCTGGACTACGACTGGTGTAAACAATCTTTTTCATTAGACGCACTTTGACATCGGAACAATGTACATCGGATTGATTATCTAATACTACATTAAAACGAACTTTTTGCCCGGGTGCATAGGCGCCAAAGGGTACTTTTACGCTCATCACCATGGGTCTTTTGCTGCCGCAACATAAACTCCAACAAAAAGTTTTCTCTTCAATTTTCGTAAGAGGTTTCTGCAAGAAACAAAAAAGGAATTTTTTAGTGATAACTTATTTATAATTTATAAAACTTTTATGAAATAGTCAATAAATAGAAATTATTGTATAATAAAAATTATATGACTAAGTATGTTTATTTATATTACTAGCAGAAACTTGCAACAAAAAAAAAATTTTACAAAATTAGTGTTTTTAAATAAAAAAAAAATCATCTCTGCACACAAAATATTTTTTTAAAATTTTGCTGTATCAGTGGAGAAAAAATTTGGTATAGAGGTTCCTGGGTTAACATTATAGGATATTTTTATTTCGCGATAATATCTCATTTCTAACACAGAAAAAATAGTTAACTTCAATCCGATTTATTTGTTTTTTTACTAATTATTTTTAAGACCACGGCTTATAATTTTTGGTCTTAAACGTTTTTAAAATTATTAAGGAAATTGAAAAATTTTGATGTATTTAAAAAAAATTATATATTTTTCCAAACAATTTTTGCCTTTAACTTTGCCGATTAGGGACCGATTTGTTTAAAATTTTTTACGAATATATTTAGAGGCATATCATACATATTTATAAATAAACACAAGCGTGTCTATAAATTATTCCAAAAATATATGCGTCTAGGCAATGTCGGGGGTTTCAAAAAACTGATTTCAACATACACACGGACAGACGGACATAGCTCAATCCCCTATTGATAAGCTCTCAGAAAATAAATATTATAGAAATTTCATACGGAATGACAAATCTATATATACTCTTACACTCTCTATGAAGGGTATAAAAACATAAAATCTCTCATAACTAGGTTAATAATATTGTTAAAAAGAATTATTGTGGACCAGGTTTAACTATTACTAAGTTACTCTTCGTTTTAAAATTCTCAGCAGGGCTGATCCAGCACAAATGATTATAAATATCTAACATTTTGACTGCTGATTGGATTTGTTTGAAGCTTAAAACATTATTATAGTGGAAATTAATAAGTATATGTATCTGTAAAGTAAAAAACTTTAAACATTCAAGGTCATGTTTAAAAAACCAAATTAAAATCTTTTAATACAAATAGCATTAAACATAACGTAGAAATGATTTTTCTTAAAAGCTTTCTCGCGATCTGGAAGTCTTTAAACAATTTTTTATACCCTTCACCTGTGGTGCACAAGGGTATATATAGCTTTGTCATTCCGTTTGTAATTTCTACAATTTTCATTTCCGACCCCATAAAGTATATATTTTCTGAAAGCTTATGAATAGAGGAGTCGATTAAGCCCTGACCGTCTGTCCGTCTATCCGTCTGTCCGTCTGCCCGTCTGTCCGTGTGTTGGTTGAAATCAACTTTTAGAAGCAACTATATGTTCCTCAGATCTGTATATGGTATCAATCTCTTGGAAATATCCAGGAATGAATCGCTATTGAAATTCAGCACAATCGCCCCATAACTTTCTGAGATATGAGCAAAAAACCACGACCACCTCGTTTTTTTTCACAATTACAACAACAACATACATACATACATACATACATGTAAAAAACATACCAAACAAAAAAAATTACAAAAAAAAAAAAAATTAAAAATAAGAAAAAAATAATAAAAAAACTAAAAAAATTTTTTAAAAAAATAATAAAATATAAATAATATATTAAATAATTTAAAATAAAATTTTTTTGGCTCAGCTGGGATTCGATGCCACATTTATTCTAACGTGTACGTATGCACGTATTTTATATGGGATGAATGGTGATACAAACAATTGTTATTGCATGACTACACGTTGTGAAGGGTATATAAGATTCGGCACGGCCGAATATAGCACTGTTACTTGTTAATGTTTTAAGTTTGTACTAACTGTGTGGGTATATTTTAGAAATTATAAATGCCTTCATTTATCATTAGTAAAACTAACCCACGTATGTAAATATTGTTTGGGTCGGTAGTTTTTTAGTTTTTAATTAACTTTTTTTTTGTTTAAAAATTAAAAAAAGAATTAAAAGGTTTACTTACCGCATGATTTGGATTTAAATTCAAATCGTATGGTGATACGACTGTATATGCCTGTTTAAATACATTATTATAACGCATAACACGATCCACTACAACTGATACCTCATGTTGTATTTGACCCCAGGCACCATTTAGCGAGGTGGGTGCATTTGGTGGTATAGTACCTTGGAATGGAAATACATATTTTCCGGCTTTCAATTCTAATTGTGCACCACCACTTTGCCCAAAAACGTATGTTTCATTGCTATAGTAGAGCTCAGAAGACGAATAGGTTTCGATAGCTTTTTGACGATTACCCTGAGTATCCTGTTTCGTAATGTTCTCGGCCCAGCGTACTTCAGCGAAACCACTTATGGTTATAAAAATAGCTGCAGTGAGGCATAGAGAGTAATTTTAAAAATGTTTTGAAAAATAATTTTATAAATGTATTATAAATTTTTTTTTGTTGTATTATATTGTTGTATAGTTTTTAGTTATTTTTTTCTGTATTCGAATTATTGCACATGATTAAAACCAATTCATATCCATAAGGTATATGCATCGCGGCAACAAACACATGCATTTTGTTTTTTTATATATGCCGGCATATGTTTAAATAATTTCAAAAAAAAAATTTTAAATTTTTTCTTCATCGTTTTGCATTTTTTAAAACGTTTTAAACCAACTTAAACTAAGAATTATTTATTGTATAATAAAATGAAAACAAATTAATTTTGACAAATGCCGACAGACTTTTAAAAAAAGTTGATAATGCTTATAAATTGTATTTAAAAAAAACAGTCAAATGATTGATTAAAACATAGTTAAGGTATTCACGTCATCGGTAATTATGTATGTAGCGCATTGTAGGGCCAGATTAATAAGGAAGTCGTGTCCAATCAACCTGCAGCTGTCAAACTTTGTTTATTTTTCTAATTAACAACTTTAAGTAGCATTTCCAGGCATTTATACAAAAATAAATTTTTGTTGTTGTTGTCATATTGCGTGAACCAACCTCACATTGTTTGTGGTGTTATGATTTTCTTTAATTGTTTCAGTATAGTTGACATGTGTGTATGTTCTAGTAAAAAAGTTGTGTTGTCTCTTTTTCTCTTTAACAATATGTCCAAAGAATTACGTTCTCTCCATAAGAATCTATTTTCTATCTCACGGAAATTACGAAACATTTTAAATAAACAGTAACACATTGCTTTTGCTAGAGATTTTATCCGTTGTCCGTCTTGTAACATTACGATACAAGTTAACTACTGAACCATTAGTCTTTAAAAAAATTAAGGGCATAATGAGCAAAAATATATCAACTAAAGTACATAAACTATACAAAAAACGCTATGCAATGAAAATTATTACAGAAACAAAGAAATCAAAATTAAAAATTTGGATTATAAAACTTAAAAAAGTGAAGAATTGCCATTTTAAAATTGGTGACGTTAATACCTTTATTGTATATTGAAATACTTTCCATACAAAAATGCACTGACCTTTTTTCGATGATTGCGTTGGATTTTTTGTTCAGTTCATTAAGTATAGTAGAATTATGATAGATATATGTACATATCGTTGGTCACAAGTAGAAAGGCCCTAACTAAAATAATTGTATAATAAATAATTGTAATTTATAAAGGTAGCAGAAACTGTATTATCATAACGAATTTTTTTTTTGAATTTTTGTGTCGACTTGTATTTGTGTGAAATGTATTGAAATCACTGAAAAACTCAAAGTCGTAAAAAGTACGAGTTAGGGCATTTCTATTTGTGACCATCGATACATAAATACTTAAAGATGTAAGAAAAATATTTATTGCATTTTGTACTATAATACCAACTTAGGGTGATCTAAATTCTTTATTATAATCTTTAATTAAATAATTATTTAATTGAATTAGAAAATGAGGGTCAAGAATTAATAAAAGCGCTTATACAAAGTTATTTGTATTTAGTTTATTTAGTATGAGTAATACAAAGCACATATTGCAATTAATATATTTTAAAATGATTTAAATTGCGTGTGGACATTTTCGTTATATGCTTGTACATATATAACGGTATAACAATTTTAAACGGAAATTAAATTGGACATCTTTATTCTATTTATGTTTGTAACTTATTAGCAAATTAAATATTGGGTCAAATTAATTTATAACTAACACTAGCACACAATTGAAAAATAATAAAAAAGCTAAAGGTGATTAAATTCAGTTATTCAGTTTTATTTTTTCATTAAATGTATTTAAGTTCTATTTGTATACCCTTCACCTGTTGTGCCAATGCTATATGCTTTGTCATTTCGTATGTAATTTCTGCAACATTCATTTACGACTCCATAAAGTATATATTTTCGTAAAGCTTTTGAATAGGTGAGTCGATTTAGCAATGTCCGTCTGTTGGATGAAATCAAATTTTGAAAGACCCCACATATTACACAGACCTTTATGTGGCACAATCGCTCCATAATTTTCTGAGATATGAGTGTTTTATCCATATTTTTTTACCACAAAAAATTAAATAGATATGATATGCCTCTAGGGATGTTTAAAAAATCGGTCAAAAAGCAAAATTATTTGAAAAATCTATAATTTTTCAAATAATTTAAATTTTTAAAGTCCATAATCAATGTCTGGATATGCTAGTGACTCCAAATTGCAAGCCGATTTTAAGCTTATTTTAGGCAAAATTTAAAAACGAAAATCAATTTTTTTAGCTTGTAAAAAACGAGAGACTGCTTAAGTCCAATTATAATTGGCGAAAATTAAGGATTTATCAAAATCAACCAATACAATATTGATATTAAATGATCAGTAGAATACAGTAAAGTATAAAAAATGTAAAATCCAAGATGGATACCGAACAAAATCGCGGGTAATTCGTTGTTCTTAACTTCATCAACATGGGACTTAATTGGAGGCTTAACAAGTAGAATACAGTTAGTTAAATAAAACTTCAAAATCAAAGATAGCGTCTGATATATTAAAGCAAACAGGCAAACAGTTAAACCTGATGTTCAGGCGATGCTACGATAAGATCATTATACCTACATATGTACATGATGGTGAAGGGTATTATCAGATTCGAAACGACCGAATATAGCACTCTTGTTTTTATTTTTTCTACATACTTATCGTACTTTTGATTTTTGAAATTGTCAAACTCCTATATAAAAACTTGTATAAAATAGTGCTGTTTTCAATAATTATAATGCCAACAAGTAAAAGTGCTATATTCGGCCGTGCCCAATCCTTTATACCCTTCACAACGTGTAGTCATGCAAAAAATTGTTTGTATCACTATTCATCTCATATAAAATACGTACATACATATACAAAACATCCCATTGCAGAATTATAAATTGAGTTTACGTAGGTATGTATGTATGTATGTTTCTAAAAAAAAAAAAAATTAAAAAAAAGGTATTAAAAGCAAAAAAAAATAAAAAAATTAAAAAAAAAATTAAAAAAAAATTTTTTAATACATACAGTCGTGTCTGGATATAGTGAACTAGTTTTTGCAAGGCTTGTTCATTGTATCCAGGTTGTTCTCTATATCAAGGTTGAAATTTTTGTTCAAAAACTCGTTTTATTTACTAAAAATATATACATGTAAATGCAATAGCTGATTAGAAACAATTTGTACAAAAAAGGAAATATATATACATATGTATTTAAGTTTAATAAAAGAATTGTTGTTGAAGTTGTTTTAAAAATTTTGTTCACTATTAGAGTTTTTCACTATTTATAGTACTCCATGCAAAAATTTTGGTGTTCACTAAAAGGAGGTGTTCACTATATCCAGACACGACTGTAATATTAAAAAAAATTTTTTTAAAAAAATAAAAAAAAAAATATATAAAAAAAATAATAAAAATATAAACAATATACCTATATAAAATAAAAAATTTTTTTTTTATCTCAGCTGGGATTCAATGCCACGTTTACTCTAACCAGTATATATGTATGTGTGTTGTTGTAAATGTGAAAAAAAACAAGGTGGTCGTGGTTTTTTGCTCATATCTCATAAAGTTATGGGGCGATTGTGCTGAATTTCAATAGCGATTCATTCCCGGATATTTCCAAAAGATTCATACCATGCACAGATCTGAGGAACATATAGTTACTTCTAAAAGTTGATTTCAACCAACACACGGACAGACGGACAGACGGTCAGGGCTTAATCGACTCCTCTATTCATAAGTTTGCAGAAAATATATACTTTATGGGGTCGGAAATGAAAATTGTAGAAATTACAAACGGAATGACAAAGCTATATATACCCTTGTGCACCACAGGTGAAGGGTATAAAAAGTTATCTAAGTAAATACATCTTATGTAGGGTAATATGTAATTATTGTTAAAGAGCCATATATACAAACATTAATTTTTAATAAAAATCAAAGCCGTACTTTTTCATTTCTTTACATTGAAAGACTAACAACTGCAGATGTTTAATAATTTTGACACCTATAGGAAAAATTAAAAAATAATAAAAAAATTGTTGCTGCAATTAAAGTTACGCATTGCATTGTGCAAACATACATATGTTTGTATGTTAACATAAGCTCTTAACGTAGTGTAATAAACTGATAAGGCCAGTATTAAAAGCAGCCTTCTTATCATTTCTGTCTGTATAAAATAATTAATATGTGATTATTTTTACATTATACCCGACTACTTAATTTTAAGATTCTATAGGACTAACCTATTAAATATCATTTAATGGACTATATTGGTCTCCGAGTATGGGTGTTGGAAGTGGCTCTTGCTTCCTGTATTCCCATTTTCTACATAACTAACCTAATAAATTTGCTATGCAAAAAAATTTCTAATTGTATTTGTATACAATTAATTCTAATAGAAAATTAAAAAAAAATCTAAATTTAAAAAAATGTGATTGCTAAAAAATCTAGGCTTAAAAATGTGATTTTAAATATGCCGTTGACGTGGTATTTCGGTTCAATCTCATTTTCAGTATTTTGTTTAAGAAATTTTCTGCAATTAGTTTTTGACAAGCTTTCAACTACTACTGGTAAAAAATTATTTTTTCTCTAGGAAAAAGGCTGCATATATGCAGCTATAGCTTTAAGTTGATTTTGTTTGTTTACATGAATTGTTTAATATATTTAACATAATTTTGCATTCATTTTTAAGCACAGTATTTATGACAAATGAAGGCAGGATACCGCTCACCGTTGACTGTAACATTCTGAACACCGTTATTTGTGAAGGTACATATGAAATAATGATTCTACCGGCTCAATAAATAGCAAGTTTTTCTAGTATTTAGCGTTTGCACCATGGCTACAAAACCGTTAATTATATTTATTGCTATCCTATGCCCGATGGGTTTGTCGAATTGAGCCATGATTTACAAAATAATTGTGAACAATTTGCAATCGTTGCTCTGGTGTGAATCTATTCATAATAAATAACCAATTAAACCTATTTACCTTATAAACAATAAAAAAAACTGTAAAAACATCTGTTAATAAAACAGTTCTGTCAATTTAAAGTTCACGCTGTAAAATTTTATACCGATCAGTAAGATATAATATATGTACATACATAAATCATAATAAAGCTATCAATCATATTTTTATTTTTTATGGTAAAAGACGGTTTCTGATATCAGTTATTTATATAAAAAGAAAAATGTGTAAATCTATCAAATATGTAGACATATGGCTTTTTTATTTTGCAAAAGACCATCACATCCCATTTCCTGACATTATCTTACATTCCCTTCTTTTTAAACTCTTTTCTGTAAATATTGATGAAATTAATTTTTTTATGTGCAACTAGTTCATTTTTAATCAAAAAATATTTTCAAATCTAAATTCTTTCTAAGTACTTTTTTAAATTTAAAATATTTTTCTGATTTGTGTTCAATTCCATTAATTTTATATTATTATTTTTTTTTTCTAAGCAAATATATATTTAATACTTTTAAAGTAATGGTGTCCAATTTTTTTTTTAATTTATTATTAATTACATTTGGTGTATTCACAAGAAGTTATAAATTTATCGCATTGTCGTAATGTCCCAAAAATTTTAAAATAAATAAAGCATTGTTATGTTTATTGTAAAATTTTTAAGACTTTTAAAAAGTTAAGACATTATTACAATACGACACTTAGGACTCCTTGTAAAAAAAAACAATTATTTTTTATACAAAACAGGTTTTTAAAATTTTACATAGAAAATGCAACATAAAATGTTGTTTATTTCTTCATTTAAAATTAGCTTTATTAGCTTTATCTAAAATAAAACAAGAATAAAAACTAAACAATAAAAAATTTTTAAATTAAATTCTTGGAATTTGCCTTTTTTTTATTCTAAAATTAAATTAAAAATAATATAGTAGTTACAATGGCAGACACGTGTAGTTGAAAACTTAAATTAACGTCTTTATGCATACATACATATGTATGTATGTCCATATATACAAGTATGTATGTATATAATTTATATAAACAATTTGTTTTAAAAATCTTTGTTATAGTTGGTTAAATGCGATCATTAAGATGATTTTTGAAATTTGGCCTTAAGTGGGAATTAAAATCAAATATTTAAGACTTACAAGATGTTTGCGATAAATTCTATATAGTTAAAAGTGTATTAGCAGATATTTTCAGAATGATAATGTTTTAAACATAATGGTTTCGATAGGCCTTTCAAACTAATAAAAAATGTTGACGATATCCTACACATACACTGTTTTATTTTAATTAAATGATAAGAAGCGCCTAATGAAAAAGCAGTAATATAAAAATTAATGCTTTTTATACCCTTCACACAGTGAAAAGGGTATATATAGGTTTGTCATTCCGTGTGAAATTTCTACAATTTTCATTTCCGACCCCATAAAGTATATATTTTCTGAAAGCTTATGAATAGGGGAGTCGATTAAGCCCTGTCAGTCTGTCCGTCTGACCGTCTGTCCGTGTGTATGTTGAAATCAACTTTTTGAAGCCCCCCGACATAGGTTGGACCCGGGTAAGGTATTAAAATATCAGAAATATTCGGGAGTAGATCGGTATTTAAAATCAGAAACATCGGTACATAAACAACTGAGATATGAGCAAAAACCCACGACCACCTCGATTTTTTTTCACAAAAACAACATTACAACAACAACATACAAACGTGTATACTGGTTAGAGAAAACGTGGCATCGAATCCCAACTGAGCCAAAAAAAAATTTTTTTTAATTTTTTTAAAAATTTTTTATACCCTTCACACAGTGAAAAAGGGTATATATAGGTTTGTCATTCCGTGTGAAATTTCTACAATTTTCATTTCCGACCCCATAAAGTATATATTTTCTGAAAGCTTATGAATAGAGGAGTCGATTAAGCCCTGACCGTCTGTCCGTCTGTCCGTCTGACCGTCTGTCCGTGTGTATGTTGAAATCAACTTTTTGAAGCCCCCCGACATAGGTTGGACCCGGGTAAGGTATTAAAATATCAGAAATATTCGGGAGTAGATCGGTATTGAAAATCAGAAACATCGGTACATAAACAACTGAGATATGAGCAAAAACCCACGACCACCTCGATTTTCTTTTCATAAAAACAACATTACAACAACAACATACATACATACAAACGTGTATACTGGTTAGAGAAAACGTGGCATCGAATCCCAGCTGAGGCAAAAAAATTTTTTTTTAAATTTTTTTAAAATTTTTTTTTTATTTTTTTTTTATTTTTTTTTTATTTTTTATTTAATATATTATATATATTTTTATTATTTTTTTTTATTTTTTTTTTTTTAATTTTTTTTTTATTTTTTTTTGTTTTATATATATTATATATGTATATAATAATTTTTTTTTTTTTAATTTTTTTTTTAAATTTTTTTTTTTAAATTTTTTTTTTATTTTTTATTTTTTTTTTTGTTTTTTTTAACATACATACGTGAATTTACTGTTATTGCATGACTACACGTTGTGAAGGGTATATAAGATTCGGCACGGCCGAATATAGCGCTTTTACTTGTTTTTTAATTTTTTTGTTTTATTTTTTTTTTATTTTTTATTTAATATATTATTTATATTTTTATTATTATTTTTTTTATTTTTTTTTTTAATTTTTTTTTTTTATTTTTTTTTTTGTTTTATATATGTATATTATATATATAATAATTTTTTTTTTAAATTTTTTTTTAAATTTTTTTTTTAAATTTTTTTTAAAATTTTTTTTTTTAAATTTTTTTTTAAATTTTTTTTTAACATACATACGTGTACGTATTTCATATGGGATGAATGGTGATACAAGCAACTGTTATTGCATGACTACACGTTGTGAAGGGTATATAAGATTCGGCATGGCCGAATATAGCACTCTTACTTGTTACTTCTATGTCATCTTAAGCGAATGATTAGTTTGTTACTAAACGTCTCTGTCCCGAGAAATTGTAAATTTCAACGCCTATTAATTTTTATAAAAAATAAATATAAATTTTTATAAATTTGAAGAAACCCATTTTTATCAAACTTGTAATGATTTAAAGTATTTATTAATTTTTTAATTAAAAATATTGAAATCTTTTTAAAATATATATAAAGAATTAAGTATATTAATTCGATTCTACAAATACATACATATAAACGTGTGTAATATGTATATGTATTACTAATGATAAAAAAAAAATAATCAAAAGTTAATCAGAAAAATGCCGGTATTAAAACCTATTTAACATCCTTTAAACAACTCAAACACCAAATGTTTATAGAAGAGAAGCAAATATTAACAACAAAACAGAATAAATAAAATAAATCGTTAAATATCCGCTGACGTAATCCCGAAATTGACATAATACACAAAAAATACATTAAATGAAATTTAAGAAATACACAGAACGACTGTTTGTTGTTAGTTAAGGGTTTCTTTAATAACACACAATCTATTCAATCAAGCTATCAAATTAAAGGTAGAAATACTACGCATCCAAATAGAATAGAATATTTTTTTGCGAAATATATTTTTAAATGTGAAATTCACTTAAGATTTAAGGTAGGGCATGGATACTTACAGCGTATAGTTTTGGGACGTGTTGTTATTAATTCGGCAGTACCGGTGACTACTTGACCAGCATAATAAATACCAAATGGATTATTGTCAAATTGTATGGTGCATTTGCTAGACATTGTGGTAAAGTATGTATTTTATTTATATTATATGCTATCGTAATGTGGAAGTTGCCCATAAATACATATGTATGTATGTTTGTATGTATATTAATTTACATG
The DNA here is from genome assembly GCA_941918925.1 of Phyto melanocephala. Taxonomy (NCBI): domain Eukaryota; kingdom Metazoa; phylum Arthropoda; class Insecta; order Diptera; family Rhinophoridae; genus Phyto; species Phyto melanocephala. Next base: position 27,850,690 of record OW799233.1, on the reverse strand, counting down.
TACAAATAAATCTTTAATTTTGTATATTCAATACGCAATCAAGGTCGATATCACATATACACAAATTTTTGTTGCTATCGTTTCTTATTTAAATGTTGTTGTAATTTTTCAATTCTTTGTTAAATTTTAAACACAGGCATTCACGCACGCGAGGCTTGTAATACCGTTTCATATTTTTAGACACTATTTCAATTGAGCCTGTTAAACAAGTTTGTCTCCCTTTATCTAATATTGGTAATTTGTTCTATACACCATCAACTCCAATGTGAAACTGAATGTTGAACTTGATACAGAAAAAAATTTTGTGGGCTTCTCTTGTCACAAAGCAGACAACAAAGATACATTTCTATACAAGTTTGTATCTATGTGTAATATTTTTACACACACACACACAATTATAGCTTATTATTATGTATGTATTCTAATTATTGTTTACTTACGATCCCAGCAAGGGAACAAATAAGAGATCTTTGGTTTACGGAGTTATAGTTTAAAAATGTTAGAAAACTTATAAAACAAATTTTTATAAATATAAATTCTCTAGTCGTTAAAATTTAAATAAAAATCATATTGAATTTATTTATCAAAATGTTTTTGAAAATCTGCTCCTGTTTCTTTTAATTTATTATTATTATTTAGCAAGAAAAATATTAAACACATTCTTGAAAAAAAAAATAATTTTAAATTAAAAAATTAAAAAACAATTGAAAGATTATAAATAAATTGTCAAAGCTGTTGTGTTAAATTAAATTTATTAATTTCATTTAATTCCTAAAAACAGAAAACATAATTCGGAATTTACTTGTACAGTATAATAGTTTAAAATTAAAGGATTTAATTGTTTCTTAATTAAGTCATAATAAGTTTGAAAAATCTGCATTTTTTGAATTCAGTCCTTAACACCTCTGCCTGTATTATAATAATGTCACTTCCTAGTATTATTACTGTCGTGTGAAGTTGAGCATATAAAATATTTGTATGTTTGTATGTAGTATATACTTCGATACAAAAAATTATATTAACAATAGTAAAAATTGTTTGTTTTAAGCTGGTTTTCGTTATTATGTCTTTGTTATTATATTTTCAACTGACAAAAATTTAAAAAAAAGTTTTTTGTAACAAAGGCTATTAAAAAAATAATTATTGAATGAAATCAGTACAAAATGTTTTTGTTTTAAAGTCACTTTTTTATTTTTGATAAATTATTAAAAAAAAGTGTAAAAACTTAAACTTAAGTTTTAAAAAATTTATTTATAGCAATGATAATAAGGATATCAAATTATGCAAAAAAATATTTGTATGTAAGTGCATATGTACATAATGCATTGGTTCCTTTAAAGGGGTTCAACTCAAAATTTTGCATTTGTAAATAAAAAAGAGATTTCAGTGCCAAGAATTCTCAATTTCATATATAAAAAAATAAAGACAAAAAATACACCATGGTCATATATTTCTATCCAATGTAAAAATCTTTAATAATTTTCACTAAACTTTCGCCAAAAAAAAAAAAAGAGTATGAGAGCCTATTCGACTTTGCCGAATCTTGTTTACACTTTACACAGTTTTTACCATAATGAAAATTATATGGTGCAACTGTGAAAAAAACTTATTTAGAAAATCGTTAATTTAAACTTTTAACTCACGATTTTTTTTTTATCTCGCCGATATCTTTGTCGGAAATTGCAACTAAAATAAAACAAGAAATTGCATTTTATGAAAGTTAATTTAAGTAATCTTTTCTGTAAATTAAATTAATGTTCTGTATTCCGAGTGGGATGAATTGTTGGAAATTGTGAATTACTTATAACAATTATAATAAATTATTTGCTGTTAAATAGCGAAGTTCTATAAATTTAATACTAAAAATGATTTGCTTGTTATATATAATGTTTGTTAATTTTTTTTTTATATACATATGTATCTGTTTTCAGATAATTGTGGGAAAGCAGAGTACGAACATCTGGCATCTTTAATGAATATTTTCACATTTTTCAATTTCTCCTTGCATCGTGTTCTCAGTATGGTTGCCAGATACGACAAAAATAAATTAGTTTCCCTACCTAAATGGATAATTTTAAAAATAAAATATTTGAAACATATTTTTTCTTATCCTTGTATGAAAAATACTATAAAACCTGTAATTTATATCGGATAAGAGAGAGAATGTATAAAATTTTGATATATGGAAACAGCTGTTTGCAGCATTACGATAGTCTTCAACTGAGATTGACGCTTAACAGGAGAGACAACGGCAGCAGAATCACGGAACCATTTTGCTTTTGTTTATATTAATTTTAAATAGTTCCAACACGTATTTTTTTAAATTATGAGAATTAATGTTCTATGTACGCATTTTTTTTAACAGTTTATCTTAAATCATAGTTGTGATGAGTTTTCATAATAATTTTAATAATAATATTATATAAGTAATATAATATCATACGCGATTGAATTTGATTAAATTACGTAGTATAAACTAGTTAGATGTTCTTTTCCATATGTCAAAAAATTTTAAAAGAAAGTTCTTTCCAAATTGTAATCACCTTATATAGGTAACAGATAAGGTGATTGCAATTAGTTATAACCAGGGTTTATAGCGAATTCTTATATTATATATAAAGTTTCACATTTGGGATGCAAACGAGCTCGATAGCTACCTAGCTGAGTGTTCGAGGCTACGTTGTTGAGTGTTATTTGACCATGCTAGAGATCCTATGTTATGATTCAGTTAGTAGAATTGTATCGTGATGTTACGAATCAGCTGAACAAATTTGTCACATAAACAAAACGTACATTCTGTATAAAAAATAGATTGAGAACGTAATATATTAACATAAAATAATATAAAAAAATTACTCGTTTTTTACAAAATAACACGCAATATTATATACGATACCAAAAACTGTAAGTTATAACAATATATATCAATAGTTTGAAATCGGTGTTATGATTTTAATCAACTTTTCCCTGCAATCGAACGTAAATTATGTGGCAACTACGTTTTTTGTTTGTCTGCCTATTTTACTCTCTATCACTATTGTCTAATAAGAAATTAAACTATTGTGAATGATGGTATATTCATTCGCAAAGAAACACTTTCAAAAACGGTAGTAGCAGAGTTGTGGTTTTTAGTGGCAAAAAATGGTTGCAATAAATTGATAAAGAAATATACATATATAATAAACAAACAAAAATGTTAATTAACTATAGTGTAAAATAATGTCAAAAATATTAAAAAAAATTATACGACAATGACTACTCTGAATTCTCAATATACAACAACAGCACTACCCGCAATTTAAATATTTTGTGTTGTTGTGATTGTGTGTATAAAAAATAAGAAAATTAAAGTAGAAAAGAAAATTGTTTTATTTTTGGATATTATAAGTGAAAAGTCAAAAATCTAGAGCATTTTCTGCACACAATACGTATTTTCAGCAAAGAAAAGGGGGAAACGTAAAGAATTCTTGAAACTTGCAAAACGTGAATATATTAAGAAAATTTTTCTTAAAAAGGTGTAATAAAAACAAAAGTCACAATAAAACAATGGAAAACGAACGTTTGCGTATAACTTTAGATAATCCCAATAAACTTTATATAGCAGGACAGACAATAAAGGGCGAGATTTGGTTTAATTTAACCAAACGTACGAAAATTCGTGGTAAGTTTAATAGTTTTGTTTTTAAATATGACAAACCTAAACAATTTTCGTTTTTCATTATTTTTCGATTGAATCATCAAATGTTTCAGAAGCTAATTTCAATTTTGAGGTCAGTTTTAATGGCATTTTGCAAAACAAAGAAGTTTTATCTTTGCTATCTTCATTGTGCTTGTCGGTGTAAAAACCGTTCCTTGAATTTGTTGATTTCAATATTTTCATCTCTGTTTGTTTGTGTTGGTTTTTAGGGATGCCAATTTTATTTGCGAATATCAAACTTTTTGTGTATATAATACGGGGTTTTTTTAATTCCCGTGTTAATTTTTTGTTCCCTCTCACATAAAAATTTAGTTTGACAAATTTTCTTGAATTCGCTTTAAACTTAGTTTATTGCTTCGACACAGATATTTAAATTTGAAAAACTTTACTTGTGTGCCTATATAATCATGCGTGTTTGTGTGATTGTAGATGTACGAAAAATTAGGTTTTAAACATTGACTGTTCACCATTTTTCTCCACTACGACGTTTATTAGTTTTTCGATGTTCAGGTGAGAGTTGAAAGCAGGGTAATGAAAAAGACATCCTTTATGTTTTTCGTGATTTCTTTCAAATTTTCTTTTACACTCATTTGACTCATTTAGATTTAACATAAAATGTAAAACAAACAGCTGTTACAGGCAAATTTTTTTTAAGATTTGAATTTATTTTTATTTCTTACGCCGGCGAACGACGAACATGGTACAATGTGACCATACTTATTATATTTGATCTTTTAATTTTTTAGAAAATAAAGTTAGCTCTTGCACCTTACATACAACACCAACATGTAAGTTTCAAATAAAATTTAAAGTGGGCGTGGCATCTTCCATACGAGCCAACAATTTTTCTTCATATCCAGATAACGACCAGACCGATAGCCAAATAATCCTTAAAGCGAAAAAAAAAATAAACTGATGCTGTAAGGCCGAGGCCACGCAATGAGTGGCAAAGCGGTGAGCGGCAAAAAATGAAAACATGTAATATTACTGAAGTGGCCGCGCAATGAGTGGCATTTCTCAGCGGATAAGCGGCGCCGCTCAGGAATAGAACTTGTTCTAATTTCAAACTCGCCGCTCAGCTGCACACCGCTTTGCCGCTCATTGCGTGGCCTCGGCCTAAGACTCATACATAATTTAAATACTATAACAATTACAGGTATAACAGAAATCCGAATGTGCTACAAATTTTGTTTGTTTTGTATGGGAGATGTAATACTTATATCATATTTAAACAAAACATCTATTAGAACCAGTGAACGAAAACAAACGAAACGAAACACAGTACAAATCATCTAAGTCAGAAACTTTTCAATTTTCATGAATCGTTTTGTTTGCGAGCAAAACAAAACCACAAACTTTTTAATGCAAAAGAGCATAAACAAAACAATTCGGGTTTTGTACTTAGGCATTGCTTTGACGGTATGTTTCGTTTGAGTACGAAACAAGAATGAAACGTTTGCAAACGTTTGCAGAACAAAAAGATTATAACAATCATAATAACAATGCACCATTACCAATTCGCAAACTATAGTCAGTGACTTCATATCGTTATTAGGATCATAAAATTAATGTAGGTAGATAAAATGTTAAAAAATTCCCAACAACAAGCAGCAATAAACATGTAGATTTTTTCATGTAAAGAGCAAATCAATCAGCAAACGTTTTGAAACGTTTGCAGAAAGTATTGTACTGTATTGTTTTGCATGTTACATATTGAAGTTGAGTACTTTTCGATTCTGGTTTTGTTTGCACTCATAGTACAAAACAATACAAAACAAAATGCATGTACCGTTATCCTGGGTTTTGTTTCGTTTTGTTTCCCCTCTCTAAAATGATCGAAACAAAACTATTGGAAACGTTTCCTTTTGTTTGTTTTTGTACTCTGATTAGAACCTTTCTTTTTTTGTGTATAATAGTTTATAGATAGTTTGATAGAAAAAAGCGTTCAAAGGTCCATCAAAGCGGGCAGGGTTTGCTAGTTTAAAATAAAAATAAAAGAGTTGACTTTATTGTTGTTTTTTTTTGTGTTTTTGTAAATGTTTGATTTTTTTAAGTAAATATTTTTAATATGGTCAAACTATTAGCTTCTATGAGAAAACAAAATTTTTATTAATGTTTACTTGGGAAAAAATGGAAATTTTTTTATTATTTGTTGTCTTTCTTTGTACAAACAGCAAAAAACTTAATCAACTATAATATATATTATTTTTTCGTAATTTTATTCGACGAATTGACATAGCAAATTTTTACCGGCGAATTCGTCGTGTTGGACGAAATTCGTTATTCGCCCCAGATAAAATACATGTATCGTGATAAAAATAAATAAATGCATTCCACTCGGCTAGTGTCGGTAAAAATATAATTTTTCAAGATTTATTCTTTCATTTATCACAATTAAAAAAATTCTTTGTAAAAATAAAGAATGTTAAATATGAAATCAAGCCTAATTAAAAATTTAAAAAATAAATATATTTAATTTAAACGTATCCTGATCAAAAGACTAAATTACAATTTAAAATTAAAAAATTCTTCAAAATTAGACATCGGGGTTTTTATCCCAAAAAGCGCTATCGGATTTATTTTATTCTTTTCATATTAATTTACTCTTAACCTAGACAATAATGATAATTGACATATTTTTTTGACGCTGTATAAAATTACAACTGTTTAAGCTGCTATTTTAATTTAACAAAAATATTTGTTTTTTTTTTGTGTTTTTTTAAGCAATCAGATTAAACATTTTCAGCGTATACTGGCAACCCTAGTTATTGTGTTTTCTTCAGTTTTCAATTATCATATTAACAAAAAAAAAATAAATAAAGCCATATTGGACAGTGTCGAATTTAAAATACCCTTCAAAAATTATATATATTCGACACTGTATAATCTGGCTTTATTTTTTTAGTTAATGTTGATTAGTCTAAAGCTATTTCAAAGAAAATCTCGAAACATATAGTATTTACTTATTTATATCTATGCTATTTTCATGCATATTTTTTAGATTTTTTATTAAAATTTTAATTCAGTAAAAATTTAAACTGCTTTCGAAAGAAATGTTTATTAAGGCAGTTGGGAGCAATTGTGTATGTACTTAACTTTTTAGAGTTTGATACGCATATTTTATTTGTCTTTGTGCAATTTTATTTAAATTTGAAATTTTTTGGTCAGTTATGAATGTTAGGTTTTTATTTGTAGATAATTATTTAACTATGTAATATATTTTAATTGGCCTAAGGAGGCTTTATATTACTTTGAATAAATAAATAAATCTATATATATAAAAGAGTAACGTGACTGACTGACTGATTCATCATCGCACAGCCCAAACGCAAAGAGCTAGAGACATGAAATTTGAACAATCGTTTCCTCTTTCAATGTATAGCTCCACTAAGAAGGGATTTTTGGAAATTCGTACTTTAAGGGGGTAAAAAAGGGTAAAAACGGGTAAAATCGGTAATCTTATATCTGCTAAACTAAAAATGATACAAATTAAATTAAAAAAGTATTGTAATTTGCACAAAAAATAAGCTGACAGGTAGGTGTCTGGCCTTTTTTAGAATTTTCAACCCCTAAGGGGAAAAAACGGGTAAAAACTATAATTTGGTACTTTTTTGGTACCCTATGTAACTACCAAACGCATAAAGCTAGGAAAAAAATTTTAGCTGTATAAAGTAGTCCGCAAAAAAATATTAATAGGAATTCGGCACTTTTTTCAAATTCATATGTATAAGGGGTAAAAATTGTCCCTTTTTTTGGTACTTTTTTTAAAATAAACTTTTCTTATATTATTCAATGGGACAAAATTTGACAATTATTATTTCCTAATAGAATATGGACAACTATTTAGGTGAAATTTTTGGAAACTTTTTTGTGGACAAAAAAGGTACCAAAAAGGGGAAAATTCCGGAAAATGTATGTAATTCCTAATTAGACGGCCAATTTTCACAAAATTTTTAATTGGGATTTCACTAGACATAAAAAATTATGTAATTTAGTAAAAATTTAAACACATTCATAACAGGGTAGAAAAGGGAAAAATCGGGAAGAATTTGGTACTTTTTAGAACATAATTACTTGTATGCAAAAAAGAGTAGATTTACTGAGTTTTAATCATGTCTATTAAAATATTTTGTTACATAGATATTTGAACATTTTAAACTTGGAATTTGGAACTTGGACTAAAAATGTACTTTTTCGCTTTTCTATGGTACTTTTTGTATTTTCTACGTTTATAAAGGTAGAATTGTAAAATAAAGGACTATTGATTCCAGGTTAGACTAAAAATGTTATGGGTGACCAAAAAGGTACTTTTTTGAATTTTTATGGTACTTCTTATATATTCTACGTTTGCGAAGCTAAAATTTTAAAATTAGTGGCTATTGATAAAAGGTGAGACCGAAAATCTTATGGTCGACCAAAAGGGTACTTTTTTGAATTTGAATGGTACTTTTTGTATTTTCTACGTTTATGAAGGTAGGATTGTACAATCAAGGACTATTGATTTCAGATGAGACCAAAAATGTTATGGGCGACCAAAAAGTACTTTTTTGAATTTTTATGGTACTTTTTGTGTTTTCAACGTTTGCGAAGCTAGAATTTTAAAATTAGTGGCTATTGATACAAAGTGAGACTAAAAATGTTATGGTCGACCAAAAAGGTACTTTCTTGAATTTTTATGGTACTTTTGGTATTTTATACGTTTATGAAGGTAGGATTGTACAATCAAGGACTATTGATTCCAGGTGAGACTAAAAATGTTATGGGCGACCAAAAAGGTACTTTTTTGAATTTGTATGGTACTTTTTGTATATTCAACGTTTGTGAAGGTAGAATTTTGAAATCAGTGACAATTAATACAAGGTGAGACTAAAAATGTTATGGTCGACCAAGAAGGTACTTTTTTGAATTTTTATGGTACTTTTTGTATTTTCTACGTTTATAGAGGTAGAATTGTAAAATAAAGGACTATTGATACAAGGTAAGACTAAAAATTTTATGGGCGACCAAAAAGGTACTTTTTTGAATTTTTATGGTACTTTTTCTATTTTCAACGTTTGCGAAGCTAGAATTTTAAAATTAGTGGCTATTGATACAAGGTGAGACCGAAAATATTATGGGCGAAAAAAAGGTACTTTTTTGAATTTGTATGGTACTTTTTGTATTTTCAACGTTTGCGAAGGTAGAATCTTGAAATTAGTGACAATTGATACAAGGTGAGGCTAAAAATGTTATGGGTGACCAAAGAGGTACTTTTTTGAATTTTTATGGTACTTATTGTATTTTTAACGTTTGCGAAGCAAGAATTTCGAAATTAGTGACTATTGATACAAGGTAAGGCTAAATATGTTATGGGCGATCAAAAGGGTAGTTTTATGCATTATAATGGGACTTTTTGAATTTTCTACGTTTAAAAAGTTAAAATTGTGAAATAAAGGATTATTTATTCAAGTTTAGAATTAAAATGATATTAAAGACACAAAAAAAGCCTTTTCGCATTTTTATTGTTCTCTTTGTATTTTTACGTTTGTAAGCATAGATTGTTAAAATTAGTGTTTTTTGATGCGAGGTCTAAGTCCTAATATTATGGACGACCAAAATTACTTTTTCTCTTTTTATATATTTTGTATACATAGAATTCTAAATAAAGGTAATAATAAACCAAGTGGAAGTTTTATTGAAGGAAAAAATGTTTCTTTTATTATTTTAGGGTAATTTTTGCAAAATATGAATCTTAATTTTTAAAACTCAGTAGCATTGATCTTGCTTTTAGTTAGGAAATATATGCCCGATATATCCTTACTCTACTTTTTATATTTCTAAGTAAATTGAATCAGAGATACAAATTTTCATAAATTGAACCAAAAATATTTAATAATTATAAATAGAACTTGAGCATTCAATAAATAGTAAGAACTGCGCTAACGAAGTAGCGGGTTAAATGCTAGTAATTTATATTTCCAGAAAGTTACTTGTATTGAGAATAGATAAATTATTAACTGGTTACAATAAAAATCTATATTATATATCTTAAGATGATTGTGGGACTTATATTCGCTCTTACAAAACCTCAAACGTATAATACCATTTCTTATTATAGTATAACAAAAATTGTTTAAGATATGCCAATCTCTATAGGTAGAATGTTTTTTCTTCTTATACCTATAAAAAAGTTTTGTTGTAATTTTGTAAATGATTTTTGTGTGTTGGTTCTCGTTGAGTGTTGCCGTATTTTTTAAATTTGGTAGCTAACTAAATAAGCGCATTCGCATATTTAACGATTTTTTACCTACCTCCAGAAAATGTGGGCTTATATTCATTTTGTCATTCCGTTTGTAACACATCGAAATATTTTTTGACCATATAGAGTATACATTTTCGGAGTCCTGATTTAATTTTAGGTCGATTTAGCTGTATAATTGAATAATATATTATAGCGCTCCATATTAAAATATCTAAGTTAAGTTCATTAGCAAAAATAACTTTGATACGCCAACTTTAACACCCATTTTCACATGTTCTGCTATTAATAAAATTCAAAGCTCATAAAAGTTACAGAATTATATGTATTAAATAATAAAATTTTGCATATATGTACATATAGATGTCTGGAAATTACGATTACTGGTAAAAAAAAAAAATAATAAATTTTTTTTGGGTATTAAAACTTTTACACAGACGAATATAGTGCTCTTGTTATACCCTTTACCTGTGGTATATATAGTATATATTTTCTGAATAGATGAGTCGATTAAGCCCTGACCGTATGTTCGTCTGTCCGTGTGTTGGTTGAAATCAACTTTTGGAAGCAACTAAATGTTCCTCAGATCTGTGTATGGTATCAATCTCTTGGAAATATCCAGGAATGAATCGCTATTGAAATTAAGCACAATCGCCCCATAACTTTCTGAGATATGAGCGAAAAACCACGACCACTTCCTTTTTTTTTACAATTACAACAACAACATACATACTGGTTAGAGTAAACGTAACATCGAATCCCAGCTGAGCCAAAAAATATATATTTTATTATTTTTTATATATTTTTTTAATTTTTTTTTGGATTTTATTTTTATTTTTAATATATTTTTTTTTGTAATTTTTTTTTTAGAAACACATACGTAAACTCAATTTATAATTTTACAATGGTATGTTTTTTATATGTATGTTTTTTACATGTATGTACGTATTTTATATGAGATGAATAGTGATACAAACAATTGTTATTGCATGACTACACGTTGTGAAGGGTATATTAGATTCGGCACGGCCGAATATAGCACTGTTACTTGTTTTTTAATTAACTTAAAATTATCCGTTTTACTCTAAGCGCAATTTTTACTATAATTCAGTGTTTTTCATAAAATTTTAATTTAGTTTTTAATATATCTAATTTTTTTTTATTAAAACATGTACCTATTTTGAATTTTTCGTTAAATCTAAAAAAAATGTTATTCTAAATCTAAAAAAAAATGTTTTTCTAAACAACTTTATTTCAGCAAATTCAAAGGCACCGTGAAAAACGTGTGAACACATAGCGGAAACTGCTTAGACTATCTTGATTTATAACAAGTTAAATTTATTCATTAGGTTTTCTTGATTCGCCCGCTGCCTTTTTTTCAGTTATATTAAACATTAGTTGTCAATTTCCATAGATTTAAATCCAATTCTTTTTATTGTAATTTATATCAAATATCTAACTTTATATAAACATTACAATTTTTTCCCCGAACTGCTGATTAAAAATTCCTGATGATTAAATATGCCTTTATTATAGTTTTACTATTAAGTTAATTTTATCTACGCTCATATGCAGCTAATCTCATCTGTCATAAAATAAGAAATCTTTCAGATAAACTTGTTATATTTATTTCAATATTCCCTAATATTATATTTCTAGATTTCAAAGAGTACCGTAAAATAGGCAGTTACACACAATCTAGTATTTTATCTCTTTGTTTTAAATCAATAGGCTCATAATTCAGTAGTACATTTTTTTGTTCTACATAAATTTTAAACTTTATAAATTTAACTATTTGGCATCTCTGTTATCATACTATTGGTATTATTTTTAATGTGCAAGTGAAAGGAGTGGTTTTCTTGTCATTCACAATACATTTTTACGCTACACACTTGGATATGTACAAATGAATCAAAAGATGTATGTAACATTTTTTATACCCTTCACACAGTGAAAAAGGGTATATATAGGTTTGTCATTCCGTGTGAAATTTCTACAATTTTCATTTCCGACCCCATAAAGTATATATGTATATTCTGAAAGCTTATGAATAGGGGAGTCGATTAAGCTGTCAGTCTGTCCGTGTGTATGTTGAAATCAACTTTTTGAAGCCCCCCGACATAGGTTGTACCCGGGTAAGGTATTAAAATATCTAAAATATTCGGGAGTAGATCGGTATTGAAAATCAGAAACACCGGTACATAAACAACTGAGATATGAGCAAAAACCCACGACCACCTCGATTTTTTTTCACAAAAACAACATTATAACAACAACATACCTACATACAAACGTATATACTGGTTAGAGAAAACGTGGCATCAAATCCCAGCTGAGCCAAAAAAATTTTTTTTTTTCAATTTTTTTAAAATTTTTTTTTTATTTTTTATTTAATATATTATTTATATTTTTATTATTTTTTTTTAATTTTTTTTTGTTTTATATATATTATATATATAATAATTTTTTTTTTAAATTTTTTTTTAAATTTTTTTATTTTTTTTTTGTTTTTTTTAACATATGTACATACGTGAACTTATAATTTTACAATGGGATGTGTTTATATATGTATGTTTTTATATGTATGTACGTATTTCATATGGGATGAATTGTGATACAAACTACTGTTATTGCACGACTACACGTTGTGAAGGGTATATAAGATTCGGCACGGCCGAATATAGCGCTCTTACTTGTTTTTTTTCACTATGTTTCATACAATTACAAAACTACAGGTTTTTAATCTAAAATATTTACTTTAATTTAGTAATTCTCTATCTGTGAGGAAATAAATTATAAAGCGAACTTACGTATGTTTTCTATTATATCTATTCATATATTTAGAATATGCATTTGAGCTTTAAATATACATAGGTAGGTATATCGTGTTAATTTTATCAATAACTTCTAAAGCCGACTGGCTCTTAAAGTTTTAGATTTTTCAATTAAAAATTCTTCAACTTTTGGCCATATTTCCGCTGTTGTATTTCCTTTGAAATTCGTAACCAAATCATGTCTTATATAATAGTCCACAACTGGCTTCATCATCTCTTCATATATATTTAAGCGTTGAGCAACTATTAATGGTTTGTCATCATCTCGTTGCACTAAATCTTCACCCGTTTCATCGTCTTTGCCGGAAACTTTAGGTTCATTAAAACCAATATTGTAAACACGTCCTGATGGTAGGTGAATCCATCTGCCTTTTACTCTTTCTATGATAACTTCATGAGGTACTTCTAGATTAATGACCGCATCTAAATGCTCCACTTTAGATAATCGTTGGGCCTGAACAACAGTACGTGGAAATCCATCTAACATCCATGATTTATTGCCAACCTCACTTAGGCAGTCCATAACACATTTAATGACTAGATCATCGGGCACCAATTTACCCTCATCGATGTACACTTTGGCTTTTTTACCCAGTTCTGTATTATTAATAACGTTTAAACGTAATACATCACCAGGTGAAATGTGTGCAAAACCAAATTTATCAACAATACGTTTTGATATAGTACCTTTGCCTGAAGCCGGCGCTCCCAAAATGACTGCGCGAAATATTTTTGATAACATGTTGTTTTTATCAAATAGGTAATAATAGGTATAGACAATACGTACAGCAAAAACACAAGATTGCTACTTTGGCAATGTTTAAAAGTTAACTGAAAAAGAAAAATAATATTTTAGAGGCAAGAAAGTTTAAACAATTCCAATAAAGATTACTTTAGATTTTGTGCCAATTAAAAATAGTGATAAATAAGCTTGTATGTATGTATATTCAAGCTTCAGATGTATGGATAGAATTTCGTATGATAATTGTGAATAAATAGAAAACTACCTAAGCATTAGTAGATATGTATTTCTTATTGGACCAGTTTAACCAATTTAAAATCTATTCGAGTTTATTGTGAAAAGCAATTTAAACATTTATTTATAAATGAAAATAATAAAACATTTTATACCTACCTATTTTATTTTTTAGCAATGCTTTATTTTTTAGGTACCTTATTTAATAGGTACATACCTACAACAAGTTTTTAAAGAACTCTTTCGCGTAAAAAAATAAATTTTTACTATAGAAAATTCTCCAAAAATTTTTATTTTACATTTTCTTTTAAATAAATTTGCTAATTTTGGAAAATTCTTAATATCTATGTATAGGTTTTATACATACATAGGTATGTATGTATATCAAAAAGGTTTAAAAATATTGATAATAAAATATTTTGAATAAATTTAAACAATTTTTTATACCTACATACATACATACGTAATGCGTATTCTAAAAATTTATAAACAGAGAAATTTTAACTAATTACCTATTTTTTTTACTTAGTGTAGTGTATTCACAATATCAAGCACTTTGTTCAAAATGTACAAAAATTCAAAGTCCATTTAACTTAATACTTTTTTTGTTTACAATACAGCTACCGACATAAACATACTTTAATTCGACTTTAACATGAGCTTGTAATTACATATAGTAGGACCTATACCTGTGTATGTACATTAAAAAAATACTTGGCTTCAAATAACAATTTAATTTAAAAAAAACTCAAATTAAAAAATGCATTTTATAGATTTTTTATTAAGAAAAATCATCCACCCTCTTATATACTACATACATACCTATATACTATGTAGTTTATATTAGCTTAGCCTTTTGATGCTGACAAAAGAATTATTATATAAAATTACAAAAACCACATCAATCAGCAATTTCATTAGCTAACTAGGTATAATATATAAAGAACATGTGCATTAGAAATAAATTGTTTTGTATTATTCATATCCACAAGTATCTTTATGTTGATTTACATATGTAGTTAGGCACCTACATAGCTTTAATTTTTAATGTTAACCTTTTCGCCTTTTTTATTTTTATTGTAATTTAGAATTTGTTCGTTTAAATGTTAAGGATAAAATTTAATACACGAACACAGAACGCTTTATATTTGAATAAAACACGCAATATTGTCTAAAAAGGGGGGTAAAAAACGATAAGATTTATTTTAAATTTTATACCAATATTGCCAACACCTCAAGAACTATATCACTACTGTTTGTTACACTTACAAGTATCCTCCCCTTGACATCAGTTTGTTGTTATGTTGTTTTTTTTTTTTTAATAAAATACTCACTAATGCTGCCATATTATGTGAAATCTTAAAATTTTATGAGAATTTCTTTTTGCAATCTATTAAGTTGTATTAAATTATTACAGAATTCTAAACACCAAAGAGAGAATATTAGTACCTATGTAGTTGAAATAATTTGTTTTCAATATAATAAATACTTATTGATTCGCGTCGGTATTTTTAAAATAAAAAACATTTTATATGTAATAGATCGTGGGTATTATACGTATAAAAAATATTTTTAGTCAACCTCATAAATGAAACAAAAGCCATTTACCAATAGAATTGTGAATATTGATTTGAAAATTATTTTTGTTTCTCCCGTTGTTTCTCTAAGATTTCCAAAAATGAAAATAATCATTTGGCATCTCCTAAAAACGCTCTCATATTTTTACTTTATTTTCTCTTTAATGTTATCAGGAAATAATACTCTTTTATTGTGAATGATTACGTGACGCCAATTGTTTTCAAAAATAAAAACTTAAGGCATATTCATAAGGTATATTACATATATGCATCCCGGCAACAAACACAACAAATAAGAAAAAACATGCATTTTTTTGGTATACATGGCTGTAGATGTCACACAATTTTTTATTTTTTTTCCTTTAATTTTAATTTTTTAAAAATTGTATATTCTTGTTTTGAAGAATTTTAGAACGTTTAAAACCAATTGCAAATTATTTATCGTAGAAAAAAAAAACATAATTTTGAAGGATGCAGACACGCTTCTAACAAAAACTTGGCACTACTTGTGAATGCATAAAAAAAACCATCAACTGATTGGACACGAGTAACTTATTAAAGGCTATAAAACAAGGCATGTTTTTTTACACCTGACTTGGCAAATCCCACAACGATAAATACAAACATGTGTGTTACCCTTAAAACATTACTCATGTAAAGACATCTGAAAAAATTTAATATACCTACCTTGATAAAACTTTTTCTTAATGTTTGGGATTACAAATTTTTGATTTATAAAATTTATTAAAAACTAGCTTGTGCCCGCGACTTGGTCTGCGTTGTTATCGGAATAAAAGGTAGACTTAGTATTAACCTAGATTGTTATTTACCTATATGTTTGTCACATTTATTATATTAGTAAGATTATTAATTTGAAAATATGAAAGAAAAGTCGAAACTTACAACAATAAAATTTACAACACAAACAACCCGTTTAGGATGTGTGATTATGACTTTACCAACGACTTCGCGTTATTATCGTGATGAAAAGTAGCCTATGTGTTAATCTAGGTTGTTATCTATCTATGTGCCGAATTTCATTTAGTTCCGTTCAGCCGTTTTTGCGTGATTGAGTAACAAATATTCAAACATTCACATTTATTATATTATAGTAGGACTATTATAAAAAGAAAAATTTAAAAACAATCGCTAGATTTTTAAACAGTTTGACCTCTCAGTATTATTACAAAAAGATCCGAAATTTGCTATTAAATACAATAGTAAAATACCGACTTCTTAAAAATTATTTCAAAATAACTTGAAATTCTAATTGAGATCAAATAAATTTGTATTTTTCTTATTAAATACTGATACATGTTACCTATAGATTTGTAAATTAAGAAAATCTTTGATGCATTTGTTAGTTCTGCATGATTTAGAAACCTTAAACTAAATATAATTTTTATCATAAGTTCGATGATCTATTTTTTTAAATTTTGATAATACTATTTCTTTAATTGCAAAATCTATTCCAAGGAAATTATTGAATGATTTTTATAACATTTTCAAATGTAATTTTTCGCAATAACTCTGTAGCCCAAAATGTAAAATTGTATAATGTATGGTTTATTAATAAGACAATATATTTAAGTTGAATTATTTTTTATTAACATTTGAAATGTCATCAATTGATTACATACAAATAAAAATATATCTTAGTATATAATCTCTACGAAATATACTTAGGTAAATTATATATAAATAAAACGTTTTGTGTGCCAAAAAGAAAATTACATAGTATGTAGTATTTATTAATTTAAACAGCGCTTACCAATTGTTAGTCTTTTTAAGTATATTTTTATCACGATTAATTATGTCTTGCTTACGTTCTTTTTGGGCTTTACTTATGATCTCATCAATTTCCTCTATCGAGGGTCCATCATTTTTATCCTCAAATTTATCGTGCAACCATTTACCATCTGCCGGTGTAGATGTAGCAGCCGCCGGTACTCTTGGTTTAAAATCTGGACGTTGCCAACTGCGATTACCAAACTTTTTTGGAGGGGGGTATTTTCGTATGGGACTTCGCGAAACACGACTTTTATATGGTGAACGTCTACGGAAGCGGGGTGAACGTGAACGACGGTAACGGGAGTTGGGTGATGGAGTGCCTCTTGGCACAAAGGGTGATGGTGAACGTCGTGATGAACGAGATTTATCACGTGAGTGAAACCTACGGCCGCGATAGCGTGAGCTTGATCCAGAACGTGAACGGGAATTTGATGATGAACTACGACGTCGTCGGTACCTGGTCCTGCCACCGCTGCCTACACGGTTGTCACGATTGCGTGAACGTGATCGAGAGCGTGAAGTGCGACGACGACTGTCACTTCGGCTGCGTCGTCGAGAATGTGGTGAACGAGAATTTCTATCCGCTCTGGGTGGTGAGGGGGTTGGACTGTTTTGCAAAGCAGGAGTAGCTAAACGTATAAGACCAAACTTATCCACCTTAACGGGTTTTTTAATCTGAAATGAAAATTTTGGTTGTTCTACAACCAGCGGCTTTGGGGCAGCTGGTGTATAATTTTTGCCAAAATTAATTGATTTATAAACATAAGTTGAAGGTGCGGGCACATTTGCCTTTAAAGGCGGTGGTGGTGGAGTTTCCGAACGTTGACGTCCACTATGCCTATAAACTGCAGCTGATGAAGTTGCTGTTGAGTTAGATTGATGCAGTAACTCCTGACGCTTACGTATTTCCTGTATAGTTTGTTCATATCTTTTTAAATTATCATTTAATGTACTTTCAATTTTTAAACCACCTCCGAGAATGCTGAAATAATTCATTTTAAATATGTATTTAAGTTTCTTATACAATTTTTCTTTACTTGTAGGCTTCTTCAAAGTTAATTTTTTCTAATATTGAAGTGGAATTTTTAGGTGATTTAGAATCTTTTTTAGATTTTTTAAGTTTCTTTGATTTTTTTGATTTCTTTTTTTCCTTTTTATGTTTCATTGCCTTTTGCAAAAGTTTTTGCACTCTTGATTCTGTATCATCATCGTCTAACTAAAGTTTTATAAAAATATTCATATGTATTGATATTAATACATAAAATACCATTGACAAATTTTAAAACTTACTTTGAATTCATTTGGTATAACAGGGTAATTTATAGGCTTTGTCCTAGTTTCATAAAATGGTTGATGAAACGGTCCTTGAGTTTCCTGTGTTTTCTCTAAATTTGCTCTATGCATGGCCATTTTTTTACTTAGTGGTGATAGTGAATTTTCTTTTGGTTGCCGTCCAACTGAAAATATTCTTTTTTTTCAAATACTAAATTAATTGTAACACAAAACATTTACCAGAGCCATCACTTTCCGTTTCTGAAGAGCCATCTGAAGAGTCTTCTTCATTACTGGAAGACTGTATTGCAGTTATTTGATTTTCAAATTCTAAAAAGTTTGAAGTTTGATTTAATAAGTAATTAATTAAAAAGAAAATCATCTTACGAAAATTGTTTTATAACCTGCAAAAAGGAACCAAATTAGTAGTATTAAGAAAACAGAACAATTTACCATTTATTTGTTGTTGCAAAGTTTTCTCACAAACAGCCACAGGTGCTGGCGAAATTATAGGATCCACAGCAGCTCCCGTACGCTGCTGTATGGTCTCTAGAGATAAACGAGCCTGTTCATGATTTGGTATTATATTTAAGCAGTCTCTATAGGCTTTGGCAGCTTCTTGTATACGATTATCTTCCTCATAGCTGCGTCCCAATGCCACCAATGTTTCACCCATATATTTTCGTGCATTAACATGATAAGCATTTAGTTTTAAAGCTTTTTCAAAATCCTCCACGGCTTTAAGAAATGAACCCTTATTGGCATATAAGGCTCCACGAGCTACCAGTCCTTCAACATTACGCGGATCTATATTGAGAGCCTTGTTTAGACATTGAAATGCCTCTACATGTTGGCCTATTTTAAAATACTCTATGCCTTCGGCCACAGACCTAAAATATTTATCACTAAGGTTTTTTTACTATGAACAATTAATTCTGATTGTTTTTTTACCTAAATGCCCATTTACTAGCCTGCATCTGTCTTAATTCCTTGGCATACTCTTGTGGTGGAAAATCATACTTTAAATTAGTCATCAATGAGAAATTGTCATTGATATCTAAACCGTTTAGAGTATATAAAACTTCATAGTTTGGATTATCAAATTCTTTAGCTTTTTTTAAACATTCGTCATATTTCTCTAAAGCATTTTCTGATAATTTTCTAAACAATACTTACAATTTAGTTTCTAATAGCTTTTTGTTTTTATTTCACTTGAAACTTACCGATACAATTGTGGCATTTCCTCATAGGCTATTAAACCTAGTTTAATATTTTTATTTTTCGTTGTCGTAGACAAAAGGCTTAATGTTAAACGATCTGCATCTATGGAAAATTCAATGACTTCACATCGTAAATATTCCATAGTATCATTGCTTCGTACTTTGTTGGCCTTTACCGGAACTAATGCATCGTACAGTTGTGGTGGCACAAAAGCCTTAAACGAAAAATTAAAATTTTAAGTTTTTTTTTTGTTATATATATATATTTCATATAAGTACTAAGCTAATAAGAAAATTCGTATCCATAAAAATAGTGAATAAAGTTATTTAAAACAGAAATTTTAAATAAAAAAAAGTATTTCTTTAAAAATTAATCTTAATTAAATCAGAAAAAAATAAAGTTTAAAAAAAATATACATATGTATGTTATTGGAATTACTATGAAGTTGAATAAATTAATAACCAAATTAGATAAAAAAGCACATTTTGGAAGACAAGTAACATACATACATTAAAATTACCCTAATTCTAGTTATCGACATCGACTGACTTCTAGTAAACTTTTCGATACCTTTCGATCTGTGTAATCGGTTTAATTTAATCATTTATAGTTTTAGAAACATGAGACATCAACTTTGTGCTAAAGGTAAAACACTTTTGTTATTAAAAAATAACTTTAAGTGATGTATTTATGAACGACAATTTGTTTTAATTTTATGATATCTTTTTTTTTGCTAATTAATGCTAAACAGACGTCATAACAAACTCCTAGAAAAATCTATTCTAGCGTCAAACTGATTACGATATAGAAACTCAAAAAAGGAGGGAAAAATCTTAAAAAATAATTTCGTTGTGTGTTAAAAAATAAAATATTGTTTACCTTTAATTTGTATTCATGTAAAAGTTTACAATTTGGTTCTCCGGTACACAATGGTGTGACAATTAATTTCAAAGCTGAAGATTTTATTGTATATGTTGATAATTTCGAACGAGGTATAGATGCATAAATAATGTCACCAGGCATAATAGATTCTAAAATATGACGTTTAACCTTGTCCTGGTGTTTGACAATAAAGAGTTCATAGGGTGGTACCTCAGCCACAAATTGTTTAGCTTAAAGAATAATTTTGCCATGAAATGTTAAAGAAAATAGTTTCATATAGATATATATATAATAACGCTTAATACTTTACCAATTGAATAGAAAAATTTATTAAAAAAGTTAAAAAGAAAATTTTTAAACGAACAATTTTTACGCGATTACTATAAAACGAATTTTGAAATTGCTAATAATTTATCACACTTACCATTTTCTATATTCTCGATGGGTTTTATATGCTTTATAACCGATTTGGCTAAATCCTTATCATACAAGTCTACAGCTTTGCGTGCTAAAAATTGATGAAGCTTCAAGCGTTTGGCCCTATCCTGAAAAGTAAAATACTTTTGTCTATCCATGTAAATGTTATAGTTGCCATCTTCGGCCACTCCCACTTTTTGTAAGTCTCCAGCTCCCCTCTCATCATCCCATATCTTTTGCATCGGTTTGCCATGAAAGCACAAGGCCTTCTTAATCAAACCACTATCCATATTGTTTCTGATTTTTAAATGCCTCTGTTTTTTTAAACTAAAATTAAAGTTAATAGTTAAATATTCTCTAAAAAATACAACATATACGAAAATATTAATACCATTTTTTTCTTTTTCAATGAGGCACCTTTTTCTAACCTTGCAAATAAATTTAATAGCTTACCCACTAAATGCTGTAGACAACGCCATTTTTTTTTATTTTTTTCATTTAAGTATTTTCTGAAACACTAAGAAAATTTTGGTGAAATAAATATACTTACATATTTTGCCCTTGTTAGGTTAAAAATTTTTTTTATTGAGTTATTAATATTTTTCACGAACAATTTCTTCTGCTATGTGTATTCATTTCAATATGCATAAAATGATAAGTTAGGTTTTGTATTCACAATAGAGTTTCTTTTTTTTTATATTAACATTCACAATATACTGACAAGGTTGTATGAAAAAGGTACAAAAATAAAGTAAATGTCTGTTAAACTTGTATTGAGAGATTTCGTTAGTTTAAAAAATTTATACCTAAGTAAATTAAAAAAAAAAATTTATATATTCTACTTTAATTATTAATGCAATTATAAATAATAGTAAATCTGGAAAATTAAGGCATTTCTGAAAGCTATAAAAAATCTGTTTATTATTATAAGCAATATTTGGTATATTATATTTTTATATGTTTTATATTATTTTATTTCCTATTTTGGTTAATTCTTTATTTATAGAAAAAAGTTTATCAAGAAAATGTTTTATACGTACATATTTTAAAAAATTATCTGGTTTTGAATTTTATAATTAAAATATAAATTTTATGTTATGTTTTTAATAATAAAATAAAGCAAAAACCCAAAAAGTGAATAAAAAAATAAAAAAAAATAAGATAACAAATTATGTATAAAAACATACACACATGTATTCAAAATTTCCAATCTATTGCTATTTAGAAAATATCTTGATGTATAAAAAATTGTAAACAGTTTTTTTACATACATATCTACAAATTGTATAATACGAGTTTTTTCTCAACACCCTTTCATTTCAGCTATTAAAGTTCAAATTACCGGTAAAGGAAAATGCAAATGGATAGAAATATTACGTAAAAATTCCAATTCCAATAATGAAACTACACGCAGTCTTTTCTATTCGAGCAAAGAAATCTATGCCCACAATGAAATACCTCTGTCGGTATTCGAACCACGTGGCATTGAGCTAAGTGCCGGAGAACATACTTTTGATTTTCAAATGCCTTTAGAATGTTTTCTACCATCGAGTTTTAAAGGTAGCCATGGCTCGATTAAATACAAGCTTCGCATACTTATACAAAGACCCTGGGCATTCGATGAGCGTCATTCAATACCCGTAACGATTATGAAGAATATGACTTTACCGCCAGTTTATCGGCTCAATCCTACACCATTGGAGAAGCAAATAACTAAAACGATTAGCCTATTTGGGACGCGTCCTATAAGTATGTTAGCTTTGTTGCCCGAAGACTTTGCAGTGAGAGGAGAACCATTTCGTATATGCGTTACGGTGACTAACAACAGCACGACCAATGTTGAGAAATTACGTTTTTGTGTTTTACAATACATTTCTTATTATAGTCATGTACCATTGAGGGTACAAAAGATGGAAATTATACCGATTGCCCATAAGGAGACGGGTTCGGTGCATAAGAAAAGTGAACGTTCCTTTGCCCATGAGCTGCTTATACCGGAAACGGCCCAGCCAACAGATGATGAATTGTCGGGTGTTATAAACATAACTTATGAATTGCGGGTTGAAGCGGTTTTAAGAGGTTTTTTTAAAAATCTTGTTCTTAATTTGCCTTTTAAAATGTACACAAATGAGACTGAAGCTGCGGTACGACTAGCACCCGACCTAACACATTCACAAATGACGTCTGAAACGTTTAATGGGGTTGGCAATCCTTTTGAACAATCCACCAATTCAATAATCATGTATCCTAATCTCGATACTTCAATTGGTTCTCCCTCGCGCTCTTCACAGTACAGCAGCGAATCGAGTTCATTACATTCTACTACTTCAGATTCATCGGCAGCCACTCTTAGTCCCGCTGTGGGTGGTACAGCATTATCTTATACTTCCAATTCGTCGTCACAATTCAACAGTCCCTCGAACCGAGCTAGTCTTCGCAGTAATACGAATGTACCATATATGCCTTATTCGAGTAGTCCACTAATGATTAATTCATATCCACCGCCGGCTGGTAATATGCCACCATATCCCATACCAGATTCGCCACAATACTCACTGATGCAGCAGCAGCAATCACATTCATCACATCAGGGTACACCAACACCACCGCCAACAATAAATGATTTAAATAGAAGCTCCACATCGATGTCATCACATTATGCCTCGGTGTCGTCTTCGACGTATATGTCAATGTTACCACAACCAGGAGCTCACGAATTGCGTAAGTATTATTTTTTATAAGTTTAAGAAAAACCCTATTAACCACAACATTTTTGTGTACTTACCGAAGTTTTGCAAAAGGTTTATTTGATACTGAAATTTCGCCTTATTGTAAATTAATATATAAAAATTATGAGATAAAAATCATTTTTGTGTATGTATTGTGTTAGTAGAATTATTTATTTTTAAAAAAATTTGAAATTAATTGGCGGCATTTTAGAAATTTTAAAAATTATTCGATAATGCATTTTTAAAACCAGCTACGGTTTTATCATCAACAATATTATTTAATAGTTGAATTTAAGTTATTCTTATTTATTTATTTATTTATTCAAAGTAATATATTGACTCCTTAGACTAATTAAAATATATTACATAGTTAAATCCTGAACATTAATATTATAAAAATTTTCTTATTATTTTATTAAATTTTATTTTTTATTTTTTTTATTTCTTTTTAGCTCCTTCCTATGAGGAATTGTTTGGCAATGCTTCTGCTCCTGTCGAAACGTCAAAATGAGATTTTTTCTAAATCTGCATTTCTAGATGGAATTAGTAAAATACACTCATTTACATAGTTACTAAACCCACCCCCTTTTTAAAGAAATTTAATTATTAAAACGAACTAACGAACAAATAAATTGAAATTAAATAAATTGAGAAAAGAAGAGAGAGCACACACCATTTTATATGTATAAGCACAATTAATCAAATTCTAAAAAGAAAACATTAATTACGCAAAGCTTAAAAGCACTCAAAGCTTAATTAATTGTTACATTTAATTAAATTTGTTGATCGAAAGCAATGCCAATTAAAAATTAAAATTAATAAAATTCAAATTAGCTGAAAGTTATACATCTTTTTTAATAATTAAAAAAAAAACAACAAAAAATCTGTTATCCGATATTAAGTAGTAAAATTTGTTTTCTTTTTTTCAATATAAGATATATAATTATTAAATTCAATAGAATTCTAATTAAACGCAAATAAGCTTTTAAAAAGCTTTTTGTATGCCATATAAACTTATGAAAATATTGAATATAGTATAATTTATCCCTGTTTTATAAGGAAATTATATAAAATATAAAAAAATATTTATTTGAAACTAATGAATTTAAATAATTTTTACTAATTGCCGTCTAATATACATACATACTTCTATACTGTATACTATTTTGAAAATATTTTTTATGTTTTATTACATTTACATACTCATAAATATGTATACAAATCTTTTCGATTTTAATTTAATTATAACGCACACATTACACTTAAAAAAAAAAACAAATACAAAAACAACAATGAGACTTATTATTGAAAGAAATTCATGTTAACTATGATTTATTAATTTCGTTTTGTTCGTTCACTTAAGTTAAGTCACAAATTTGTATTTCTTAACCTCAATGTTATTATTATCATTACATTATATACTACTTTTTACTCATACACAAAATTTATTTTTTTCCAAATCATACACCTACATTTATTATTTTAAGAATTTTTGATAAATTATTTATGAATTTAAATACGTATTTAGTTGTATTCATATACAAATATATTTTTTAAATTTATTTATTTTGTAATGCATTATGACCTTTTTCGTTTTATTTAACTCGAATACACAAAATACAAGAATAAAAATTATAAAAATAATTATTTATATAGTTTTTTACTTTTTAATTAAGCAAAACTTCTATTTAGATTTTGAATTAAACGAATTTGTTTGATTTTTGAATTGGACTAATAACTACTTTTATAAAATTTTCGAAAACAAAAAATCAGCTCTATTATTACCTCACATAGCATAAAAATTAAAAATACTACATTTATATTAACGGTTTTTACCATTTACGCTGAAATGTACCTTGGCCCAATCTAAATATTTTTGTTTTAGACATTTCTGGTTAGTCTCTCATTTTAGGACACTTACGGCGTTATTCATAACAAACAAAATTATGTGCTAACTAACAAGCGGTTTTCTTTTTCTAATGGAAATTTACACATAAAAAGTTAGCAGCTCGTTAGTAAGCACATAGCTTGTTACGATTAAGGCTATTACTATCTCAATAATTTCATACATTCTGCATAAAAATAAATATGTTTTTGCAGTTTTAGCGCAACGAGACCTAAGAATCATAAAATCACACAATCAAATGAGAGAATTTTAGTTAAATTTTTTTCGACAGTGCTTTTGCTTGAAGTTGCAGTTTTCATTCTGTTTCAGAATTAAAGTATCCTAGTTATTAATATGCGAATTTCAAGCTGTTATGTAGTAATAGAGCCGAAAATTGTTTATCCCCTATTTTATTATATACATACGTTTTTAATAAAAAATAAATATTTAAAATTAAAAGGAAAAGTTGTATTATTAGGTGTAAAGATGATATAAAAAGCACAATGGAATAGTTACAACAACATTTACAGTAAAATTTAGTACTGACAAAGATAAAGGCAAAAAAAAAAAATTAAAAAAGGACAAATAAATGTTCAGATTATCGTTTAGCTAAAACAACAACAAAAGCTAGCAGTCGCTAATACATACTTTTTACATGATGGTACAAACAGTGTTAAGGGTATGGTATATAAGAAATGGCATAGCCGAATAAAGGGCTCTTACTTTTTTTTTCTGCTAACGATGTATTTTTGTTTAGTCTATAGCCCTGCATCAAAACTTGAAATAATGAAATGTGAATTTAGCTGCTTTAAAAGTGAGAGTAAAAATTAATGTTTTCATGTGTTTTTAGCTTCACATTCGGGTTGATTAAAATCGAAATCTGCAGCAATATTCTGCAACTCGCTAAAGCGCTAAAGAGATATACTGGGCCAATTCAAAGTAGACTCTCATATTGTACTATGTCATATAATTCATATTAATATGACTAGTGACTTTGAACACCTTTTGTTAACAAATTATGTATTTAATACAAGAAAGAAGACAAAGAGATGACGCTGTTAAAAATTGTATGTATACAGGAATGAAGAAAATAGAAAATATTCTCTCTGAGAGGTGAGAAGCGAAGAAATTCTCTCTGAGAGACAGTATGGTTAAAAGTATAACATAAACAATTTCTTATACATAGGAAACAAATGTGTAAAGTCATATTATTTTTTTTGTATGGAAAATGCTAACAAAAATTTTATGCATGCATAAAATAATATGAAATAGCACAAATATGACTGATATGCAACCACTTTGAATTGGCCCATTGTATTAGCCAAAAATCATTATACCGGGTGTCCCAACTAGAACGCAATTTTAAAATTTTAAATAAAACACAGATATTAAAAAAAAAAATCGTGAAACTTTATTATATTGTAAAGTAGACAGAATGAGGTTATGTATGGAATAATATATCGTGCAGATGGCCGCCGCGGCTTTGCTGGCACACACGCGATCTTTTAATGAAATTTTTAATGACCTTTTTGCATAAATGCTGCGGTATTTCATTAATGCAGCGTCCAATTTCCTCTTTTAAGGCTTGAGTCGTCGTCGGCTTATTCGCTTAAATCATCGACTTCAAAAAACCCCGAAAATAAAACCTAAAGGTGTTAAATCACACGATCTAGGCAGCCAATTTTGGTCTCCAAAACGCGAAATAACACGGCCGGGAAATGACTGATGCAGCAATTGAATTGTTTCTCTGGCTGTATGACATGTGGCGCCATCTTGTTGAAACCACATGCCCTCCACATTCATTTCTTCAATTCTAGGCAAGAAAAAACTGGTTATCATTTCACGATACCGAACACCATTGACTGTTTGCGCTTGACCTGCCTCATTTTCATAAAAAATGAGTTTGAGCGACATCATCACGTACAGCTGCGACATTTTCGGCCGATCGACCTGGTCGAAGGCGCTTTGTTGTCTTTACATCACTAACAGACCCAGTTTCGGCAAATTTTTCCATTAATCTCTTTACAGTTGACTCTTTTGGAGCATTATTGTGACCCCAAATTGATCGCAATTTGCGAACTGTAGCCGCAAAACTTTCACCATTTTGGTAAAACAATTTCACAATGAGAATGCGTTGTTCATTCGTGTAGCGCTCCATTTTTACTAACCTCGTGCCTTCTACTAACAAACAATAACAATGGTTCAAATGTCAAACAATGACACTTCGAATGGCGCCAAATTTAAAAATTGCGTTCTAGTTGGGACACCCGGTATATATATTTTCGAGTTTTAGTGATAGAAATTTAGCTTTAGCGAGTTACAGAATAAGGCTGCATGACCTTTTACTTGGAGAATCAGGCTAAAAAAAAATTCTAAATATATTTTTTAGAGTTTTATTGATAGAGATTTGGAGAATGAGGCTAAAAAAAATCTGTAAATATATTTTTTTGAGTTTTAGTGATAAAGATTTAGCCTTAGCGTGTTACAGAATAAGGCTGCTGGGTACAATTAACAAAAAGTTGGTTCGTTTAATTAAAAGTATTGCTGATCTTTATTGGTGTACGTTCGTTTACACAAATTTCAATATAAAACGTAAACAATCCATTAAAGTTCAGTAAAAAATTTTAAAAACTTTCAGTAAACAAACGAGCACAAAGTTTAAACTCCTTCTCAAATGTTTATTAAACTTTATATGAAAATTATGAATTCACTGTTAAATATTTTTTTTGTATAAAGTTTGACATGTGGGAAGGAGTCGAATTCTCGACTTCGTATACCCTGTTTTCAGTACCGTGATATTAAATAACAAATTCAAATTAAAAATCACATTCAACTTTTTTTAAACAAATTCCGAATTTTAAAAATTAAAATCTGATTTTGTTTTGAAAAGGGCCGAATTTAATGTAAAAAATCTTTGTATGTATATATACGAATTTCAAGTTATAATTGGTTGGGTCTAAAATATTAAAAAAAATATACATATTTTTGTTACCTATTAAATAAAATATATTTTATTACAATTTGCAGTAAATATTATTTTAAGTATGAAACAACGCACTGCAGAACGTGTGAATCTAATAAAAGTTTATATTATATTAATTTTTGTTGTGATAAAACTAGTTTCGTTTTCCAATTTAATACACGTTTTTCTTTTATTTTTAATATATTTACTATTGAATTTGGTAACATCTTGTCTCTTGGAACGCACTGAACTCAAAAATAAATACATTTCGAAAAGAAGCTTCAGCATCACGAACAACTGAAGCAGAAATTAAAGAAAATAGTATAAAAAAAATGAATATAAAAGTTGACCAATAAAGCAAAAAAAACAAAAAACAAACAAAAAAGACAACATGTGTAAATTACAACAAATTATAGTTCTCGTTTTATGTTAAATTTTTTTTATCACATTAAAGGAAGAATAAAATAAATCCAATGTAACTGTAATTTTCTTATGGATAAAGGTAGAATTCATAGCTACACTACGGCAAAATAATAATTCTCTCGCTCAAATTTTTTTTTTTTTGAATTTTGTTTACAAGTTTTTTTTTAACGCCGGAAATATTGTTTTTAGCTATATTTTTACTGCCGTATTCTTATAAAAAATATTTTAAGTTTATTGAAGGCTTATTTGACAAATTTTTGTACAACATCTGTCAAATAAGCCTTTAAAAAAAATATATTTTTTTTATGTGAATAAGGCAGTTAAAATATGTATGTATACCTGCATAGATATGCAACCGAATTTTGCTCAATGTCAGAAAGATATTTTTTATGGCTGGCTCTTGCACTATCTTCCTAGTAGACTGATTTATGTAGCTTATTTTCACAACCAAACATTTATGATATAAAGGAAATATTCTGGTCAAATTTCGTCCATCCTAGCTCTATAGTACGTACTTTCAACGGACGAACGAACCGACGAATGGACAGACAGAAGGACAGAAGCATAGACATTGCTAGATCGTCCTAAAATTAAATCAGGACTAAGAAAATATATCCTTTTTGGGTTCTTAACGATATGTTGTAAACGGAATGACAATAAATAAATAAACCTTCACACTTTTGGCTAGTGGTTATAAAAATATACTCAAAGTTACAAAATTTTTTGTTTTAATATTTTTCTCTGCATTTATCTTTAGCAGATAATTTTCTACACCAATTAACAATTTTTGTATTTTTCTGTATATTTTTGTTTACTTGAAAGAATACTTAAAAACCAAACTTAAATTTCAACAATAACTTTGATAACAAGTAAGAGCACTATATTCGGCTGTGCCGAATCTTTTATACCCACCACCAATTTTGTGTACATTTAAAGCACAATATTTATTATTTTGTTAATCATTATGGATAATCTCTAAATAAGAAAATATGTATCACTTTCTTTGTAGAGGGTGGTTAAATTTTAAGGGCCCATGTTGAAGATGAGCCACACAAACAACAAGTTTTTTTTGCATTTCATTTGACATTTCTCAATCTCAGACCAACTTAAAAGTGGAAAGATACGCAAATGAGCAACGCGTTAAAGTTATTCAGGTTATTTATAAAAATGGGCGTTCAAGTCAAAATGCACTTTGTGTACTTCGTAATTCTTTTGATCAACATAATCGTTCAAATTCGTCCACAATCGGGAGAATTGTAAAAAATATTTAAATTTCTGCAAAACAGGTCTGTATAAAATGTTAGAAAATCTGTGAATGCCTTCTTAGTTCGTTGAATGGGAACCATTGCTGTTTTTTGCGACAGTGTGGCAAAAAATCAGTCAACATCGACTCATCATCATGCCCAACAATTGACCATCAACATTGTCATTGAAAATTTGGACCATCAGATAGAGGAGTGGCGCCAAGGATGGGGGGGCCGTTTGGCCGATATTTTGTTAAGTACATAATTGAACCGTACAAATGTTATCATTACTAAAAGAAATAATAATAATTTCCTAAATAATTTGTGTTTTATTTAAATTCAACATCGGCCCTTGAAATTTAACCACCCTTTATAACTTCGATATGCTACTAAAATGCTTTTGTTAATGTAGTCTTTTAGTAAAAGTGGGCGTTGAAGTAGGCATGTCAATAAAGTTTCTGCTAATAAATACAACTTAGACATTTCAATATAGTCCTTTATTTTCCCAAAAACTTTGTCAATAGAGAAATTACATGAATTTAAGATAAACTGTTATATGGGAGGTAGGCGTTAAAGTGGGCGTGTAACCAAAATTTTTGGCACAACAATAACATTGATTAGAAGGATATATGTTTTATGAGCTCTTAAATTTCATTAACGGTATATAACGTGAAAAGTGGGCGTTATAGTAGGCGTGTCAAAGCTGTTTTTGCTAATGAGTACAACTAAGGTATTTCAATATAGTCCTTTGTTATTCCAAAATCTTTATTAATAGAGGAATTATATGAATTTCAGCTAAACCGTTATATGGGAAGTGGGCGTAAAAGTGGGCATGTCACCTAAGTTTGACCATTATACCTCTAATTTTGGCGGTTTTATGAGCTTTTAAATTTCATTAACGGTAGATAACGTGAAAAGTGGGCGTTGTAGTAGGCGTGTCAAAGTTGTTTTTGCGAATGAGTACATCTTAGATGTTTCAATATAGCCCTTTATTATTCCAAAATCTTTGTTAATAAAGAAATTATATGAATTTTAGATAAATCGTTATATGGGAGGTGGGCGTAAAAGTGGGTGTGGCACCTTAATTTTTTGGCACAGTAATGACATTGCCTAGGGGGATATACGTAGCAAATTTGACCATTATACCTCTTATTTTGGCGGTTTTATGAGCTTTTAAATTTCATTAACGGTAGATAACGTGAAAAGTGGGCGTTGTAGTAGGCGTGTCAAAGTTGTTTTTGCGACTGAGTACATCTTAGATGTTTCAATATAGCCCTTTATTATTCCAAAATCTTTATTAATAGAGAAATTATATGAATTTTAGGTAAAACGTTATATGGGAGGTGGGCGTAAAAGTGGGCGTGGCACCTTAATTTTCTGGCACAGTAATGAAATTACCTAGGGGGATACACGTAGCAAATTTGATCATCATACCTCTAATTTTGGCCGTTTTATGAGCTTTTAAATTTCATTAACGGTAGATAACGTGAAAAGTGGGCGTTATAGTAGGCGTGTCAAAATTATTTTTTCTAATGAGCACAACCTAGACGTTTCAATATAGTCCTTTATTATTCCAAAATCTATATTAATAGAGAAATTATATGAATTTTGTTTAAAACGTTATATGGGAGGTGGGCGTAAAAGTGGGCGTGGCACATTGATTTTCCGTTACAAAAAAGCGTTTCGCCAAAAAACAAAGTGTGCAAAATTTCAGAGTCGTACATCCAATTTTGTTGCTTTTATGACGTTTTTGTTTTTAAATATACCGAAAAATACACTGTGCGGTAAAAATTTTCGTACATTTTGATCGATAACTCCTCTCCTAATGCATAGATTTAGATAATTTTCGGAGAGAAATATTGTTTTTACTCAGGAAATATATATTCGAAGTTTCATGAGTCTACGTTAATGCGTTTGGACACAATTCCATTTTATTCGGTGTTCGAGGGACACGGTTTTTTCGACCTACTCTTGCTTTTCAAGCTATAACTCTCTTCCTAATATTCCGATTTAGCCCATTTTCAATACCAAACAAACCTTGTCTATAAGAAAGATTCTGGCAAAATTTGAGCCCCCTAGCTTTTTCGGTGCGACCTCTATCGTGCTTTCAACAGACGGACAGACGGACAGACGGACGGACATAGCTAGATCGTCATCAAATCAAACCCTGATTCAGAATATATATACTTTATGGGGTCTAAAACGGATATTTCGATGTGTTACAAACGGAATGACAAAATGAATATACCCCCACCATTTTTTTTGGTGGCGGGTATAAAAAAAACATATAGAACTATATTGCATGTCCACTTTGACACCCACTAAAAGTACGTTAAGCAAAACATTAAAGAATTTTAAGAAAGAATTTTGCTGTTGTCTGCTTCAAGTTTATCTAAAGTGTACATATAACAAATTTACTGTAGGGTGCAACTGTCCACAAATAAAACTTTTTATGAATCTCTTTCTGCAATAAAAACTCTTCTATGACACTGCGTCATAAAAGCATGCAGTAGAAATTATGAAGAAATAGTTTAAAAATCACACACACACACACAGACAAAAGTAAACATCTGCAAACCTATTGAGATCAAGGGTAAATACAAGAAAAAAAATATTCCACACACAACTCCAAATTATATATTAAAATTTTATTTTATTTTTCCTCCAACACTTGATTTTGGGAGCACATGTGTTTTTATATGTGTATGCTAGAATGTCAGAATGTATGTATGTATGAATGTATGTATGTAGGTAAAACTTAAACGAGAGAAAAACTCAAACATGGTTATGGTTGATTAAACTTTAAACATTCAATAACTTCCTAGTTTATTTCTTCAGTTCAATATAATTTTCATTAAACAAATAAAGGAGGCCAAATAAAAGAGGCTATTTTTAAACCTCTCCCCAGTTTTTTCTTTTCTTGTGTACAACAACTTTAACCGTTAAATGTTTAATGGCAACAATTACCTTTTGTGTTTTTTTCTGGGTTCATTGCACATGTTGCTATTTTTTTTTATTCTAAGTAACTAAACTTTAAATTTATCTTTCAGTCAATTGGATTATTTTACAGAAACGTTTTTTCATTTTGGTAATTTACTGAAATTAGCTTAAATATTTTTTTTGAATACACAACAAAAAAAAAAAAAAAGAGACAGAGAAAACACAAAAACAAACGAGATAAAATGAAGAAATTAAACTAATTTATGTACATTGACTTTTAATATGTTTCCTTTACTGTACGACATTGATGTCCTGTTTGACGATAGGAAAATGTGAAAATATTCAAGTCAGTTGATTACAAAATACCCTAAAAAGGTAAAGCATGTCCAAAAATAAGCAAAATGTAAATTGTATATAGGGTTATGTAGAGAATAGCAAATCGAACAATTTATCTTCTTAATTTTAATGCTATACACGCCCTGCCCTCCCTTCTCGAATTTTTGTATAACCATTTAGCGTAAATGTTTGTTAATTTTATTGATTCAGCTTTTAATTTCAATTTGTCAATGTCGTTATATCACATGATTTAATGGGAAAATTGTGAACACAGAAATGACAGAGCAAACGACCAGTAAATGTCTCATGTAGTAATTGAAATGTTTGAAGGCATATAGGGCAGGTGTTACGGTCCTATTAATGCCACAAGTTATCCACATTAATATCTATATATATAAAAGAGTAACGTGACTGACTGACTGACTGACTGATTCATCATCGCACAGCCCAAACGCTAAGAGCTAAAGACATGAAATTTGGACAATCGGTTCCTCTTTCGATGTATAGCTCCACTAAGAAGGGATTTTTGGAAATTCGTACTTTAAGGGGGTAAAAAAGGGTAAAAACGGGTAAAATCGGTAATCTTATATCTGCTAAACTAAAAATGATACAAATTAAATTGAAAAAGTATTGTAATTTGCACAAAAAATAAGCTGACAGGTGTCTGGCCTTTTTGGAATTTTCAACCCCTAAGGGGAAAAACCGGGTAAAAACTATAATTTGGTACTTTTTTGGTACCCTATGTAACTTCCAAACGCATAAAGCTAGGAAAAAAATTTAAACTGTATTAAGTAATCCGCGAAA
Source organism: Phyto melanocephala (assembly GCA_941918925.1). Lineage (NCBI taxonomy): Eukaryota > Metazoa > Arthropoda > Insecta > Diptera > Rhinophoridae > Phyto > Phyto melanocephala. The sequence continues at coordinate 27,816,462 of OW799233.1, read as the reverse complement.
AAATATTAATAGGAATTCGGCACTTTTTTCAAATTCATATGTATAAGGGGTAAAAATGTTCCCTTTTTTTGGTACTTTTTTTAAAATAAACTTTTCTTATATTATTCAATGGGACAACATTTGACAATTATTATTTCCTAATAGAATATGGACAACTATTTAGGTGAAATTTTTGGAAACTTTTCGGGGGACAAAAAAGGTACCAAAAGGGGGAAAATTCCGGAAAATGTATGTAATTCCTAATTAGGCGGCCAATTTTCACAAAATTTTTAATTGGGATTTCACTAGACATAAAAAATTATGAAATTTAGTAAAAATTGAAACACATTCATAACAGGGTAGAAAAGGGAAAAATCGAGAAGAGTTTGGTACTTTTTACAACATAATTACTTTTATGCAAAAAAGAGTAGATTTACTGACTTTAAATCATGTCTATTAAAATATTTTGTTACATAGATATTTGAACATTTTAAACTTGGAATTTGGAACTTGGACCAAAAATGTACTTTTTCGCTTTTCTATGGTACTTTTTATATTTTCTACGTTTATAAAGGTAGAATTGTAAAATAAAGGACTATTGATTCCAGGTAAGACTAAAAATGTTATGGGCGACCAAAAAGGTACTTTTTTGAATTTTTGTGTTACTTTTGGTATTTTCTACATTTATGAAGGTAGGATTGTACAATCAAGGACTATTGATTCCAGGTGAGACTAAAAATGTTATGGGCGACTAAAATGGTACTTTTTTGAATTTTTGTGGTACTTTTAGTGTTTTCTACGTTTATGAAGGTAGGATTGTACAATCAAGGACTATTGATTCCAGGTGAGACTAAAAATGTTATGGGCGAACAAAAGGGTACTTTTTTGAATTTTTATGGTACTTTTTGAATTTTTAACGTTTATAAAGATAGGATTATACAATCAAGGATTATTGGTTCTAGGTGAGACAAAAAATGTTATGGGCGACGAAAAAGGTACTTTTTTGAATTTTTATGGTACTTTTTGTATTTTCAACGTTTGCGAAGCTAGAATTTTAGAATTAGTGGCTATTGATACAAGGTGAAACTGAAAATGTTATGGTCGACCAAGAAGGTACTTTTTTTAATTTTGATTGTACTTTTTGTATTTGCTACGTTTATGAAGGTAGGATTGTACAATCAAGGACTATTGATTCCAGCTGAGACTAAAAATGTTATGGCGACCAAAAAAGTACTTTTTGTATTTTCAACGTTTGCGAAGCTAGAATTTTGAAATTAGTGACAATTTATACAAGGTGAGACTAAAAATGTTATAGGCGATCAAAAAGGTACTTTTTTGAATTTTTATGGTACTTTTTGTATTTTCTACGTTTATAAAGATAGGATTATACAATCAAGGACTATTGATTCTAGGTGAGACAAAAAATGTTATGGGCGACGAAAAAGGTACTTTTTTAAATTTTTATGGTACTTTTTGTATTTTTAACGTTTGCGAAGCTAGAATTTTAAAATTAGTGGCTATTGATACAAGGTGAGACCGAAAATGTTATGGTCGACCAAAAAGGTACTCTTTTGAATTTTTATGGTACTTTTTGTATTTTCTACGTTTATGAAGGAAGGATTGTACAATCAAGGACTATTGATTTCAGGTGAGACCAAAATTGTTATGGGCGACCAAAAAGGTACTTTTTTGAATTTGTATGGTACTTTTTGTATTTTCAACGTTTGCGAATTTAGAATTTTAAAATTAGTGGCTATTGATACAAGGTGAGACCGAAAATGATATGGTCGACCAAAAAGATACTTTTTTTAATTTTTGTGGTACTTTTTTGTATTTTCAACGTTTATAAAGATAGGATTATACAATCAAGGATTATTGATTCGAGGTGAGACAAAAAATGTTATGGGTGACGAAAAAGGTACTTTTTTGAATTTTTATGGTACTTTTTGTATTCTCAACGTTGGCGAAGCTAGAATTTTATAATTAGTGGCTATGGATACAAAGTGAGACTGAAAATGTTATGGTCGACCAAAAATGTACTTTTTTAAATTTTTATGATACTTTTTGTATATTCAACGTTTATGAAGGTAGGATTGTACAATCAAGGACTATTGATTTCAGGTGAGACTAAAAATGTTATGGGCGACCAAAAAGGTACTTTTTTGAATTTTTATGGTACTGTTTGTATTTTCTACGTTTATAAAGATGGGATTGTACAATCAAGGACTATTGATTCCAGGTGAGACTAAAAATGTTATGGTCGACCAAATAGGTACTTTTTTGAATTTGTATGGTACTTTTTTGTGTTTTCAACGTTTATAAATATAGGATTATACAATCAAGGACTATTGATTCTAGGTGAGACAAAAAATGTTATGGGCGACCAAAAAGATACTTTTTTGAATTTGTATGGTACTTTTTGTATTTTCAACGTTTGCGAAGCTAGAATTTTGAAATTAGTGACAATTGACACAAGGTGAGACTAAAAATGTTATGGGCGACCAAAAAGGTACTTTTTTGAATTTTTGTGGTACCTTTTGTATTTTCAACGTTTATGAAGGTAGGATTGTACAATCAAGGACTATTGATTCCAGGTAAGACAAAAAATGTAATGTGTGACCAAAAAGGTACTTTTTTGAATTTTTATGGTACTTTTTGTATTTTCAACGTTTGCGAAGCTAGAATTTTGAAATTAGTGACTATTGATACAAGGTGAGACTGAAAATGTCATGGGCAACCAAAAAGTACTTTTTTGATTTTTATGATACTTTTGGTATTTTCTACGTTTATGAAGGTGGGATTGTACAATGAAGGACTTTTGATTCCAGGTGAAACTGAAAGTGTTATGGGCGACCAAGATGGTACTTTTTTACTTTTTTATGGCACTTTTTGTATTTTCTACGTTTATGAAGGTAGGATCTAACAATCAAGGACTTTTGATTCCAGGTGAAACTGAAAATGTTATGGGCGACCACAAAGGTACTTTTTTGAATTTATATGGTACTTTTTGTATTGTTAACGTTTGCGAAGCAAGAATTTCGAAATTAGTGATACAAGGTAAGGTTAAATATGTTATGGGCGATCAAAAAGGTACTTTTCTGAATTTTAATCGGAATTTTTGTATTTCCTACCAGACACAAAAAAGCCTTTTCGCATTTTTATTGTACTTTTTGTGTTTTTACGTTTGTAAACATGGATTCTTAATATTAGTGTTTTTTGATCCGAGGTCTAACTCCTAATATTATGGACGACCAAAATTACTTTTTCTCTTTTTATATATTTTGTATACATAGAATTCTAAAAAAAAAGGTAATAATAAACCAAGTGGAAGTTTGAGTGAAAAAAAAAATGTTACTTTTATTATTTTTAGGGTAATTTTTGCAAAATATGAATCTTAATTTTTGCAACTCAGTAGCATTGATCTTGCTTTTAGTTAGGAAATATATGCCCGATATATCCTTACTATCATTTTTATATTTCTAAGTAAATTGAATCTGAGATAAAAATTTTCATAAATTAAACCAAAAATATTTAATAATTATAAATAGAACTTGAGTATTCAATAAATAGTAAGAACTGCGCTAACGAAGTAGCGGGTTAAATGCTAGTCTTCTATATTTAGGTAGAACGTATTATGCTAGCTGCTATATTAACTATCGAGAATTTTTTAGAGTTATAGAAGTAAAAAAATAAAACACAACAAATTAAATGAAATAAAATGAATGCCCTATTAGCTCACAAACTGCTTGGCATTTAAAGCAGAGTGTATTTTTTACATGCATAGAACTTCCGATAGGGCTATCTGTAAACCTAGCTGTCAGACCAATAAAATGTATTTGACTTTTTTTCTGTATAATTTTGCTAATCATCTAGAACAATGTTTACAAATTGTTAAAATTTATTTTCAAAATTTGCGCTCGATTCGTCAAATTTATAGGGCACTTTGTCAAGTTTTCGGTGCGTATAATGGTCCACTTGAGCAGGTAATACACAATACTATAGATCAATTTATGGCCAAATTTACTCTTTTGAATAATAAATATTCATTTAAATTGAATGCGCACCGTGCGCACACGTACATACGTGTAATTTTAATAGCAAACAAAAAACAATAAAATAAAAATAAAACTGACAAATTAATTTTCTTAACTAATAAAAATATTGTACATATTTAGGTTAGGTAGAACAGGCAGCTGTTGTGCAGCTCACTTGGGTCCATTATATTGATCCCTTTATGATACCTGCATAGAAAAGTAAGAATAGAATAGAAAAGAAGGAAAAAAATAAAGTCCAGAGTCTCTGGCGGGAATCGAACCCGCAAGCCCTAAACTAGCAGACCAACACACTACCGTCCACCGGGGCACCCTAATGTACATATTTACATTATCTAAAATTAATTTTTTAAAAAATTAGTGATTTGCATTTGTTTTCGACTTTCCTCACGGAGGTTGTCCAATGTATTTTCTATTTTTTTAAGGAATTTATTAACTGCCAATTTTGCATCTTCATTCGCCATTAAGGCAACTTCTTTGTTGCCATCATCGTCGTCGTCATCAATTTCTATATTGTTGGCTTTTAGCATTCTTTCCATGTTTCTGTTGTTTCTATTACGAATTATAAGTGCTAGTTAGCACACAATTACGATATATAAGAGGTAAAGAAGATTTTATTTGAAAAAATAAACTACGAATTAGCAAGAGGACCAAAATGTATGAAAATTTTACGAATTAACGAGATTTTTTCATGGGACAGACAGTTTATTACGAATTATCGTGAAATACGATTGATCGGGGTACGAATTATCGGAATTCGACTGTACATATTTTAAATCTACTGATGCATATTTTTTTTAATATTTTTAAATCTTTAACCTCTTAAGACTGTGGGTACACATATCTGTAGAGTTGGGCACAAATCATTACTCTAGTTAATTTTTGTCAACAACCTCGGTCATTTTCGTTTTCACGAACCTCCATTAAATTACCTCGTGGTTTGTGCAAAAAATGAAAGAGGTTGTTAGCAAAAATGTTAGTAGAGTCATCTACTGTTCTACGTGATATTAAGCTATAATGCAATAGATGGCGCCGTCTGCAATGAATGAATGCTAATGAACTTAACTTAAATATATATTTTTATATAAATTAAAAGCAGAAAGTGGGCGTGGAATATTTAATTTCCGTTATAACGAAGCCTTTGACCAAAAAGCAATGTTTGCAAAATTTCAGAATCGCACATCTCATTTTGTTAGTTTTATTAGGTTTTAAATTAAAAATATACACTGTGCGGTATAAATTTTCGTACATTTTGATCTATAAATCCTTTTCTAATGCATCGATTTAGGTAATTTTCGGGGACAAATATTGCTTTTACTCAGAAATATATATTCGAAGTTTCATAACTACGATGATGCGTTTGTACACAATTCCATTTTATTCGATGTTGGAAGGACACGGTTTTTTCGACCTATTCTTGCTTTACGAGCTAGAACTCTCTTCCTAATATTCCGATTTAGCCCATTTTCAATTCCAAACAAACCTTGTCTATAAGAGAGATTCTGGCAAAATTTTAGCCCCCTAGCTTTTTCGGTCCGACCTCTATCGTGCTTTCAACAGACGGACAGACGGACGAACATAGCTAGATCGTCATAAAAAGAAACCCCGATTCAGAATATATATCTTTATGAGAACTTAAATCGATATTTCAATGTGTTACAAACGGAATGAGAAAATTAATATACCCGCACCATTTTTCTGGTGGCGGGCAAAAAATAAAGATTATGAAATAAGGAAAATGAGCAAGATCAATAAATTTTGAGTTATTTTCTTGTTTTAGGTAAAACAAGGCGTCTTCAAGTGTTAACTGTGCGTTCGAAACATTAATTACGAATTTAGTTAGGTGGATCAAGGTATTGCTGCCCAACAGGCGCATTAGTTATCAGTTTTTGATAGCAAAAAATTATCAATACACACAAGGGAAGCTGGTGGAAACATTTTCCCGCAAAGGAAAACTAACGTGTTTAAACAGTTTTTTTTTATATATTTTAATGCGCACGTAATAAATATTAAATGTACATACATATCGTCGTTAGTAAATTATTTTGTTCTATATGTATAGATTTTATATGTCACATAGAACACAATCATTTACGAACGACGATATATATTTTTTTAAATTTATTGTGATAATTTTTATTTCTTGTTTGTGACAAAAAAAAAAAAAAAAAGACTTTAAAATTTGTAAACTTGTTTTACTTATTTTAATTTTAAAATATTTTTCTTTTCGGCTTGTGTTTTTGTTTACAAAAAGAAAGCAAATTTGGCAGTTGTAAATTATAAACAATAGCTCAGCTGATAATCTGTCAATATTAAAACTGCACACATTTATGACAAGTTTATTTTGATGCTATCACAACTACACGGATTCGCATTATTGTTATCTCTATATCCAATTTCGGCTAATTTTTTTTTTCGAAGGCCACAATGAATACGATTTGGTGCTGAAAATATATTAAGAATCGAAATAATAAAGTATTTATTTACATATTATTAATGTATTCTTTAAAAAAAGTAATTTTACCTTCGTAAAAGCAAAATATTTAAAAGTCACAGCTCCGCTGAATGCATTTCTACAACAAACAGCTTCAGCATCAGCTGTTTACGAGTTTGCTGTCGTTTTGTGTAGCTGGCTATAACGCAAATACTGTAGCCAACGGTATTTGTAGTTGATAGCTTGCTGAAATCTATATGATAAATGATCTATAATTAGTAGTATATAAGGTGTTAAGAGCTAAAATCACTTTTTGACTTTATGTTTCGAGGCATTTGTTAATGTCTAAGGCACCACTTTAATATTAACATTGAAAAGTTTGAAAGACTTCTGCTTTAAGCATCAATAATTTATGTAGTCTTTCTGAATTTTTTAACTTATCTATTCAGAGTTGAAGTTAGACCAATAATCTGAACATTTTTTGTACGAAATTATCAAAGTACACTAAGGAAAAAGATTGGTAGGAAAACGGTAAAAACAATAAAAATAGTGTTGCAAATATTAAAATTTTGTATAAAGAACCGATATTATATATTTATAAACGAAAAAATACAACAGTATTAGAAATTTATTGCTCAGGACAATTAAATTAGTTCTTCCAACCAATTAGCCTTATTAAAAAGATTTGTACTCAATTCGCTTTTATCACAACCGAATTTAATTATCCGTATTATGGTTCACAACTAAATATTAATCCATGTAATAAAAAATCCTATATTTCAATGTTTTATTTTAAATAAAAATGCAATTTTAGTAATTGCAAGTAATTATTGATTACCTGTATTATTACAATTCGATTACAGTAAAGAAATTATAAAAGTTAAGCTATATTTGGTGTTTACAAACGAAAAACAGTTGTATGTAATAATTATTAGTTACAAACATTAAATATAAATACTATTTTTTTAACTAATTTGATTTTTCTGTCAATTGTAAAAAATTTACATTAATTAAAACACAAAACCAATATTTTTATTGAGAAAAAAATTTTAAAAATATATATGTAAATTTAAAAAAAGTTAACTATTATATTGTGGTACGAAAAAAATCTACAAGTGACTCTTTTAAAGGTAATATATCGATTATTTATTTATATTATATATATATATTTATATTTTTATACATTTCAGTACGCGAAATAAATTTTCTAATGCAGAAATTTTCAAGATACATACTACTCACGTACTTGATGGTGCTGTAACGGGGTTGCAAAATGGTTTGAATCCAATTTCAAAATCTTGACTAAAAAGAATATCAACAGTTTATCCTTATACTATTTGATATTTTTTAGTTTTTAGTTTAGTAAATATATAAATACATACATATGTACATACATACATACATATATACAAATGTAGATATTGTAGATATTTGTTTATTTGTATTTATGTCTTTATATAATTATATTATAAAAAAAATGAAAAAATAAAATAATTGACAAAATATGTTTAATTTCATATTTTCCTGGGTCAAATGAAGAATTGATAATTATCATTGATTATTCCTTTACTAACACCAATTCAAAATTGTTTTTCAGTTGCAGCAATCATATATTTGAAAACAAATATAGTTTTTTTTTGAATATCTATAATACCAACTAATAAAATCTTCTAACACAACTAAAATTCTAATGTTGCAATCATGCTAAGAAACAAAATTTTCAGTTATTTTCAGTTATTATATTAATATGTGTGTATGATTGCGAACCTGTAATTGTTCGACAATATATTTTATATTTTCTTATTTTATATGTTTTAAGATCTTAAAAACTCTACTTTTAATATTTGAGTATAAGCAAATTACACATTGAATTGAATATATTGACCAAATTTTAGTAGCATCATTTAGTAGGAAAAAATCGAACTAATAAATAAAGGCAAAATGCAAAAAAAAATATTTATTTTTGAAAGGAAGTACTATATAAAATAAGAAAACGCCAACGAAGATGCGTAAGCTGGTCACAGCTGTTGGCTGTTTATTAACACCAATTTAGGAATTTTTCTTTAACTTGCAACATGTTGCTGGCTTGTTAATAAAATTCTTATAAATATAATTTTTTGTTTAATTTTTTGTAACACGTAAATACCTTTCAATAACAGGACAGGGAGAACTGTTTGAAAAAAGGTAAGTAATTGGAAAAAGTGCTATTTTTTTAATAACGATTAATATTTATTGAAGGTGCAGAATATATAAATTAAAGTTAAAACAAAAAAAGGCATTCTAGTATTTGTTAAAATTTAATAAAGTAAAATTAAATACAGTTATAAACGTACGTATGATTTATATTATTTAAAAACAAACATAAATTTAAATAATATAACTCATACGCTACCCCCAACCTTTGCAAAATACATATTAGGATTGTTCAGCGTAATTCCGGCTAAAGTTTGGTTAAGAGAGTAAAAAAAATCTCTTATAAAATGATATATTTGCCTAAAATTGCTGAAACTAAAAAAAAAACACATTTCATGCCGAAAAAAACGGCAAATTTTCGACAGAAATTTTTCTCATTCTCTTTTGAACTTTCCTAAGCCTTTTACAATTGAGAAATTAGAAGGTAGACAGATATTTGCTTTTTTAATTTTTCTTATTTTTGCTGTCGTATGATATTTAACTCGTATAACAAATGTAGGGTGATACGAAGGCCGGACTTGACTGACGACAACTACGATTTACTTTTGAAAACGACTAAGGCTGCTGCGCATACGGACAAGACAAGAGAGATAGTTGTAGACAAACACGCAAACAACACGGACATAACGACGGATAATAAACACCAATGAATAATTCAATAAATGTTAATAAAAGTTAATAAATATTATCCAAAAAGTGTTGTGTTTCATTTATTTTCCTACATGGGGGCTCGTCCGAGATAAAAATAAGGAAAAGAGGAAAAGTTTACGTGTGTTAAGACGAGTTTTTTATTTTTATTTACTGAAAAAAAAAATTTAGTATGAAGTGCTCGTAAAGAAAAAAGGAGAAGAGACAAAAATCGAGCATAGATTATGTGTATTTTTTAATTGTCTATATAAAGAAAAAAAGTGGTGAGACGGTGTTCATAGAGAACAAGAGAGCAGCAGCAGCAGAGTTCAACTGCTGGAAGAGAGAAAAAAAAAGTGGTGAAGTTGTGTTATTAAAAAAAAAAAAAAAAAAAAATTGCCTTGTATATAAAATGAAAAAGCAAACACAACTGAAAAAAAAAATCAACTGGCGACAAAAAGTCGTTAATTTGTACACTTTACTAAGAGTGAAAAATAAAATACAAAAGAAGTAGAGACAACAAAAAATAAACAGAAAAGATCGTTACGAACATACACTCATGCATATTTTGTTGTGATGTGCACAAATGAAAAAGTATAAGTATATAGAACACAGTGGTAAAGAAGGAAAAAAACAGAAAATCCATTTTAAAAATTAAAAGAAGAACCCTTGAATATTGACTTAAATTTAACGAAAAAAAAATAAATAATTGATTGAACTTATGTATGTGAAGTGCTCAGTTTTGTGGTGAAATTTATATACCTATACATTAAAAAGATCAATATAATAAAAAAAAAGAAAATATATAAGGGGAAAAAGGAAGAAAAAGAAAAAAAACAAGAGCAGACACAACTTAAAAGAAAAAATCAACTGGCGACAAAAGGTCGTTAATTTGTACACTTTACTAAGAGTAAAGAAGGAAAATAAAAATACAAAAGTAGAAACAATAATAATAAAACGAAAAAAAAACAGTAAAGACCGTTACAGACTCATTCATGGTTATGTATTTTTTGTCGGGATGTGCCAAATGAAAGTACGGCAGTTAGTAAAAATACAGTGGTAAAGAAGGAAGAAAAATCCATTTTGAGAATAACACATCAAATAATTAATTTGGAACGAGAAATGAGGCTAAGACGGATTTATTACTAGACGAAGACCAACCCTTGGAGAATTTGGATGAGACTGATGGTGAAATTGAAAATTGAAGTCGATAGTAAGATTATTTTATTTAATCGAATGTAAATTAATATTACATAATTTTTTCTATTGGAAACTTTTGATTGATTTTAAAATAGGCGGTTACATGAAAACAGTTTTTTTTGATGATTGAATTTTACATTATTACTTGATTACTTTTTTTTTACTGTCGATATAATTAACTAATTTTGAATTTCGAATGTAAATAAGTTTTTTGTATTTTGGATTAATTTTGAATATTTTAAATTAATTTTAGAATTTTAAATTACTTGTTTGGAAGACAATTGATTGATTTTAAAATAGGCGGTTACATGAAAACAGTTTTTTTGATGATTGAATTTTACATTATTACTTGATTACTTTTTTTTACTGTCGATATAATTAACTAATTTTGAATTTCGAATGTAAATAAGTTTTTTGTATTTTGGATTAATTTTGAATATTTTAAATTAATTTTAGAATTTTAAATTACTTGTTTGGAAGACAATTGATTGATTTTTTTTAACTTTAACTGTTTAATTACAATCGCTTTATTATTGAATTTTCTCAGGTAATATTAGGAACCTTTTAATTTTTTTTCTATTAATTAAAATTGTAATAATTCGGTGAACATATTGGACTATTTTAATTGGTATATTTAATATTATTTGTTTATTTTGTATTATTTGATATTATATAAATTATCGGACATGGACATTGACACGATTATGACGTTAGGTGTGGCTGACTTGAGACGAAAGTTGGACGAGTTAGGGTTGGACATACGGGGCAGGAAGGCTGACTTGAGGGAGAGACTGTTAGGACACTATGGACTAGACTTTGAGGACGCTAGGGATGGGGAGCGACCTGCCGAAGATGAGTCAAGAGACGTAACACCACCTAGAAGCTTTTATACCCTTAAAGATGTTGAAGACAGTCTTGTATCTTTCGATGGTACGGGTACGCTGGATATATCTCAGTGGTTATCGGAATTTGAAGAAACTGCAGCTATTGTTAAATGGACGCACCTTCAAATGTTCGTGTACGGTAAACAGCTACTGAAAGGAGCAGCCCGTTTATTTATAAGAAGCCAGGCCGGTATAAGAGATTGGAATTCCTTAAAAGACTCTCTTGAAGACGAATTTGGAAAGACCCTTACCCCAGCAGAAGTTCATCATACCTTACGTAACCGAAAATTGAAAAGAGACGAAACCTTGCTCGAATATTTATACGCTATTATGGATATGGGAAAGCACATAAAACTGGATGAAGGAAGTATTATAGAGTATTTTATAAACGGCATAAATGACTCGAACCTAAATAAAGCTGTGCTCTATCAGGCAAAGGATATTAAATCGTTGAAGGAGCAGATAAAGGTATATGAGAAGATACGTGCAAAACCAGGATTCTTTAAACGTGGGGCAGCAGACAATAGGGCCGACGATAAGCCTTTTGTTGCAGTAAAGAAGGAGCAGACCAGGAGATGTTTTAAATGTGGCAGTGAAGATCACTTGGCAAGAAGCTGTACCCATGGAATGTATAGATGTTTTAAATGCAATGGACTGGGTCATCGCTCGTTTGAATGTAAGATTAGTTCCTCAGTTAGATCTGTGAAGGGGGAAAATAATCAGGCCAACATGGTAAGAGGAGGTTCAACGTTACTTTTTAAAGATGTACAAATTGCCGGTAGAGCAGTGTCCGCTTTAATAGATACAGGCTGCGATATTTGCTTGATGCGTAGAGACATGATGCTCACTCTGGAGTTGTTTGACCTTATCGAAGACGAAAGAGTATTGCAGGGAATAGGCCGTAGTATGATAAAGACTATTGGGCGTTTCGACATAAACATTGTCATAGATGGTATAGTTTTCGAAGTCACGTTTTACGTAGTTCCCGAAAGAGATATAATGCATAGTATTATGCTTGGAAACAGTCTTCTAGCTAAGGCTGAGGTCGTGATAAGAGGGGGAGCAGCATGTTTCAGAAAACTTAACGCAATGACAGATTATAAGATTGAAGGTGCAAAGTCGCAAGAGAATAAGGTCCATCGCAGGAATATGGCTGTTGATAAAACGATTGAGGACACCTTTTGTACTGAATTTGCCCAAATCTGTAAAGCAGCAGAGACGTTACAAGATAACGACGAAGTGAACCTGAGTCATCTGAAACCCGCTATTCAAAATGACGTAGAACAAATGATTCAAAATTATCGTCCGGTAAAGACGGCGAAGGCACCAGTCGAAATGAAAATCATCTTGAAGGACGATATCCCGATTTCGCAACGACCTAGGCGTATGGCATATACCGATCAACTGGTTGTCGATAAACAAATACAGGATTGGCTAAAGGAAGGAATTATAAGACCTAGTCACTCAGATTATTCTTCGCCTATAGTATTAGTTTCGAAAAAGGATGGTAGCAAGCGGTTGTGCTGTGACTACAGGAAATTGAATACAAAAATAATACGAGATAATTTCCCAATGCCTCTAATGGACGAAGTCATCGATAGATTGCAGGGCGCTAGAGTCTATACTACCCTTGACCTGGTTAATGGATTTTTCCATGTACCAATCGAGGAAGGATCGAGAAAATACACCTCATTCGTGACAAATAGTGGACAGTACGAGTTTACATACGTCCCATTCGGAATTAGTAACTCACCAGCAGTATTCACAAGATTCATATCGGCAGTGCTACGTGATTTAATACAGGACGGAACCATAGTCGTATATATGGACGATATTGTAATACCGTCTAGGGATGAAGAGGAGGGGAAGGTGAAACTTAGAACCGTATTAGAAAAAGCAGCAAGCAACGGATTACAAATAAAGTGGCGTAAATGTCAATTCTTGCAAAGAAAAGTAAGTTTCCTTGGGTACGAGATTGAAAATGGGTTTATACGGCCTTCAGAGGAAAAAACCGAAGCAGTAAAAAGATATCCCGTGCCAAAGGATCGGCAGGCCGTGCATCGATATTTAGGTCTTACGTCTTATTTTAGAAAATTTGTGAAGAACTATGCAATAATTGCAAAGCCTCTTTCTGATTTGCTTCGAAAGGATGTTCCATTTGTAATGAGCGACGAGGTGATAGCTTCATTCCAACAATTAAAGGACGCTCTCATAAAGGCACCTACTTTACACCTATTTTCCCCAAACGCAGTTACGGAGGTTCACACGGATGCTAGCAAGTACGGCTATGGTGCAGTGCTGATGCAGGAAGATTCAGAAGACCAGGAGATGCACCCTATTCAATACATGAGCCGAAAAACGAAACCCTATGAGGAGAAATACCACTCCTATGAATTGGAAGTTTTGGCGGTCATTGAATCATTAAAGAAATGGCGTATCTATTTATTGGCTTTACCTTTTAAGATTGTAACGGATTGTAATGCATTTCGAATGACAATGGAGAAGGATGATGTTCCACCAAGAGTCGCGCGTTGGGCCATGTTTTTGCAAGAATTCCAATATGAAATCGAGCACCGACCCGCTAACAGAATGAAACACGTGGACGCACTCAGTCGAGTAAACTGTTTATTAATAGAGGGTAGTCTGACACATCGACTGCGAGAAGCCCAATTGGCAGACGACAGAACAAGGGCAATAAAACAGGTTTTAATGCGAGATAGCTACGACGACTATTACGTTAAGGGCGATTTGCTATACAAAGATCCCATAAAGGAACTCGTTGTCATACCCGAACAGATGGAGGAGGAAATAATTCGAATAGCTCATCAGCAAGGTCATTTTAGTGCCAGAAAAACGCAGGATCTCATCGAAAGACAATATTACATCCCAAGGTTGTTGCCAAAGGTGGAAAAGGTTACCAAAAGTTGCGTGGAATGCATTATTACTGAGTCAAAAGCCGGTAAGAAAGAAGGCTTGTTGTGTCCTATCGATAAGGATTGTAGACCGTTATTGACGTATCATGTGGATCACGTCGGACCCATGGAGACTACCCACAAAGCTTATAATCATATTCTCGTAGTCGTTGATGCTTTTACTAAGTTCGTATGGCTCCATCCAACGAAATCTACAGACGCTAAATCGGTGGTAGAGTGTTTAGAAAGGCAAGCTGCTACTTTTGGAAACCCATCACGAATTATAACGGATCGAGGAACCGCTTTCACTGCCAAATCTTTTGCAGATTATTGTGAGGAAAACAACATCCAACATCTCGTCATAGCTACTGGTGTTCCGAGAGGCAACGGGCAGGTGGAGCGAATCCACAAGATCATCGTTCCAATGTTGACAAAGTTTTGTCAAGAGAAACCTGTAAATTGGTATCGCCATGTTCGAAAGGTGCAAATGATGATAAATTCAAGTCCACCAAGAAGTACTGGATATTCACCATTCCGACTGTTAACTGGCGTAGAAATGAAAGTACCAAACTATCCGAATATTCGCCAACTGATAGATCAGGAAAATATTGACGAAATCGACGCTGAAAGAGATGCAGTAAGGGCCGATGCTAGGAGAAGAATTATGAAATTGCAAGCCGAAAATCGCCGAACGTTTAATAAGAATAGAAAGCCGGAGGAAGAGTACCAACTTAATGACGTTGTCGCCATTAAGCGAACCCAATTCGGTACTGGATTGAAGCTTCGACCAAGATTTTTTGGACCCTATAAGGTAACGGAAAAATTGGAGCATGGTCGTTATGAAGTTGCTAAAATTGGAGGCCAAGAGGGTCCGAACCGAACCGTGACGGTGGCGGAAAATATGAAAAGGTGGTGTGCCAATTCGGGGCGAATTGGAGGTCAGGATCGCCGAATGTAGGGTGATACGAAGGCCGGACTTGACTGACGACAACTACGATTTACTTTTGAAAACGACTAAGGCTGCTGCGCATACGGACAAGACAAGAGAGTTAGTTGTAGACAAACACGCAAACAACACGGACATAACGACGGATAATAAACACCAATGAATAATTCAATAAATGTTAATAAAAGTTAATAAATATTATCCAAAAAGTGTTGTGTTTCATTTATTTTCCTACACAAATTACTAAACAAATGTTAACATGAGAAAAATTACATGAAACAGGAGCAAAAATATGAAAAAGTTAAAGAGAAATAAAAAAATGTTTGAAGTATACTACACACATTACCTTTTCAGTTCCGTGCTTCCAAATTTCGTCTTTTTTTGTAATACAAGATTAACATATATCGATCTTTTCTCAATTCACTTTAATTCGTGCGTAAATGATAAAAAGAAGTCAACTTAATCTGCTATTATAAAAAAGGAAGTTGATTGATTGATTATATTGATTGTTTACTGAATTATATCTTGGGTGTATACTCTTGTTCTAAAAAATTGTGCAATGCTAAGTTTTCAATCGCGCAAAGGTAGTGCTGCACAATATGATGTACGCAAAAACTTTTTATTTCAAAATTTCATAGAACGAGAATTAACACTCTGAATTTGGTAAGAAAAATTCAATTTTGATCTTCTAAATACTGAATTTGATATGGAAATAACGAATTAGAAGTTAAAAACTTATATTTAAATTTATATCGAACAATTAAAATCAATTGCTAGAATCCCTTTTTTCCATTTTTATTTGTTTTAAAACCGACTTACACCGTTTCCTATTTGCCGCCGGCAATTTTTGCACCACAGCCGCCATCCCTAACTATGTTTCCTTAGCCAAGTAAGGACGCTAGCCAAGTATCATCTTATCGCCCGATAAGCTTACTTTAAATTTTATCAAAGGGTGCCTTGACAACATATCTAAACGACCACCACATCATTCCCCATTATTAGTTTGGATTTCGAAAAGATAATGGCACTATAGAACAAGTTCATCGTTCATCAAGTTCAATCTTATAAGACAGACTTTGGAGGACAAACACTATTGCTCATTAGCATTTCTTAAGGCTTTGGTAAAGCTTGGCACGATGGGCTTCTTTATAAAATAGGCTATTTGTTACACCAAAATATTCACAAGTTACTGCTAAATCATGTATTGAATCGGTCATTTGTAGTAAACTAAAAAGACTATATCTCAGACTTAAATAGCAGCAGGAGTTCTCCCAGGCAGTATACTTGGTCCTCTCATTTACATAGTTTATACATCAGATATACCCACTAATTACTTAATAGACACGTACATTTTTGCAGACGACACAACGTTTATAAACATAAACAAAAATACAGTAATTGCCTCTAGTTGTCTGCAGGATCATATTAAAGGATCATAGCTCAACCAATGGAAAATAAAAGTAAACTTGTCACTTTCACCTTGAGAAAGGGAAACTGTTCAAATCTGAAGATTAATAACATCGCTATCCCAGAGCAAAATCATATAAAATATCTTGGTATACATCTTGACATACTCTCAACATATTGAATCCAAATCCACACAACTCAAAATCAAAATACTACAACTTCAGTGGCTTCTTTGTTCTCATTCTGCTTTCAACCTAAATTACAATATACTACTCTAGAAACCTATCATTAAGCCAATATAGACCTATCCGATTATATCCAATTATGGGGAACAGCTTCTGCTTCTAATATAGAGATATTAAAAAGATAAAACAAAATATTGCAACTTATTACTGAAGAACTTTGGTATATTAGTAACGCAAATATTCACAAGGATCTTAATATTCTACTTGTTCACGACGAATTTATCAAAATCTTCTAGCACAAAATCTGCTGTGTTATAATGGACACACTGACATCTATGCAATGAAAATTGGAGCCTCTATTGCCGTTGCAATTATTAACTAATTTAAGATTTGAATAGTTATAGTCATTTTCTTAATATAGAAAGATCTAATAAAAAATTTATGAGTTTTGTAAAAAAAACGCCTTGAGCCTCTGCTGTTGTTTAAAATTGAATATTTGAACAAATTTGTAGTTTTAAGTTTAATTTTTATTGACAAATATTATAGCAAACACTAGTTTGAAATTAATATGTCTTGTTATTTACTACAGTTATTTAAAAAATAAGTTTTCTATTTATATTTTCAGACATATATTCAGACATTCTGTATATAATAATAAAAAATCTTTTAACCTTTAATTTTACAAATTCAAAATAGCTGATTTAGTGATTTGACAGTTTTACAGTTTTGCATGCAAAAAAGTATGGATGAAGTCTGGTAAAAAGAGAAACATAAGTTACAATTTGGGAGTAGGTAGGTTCTGCGGTAACGTACGCCGAACAAACCTGTTGTTTCAATTTCAACACAATATTATAATTAAATACGGCCATAATTCTTTCTACCATTTTTATACCCGCCACCAAAAAAATGGTGGGGGTATATTAATTTTGTCATTCCGTTTGTAACACATCGAAATATCCATTTTAGACCCCATAAAGTATATATATTCTGAATCGGGGTTTGATTTGATGACGATCTAGCTATGTCCGTCCGTCTGTCCGTCTGTTGAAAGCACGATAGAGGTCGCACCGAAAAAGCTAAAGGGCTCAAATTTTGCCAGAATCTTTCTAATAGACAAGGTTTGTTTGGTATTGAAAATGGGCTAAATCGGAATATTAGAAAGAGAGTTATAGCTCGTAAAGCAAGAATAGGTCGAAAAACCGTGTCCTTCAAACATCGAAAAAAAAGGAATTGTGTCCAAACGCATAAACGTAGAGTCATGAAACTTCGAATATATATTTCTCGAGTCAAAAGAATATTTCTCCCCAAAAATTGCTTAAATCTATGCATTAGAAAAGGAGTTATAGGTCAAAATGTACGAAAATTTATACCGCTCAGTGTATATTTGAAGTTTAAAACGTAATAAAACTGACAAAACTATATGTACGGTTCTGAAATTTTGCAAACATGGTTTTTTGGTCAAAGTCTTCGTTATAACGGAAAATAAATGTGCCACGCCCACTTTTTTTTTAAATTTTTATAAAAATATATTATTTAGTCATATTCATTAGCATTTATTCATTGCAGATGGCGACATCTGTTGAAGGCGCCACTACATTTTGCAAACACTGAGGATGATGTCTTTGCTAAACATCACGTAGAACACTAGATGACTCTAGTAACATTTTTTTGCACAAACTACAAAGGAATTTTATAGGGGTTTGTGAAAACGAAAATGACCGAAGTTTGTTGACAAAAATTAACTAGAGTAATGATTTGTGCCCAACTTTACATATAGTTGTACACACAGTCTTATGAGGTTTAAGATTTAAAAATATTAAAAAAATGTGCATCAGTAGATTTAAAATAAGTATTTGAATATTTAAAATACATATTTTAACAAATTTTTTTTTTATCTATCTATTTTTTTGTAAAGGGTGGTTAAATTTTAAGGGCCACAGGGTGACTCAAAATAGACATGCTCAGCATTTTGCTAAAACAGGAAATTTATTAGTAAGATCTTGATTTTTAAAGTTCTATAACATTTTACTTTTAGAAGATTTTCAAACGAAATAAGTTTTGTATAATTTTAAAATTTGTTAGCCATTAGTACATGAAAATAAATTGTTTATAATGTTTAGAAATAATTTTTTTTTATCTTTAGGTCTAAATTTTCCTAAATTCCTTTTTTTAATACACCATAACTTCTAGAAAACATAAGATAACAAAAAGAAATTAGCACCATTTAGTAGATAAAACTCTCCTCTATACCCCTATACCCCATTTTATACCCGTTACGATCCGACCGTGATCAGCAGACCAATTTTTGTGACACAAGGTCAAATATTTTTTGCAAAATTTTAGTAAAAGAGCTAAACAAATTTTTTTGTAAAGTGTTTTTTTGAAGTATTTGAGTTTTTATATCCGCCACCAAAAAAATGGTATGTATATTCTTAATCGGAGTTTTATTTGACGACGATCTAGCTATGTCCGTCCGTATGCCCGTCTGTTAAAAGCACGATAGAGGTCCCATCGAAAAAGCTAGTGGGCTCAAATTTTGCCAGAATATGTCTTATACACAAGGTTTGTTTGGAATAGAAAATTGGCTAAATCGGAGTATAAGGAAGAAAGAAAAATTGCCTAAATGCATGTATTAGGAAGGGAGTTAGAAATCAAAATGTACGAAAATTTATACCGCGCAGTGTATTTTCCAATCTGTTAAAAATTTTAAACCTAATAAGAGTGACAAATTTAGATTTACGATTCTGAAATTTTGCAGGAATTGCTTTTTGGTCAAAGGCTTTCTTCTGACGGAAAATAAATGTGACACGCCAACCTCCCATACAACGTTTTCTCTCAAATTCTTATAATTTCTCTATAAATCGAATAATAAAGGACTTTATTGAAATATCTAAGTTGTATTTATTAGAATAAATAACTTCGACACACCTACTATAACGCTCACTTTCCACGTTATTTACTGTTAATGAAATTTAAATTTATAAAACCGACAAAATTAGAGGTATGATGATAAAATTTGCTACGGAAATCCTTCTAGTCAATGTTATTATTATGCCAGAAAATTTAGGTGACACGCCCACTCTTACGCACACATCCTATATAATGCTTTATTTCAAATTCATATAATTTCTCAATGAATAAATATTTTGGAAGAATTACTGACTATATTGAAATATCTAAGTTGTATTTATTAGCAGAAATTTTATTGACACGCTTACTTTAACGCCCATTTTCACTGAAACACTTAATTTACGAAAACATTTTACCAGCATATCCAAGTTATAAAGGGTGGTTAAATTTTAAGGGCCGATGTTGATTTTGAATAAAACACAAATTATTTAGGAAATTATTATCATTTCTTTTTTAATGATAATATTTGTATGGTTCAATTATGTATGGAACAAAATATCGGCCAAATGGCCCCGCGACCTCAACGGCACACCTCGATCCGATAGTCCAAATTTTAAATAACATTGCTGATGCTCAATTGTTTGGCACGATGATGACTCGAAGTTGACTGTTTTTTTGCCACACTATCGCGATAAACAGCAATGCTTCTCATTTAACGAATTAAGAAGGCATTCATAGATGTTCTAACATTTTATACAGACCTGGGGCCGAATTACGGCATTCGATATCGATCGAAATTTTACTCGAACGATCGAGTATGCTTTAGGTATATAGATTCTAATAAGAGTTTTCAAATTTCGATCACGTTCGAGTGCCGTAATTCGGCCTCTGTTTTAAATTTAAAATTTAACCACCCTCTACAAACAAAGAGATGTATATTTTATTATAAAGAGATTATTCCAAGCGATTATTAAAATAATAATTATTGTGCTTTAAATGTACACAAAATTGGTGGTGGGTATAAAAGATTCGGCACAGCCGAATATAGTGCTCTTACTTGTTTTTCTTGTTCTATGTCGTTAACAAAAAATAATATGTACTTGTACGCTAAAGTTTTGGAAAATACAATTTTTGACTGTAACAAAAGAGGACTGATTCTTTTATGTAAATTATAAGGTTTTTTTTCTTTTTCACAAAAAATAACTCATAAAAGTCATAAATATAACCAGTAGTTGAAAATTCAAGTATACGTGTATAATTTCCATAAGTTACACTTAACAAAAGAGAGAAAAAAATTAAAAAATATAAAGGAAGTGCGTTCATTTGTCGTCTGGGTCTTCGTGCACCCTCAACAATAAATAATAAAAAAAAAACAACCACAGCGGCAGTGAGTCAAAAAAGTTAATAAAAATAGGAGAAAACAGACAAAAAAAAATGAATAATATAAACCAGAAACGGAAGTGTAGAATCAAGTATAATTGTTTAATAATGTTTAAATGTTTTTTAACAAATTAAAATGTTGGCTATCGTGGTTAAAATGTACAACTAAATACTTTCATACATACTCATACAGAAAATGCTCCCATACATACACTCACATAAAGAAATTTGTAGCCACATTAATGCCATAATAAATTAATACCCTACATTTTGGTAAATCTGGGAGTGCAGGGCATTTCAAGTTAGTGCTGAGGTTGTTGACAACTAAAAATTAAAGGTACAGGGTGGCTTAACACATCTGTAAAAGCCTTCTTAGTTCGTTGAATGGGAACCATTGCTATTTTTCGCGATAGTGTGCCAAAGAGCAATCAACCACGACTCATCATCGTGCCCAACAAATGAACATCAACATTGTCATTGAAAATTTGGACCATCGGATGGATGTGTGCCGCCGAGGTCACCACGGCCATTTGCGTGTGTTATTTTATTCAAAATCAACATCGGCCCTTAAAATTTAACCATTCTTTACAATAGACGTTTTAAAATTTATTTGGGCGAGAAGAGTGTTATATTTATTTGTTTTTTAAATAAATAATTGGAAATTGCTTTTTACTAAATAAGAATTCTCAAACTTTATGATAAATACGCGTAATAAAGATTTTAGGGTAAAACTGCACTATATTTAGCATTTTTTACGAAAAATCCACTTCCACTTGATGATGTTAAAGACCCAGTTCAATGAGTTTTTATACCCGCCACCAAAAAAATGGTGGGGGTATATTCATTTTGTCATTTCGTTTGTAACACATCGAAATATCCACTTTAGACCCCATAAAGTATATATATTCTGAATCAGGGTTTGATTTGATGACGATCTAGCTATGTCCGTCCGTCTGTCCGTCTGTCCGTCTGTTGAAAGCACGATAGAGGTCGCACAGAAAAAGCTAGGGGGCTCAAATTTTGCCAGAATCTTTCTTATAGACAAGGTTTGTTTGGTATTGAAAATGGGCTAAATCGGAATATTAGGAAGAGAGTTATAGCTTGTAAAGCAAGAGTAGGTCGAAAAAAACGTTTCCTGCTAACATCGAATAAAATGGAATTGTGTCCAAACGCATTAACGTATCGTCATGAAACTTCGAATATATATTTCTCGAGTCAAAGGAATATTTCTCCCCAAAAATTTCTTAAATCTATGCATTAGAAAAGGAGTTATAGATCAAAATGTACGAAAATTTATACCGCTCAGTGTATATTTGAAATTTAAAACGTAATAAAACTGACAAAACTATATGTACGATTCTGAAATTTTGCAAACATGGCTTTTTGGTCAAAGTCTTCGTTATAACGGAAAATATATGTGCCACGCCCACTTTTTTCTTTAAATTTTTATTAAAATATATTAGTCATATTCATTAGCATTTATTCATTGCAGATGGCAACATATGTTGAAGGCGCCACTACATTTTGCAAACAATGTGGATGATTGATGTCTTTGCTAAATATCACGTTGAACACTAGATGACTCTAATCACATTTTTGCTAACAAACTCTTTTATATTTTGGACAAACTACAAAGAAATTTTAAAGGGGTTTGTGAAAACGAAAATGACCGAGGTTGTTTCCAAAAATTAACTAGACTAATGATTTGTGCCCAACTTTACATATAGGTGTACCCACAGTCTTAAGGGGTTTATTATTTAAAAATATTTAAAAATAAATTTGCCACAGGGTGATTCAAAATAGACATTCTCAGCATTTTGCTAAAATGGGAAATTTATTAGTAAGATTTTGATTTTTAAACTTCTATAACATTTTGCTTTTAAAAGATTTTCAAACGAAATAAGTTTTGTATAATTTTAAAATTTGTTAGCCATTAGTACATGAAAATAAATTGTTTATAATATTTAGAAATAATTTTCAAAGTCAAAAGTTTCCTAAATTCCCATTTTTAATAGAGCATAACTTCTAGAGAACATAAGATAACAAAAAGAAATTAGCACCATTTAGTAGATAAAACTCTTTTCTATACCCCTTTACCCCATTGTATACCCGAAACGATCCGACCGTGAGCACCAGACCAATTTTTGTGACACAAGGTCAAAAATTTTTTGCAAAATATTAGTAAAAGAGCTAAACAAAAAATTTTTTGTAATGTGTTTTTTTAAGTGTTTTAGTTTTTATACCCCCCCACTAAAAAAATGGTATGTATATATATATTCTGAATCGGGGTTTTATTTGATGACGATCTAGCTATGTCCGTCCGTCTGTCCGACTGTTGAAAGCACAATAGAGGTTCCACCGAAAAAGATAGAGGGCTCAAATTTTGCCAAAATATGTCTTATATATAAGGTTTGTTTGGTATTGAAAATGGGCTAAATCGGAATATTAGGAAGAGAGTTATAGCTCGTAAAGCAAGAGTAGGTCGAAAAAAACGTTTCCTGCTAACATCGAATAAAATGGAATTGTGTCCAAACGCATTAACGTATCGTCATGAAACTTCGAATATATATTTCTCGAGTCAAAGGAATATTTCTCCCCAAAAATTGTTTAAATGTATGCATTAGGAAGGGAGTTGTAGATCAAAATGTACGAAAATTCATACCGCGCAGTGTATTTTTCAGTATATTCAAAATTTTAAACCTAATAAAACCGCCAAAATTAAAGGTATGATGATCAAATTTGCTACGTTAATAACAAAGAAATACATTTTGTGCTATAAATTGGGTTATTTCCTGGAAATTCGACTTATTTAATCTACTCGACTTCCCGGGATTATTTTTCGGGATCCCGGGAAATAAAAAAGGTGGCTACGAATCGAAAGGAGATGTTTATATTGGTTATATTGAAATTGAATTCTAGTGATTTTATTTTTGATCTTATAGCTGAAGTATCTGTATTTTTCTTTTTGTGCTCATATTTGATCTCGTATCTAGAGAATAATATTTTTTTCAATAAAAAATATTTTTACTTAATTTATATTTAAAATTCAAGTTTTTTTTATTAATTTTTATAGTTTGGAAGTGTTTCTTCTACATTATAAACTATTTTATGCTTTTGAATAAAAAGTTTTTTATTAATTTTTAATTAATACAATTCTCCCGATTGTGGACGAATTTGAACGATTATGTTGACCAAAAGAGTCACGAAGTGCACAAGGTGCATGAAATGCATTTTAATTTAAACGCTCATTTTATAATAAGCCTGAATAGCTTTAACGCATAAACAATTTTATGATTTTATAAAAAAGTTTTTTTATTAATTAAAAACAAATTTACTTTTTATTTGTTTTGCTGCGGGATCCTGGGAAATTAAAAAATAAATCTCGCATTCTCGGAAAACAACAATTTTCGGGAAAAAAAACCCTAGCTATAAAAGAACGGAAAATTGGTGGTGGGTATAAAAGATTCGGCACAGCCGAATATAATGCTCTTACTTGTTTTTTATGTTTATGGTCATTAGGCTTTGCTTCTTATGTAACTTTGTAAGTATGAACACGCAGACTTTTAGTAATGATTTGAATTATTAGTACTTTTACCATAAGAAATCTATCTAATCTTCCTGAATTGATTAATTACGCTTTCAAAGTTAAATCAATATTCCGAATATTGTTCATCTGTAGCCATTATTTTAAAAATATCTAATGTTTGTCAATGTAAGTGCGTGGTTTTTCCTTACAAAAATAGAACAAAATTCCGACGTGATTTTCAATTCAAATTAGCTTATAAAATAAGTCGTAAAATTCACTCGCGAAATAGAATCTATTCATACCCTTCACCTGTGGTACCATGGTACCAAGAGTTTATCGTGGATCATAGTAATTCCCTCCCTAACAGAAGAAGATAAAAACGTAATGGAAACTGTGTTATCATAATGTATTTCATTTGTAGAGTTGCTTAAAAAGCAGTTATTTTTGATACTATTGTAATAGAATTTTGTGTCGAGTGGTATTTGCATGAAATGTATTGGATTTAATGAAAAATTAAATTTCGTAAAAAACCGGTAAGATCCTTTCTAACTGTGACCATCGAAATACAGCTTTGCCATTATGTTTCTGATTCCAACAATATTTATTTTTAACACCATTTATTTTCTGAAAGCTTATGACTAAGGGACTCAATAGAGCAATGCCCTTCTGTCCGTCTGTCTGTGTGTGTGTGTTAGTTAAAATCAACTTTTAAAAGTTGTACAGATCTGTTTGTGGTAGAAGTCTTTTGGAAATATCCGGATATAAATAAACACATTTGCCTTTTGTTTGTCAGTTTGCTATAAGATTTACAAGCGTACAAATAAAACGTTATCAAATTTGAAAAAGAAATTTTATATTCGCTAAATTTAAATCTCGTTAAATTTAAAGTCATTCTATTTCGTTAAAAATTCCTTTACCCTTTGTAAAGACGAATTATCAGAGGTGTATTGTAAATGCATTTCTTATGATCGCAAAATTTGATTTCGACTTTCGACATGATCCAACCAGTCTTATTATTGGTCTTGTCTTAGGGTACTTTAACAAAAGTTTTGCCCGACTAATTTTTCTTTTTTAATATTTTTTGTTGTTGTTGCGTTTTTTATTATATGTTTTTATAAAATGTGTTTTGTGGCAACTTGTAAATACATGAATTTCGAGCATTCTTAAAACAAAAACCGAAAAAAATACGTTTAAAATTAAAAAAAAAAAAACGATAACTACAATGAAAATATTTAAAAACTATGTATAAATTGTATTTATTTACTCATATACCAGTAGTAAGTATATTTACATACATACATGCATACATACATACCTAATGT
Organism: Phyto melanocephala; assembly: GCA_941918925.1. Lineage (NCBI taxonomy): Eukaryota > Metazoa > Arthropoda > Insecta > Diptera > Rhinophoridae > Phyto > Phyto melanocephala. Next base: position 27,790,565 of record OW799233.1, on the reverse strand, counting down.
TTGAATTATTATGTTCATGCATGTTTGTATAAATGTTTACCGTACAAGTGTGTAAGTACATACATATGTATATTTAAATGATTGTGTAGAGTTTTTTGTTTGTATATATAAATGTGAATAAAGTGTGAAATACTAAAATTAAGTTGTCGACATTTAACGGAAATGTTTCACAAGTATGACAAAAAATTAAAAAAAAAAAAAAAAAAACAATGCTGTGAGTTATTTTATTTTTTAAGGCAAATATTAAACAAAATAAAAATAAGTTTTTTATAATAAACATTTTTAACACTATATATGAGTGTTGGGGGAATATCGAAGCAGACCACTACTGTTTCCCTATGTCCCTTTTATGTCCCTTTTCGACTTCCTTCGATTTCCAGTCACTTCATGGCTATCAGCCGGCGTTCATTTCATCACTGAGTCCCTCGCCACTACAAGCATTTTCTCTAGACTCTAGAAAACGCCTTAACATTGTCGAATGGTCACTGTAAATAATCCTAATCACACAGACCTTCGTATCCGCTAGCATCATCGTTAGACTTAGAATGTGTGCCTACGCGTAATGAGTCTGTTTTACCACTTTAATAACGGATTATCATATTTCCCATTAGTATCCATCCATGCCCTAATTGAAAATTGATTCTTCCGCTAAGGGCGTGCGATGCAGCTCCTCAACCATAATCACTTTACTCATGCGCTCATAACTCCTTGTTTAACGAAGAATTCTCCTATGCCTCAACCAAGGCGTGAACACTTCGCCAAGGTAACATACCCCCAGCGGTCTTAATCTTAAAAACCGACATCTGGTAACTTTTCAAAGCTTAACATATTTAAGAAATTTTAATTCAGTGAATTATAATACCTATTGTAAATTATAGTTGCCCAGTGCACTGTGTTCAAATTCATCCAAAAATCTTGATTTCTTTATTTTAGTTTGGGCTTTCTCAATAGTACTGGCTGGTGCTACCAAAAAACCAGATTGAGTTTATCGATAAGGTGGTAGAATTAAAATCTTAAATAAAAAATTCGAATATATATAAATTTATAATTATTCCTAAATCACATTCCATGATTAATTACAAATGGAGTTTGAATGATACATATGTGGTACTTTTTGCCGGTACTTTTATATTACAGCTAAGGGATAAGGTGTTAGGTTGGTGCTGGTACGCACACAAATCTGGCAGACCTATGTAAACTATCCTTCACGCAGTAGTAACGGTTGCTGAATGAAAAATATGGTGGGACTGTTTTATTCGTATTTATGAATATAAAGGACGCATTTGAACAATTTTATTCCAACTGAAAGAAAGCTGCCCCTACTGAGCGATTTAAGTACTAACAGAAATATGAATCTTATACAGCTAATTTTGTTTAGCTTTGAATTAGTTTATTTATTGAATCTTCATTATAAAAAAAGGTATTGAAATCTTCAATCCAAAAATTATCTTAAAAGCTCTGTCAAAGAAATATTAAGTAACTGAAGCTGGTGTTAGCATTTAAACATTATTTTTTTATGTCGTCCTCGTTGATTTTAAGTTTTATCCTTCTTAAATGAACGTGTTTAACATTGTCTAAGATATTGCGAGGTAATTGATATGGGTGGTATTTAAGCTAAACTTTTTTCCATAAGGTACAGAAGTGAAGCTAGAATGCTATTTTAGGGGACTGCAACTTTTATAGACTGGTAGGAACAAAGAAAGTTTCCTTAGTTGAATTTAAATTTTCGATCCACTTATTTAATAGCTTTATAACAGCTTGTGAAAGTATAAAATATCATCGAGACATATTTTATCGAATGTTTGCGAAACGTAAATTTTTAGTGCGGAGAACAGTATTCCTTTCTCAAAGGGGTAACTTACGACATTTAATAATTTTTGTGTTTGTCCAATGACACTGTTTTTTTTCAAATCCGATAAGCCTTTCAATTAGTTTTCAAGTGTTTGATAGTAGTATAATAGGTCTATATAATTCCACTTTTGTATGATCTTTCTCTGCATTGGCTATCATGGTGATGATAGAAAAAAATGCGTAAAATCTCATCAAAAGTAAACAGAATTATCATCATATCGCTGAATTCGTCAAGGCCAGAAAAATCCGAAATCGTTTTTTTAATCTATCGAATTTCAGAGCGAACTGATGAAGCATTTCTGAATTGGCGTTCGAATTAATATGTTTAATGAAAAAAAAATTATTCAAATGATCAACAAACAAGTTCCAATTAAAAAATTATTTTTTCTGCCCGTCGTTTGTATTTCATAAAGGAGACTTCAATATTACAGGTCTTTTAAGATATTGTGTGTGTCGCTATAGCGAGTAATCCGACTTCAATTTGGGCTTTCTAAATATCTATTTACTGAAGCAGTTCTTTATGATTTTAATATATATGTAAGTCGTTTTTTGTTACATGTTAAATATGTTTAAGTCTCTATTTTCTCATTCTTCTTTTTGGCCAAAAGCTAGAATGTTGGTTAATAAATCAGGAGTATATACTGTTTATCCGCCCGACAAAATCCTACCTTTAACTATCTCCAAGTTGTAATAATAACTCTAAGCTGTAAAATAAAACTATACAAATCCAATAACTTAAGCAAAGATAAGATTATTATAGTGTGTCTACAATAAGGATTTTATCACATCTGTGGCCTTTTTAGAAGTCTGGAATTGATGGGTATACCCACGATGATATGACATTTATGGTAGGTGGAAAGTTCATTGAGGTTAGTCTTGTTTACATAGGACAGCATACAGTAACTGAGGCATGGCTTACTAAAGATATTCCCTTAACTGCTAATTTGTATGTATTTTATGAACTGTACAATATGACACGGTCTTTAATAAATCTTTTGATTATTTGTAAACAAAATTTAAAATTATCTTATTGTGAATAATTGTCTATGTTTGAATAGCATTTTCAATATAAATCATATAAATCAAAACAAAATATTTTTGCATTTTTCACATAAATTTATTATTGCATGTATGTATGTATATACGTATCTGTCTCGGTACTTGAATTATTAAACAGCAATTGCAATAATATCGTGTTTTATCAACGTCATTATTGACATCATCAACATTTGACATTGTGCAAATCCGCCAGCAACATCAAATATGCAAAACTTCAAATCTTTGTAAATTTATTTAGAATTGTTAAATTATTTGGTATTAGTGTAAATACACACAAATACATGTGTACAAAAAAAAATATATAGATATTTACCCTGCAAATAAAATAATTAGTGGCTGAAATTGTACAAGTTGATTTAACCATGAGACTAGTTACATATCTGACCTTGTTTTTGTCAAGGGTCTCTTGGGCCAACCCGATGGATGACTGTGATGGCAACGCTAATTATTAATAAATCATGCTGAAGTGATCCGGCTACTCCGGTAGAGAGGCGTGAAGTTCGCCACCAAGTCACCCACAAGACCTTGAGAAAAAAAAAAGTGAGTACAAAAACTAAACCGTCTCATACTTCCTCTATTTATCCTAACCTTAAAATTCAGTTTTTAGCTATCGCAACATTCGCCTTTCTGGTCGCAGCAGATGTTATGCTGCTAGGCTTTGCCCACCCTCTACCATGGCAAATCAATGGCCTTCATATTTAGGATTTGCCCCTAATACTACCCCTACAGGTATGAAACTTGACTCACTTACCCTTTAAAAATTTACTCCATAACTGCTGTCATCTTTCCAGCTCATAAAGGGGGTCGTTCCTTTGTCAGTCTGTCCATATACTCTATTTGTCAGTCCAATGTCACCATTAAAAAGAAAAAAAAAAAATGTAAGTAACTTGATAAAAACGAACACTTAATAAGAGCTCAAATTAAAAATGTGTTTGCCTCTACTTTCAACAATATTTTTTTTCTTTAAAAATTTTTCTTTTCTTTCTTTTCTTGTCCCGTAGTGTCTCGTCTAAAAGGTGTCCGGAAATCCCTCCGCCAATCACGAACGAGCTCCAAGAGGAATGATACCAGCCTGATGTGTGTGTGTGGGTGTGTGAATTTTAATTTTAATAATTTTAAATTTTATGTCTTCACCAAATCAAAAAAACTCGTCTTTTCTTTTCCAAAAAACTCCACCACCAAAAAAAAACATGTCCTCCTCAAAATTTGACAGTTCGACTTCCCGGCTTTTTTCCTCTTACCGCCATCTTTTTTTTCGTTCGAAAATTTCCCATCAATATCTCTCTGAACAGCTGGTTACACAGTTGTATAATCTGTCTCTTCCTCTTATTCCACTTTTAACCCGTTCAGGGAGACATGACATTTTAATATATCAAACTATCGATTTTAACATTAGGTTGTCATAGGAGTCCAACTAGATTTTTGATTGAAAAAAAAGTACTCTTTAATTTTATGATGGGCGAATGCTGAGTTTGTTTATTTTCTGTCAATCTTTTTGAGAGATATCACTTTTGCAACAGTATCATTACAACTAGTTGTATGAATGGTCCAAAACGTAACTACTTAAACATGTAGCCACAGGGTACTTGAGCATGTTATAATAATCCATAAGTATGAATATATATCTATACACAAATTTGAAATAAAATCCATAGTATGTAAAGTTGTGTATGCTTACGTGTAAGTTTATTTGCTCAAATGTAAATGTGTATAATTAAAAATAGTGCGTACACATGTATATTTTTGGTTACAATTATTATAATTAAAATTGATTTTTTAATGTTGTTGTCGCTGTTATATGTATTGTTATTGTTGTTTTTGCTATCTTTAGTTGTTAAACACTATTTATTTGAAAATGCAAAATGCAAATTGTTTAATAAATGTGTATATTTAAATACGTCCATATATTATATGTCTAGTGTAAATCCATACATGTATTCGATACCCTTTGTTGCAAAATTACAGATACACTTTGCTTTTTCTTAAATTTGTTTTATATTGTTCATATGTATTTTAAATAATAAAAAAAATAATTTTTTAATAATATTAAAACAAAATTCTAAATAATCCACAGAAAAACTAGTGTTTCATATCTGTCAAAACGGAGTAATACAGACTTTGCGATATGAACCAGTTTTTCAAAAATTATATGATAGTTATAATTGGCTAACGTTTTTCAATTTCTGGCTTGGCTATCAAGAAGATCTTGACAAAATTTCTCCGTGTTCTATTGAAAATTCTTGGTTTTAATTTTTTTAAAGCAATTAAGTTAAAATTTGTACACAAACTGATATCATATGATAATAATTTTATGAACAAAATTTTAACGCACAAGTTTAGGACTTATTGACTTCAAATTCATTGTGATTTTTTTATTGTAATTGTTAAATTAGATATATAAGTTTCTTTGGCAAATTTGAATATATGATTTTTTTGAAAAAATATTCTAAAAGAGATTTTAATTTAAAATTTTAACTTTTGATTTTAAAATATCTATATGTCTCTCCGTTATTCCGTCGCAACATTTATCTAGCTTTGAGCTTTGTAGACATGTTAAGTCAAAAATTGTTGATACTAAAAGTACTGGTTGTTAAAAAATAAACCATTTAATCTCTATATCAGAGTAGTGAGTGAAAATGTCGCTTAAAGACTAGAAATCTCAATTCGATATTGTTGAGAAGGAGAGTAATAATTTCTAAGAAATTAACTAAAGATGTACGTCTTCATTTTAATAAAGCTGATACAAGATTTAAAGCTATATGATAAAAAATCAAATCAAAAGTGGAAAGAGATTTTGGGCAAATCTATTTTAAATTGAATAATGCATTTGGATTTCAAAGAATCTAAATAAAACAAGTAATAGTGCTATATTCCGCCGTGCCAAATTTGAAAATACCCTTCACCATCATGTACATAGGTATAATCTCACATCGTAGCTTAACCTATGTTTCATGTTCTACAACATTTGTCTTTATTATTTCCGACACCATCCTCGATTTTGAATTTTTATGTAGTTATCTATATTCTACTAGTTAAGTCCTTTCATTTGATACCAATATTGAGGGGGCTCTAGAAGTTACATTTTAAAATACCAGATTTGACCCATACATAAATTTATTGTCCGCCATTTTGCAGTAGCGGTCTACTTAAATTTTAATTTTTTTTAAATGTTTATATTGCGCTAGTCAAGTCCTTTCAGATGATACAAATATTGACTTTTTCGGTTGTCTAGAAGCTGAAAAAATTTGATTTTAGTTTATAAATTTTCGAAATATATATTAAAAAAAATTTGCCTACAACTTTACCGATTAGAGCACGCTTTATCCAAAATTTTTTACGAATATCTCTATAGGCAAATTATATTTACAAATAGTAACAAAGGTACCTACAAATTATTCTATGGCTGAAAAATTTTGGTGGTAAAAATATGGGAAAAAACAGAGGCAGTCGTGTTTATTTGCTTATACCTCAGAAAGTTATGGGGCGATTGAGCTGAATTTCAATAGTCATTCATTCCTAGATATTTTCAAAAGATTGATATCATTCACAGATCTGAGGAACATATGGTTGCTTCCATATATTGATTTCAACCAACATAATAACAGACGGACATCGCTTAATCGATTCCGCTATTCATAAGCTTTCGGAAAATATATACTTTATGGGATCGGAAATACAAATTGTAGAAATTTCAAACCAAATGACAAAGCTATATATACCTTTGTGAACCACAGGTGAAGGGTATAGAAATGCATCTATAACGTATGCAGATTTGGTTTGGAAGTATAATTTGATCAAAGTGCTGGTCAAGTAGTGATTGTCATTATAAAATGTTCAATATCGCAACATGAAAATATAGTTTGTATCGCTTGAAGTAAAAATGATTGAGAAGTATGTTTCCAAAAGACGACGCCACATGTAAAAAATGTATTATTATTGTAATGCAACAGAGCGTGGAATAAAAGTTATCAACTAGCAGTATGGACATTCTGGAGAGATAAATGTAGTTTCAATATTTATAAATAATTTCTTGCACGACTGCACTCTGTAAGTTCAATATATAAAATTTTAAATAAAAATCTCTTTTAGAATAATTATATGTGAAACCTTCATTTTTGAGTTTCTAAAGCATCAATTACAACGTCAATATATTTTGAATATATTTTCGATACGGATATCAAAAAAAGTTTTATAATATTCGAAAATTTGAATTTACGTTATAAGCACGGTAATAGTGTTTTCACACTTAAGGTTTTAATACTAAATTCGGTTTAAACGTTAAAACTAATCATTAAAACCTGTTTTTACCATACAAAATAATTTCGTTAAAACCACCTTAAAACCTTTTTTGTTTAGATTTTAGGTAGATTTTATAAAATACAATTAAGTTAAAAAGATTAAAAATTGCTTATACGGTGAGATGGCGCTAAATAAAAAAAATTTTAAACAAGTGAAATAAAACAAACAAAACAAAAGCAATGAATGCAGCAACGACAACATTAAAAAAGAGTAACTCCATAATTTTCAACCACTTTTCAGCTATTTATTTACAGAAAATAAAAAAATTTCTATTTTGGAGCACATTGTATATATTTTCTTAGTTTGTCTATGGAACAAATATTTTAACAGAAGTATTAAGAAATATCTAAAGAAATACACCCACTTCTACGAGAAATTAATTTTATTTTTAAAAAATTTATTGGACATACTGTGAGTTAAATCCTGATTTAAATAAATTTGTAGTGTGAACGGAAAATCAGTAGTAGTTTTAATTTTAAAACCAGGTTTTAACTTTAGGTGTAAAAACCAGAATATAATATTTTTTTTTTAATTTTATTACAAACTAGAAAAGCCCGGCGCGCGTTGCTACGCCCCTTAATGAATAAAAATGCACTCTGAATTTTAATTGAATATCAAGTGCAAAAAGCTAAAAATTATAACTTTTTTTAATAAGCGTGTCACTGCCCACTTTTCTAATCACGAAACTGTATAGTCATGACAGCTCAATATGTTTGCAGAATTTCAGGTCCAATGCAAGTAGCTAAAAATTATTACTAACTTTTTTGTGGGAGTGGCCCCGCCCACTTTTTACCACCCATAAACACTCCCTGAAATGTGTAGAACAACGTGCTAAAGTTTCAGTCCGATCGGATTTACAGTTTTGGAGTCTATAGCTAACACACATACACACACACACACACACACACACACACCCGTGTGGGGTTTGCTAGATCCTCCATCGGGACCCTCCCATTCGGCGAATTGGGAGCGCTCGTCATGCCCTTTTCAGGGCGTGAAGGGTACCAGGGAAATAAAATACCTGGGGGTGATCAAAATCTAGCACTATGACTGGATGGTAGGTTATTCAAATCCAGGAGCGTCTGACCCACATTGGGCGGCTTCCTGGTCAGCGTCTGTCTCCATGTTAGGAGCGGCTGTTCTTTGTGTCCTGGCGGGAGGCGAAAAACGCTAGGGGTAGGATCCCCGAATAATAAAACAAAAATGGAAAGGTTAAATAAAATTAATGAAGTTACTACACAGGGGACTAATACCCCAGTGTCGGCGGCCGCGAGGGGTGGGCAAGCAGGCTCCCGGGCGTCGATATCAAGCGACTGCAATGCTATTCCGGTAGGCTTGGCTGGATTGGCAGATAATGCTACAAGCATAAATGATAGCGGTTCTAGTGGAAGGGGACTAGATGGCGGCAAGGGTGACCATTTGGTAACAGTCAACCCCTTTGCCCGAAATTCGAAAATGCGCAGATCACCTCAGCATGAGAAGACTGGATCCAATGAGACGGCAGTAAACCCGAATATGGAAACCACAGCATTCTGTAGACTCGGCGTCTGCATCCGGAATTTAGTGGACATGCTGGAAGATGGGAAAAGGCGTTCGATTCATCAACCTATGCGGGATGCTATAGAGAGCATTAAGGCCTTGTACGAGCTATCGGCGATAGAAAACCATGACGAAAAGGCGAAAGAGGTCATCAGAAGCTCAAAATCCTCTCAAACCTCAAACCTCGCCATGGTTAAGGAGAAAAGAGCCCAAGAGGAAACCAGAGGGGAAACCGGAGGGAGCACCAAAGGAACCTATGGCAAAGAAAGTCTACGAAGGCAAGAAATGCGAGGAAGCAAAACCGGAGAAAACCGCCAATATACAGGAGAATGATGGTTGGAAAGTGGTAAAGTCTAAGGCGAAGACAAAGAAGTCAAACGGGAATCGCAATAGGGTAAGGACGAAACCCGACGCGATTGTAATAGAGGCTGTAGGGAATAGTTCCTACGCCGACATCCTGCGTAAAGTGAAGGCCGATCCGAGTTTCAACGAACTAGGTCAGGCAGTATCCAGGATTAGGAGAACCAATAATGGTAACCTATTACTCCAACTGCGAAATACGGGCGAGCGGACAGACGAGTATAAGGAGGCGATCGGTCAGAGTTTAAATGGCCAGGCGTCTGTAAGGAGTCTGAAACCGAGAAAAGTTATAGAGATCAGAGATATCGATGAAGTAACGACGAAGGAGGAGGTAGTTAGGACAATTAGGGCGCAACTAAAGCTAAGAGACTCTGACCCGGTAGAGATGCTTAGACTTAGAAGTGCATACGGTGGAACACAGATCGCCAAAATAAGTTTGCCAGTAGACAGAGCCGAAATGCTTCTGAAAATGGGGAAAGTCGCTACAAATTGGGCAATATGGCGTATAAGGGAGGAAAAGGGCCTCCTAAAATGTTTTAGATGCCTCGAATTCGGGCATTTGGCGGTCAAGTGCGGAAATGCTATGGATAGATCGAAGATGTGCAGGAGATGCGGTAAGGAAGGGCACATGGCTAAGACATGTGAGGAAAATCCCGTATGCATGTTCTGCAAGAACAGTAATACAGGCGACTCAGCCCACATTGCTGGAAGCAGTAGATGTCCGATATTCAGGAGAGCTCTCGAAACTAGGAAATAAATATGGAGCTAAGGATCATGCAGATAAACCTCAACCATTGCGAATTGGCAAACGACCTACTGTCACAATCAGTAAGAGAAAAGCAAATAGATGTTGCGATAATAAGCGAGCCATATGGAGTAAGAAGTAGCAATGTTTGGACAAGCGACCAAAGTTCGAAAGCTGCAATATGGGCATGTGGCAAACATGCCTTTCAGAACATTGGAGATAAAAGAAAAGGCTTTACTCGAGCAAGGATAAAGGGCATATTCTTCTACAGCTGTTATGCTCCACCGAGTTGGTCCCATGAAGAATATGAATCTATGTTGCAGGAACTTGTGAATGATGCAGTTGGGAAGTCCCCACTTGTAATAGCTGGTGACTTCAATGCATGGGCGACGGAATGGGGCAGTCAATCGACAAACAGAAGAGGACGGAGCCTCCTGGAGGCATTTGCACCCCTGGATGTAGACGTGGCTAACAATGGAAGGAGCCAGACCTTCAGGAAAGCCGGTCGGAGCTCTATCATCGACATTACGTTTGTCAGCAGCTCGCTAACTCCAAGGACGAAGTGGTGGGTTAGCGAAGATTTCACTTACAGTGATCACCAGGCGGTAATGTTCGTAATCTCAGGATGCAGTGGCCGTGGGCGATATACTAAGCCTACAACGGGTCCAAAGTGGAAGGATTCACGTTTCGACGTGGAAACATTCAATGATTCAATAATGGACGAGGAGATCGAGGAAGGTCCAGTGCAGATAGCGTCAGTGCAACTATGCCGGTTAATAGAAAGAGCTTGCGATGCGTCAATGCCACAACGTAAGCCGAACAGATTTGGTTCTCCATGCTATTGGTGGAATGAGGAGATACGAAGCCTCAGATTGGAATGCCTTAGATCGAGGCGCAAGGCACAGCGATCAAGAGGGAAAAGCTACCACACTCAGAGGATTGAGGAATTCAGGGAACATAGGAAGAAACTCAAAACTGCAATTAAGAAGAGCAAAGGAGAAAGCTTCAAGCTCCTCTGCGAGGAGGCAGATGCAAACCCTTGGGGTACGGCATATAAGGTGGTAATGAAGAAGCTTAAATGCCAAGCGGCTCCCCAGATAACATGCCCAACACTCCTACTGGGCATTGTATCGCACCTGTTTCCACAGCGGGAGAACAATTGGGTATACGTCGACAGCAGATTCACGGACTGCAATATTCCCCCTGTCACGGAGGAAGAGATTCTCAAGATAGGTAGGGAAATTGGGGATAACCGGGCACCTGGCCCGGACGGAGTTCCCAACAAAGCCATTAAAGCCGCAATACAGCGACGACCATGCTTGTTCAGGAGAATTATGCAAAGTTGCCTTAGTGAGGGTATTTTCCCGGACCAATGGAAGAGACAGAGACTAGTTTTGCTTCCGAAAGGGAACAAACCAGCTGGCGACCCTTCATCTTATCGCCCTATCTGCCTTCTTGATACACTGGGCAAAGCACTGGAAAAGGTGATCTACAACAGACTCATGGACATCGTCGAGAGAGAGAATGGACTCTCCGAGACACAATTCGGATTCAGAAAATCACGCTCCACGATTGACGCCATAAAACGGGTAGTAGATACAGCTGCGGGCGCAATAGCAGGAGAACGTTGGAGATGGGGGACAAAAGAATACTGTGGTGTTGTCACGCTTGACATTAGAAACGCGTTTAACTCTGCCAGTTGGGATTTCATAATGGCAGCTCTAGAGAGACTGAACACACCGAAGTACCTGATTAGAATAGTGAATAGTTACTTTTCGAATAGGAAACTGATCTACGCAACGGACGATGGGCCACGGATGTATGATGTTAGTTCAGGTGTTCCACAGGGATCGGTTCTTGGTCCACTACTATGGAATATCATGTATGACGGAGTTCTTAGAACACAACTACCGAGCTCGACAAGGATAATCGGGTTCGCGGATGACATAGTGATTGTCAGTGTAGCGAAACATATTGTGGAATTAGAATCGGCTATAAACGATGCAATTGTGAGGATCAAGAGATGGCTAGATTCGGCGAATCTCAACCTGGCAGAACAGAAGACTGAAGCAGTACTTATTACAAGTAGGAAAAAAGTGGAATTTATGAAGGTGAAGGTGGGAAACCAGGAGATATGTTCTAAACCGGCAATCAAATATCTTGGGGTCATGATGGATAACAGACTTAAATTCGGGCCTCATATTGAATACGCGTGCGCGAAGGCCGCAATGATTCAAAGGAGTATTGCTAGAATACTACCTAATATTGGAGGACCAAAGGGTCCAAGAAGGAGGCTTTTGGCTACGGTTACCAATTCCACATTGCTTTACGCAGCCCCTGTTTGGGCACAGGCTCTGAAGATAAAGGAGTATAGAAGAAAAATGTCCTCGGTTCATAGACTATGCGCGCTCAGGACAATAAGTGCCTTTAAGACGGTATCGGACGACGCGGCTTGTGTCATAGCGGCAATGATTCCAATAGACATACTGGCGGCGGAGATCCAGAGAATCTACAATAGGCGAACGACAGGCCAGGCAGTAATAAATTTAGCTGCAGTTAAGAGAGAGGAAAGATCGTTTTCAATCAGAGAATGGCAGAGAAGGTGGGATACATCGACTAAAGGGCGATGGACATATAAACTCATCCCTAATATTGCGGTATGGATGGATAGGAAGGCTGGGGATGTGAACTTCTACTTGACACAGTATATGACAAACCATGGCGCTTTTAGGCAATATCTGCACAGGGTTGGCCATGAGAATTCCCAAACCTGCCCAGAATGCCCAGAAGAGGCGGAAAATGCGGAACATGTCGTATTCCGATGCCCTAGATACTTGGGGTGGACTTCGGGTATGACGAATCCATCGGAGTTTCTTCGGCATATGTGTCAGGACGTGGAAAACTGGGAGGTCTTTAGTGGAGTGTGCTCCCGGATAATTAAGGACCTAAGAAGGCTGGAAAGGGCTAGACGGTCCGACGAGGAGGAGGCGTAAATGCCAACGGCCCCCGCGAAGTAATACCTAGCGGCAGTCCCGTGGGGATGTCCGTTGATGATCGAGGGGGTGTGGTTTAGTACGTAGGCGCTACGGCGAATCGTACATGCTTGTGGCACGGGCCACTAGTATCTATGAAGATTCCACACCACCGGCTCGAAAGCAAAAAAAAAAAAAAAAAAACACACACACACACACACACACACACACACACACACACCCGTGTGGGGTTTGCTAGATCCTCCATCGGGACCCTCCCATTCGGCGAATTGGGAGCGCTCGTCATGCCCTTTTTAGGGCGTGAAGGGTACCAGGGAAATTAAATACCTGGGGGTGATCAAAATCTAGCACTATGACTGGATGGTAGGTTATCCAAATCCAGGAGCGTCTGACCCACATTGGGCGGCTTCCTGGTCAGCGTCTGTCTCCATGTTAGGAGCGGCTGTTCTTTGTGTCCTGGCGGGAGGCGAAAAACGCTAGGGGTAGGATCCCCGAATAATAAAACAAAGATGGAAAGGTTGAATAAAATAAATGAAGTTACTACACAGGGGACTAATATCCCAGTGTCGGCGGCCGCGAGGGGTGGGCAAGCAGGCTCCCGGGCGTCGATATCAAGCGACTGCAATGCTATTCCGGTAGGCTTGGCTGGATTGGCAGATAATGCTACAAGCATAAATGATAACGGTTCTAGTGGAAGGGGACTAGATGGCGGCAAGGGTGACCATTTGGTAACAGTCAACCCCTTTGCCCGAAATTCGAAAGTGCGCAGATCACCTCAGCACGAGAAGACTGGATCCAATGAGACGGCAGTAAACCCGAATATGGAAACCACAGCATTCTGTAGACTCGGCGTCTGCATCCGGAATTTAGTGGACATGCTGGAAGATGGGAAAAGGCGTTCGATTCATCAACCTATGCGGGATGCTATAGAGAGCATTAAGGCCTTGTACGAGCTATCGGCGATAGAAAACCATGACGAAAAGGCGAAAGAGGTCATCAGAAGCTCAAAATCCTCTCAAACCTCAAACCTCGCCATGGTTAAGGAGAAAAGAGCCCAAGAGGAAACCAGAGGGGAAACCGGAGGGAGCACCAAAGGAACCTATGGCAAAGAAAGTCTACGAAGGCAAGAAATGCGAGGAAGCAAAACCGGAGGAAACCGCCAATATACAGGAGAATGATGGTTGGAAAGTGGTAAAGTCTAAGGCGAAGACAAAGAAGTCAAACGGGAATCGCAATAGGGTAAGGACGAAACCCGACGCGATTGTAATAGAGGCTGTAGGGAATAGTTCCTACGCCGACATCCTGCGTAAAGTGAAGGCCGATCCGAGTCTCAACGAACTAGGTCAGGCAGTATCCAGGATTAGGAGAACCAATAATGGTAACCTATTACTCCAACTGCGAAATACGGGCGAGCGGACAGACGAGTATAAGGAGGCGATCGGTCAGAGTTTAAATGGCCAGGCGTCTGTAAGGAGTCTGAAACCGAGAAAAGTTATAGAGATCAGAGATATCGATGAAGTAACGACGAAGGAGGAGGTAGTTAGGACAATTAGGGCGCAACTAAAGCTAAGAGACTCTGACCCGGTAGAGATGCTTAGACTTAGAAGTGCATACGGTGGAACACAGATCGCCAAAATTAGTTTGCCAGTAGACAGAGCCGAAATGCTTCTGAAAATGGGGAAAGTCGCTACAAATTGGGCAATATGGCGTATAAGGGAGGAAAAGAGCCTCCTAAAATGTTTTAGATGCCTCGAATTCGGGCATTTGGCGGTCAAGTGCGAAAATGCTATGGATAGATCGAAGATGTGCAGGAGATTCGGTAAGGAAGGGCACATGGCTAAGACATGTGAGGAAAATCCCGTATGCATGTTCTGCAAGAACAATAATACAGGCGACTCAGCCCACATTGCTGGAAGCAGTAGATGTCCGGTATTCAGGAGAGCTCTCGAAACTAGGAAATAAATATGGAGCTAAGGATCATGCAGATAAACCTCAACCATTGCGAATTGGCAAACGACCTACTGTCACAATCAGTAAGAGAAAAGCAAATAGATGTTGCGATAATAAGCGAGCCATATGGAGTAAGAAGTAGCAATGTTTGGACAAGCGACCAAAGTTCGAAAGCTGCAATATGGGCATGTGGCAAACATGCTTTTCAGAACATTGGAGATAAAAGAAAAGGCTTTACTCGAGCAAGGATAAAGGGCATATTCTTCTACAGCTGTTATGCTCCACCGAGTTGGTCCCATGAAGAATATGAATCTATGTTGCAGGAACTTGTGAATGATGCAGTTGGGAAGTCCCCACTTGTAATAGCTGGTGACTTCAATGCATGGGCGACGGAATGGGGCAGCCAATCGACAAACAGAAGAGGACGGAGCCTCCTGGAGGCATTTGCACCCCTGGATGTAGACGTGGCTAACAATGGAAGGAGCCAGACCTTCAGGAAAGCCGGTCGGAGCTCTATCATCGACATTACGTTTGTCAGCAGCTCGCTAACTCCAAGGACGAAGTGGTGGGTTAGCGAAGATTTCACTTACAGTGATCACCAGGCGGTAATGTTCGTAATCTCAGGATGCAGTGGCCGTGGGCGACATACTAAGCCTACAACGGGTCCAAAGTGGAAGGATTCACGTTTCGACGTGGAAACATTCAATGATTCAATAATGGACGAGGAGATCGAGGAAGGTCCAGTGCAGATACCGTCAGTGCAACTATGCCGGTTAATAGAAAGAGCTTGCGATGCGTCAATGCCACAACGTAAGCCGAACAGATTTGGTTCTCCATGCTATTGGTGGAATGAGGAGATACGAAGCCTCAGATTGGAATGCCTTAGATCGAGGCGCAAGGCACAGCGATCAAGAGGGAAAAGCTACCACACTCAGAGGATTGAGGAATTCAGGGAACTTAGGAAGAAACTTAAAACTGCAATTAAGAAGAGCAAAGGAGAAAGCTTCAAGCTCCTCTGCGAGGAGGCAGATGCAAACCCTTGGGGTACGGCATATAAGGTGGTAATGAAGAAGCTTAAATGCCAAGCGGCTCCCCAGATAACATGCCCAACACTCCTACTGGGCATTGTATCGCACCTGTTTCCACAGCGGGAGAACAATTGGGTATACGTCGACAGCAGATTCACGGACTGCAATATTCCCCCTGTCACGGAGGAAGAGATTCTCAAGATAGGTAGGGAAATTGGGGATAACCGGGCACCTGGCCCGGACGGAGTTCCCAACAAAGCCATTAAAGCCGCAATACAGCGACGACCGTGCTTGTTCAGGAGAATTATGCAAGGTTGCCTTAGTGAGGGTATTTTCCCGGACCAATGGAAGAGACAGAGACTAGTTTTGCTTCCGAAAGGGAACAAACCAGCTGGCGACCCTTCATCTTATCGCCCTATCTGCCTTCTTGATACACTGGGCAAAGCACTGGAAAAGGTGATCTACAATAGACTCATGGACATCGTCGAGAGAGAGAATGGACTCTCCGAGACACAATTCGGATTCAGAAAATCACGCTCCACGATTGACGCCATAAAAAGGGTAGTAGAAACAGCTGCGGGCGCAATAGCAGGAGAACGTTGGAGATGGGGGACAAAAGAATACTGTGGTGTTGTCACGCTTGACATTAGAAACGCGTTTAACTCTGCCAGTTGGGATTTCATAATGGCAGCTCTAGAGAGACTGAACACACCGAAGTACCTGATTAGAATAGTGAATAGTTACTTTTCGAATAGGAAACTGATCTACGCAACGGACGATGGGCCACGGATGTATGATGTTAGTTCAGGTGTTCCACAGGGATCGGTTCTTGGTCCACTACTATGGAATATCATGTATGACGGAGTTCTTAGAACACAACTACCGAGCTCGACAAGGATAATCGGGTTCGCGGATGACATAGTGATTGTCAGTGTAGCGAAACATATTGTGGAATTAGAATCGGCTATAAACGATGCAATTGTGAGGATCCAGAGATGGCTAGATTCGGCGAATCTCAACCTGGCAGAACAGAAGACTGAAGCAGTACTTATTACAAGTAGGAAAAAAGTGGAATTTATGAAGGTGAAGGTGGGAAACCAGGAGATATGTTCTAAACCGGCAATCAAATATCTTGGGGTCATGATGGATAACAGACTTAAATTTGGGCCTCATATTGAATACGCGTGCGCGAAGGCCGCAATGATTCAAAGGAGTATTGCTAGAATACTACCTAATATTGGAGGACCAAAGGGTCCAAGAAGGAGGCTTTTGGCTACGGTTACCAATTCCACATTGCTTTACGCAGCCCCTGTTTGGGCACAGGCTCTAAAGATAAAGGAGTATAGAAGAAAAATATCCTCGGTTCATAGACTATGCGCGCTCAGGACAATAAGTGCCTTTAAGACGGTATCGGACGACGCGGCTTGTGTCATAGCGGCAATGATTCCAATAGACATACTGGCGGCGGAGATCCAGAGAATCTACAATAGGCGAACGACAGGCCAGGCAGTAATAAATTTAGCTGCAGTTAAGAGAGAGGAAAGATCGTTTTCAATCAGAGAATGGCAGAGAAGGTGGGATACATCGACTAAAGGGCGATGGACATATAAACTCATCCCTAATATTGCGGTATGGATGGATAGGAAGGCTGGGGATGTGAACTTCTACTTGACACAGTATATGACAAACCATGGCGCTTTTAGGCAATATCTGCACAGGGTTGGCCATGAAAATTCCCAAACCTGCCCAGAATGCCCAGAAGAGGCGGAAAATGCGGAACATGTCGTATTCCGATGCCCTAGATACATGGGGTGGACTTCGGGTATGACGAATCCATCGGAGTTTCTTCGGCATATGTGTCAGGACGTGGAAAACTGGGAGGTCTTTAGTGGAGTGTGCTCCCGGATAATTAAGGATCTAAGAAGGCTGGAAAGGGCTAGACGGTCCGACGAGGAGGAGGCGTAAATGCCAACGGCCCCCGCGAAGTAATACCTAGCGGCAGTCCCGTGGGGATGTCCGTCGATGATCGAGGGGGTGTGGTTTAGTACGTAGGCGCTACGGCGAATCGTACATGCTTGTGGCACGGGCCACTAGTATCTATGAAGATTCCACACCACCGGCTCGAAAGCAAAAAAAAAAAAAAAAAAAAAAACACACACACACACACACACACACAGTGTTTCACTTTTATATATATAGATTGGAAAATTTTCGAATTTCGAACATAAAAATTTTACCATTTTAGTATTTTATACAAAAAGCTTGTAAAAAATAATTAAAAAAAAACAAATCTATGCTAATATTGCTTGTATACATAAGCATAACTAAATAGTCTTCTATATTGCTTATTATAACTTGCTGCTACACTTTTAGCAGTATATGCATGTATGTGTGTAGTATACATTTTGCACTGTATTATCTGTTACATATTTCCTCTCGTTTTAAAGCCATGATAATTTTATTTGTTCATTGTCATTGTTCATGTCTATACATTACATTCGTGCGTTGGCATTTTATGCACTATTTATTGTATGCAAATATTTTAATTTTATATTAATTTTAAATCATAATTATCAAATGCTTATTGGTATAATAAATGCATATATAAACGAGTGTATTTGATTAAGCTGAATATGTAATAAATTTTTCTAACTACATAGTGCTTGGACAATTTATTTCCTAATTTCGTTTATATAAAATTCGTTAAAAACAATTTATAAAATAAAAAAAGGAAAATCAACAATTAATTTTTTTCTACTTAACATAAAAAACATGATTAAGATGATCATAATCTAAGTGCAACATATTTTAATTGGATTGTATAATTACATAAGTTGGATGGTAAGAAGCAAGTAAAATCACTATATTCGGCTGTGCTAAATTTTTTGTACTCACCACCAATTTGATGTACTTTTATAGCACAGAATTGTTTATTTTATTATTAACAGTAATCGCTATGGAATAATAACTTTATACTAAAATCTGTATCACATTCTTTAAATTACTTCGATATGCAAGTAAAATGTTTTCGTAATTTGAGTCTTTCAATGTGGACGTGCTAATAAATACAACTTAGATATTTCAATGTAGTCCTTTATTCTTCGAAAAATTTTGTCCATAAAGAAATTATATGAATTTGAGGTAAAACATGATATAAAAAGTAGGCGTTTAAGTGGGCGTGTCACCTTTTTTTTTTATATAATAATGACATTGAGCTGAAAGTTATATATACGAAATTTCATACTCATACCTCTAATTTTGTCGGTTTTATAAGCTTTTAAATTTCATTAAAAGTAGATTACGTAAAAAGTGGGCATTATAGTAGGCGTGTCGAGGAAGTTTCTGCTAATAAATTCAACTTAGTATTTTAATATAGAGTCGTTTATTCTTCTAAAATCTTTTTTCATAGAGCAATAGAATAAATTTGAGATAAAGCGTTATATGGGAGTTGGGCGTAAAATTAGGCGTGTCACATTTATTTTCTGTTAGTACCTACAAAACCTTTGACTAAAAAGAAATGTTTGCAAAATTTTAGAATCATAAATCTAATTTTGTCAGTTTTATTACGTTTGAAATTTTTAATATACCGAAAAATACACTGTGCGGTACAACTTTTCGTACATTTTGATTTAAAACTCATTTCCTAATGCATAGATTAAAGCGATTTCCAGCGAAAAATATTTCTTTACTCAGGAAATATACATTCGAAATTGCATGGCTCTACGTTAATGCGTCTGGACACAACAGCATTTTATTTGATGTTGGAAGGACATGGTTTTTTGACCTATTTTTGCATTACGAGCTATAATTCTCTTCCTAATATTACGATTGAGCCCATTTTCAGTTCCAAACAAAATTTGTGTATAAGAAATTTCTGGCAAAATTTTAGTGCTTTTAATAGACGGAGAGACGGACGGATATAGCTAGATCGTCACAATATTAAACCCTGATTCAGAAAATATATACCTTATGGGGTCTAAAATGAATAATTCGATATGTTAGAAACGGAATGCCAAAAGGAATATAGCCCCACCATTTTTTTTGATGGCGGGTATAATAAAATACTTGCAGGTAATTGTTATTTTGTTCGACTACGGAATTGTAATTTTATGAATGGTCGTCAACGATCTCCGTTTAAAACAATTCATTATTAAAGTCAGCCATAATATAATTTATTATTTGATTTTAAATATTATACATTGAATTTCAAACTTCCGTTAAGTCTCAACACTAGTGGAGAGAGATATGTGTGTATATAAATGAATGTTTGTGTATATGTTGGCGAGTACAATAAAATATGTGTAAGTGTGCATGGAAGTTTGGTTATATAAAAGCTGTTTTTAATCAAATTTAAAAAAATATTAATATTAATAATATTTTATATTGCTTTTTTGAACAAGTACGCGTCGTTGAATTAAATTTTAATTAGTGAGAATCTTTATTAATAATAAGCTTATGCATTCATATTAAACTTGTTTTTGATGTCCCTTTCATTTACTTTTGTAGGTTTATTTGCTTTTACTTCAGGACATTTTGAAAATTTTGCAATTTTAATTCATATTTACTAGTGAGATAGAATTTGGCAATACCCTTCACTAACATTTACACAATTGTATTTTCAACATCATTGTGTCTAGATTTTAGATTTAATTTTATACTTTATTTTTTTGTATTTAATTTTTATTTATTTATAGAACCTTTCTGTTTTAACTAATATTTAAATGTTACTCAGGTTAGAGTTCATTTTCTTATAACAAAAAAATTTTATTTGTGGTAATGAAAGAATAATCTGGAAATGTATGTTTTACCGATACTAGCCGAGTGGAATGCTACGGATTTCATCATAAGCACTGTTTGACCGGTGGGTACGTATTGGATGCAAATATCATCTATTTAACTCCCGGGATTTTAGTTAATAAAATTCGGTAACTAACTGTTTTAATTTTTGAATATATCTACGCTAACAAAAACCATGGTTACGACATGATCACGATGGACATATTATATTCTCAAAAACAATATTTGGTTGTCGAAAACAAGTAATAGTTATTTTTGTTTCATTTAATCATATATTTTGTTACGATAATCAAGCATTTGTTTGAACTGTATCATTTAATGATTACTTTTCGTAAAAATTTCAAATCTTTTATTTTATCACTAGTTTTTTCCTTATCTAGCTACTAGTTAGATAGCGATAAGAACAAGAACAGAGGATTGTCTTTTATTCATCAATCAATGTCTATAATTATTTTAATTTACTGTTTGGCCAGTATTCAACAGAATGTTGGTAGACCAACAGTGAATTATTGTTTTTCTATTATTTAGAGATATTTTTTTTTTACTTAGGTCAAAATTTTCATAAATTCCCATTTTTAATAGAGCATAACTTCAGGAGAACATAAGATAACAAAAATAAATTAGCACTATTTCGTAGATAAAACTTTCCTCTTAAATTAATGTAATTTCTCTATGAATAAAGATTTTGGAATACTTAAGGACTATATTGAAATATCCTAGTTATGTTAGCAGAAACTTTATTGACACGCGTATTTTAACGCCAACTTTTATTGAAAGACTAAATTTACGAAAACATTTTATTTACTAGCCTACCGAAGTTATAATGGGTGGTTTAGTTTTAAGGGACTATGTTGATTTTGAATAAAATTATTATGAAATTATTATCATTTATTTTTATAATGATAATATTTGTATGCTTCAATTATGTATGGAACAAAATATCGGCCAAATGGCCCCCCCCCCCAACCTAGGCGGCAAACCTCGATCCGATAGTACAAATTTTCAATGACACTGTTGATGCTCAATGATGAGTCCAGGTTGCTTGCTCTTTTGCCACGTTATCGTGAAAAACAGCAATGTTTTCACATTTCATACAGACCTGCTTTACAGACATTTAAATATTTTTTACAATTCTCACGATTGTGGACGAATTCGAACGATTATGTTGACCAAAAGAATCACGAAGTGCACAAAATGCATTTGATTTGAACGCCCATTTTTATAAAAATCTTTAATATTTAAAAGCGTTGCTCGATTGCGTATCTTTCCAAGGTTCAAATTGAGTAAGTCTAAGATTGAGAAATGTCAAATAAAATGCAAGAAAAAAGTTGAAGTTTAGATGTGGTTCACCTTCAACATGGGCCCTTAAAATTTAACCACCCTCTACAAAGAAAGTGATACATATTTTATTATAAAGAGATTATTCCATAGCGATTAACAAAATAATAAATATTGTGTTTTAAATGTACACAAAATTGGTGGTGGTATAAAAGATTCGGCACAGCCGAATATAGTGCTCTTACTTGTTTATATTTAACTCTGTTCCACTCGTTAAGCCGCGATTTTGTTTCGGCAGCCATCTTGAATTTTTAACTTTCTATAGTTCGCTCAATTGCACTGGTCAAACCTTTTTATTTTATACCTATATCATGGCGGTTAAAGGAGGAGATAGACGTAATTACTATATTGAAATTTTAACGCATGATTGTGAATTAGTTTTGGTTGTGGACATGCCTTATTACCTCGTAGTTTTAATTAACTTTTAATTAATTATTTTATTCAATTTTATCACTTATATGATTAGTAGGAATATAATAATTTAGCAGGATCGTGGTTAATTTTTTGTTTCAGCAATACACTCAAATGTTTCTTAAGCTCAAATTAGACGTGACATAACGATAACTATATATGTATTTGTGAGACCATTTTGTCATAATAATTTGTTATATCGTAATATTTTTCAAGAACAACCATATTGACATTATCATGAAAATTGAACATTAAATGACAAAATTCAATCCAAGTTACTTCTTATTGTTATAGACTCTATAATATAGAGAATATATTTAATTTGACTGTCATTATAATATAAGCACGTTTTTTTTGCGTGTATATATAAGTGTTTCTGACTATTTAATGTAAAGTGTACAAAAGCTTCCTTTCTGCCAAATATAACATTTAGTTTTAATTTTTATACTTTATTTACCGTTCATGTGACCTCAAACGACTTAACAAATATTTGGTTAAGTGACTTTAATGAAAAATTATGCAGTTGTTTGTAAAACCAACACATACATTTTTATACCTGCCATCAAAAAAATGGTGGGGTATATTCATTTTGTCATTCCGTTTGTAACACATCGAAATATCCATTTTAGACCCCATAAAGTATATATATTCTGAATCAGGATTTAATTTTGTGACGATTTAGCTATGTCTGTCTGTCTGTCTGTCTGTCTGTCTGTCTGTCTGTCTGTCTGTCCGTCTGTTAAAAGCACGATAGAGGTCGCACCAAAAAAGCTAAGGGCTCAAATTTTGCCAGAAACTTTCTTATAGACAAGGTTTGTTTGGTATTAAAAATGGGCTAAATTGAAATATTAGGAAGAGAGTTATAGCTCGCAAAGCAAGAGTAGGTCGAAAAAACCGTGTCCTTCGAACATCGAATAAAATGAAATTGTGTCCAAACGCATTAACGTAGAATCATGAAACTTCGAATATATATTTGCTGAGTAAAAACAATATCTTTCCCTGAAATTGCTTAAATCTATGCTTTAGGAAAGGAGTTATAGATCAAAATGTACGAAATTTTATACCGCACAGGGTATTTTTCGGTATATTTAAAAACTAAAACGTCATAAAAGCAACAAAATTGGATGTACGACTCTGAGATTTTGAACACATGACTTTTTGGTCAATTGCTTTGTTCTAACGGAAAATAAATGTGACACACCCACTTTTACGCCCACCTCCCATATAACGTTTTACCTAAAATTCATATAATTTCTCTACGAATAAAGATTTTAGAATAATAAAGGACTATTTTGAAACATCTAAATTGCATTCATTATTAAAAATAATTTCGACACGCATACTATTACGCCCACTTTTCATGTTATCCACTGTTAATGAAATTTAAAAGCTCATAAAACCGACAAAATTTGAGCTACGATGATGAAATTTGCTACAGATATCCTTCTAGTCAATGTCCTTGTTATACCGGAAAATTTAGGTGACACGCCCACTTTAACGCCTACCTCCCATATAAATGTTTATCTCAAATTCATATAATAAATGGAATATTAAAGGACTATATTGAAACATCTAAGTTGCATTCATTAAAAAAAAACAAATGCAACACGCCTACTTTAACGCCCACTTTCATTGAAAGACTAAATTTACGAAAACATTTTACTAGCATATCAAAGCTATACAAAGAAAGTGAGACATATTTTAGTATAAAGAGATTATTGCATAGCGATTACTGTTAATAACAAACAAACACATTTTGTGCTATAAATTGGGTTATTTTCCGGGAATTTGAGTTATTTAGTCTTCCCGATTTTCCGGGATATTTTTTCGGGATCCCGGGAAATAAAAAAGGTGCTTATATTGTTTTCTAATTGAATTCTAATGATTTTATTTTTGATCTTATAGCTGAAGTATCTGTATTTTTCTTTTTGTGCTCATATTTGATCTCGTATCTAGAGAATAATATTTTTTCAATAAAAAATATTTTTACTCAATTTATATTTAAATTCAAGTTTCTTTATTAATTTTTATAGTTTGAAGTGTTTCTTTTACATTATAAACTATTTTATGCTTTTTAATTAAAAGTTTTTTTTTTATTAAAAACAAATTTACTTTTTATTTGTTTTGCTGCGGGATCCTGGGAAATTAAGAAATAAATCTCGCATTTCCGGGAAACGAAAATTTTCGGGAAAAAACCCAGGCTATAAAAGAACGGAAAATTGGTGGTGGGTATAAAAGATTCGGCACAGCCAAATATAGTGCTCTTACTTTTAATACTTGCATAAATTAGTATCAGTATAAATATTACCATTGGTGATTCATATTTGCTTACGCATCTAGTTTTAATACCAAAAATTTCTATATAAATTTATTTAAGTTTATTATTTAAATAGTAAACTAAATATACAAATTTCTTTCTCTGATTTTATCTATTATCTCAATATATAAAATAATTTTAATTAAATACAAGTTGTTGTATATACAGACGAATATTTATAAATTTTCGCATGTAAAGTTTGTTGGCTGAAAATAAGCTTATGTAAATAAAAACCCAAAGTCGTTTGTTGGTAATCGCATCACTTTAGAATGGCTGAACCAATTTCGCAATTATTTTTCTTATATTTTTATGAAAAGGAAAAATTTACCACGCCACTTTTACGCCCACATTTTAATTTATCTAAAATGGTAATTTTTTTTAAATATTTGCAGTAATCCAATTTAAGTTCTTATGTAAGCCGATTTGACTAGTTTTCTTAATATAGTTTAGTTTATAGTTTTCTATATAAAGTTTTCAAAACTATGGTTTGTAATAATAATAACTTGCATAGTTGATATATATGTATGTATGTACCTTAAAAAAACCAATGTTGTTTCAAGTATATTAAACCAACCATTATTATTATTGTATTAATATTTAAGTGTAAATATTTTATAGGAAATATTTAAACATAAATATACACCTAATTAACAAACGCTAAGCTTTAAAGCAAATAACAATAATAATCACAATAATTGCAACAACTCTTAAACAAATACCTACAGAAATTTATTTTTACCTCACTACCCATTGATTCTATAGTAACATCAAAAACACAAACAATAATTAAAGACAATTTATACATTTTGTATGTATAGAATTTATTAATGCAGCAAATAGACCAAAATTCTATACACACATTTACGTCCACTTATGAGGATAGTGTAAATAAGGTCTTATGGTGCAATATCAAATTTGGGGCACAAAGAAGATGGAGTTAATTACTTGAGCATAGTGAATCCTATATCAGAGACGGGTAAGTAAATATCATAATTTTTCTTTCATACTCGTGTTGTAACAAGGGTGGGGGGGGGGGGTGGGGGGGTGTGGGTTTTGTGGTAAGACATGATTTTTTTAGCAGTACATGTACTCTTTTTCTTAAAAAGTATTTTTATATGCACAACACCCAAAACAGTAGGCAAATATACTGATTTTTACTCATTATACTTTATTTTTTTAAATTGGAATCCCGCCTGATCCCGAGTGTACCACAAGCTGTTTTCATAATCCACGTTTGGGTATACCTTTACTAGGAGGGTTATTTTGTATCCCTATCTGTCAAAAATTTTATGTCAGATGAAAGTTTTGGCATGTAGTTTTAATATCATCGTATTATCGTTTAATCGTATATTTACTATTATATGTTTATAAAGCTCGTCAAGATATGAGCTGCAGGTATTTAAACTCCTTCCGGAATTGTTTTGCCAATGGATCAACTGGCAACTATACGTTAGTAGCAATAAGAAAAGAGAACTTGAGTCTGAAAAAATCAATCAGAGTATTAGTTGTTAGTTCAACGAAAGGGAAAAACTGCGCCATGATATTCCATTACGTATTCATTTTCGAATAAGTAGGGCCATATTATATTTTAACATGTAATACCACACCACACTGTACATCTTATGGGGTGCAGTTGGAGGTAATAAAATGGTTTTGAGTTTTTAGAACTTACATTCTGCTTATTAACAAAACCATTCATTGATTTTATTTCTGGCCAACTATTAGAATTTAACAAATCTTAGACGTTGTCGATGATCTATGGGTTTCAATTCTTGCACCAAATTCATCTATTATGGCTATACCAGTTAACCTTTTTTATATAATGACGTACGAGCCATTATTAATAGAGCAGAACGCTAGAATAGAGCGGTAGCTGTTACTGGTATTTCGTTAACACTTTGCTCTTCACGTTCAATTTTTTCCACAATGCAGATCAAATGTGGTCCACCGGTTCTAAGAAAATCTCTTGCGATTCTTTATTGCGTCAGAGGCTAAAATTTGACGTTAAAATCTCTACAATATGATTTTTGCATTAAAAAATTTTTTTTGGTTGTATGTTCAGTTGTGTATCCCTCGACTTTTTATTCTTCAGGTGTTATTTATACAATCTGAAAATTATAAAAAAAGTATATAAATGAAAAAGTTTATTAATTTTTCAACCTTAAGGTGACTTCTGGTCCACACTGTATAACATGATTACCAAGAATCCTATTTTTGGCATGGTCTATCGCTAATTTCTCTATAACTGACAAAATGGCGCAAGGTTCGATGTTATTCTAAGGCCCCAATGTTTTGAGTTATGCAAATATAATATAATACTGAGTTTCAGAAAAGCCTCAGATGGATGACAGTTAACTAAAGTGTTGTCAATAATTATTTCCATATTTATTTTATTTATTGGTTTAAAGCCATAAACAAGAATTTTTGTATCACTGGGAAATATATACGATATTAATAATTAATGTTGCTGAATAAGATGCGGTCATTGCAATATTATCTTTCACGTTAAGGGACAGATGGCGATACACATTTTTAAAAGATTTGTGTTTGGGGCCTTTATGGTTTTAAAGTTTGTAAATTATTTTATTTAAATATGTTCGTATATTTATATGCAAACTTGTATGTAAGTGCGTGTATATTTATTTGCAAATATTTAAATACTCAAATGCATATGCAATTTTTGTTAATATATTAAGATGGCTCAATAAAAATATCTACTTCTTTTTTGTACTTCCATGAGAATAATTTATGAATAACACCTCAACGCACTATAAAACAAGTATATCCGTATAACATTTTTTATGTTTGTTATTCGAGACAAATTTGCCATTTGACACAAGCAATAGTGGCCGCCCTAATACTTATACATACATACACATGTGTAAGTACATTAAAACAGCCTACACTCGTGTAAGTTTAAATAACAAAAGTGCATGCCATGGCCTGATAGTTGCACGTTGGCATTATTTAAAGTGAAAAGGTAAATGTTGAAACAATAATATTCAATAAAAATTCTACATAATTCAAATATAAAATGCAAATGTAATTGAAAAAATGAACAAACATAATACAACTAGCTGACATCTAAACCAGAGCTACGATTTACAAGTGAAAAAATTTTGAAAAATGTCCAAAGCAAGGCATATTCATACAGGTATATGCAATAGCAAATTGATACAACAAAGCAACTTTTTAAGGGCTTTCTTTCTGTTAAGGTTAATTCGTATATCAGGGTTGGAAAAGTTGTCATGTTTAATTTTTAAAATTGGATTAAAAAAGAAAATATGTTTGTAAAACAGATTATAAACTGTGCAAAAGCAACAAATTAACATAAATTTGGTAAATTTATTGACAAAAATGTACAGTCAAGTTAATTGTGTAGTCCGAAATCAAAATCTTATTTTCCATCCCTTTATTATAAAATGAAGTTAAGGCGAATTCCAAAAATTTTGGTAAAATATTTCCCAATCAGCTGGGCTGATAATTTCACCTGTATGAATTTAAAAATTGTTTAAATATAAAGAGAAATGCTACGAACCTGCTTTTTTAAAGCATATATGTATCTAGTATTTTAAAAATTTAGATTATATATTTTTTATTTTAAATTAATTTTTTGCATGTTTAATTTAATATCCATTAACAAACGAATTAACAGTTAAAATTTCCGTTTAAAGAAAATTTTCCATTTAACTTTGTTAACACCCTTCGGCTGTGATGCCAATGATATATAAAGCTTTGTCACTCCATTTGTAAATTATACAATATTTGTTTTCGATCCTATCTTTTGAAAGTTTACAACTACCTTCTGTCCATGTTTCCATATGTTGCACTATTCTGTAGAAATATTAATCTTTCGGAATTATTTCAGAAAAATCGCTATTAAAATTTACCACAACCGCTCAATAATTTTCTGAGCAAATAAAAATAACTGCCTCGGTTTTTTCCCATGAAAACTAACATTTTTTTTACTGTTTGCAGATATGATATGTCTTTAAGGCCTTTTTTGTAAAGGATTTTGAACAATCGGTCACTAATTGGCAAAGTTATAGGCAGAAATGTATTGAAAAAATATATATTTTTAAACAAATAACAAGACAATGAAGCTCCTAGTAAATTTTTGGACATGCTGGTGACATCAAATTACAAGCCGAAGTTTAAAAAATAATTTTTTGTAAGCACAAAAAAAACTTCTTCGGTCCTTTTCCTAAAATTTATAAACGAAAATAAATTTTTTCAGTTTCGTGACAACCGAGAGGGTTTAAATATTTGAAAGGGCTTAATTAGGAAAATTAAAAAAGACTATATAAAGATTAAAATCTATAATGGTCGCTACTACAAAATGTGTCAAATACACAAATTAAAAATTTATCTCCATCAATCCCCTCAAGAGATAATAGGGCTTGACCAGCAAAACGCGCTAAGCTATGAAAGAGTTGCAATCTAAAATAATGTCCAAAATAAAATGGGGGATATATGGTTTTTTTTCCTTCAACCTCCATAATATCTGTGTTAGATGGAAAGGCTTGACCAGTAGAATACAGTAAACTATAAAAAAGTGTAATATTCAAGATGGCGTTTGAAACAAAATGGGAATATTTTTTTTCTTATCTGATAAATATGGCTATCACCTGAAAGGGCTTGACTAGCAAAACACAGTTTACTATGTAAAAATTTAAAATTAAAGATTTCGTCGCAAACAACAGGGGAAATGGCGAATAACGTTTTTAAATGTGGCAATTATACATATAAATGATGGTGAAGTGTATTATCAGGTTCTTCATGGCCGAAAATATCATTCTTACTAGTTTGATCTAAAATTCTTTAATAAAAGCTAACTGTCATTGTTCTTTTTAGCAGAAGCTATTAACAAATATTAATATGGTTTGTATGCTTATGCGAATTCAAAGATTTTACCCAATTGCTAATTGCACAATGTGGCTGTAAAGGTTCTACAAAAAGAATTCGTAAATAGTTTCCTAGTTGAAAATGTTTTTATGATGAACTTAATTATGTATTTGAGTTCGCGTTTCGTGCTAATTTTTCCAATGGCCCATATTATTTCAATTGTCCCTTTCAAACCGTTAGCTTGTGCTGTTTTTGATTACGCAATTTTAATTACTTTTATATTTTTACAAATTCCTTAAAATGTTATCTAAGGTTTTCTCAGTAAATATATTATTTAATTTCTTTGATTTTATTTTATTAACATATTGTCCTTATAAGAAAGCTTGAGCTAAATTTTTATACCCGCCACCAAAAAAATGGTGGGGGTATATTCATTTTGTCATTCCGTTTGTAACACATCGAAATATCCATTTTAGACCCCATAAAGTATATATATTCTGAATCGGGGTTTGATTTGATGACGATTTAGCTATGTCCGTCCGTCTGTCCGTCTGTCCGTCTGTTGAAAGCACGATAGAGGTCGCACCGAAAAAGCTAGAGGGCTCAAATTTTGCCAGAATCTTTCTTATAGACAAGGTTTGTTTGGTATTGAAAATGGGCTAAATCGGAATATTAGGAAGAGAGTTATAGCTCGAAAAGCAAGAGTAGGTCGAAAAAACCGTGTCCTTCTAACATCGAATAAAATGGAATTGTGTCCAAACGGATAAACGTAGAGTCATGAAACTTCGGATATATATTTCTCGAGTCAAAAGAATATTTCTCCCCAAAAATTGCTTAAATCTATGCATTACAAAAGGAGTTATAGGTCAAAATGTACGAAAATTTATACCGCTCAGTGTATATTTGAAATTTAAAACGTAATAAAACTGACAAAACTATATGTACGGTTCTGAAATTTTGCAAACATGGTTTTTTGGTCAAAGTCTTCGTTATAACGGAAAATAAATGTGCCACGCCCACTTTTTTTTTAAATTTTTATAAAAATATATTAGTCATATTCATTAGCATTTATTCATTGCAGATGGCAACATCTGTTGAAGGCGCCACTACATTTTGCAAACACTGAGGATGATGTCTTTGCTAAACATCACGTAGAACACTAGATGACTCTAGTAACATTTTTTTGCACAAACTACAAAGGAATTTTATAGGGGTTTGTGAAAACGAAAATGACCGAAGTTTGTTGACAAAAATTAACTAGAGTAATGATTTGTGCCCAACTTTACATATAGTTGTACACACAGTCTTATGAGGTTTAAGATTTAAAAATATTAAAAAAAAATGTGCATCAGTAGATTTAAAATAAGTATTTGAATATTTAAAATACATATTTTAACTAAATTTTTTTATCTATCTATTCTTTTGTAAAGGGTGGTTAAATTTTAAGGGCCACAGGGTGATTCAAAATAGACATGCTCAGCATTTTGCTAAAACGGGAAACTTATGAGTAAGATTTTAATTTTTAAAGTTCTATAACATTTTACTTTTAAAAGATTTTCAAACGAAATAAGTTTTGTATAATTTTAAAATTTGTTAGCCATTAGTACATGAAAATAAATTGTTTATAATGTTTAGAAATAATTTTTTTTATCTTTAGGTCTAAATTTTCCTAAATTTCTTTTTTTAATACACCATAACTTCTAGAAAACATAAGATAACAAAAAGAAATTAGCACCATTTAGTAGATAAAACTCTCCTCTATACCACTATACCCCACTGTATACCCGGGACGATCCGACCGTGATCACCAGACCAATTTTTGTGACACAAGGTCAAATATTTCTTGCAAAATTTTAGTAAAAGAGCTAAACAAATTTTTTTGTAAAGTGTTTTTTTTAAGTATTTTAGTTTTTATACCCGCAACCAAAAAAATGGTATATATATATTCTTAATCGGGGTTTTATTTTATGACGATCTAGCTATGTCCTAGTGGGCTCAAATTTTGCCAGAATATGTCTTATACACAAGGTTTGTTTGGAATAGAAAATTGGCTAAATCGGAATATAAGGAAGAAAGTTATAGCTCGTAATGCAAGAGTAGGTCGAAAGAACCATGTCCTTCCAACATCGAATAAAATGGAGTTGTGTCCACCAGCATCTACGTATGAGTCATGAAACTCCAAATATAAACTACCTGAGCAAAAACAATATATCTAAATAAAAATTGCCTAAATGCATGCATTAGGAAGGGAGTTAGAGATCAAAATGTACGAAAATTTATACCGCGCAGTGTATTTTTCAGTATGTTCAAAATTTTAAACCTAATAAGAGTGGCAAAATTAGATCTACGATTCTGAAATTTTGCAGGAATTGCTTTTTGGTCAAAGGCTTTCTTTTGACGGAAAATAAATATGACACGCCAACCTCCTATACAACGTTTGCTCTCAAATTCTTATAATTTCTCTACAAATCGAATAATAAAGGACTTTATTGAAATTTATAAGTTGTATTTATTAGCATAAATAACTTCGACACACCTACTATAACGCCCACTTTCACGTTATCTACTGTTAATGAAATTTAAATTTATAAAACCGACAAAATTAGAGGTATGATGATAAAATTTGCTACGGAAATCCTTTTAGTCAATGTTATTGTTATGCCAGAAAATTTAGGTGACACGCCCACTCTTACGCCCACATCCTATATAATGCTTTATCTCAAATTCATATAATTTCTCAATGAATAAATATTTTGGAAGAATTAAGGACTATATTGAAATATCTAAGTTGTATTTATTAGCAGAAATTTTACTGACACGCTTACTTTAACGCCCATTTTCACTGAAACACTTAATTTACGAAAACATTTTACCAGCATATCGAAGTTATAAAGGGTGGGTTAATTTTAAGGGCCGATGTTGATTTTGAATAAAACACAAATTATTTAGGAAATTATTATCATTTCTTTTTTAATGATAATGTTTGTATGGTTCAATTATGTGTGGAACAATATATCGGCCAAATGGCCCCCGCGACCTCAACGGCACACTTCGATCCGATAGTCCAAATTTTCAATAACATTGCTGATGCTCAATTGTTTGGCACGATGATGAGTCGAAGTTGACTGTTTTTTTGCCACACTATCGTGAAAAACAGGAATGCTTCTCATTTAACGAATTAAGAAGGCATTCATAGATGCTCTAACATATTATACAGACCTGGGGCCGAATTACGGCCATCGATATCGATCGAAATTTTACTCGAACGATCGAGTACGCTGTGATTTAGGTATAGAGATTCTAATAAGAGTTTTCAAATTTCGATCACGTTCGAGTGCCGTAATTCGGCCTCTGTTTTAAATTTAAAATTTAACCACCCTCTACAAAGAAAGTGATGTATATTTTATTATAAAGAGATTATTCCAAGCGATTAGCAAAATAATAATTATTGTGCTTTAAATGTACACAAAATTGGTGGTGGGTATAAAAGATTCGGCACAGCCGAATATAGTGCTCTTACTTGTTTATATATAAAATATAATAAGAACGGCCTTATTTATATAAATTGTTATAATTAATTAAGCGTTAGTAAATAAGGTTTTCATAGATATTCAATCTTATTATCTTATTAACTTTTGGTAATTTTAATAAATACTACAGTAATTATTTAATTTATAATTAGCGGTCATTTCCACCATGACTTTCTTGCATGCAATTATGTTATGACACTCTGCCAACGTATCAAACTGATAGCAAAGTATGTAGCGAGGAAAGAGGGATAAATAAAAAAGCACTATTTTTGGTAACTTATTCCTATAAACCTCTTTACATTCATTTATGTTATACGTATAATGTGTTATTATTTTTTTTTGTATCAGATTCAAAAATCTACTAAGAAGATAAAAATTAAAGAAAAGTTGAAACTTTTATAAAAATAAAATATTTTCTGGAAAAATAATTTGTATTACAAATATTGATATTTCTTAATACCAGCGAGAAAATAAAGAAACTTAACTTATTGATTATATAAATATAAATAAATATAAATATATATATAAAAAAGTCTTTATATAAATGAAAAAGCTTTTTGGTAGCAGCTTTAAAAGAGAATCGCAAAATGTCATGACATTGGCAGTCATCATAAAAATGCGGCGATAATTTGTATTTTATTCGATTCGTTTATTTTCAAAATATTCTCTTTTGGAACAATATTTCCGATAAACCATCTATTTAAAATATTTAAGTTGTTTTTTTTTTCGCCGTTGAAAGAGTTCTTGGTTTCTTGCTTCATTGTGCTTTGTTCCTGGCAAGCAATTGTGCCACTGTATTTTACGGTAAATTACTAAAACGGAAAAGAGTTCTCATTAGGTGCATAAAAATTTCAAATATTTCCCAAAATATATTATGATTTTTTTTTCGTGTGTATTTTGCATAAAGTTCACTTCTGTTTCATTTTATTGCATGCCAAAGGCCGGCACCAGCGCCAACACCAGCACCATCGCCATCACTACCACCACAGCTAATAAAATTCCTGACAAAAATTAAGTTAAATTTAATATTGATTATAACAATCGAAACGATTTGTAGTGTTGTACTTGTACTTGTACAAGCAAAAATATTCGAAAATAAATAGCGACAATAACAACAACAATGTTGTACTGTTTTTGATTATGAATTCATAATAATGTGTTCAAAAATTGCAGT
Organism: Phyto melanocephala; assembly: GCA_941918925.1. NCBI lineage: Eukaryota > Metazoa > Arthropoda > Insecta > Diptera > Rhinophoridae > Phyto > Phyto melanocephala. Next base: position 27,756,329 of record OW799233.1, on the reverse strand, counting down.
AAAAAAAATCTGATTTAAATTAAAAATTTAAGTATTTATTTGGTTAGAGCACTTCAATGATATTTAGTGCACTTGAAAATTTAATAGTAAATAGCATGAAAACTATTAGCAAAAAAAAAAAATTAAGGAGAAAATATTTTGTTTTACATACATAATAATAATAATTTGTATGCATATAAAGATATACACATATAAAAGTAAACGCATATAAAAATGTTTGCAATAAACTGTGCATAATATTTTTTAATAAATGATTTTTTTAAAAGAGATATTTTTTATTCAAATCATTTTTCATAAACTCTTTATGTATAGACAATTTTTTTAGGACTTTGCTTTTGGAATTTTTTTTTCTACTTATAACAACTAGTACTTAGTCCTTGCATTGTTTAAAAACAAAAGCAGTCACTAGCACAATTTCTGTATATAATTCTCTCTTTTATGCAGTGCTACTTCAAGTCTTTATATCATTTATTATAAATGTGTTAAAGACAAACTTTGTAATAATTATAAAAATTAAATTTTTTTATTAATAACTTTTTTAACACGTAAAAAAAAAAAAACAAAACACGCCACCACAATTTACTTAACCACCACTTAAGCAAAAACTATTCTATCATTTTAATTATAAATTTATCACAGTAGTCATTTCTTTTTCATTATTTTAAAACTGAACTATAAAATATAACAAGCAAACATTTGCTCAGTTAACCAGTCGGTCACTTTTGAAATATTGAAGCCAGACAACGAGGCAGACTGCCAGATAGTCAGACAGTTTTTTTTATTAATTTTGCAGCTCTATTGTATTATTATTGTAAAAAATATGTAATGGTTGGTTATGCGAATTCTTGTATACTCTTTAATGACTACAAAATGGTTTTATTGTAATTTACGTTAATACAGCTTTTATTAAAATATGTCTACAAAAATTAAATTCACAAAATTCACAAAAAAATCTAAAATTTAAAAACTGTAAGGGGTATCCCAGCAAAAAAGCACTGATTTAATTAAAAAAAAGCATTTCTTGAGATTGTTATGACTTTGAATTGAACAGAAAAGAAGGCATGTTTCGGTTAAGTACAAAATAAAATATCCGTCATATGGCCCAAGGCTCTGATGACAGGACATAAATAAAAATTTTACTTGACTCTTTAAAATAGATGTTTTTGAATCTCACCGCTGACTTACTGGATATCGGATTTGAGTTTAGGAATTATTTCTGGTTTTTTTCGCATATACCCGAGATTTCTTAAACCCAAAAAATAAAAAAAAATAGTACTGCCTTAAATCGAGTTATATTGGTGTCCAGTTGACATTAGATTTTTTTGAGATAATTTGTTCTGGAAATCGTTGCATCAATAAATGGATTGCTTTATGCGCAGTGTGGCACCATCTTGCTAAAACCAAATGTCTTTTAGATCCATGCCATTCTGTTAAGGTCAGATAAGGTCAATTATCAAGTTCCTGTAACAAATGCCAGTCTTAGTCATTGCAATGTCTGCTCCAACTTTCAAAAAGTTAGGCCCAATAATGACGTAGACCAAAATTTGCAACAAGCCAGTTGTTGGTTATGAGTGCATTTGTTTCTGGTTAATTGCATAAGGGTTTTCTTAGCCCTAAATTGGACAATTTTGTGTATGTACCAAGCCATTCAGATAGAAATGTGCTATATCGGAGAAAATTACTTTTTTTCAAAAAAGTTGAATAACCTTCATTTCGCTTCATTAACGACATCTTCCATGGTGCGTAGTGTTTCGGGAAATTTTAAGTTGTTAAGAAGGATGGCAAATTTTTTGATTTTTGGTGGCACTTTCATTTACAACAGTAATGTTTTCAAGAAATTTAGTGGAACGTTGACGCTTAGCAGTCTAAATGTACATAGCCAACACATTTTTTTTTGTATTTTTTAACCACCCTTCGAAGCGTTGAAACAATAGTTGCACTTTCTCGACTTCAAATTCTTCGAAGTCTGCGAGATGTCGCGGCATAACTTTCGCAATATTTTTAATTATTTTTCACAATTATAATACAATATTCTTCCTTAAAGTGCTTAATTTTTAATAATTTAACTGAACATACTTATCAAGGCATATTTATTCATCAGGTAATTGCAGTTCGGAGAGAATTTTTTTGTTTATATTTTTTATTTATGAAGTTTGACATTTTAAATAAATTAGAAAAGAGAGAAAATTGTTTTTCATTTATGCATTTTGACAGCTGAAACTTAAAATAAGTGAAGAAAAAAATAATCAGCTGACGAATCAAGAGTACCTGATGAATAAATATTCCTTGATACTTATGTAACAACTGTCAAATTTGGGAGTTGACACTTGCACAAAAAAAAAAAAACTGATACTTAATTTAAAAAATGCATTCCACTCTTTATTAAAAATTTTTATAAAGAAATATTTTTTATAACTATTATAATATTTTTTTTAAAGTTAATTCAACAAGTAGGGATAAGAAAGTTTAATTATTGAAATAAAATTCATTTCATTCATCATTTTTCAGTGAAATAAATAATTGATTTTTACACACAACACTTGTAGTTCTGATCAAAAGAGTACTACTTAATTATGAAACCATAGTTGGTTTCGAAAATGCATTTCACTTGGTTAGTGTCGAAAAATTGATTTTTCATAGTGTTTGTCCTATGCCGGAACTGATAATACCCTTCACCATCATACTCATAGGTATAGTGACGTAGTGTAGCCCAGATTTAATATTTAATGTCATACGCCATTTTGCTTTATTATTTCTTTGATTTTGAATTTTTTTAATTAATAATAATATTCAACTAGTGAGGTCGTTACATTTGATATCCATATTAGGGATGCAAATAATTAGACGCAATTTTCTTTTAGACGCCGTCCTGTGTTTTACAATTTTTCATAATTAACTATATTTCTCTGATCATTCCCTTTTTTTTATACAAAAAATTGGGTTAGTTGAAGTTTAAAAACGTTTAACACATCTGTTGTATGACATTTTGTAGTGGACGCCATGATGAATTTGTAATATCTAAAGACTGTTATGTTCTGCTAGCCCATCATTTTAATTTCATACCTATATTTTAGGAAAAATGCCAAAGCGTTTAGATTTTTTCCGCTTACATTTCAGTTAGTTTCAAACCGAAACTAGATATATTAAAAAAAAGTATTTTTTTTGCATATAACTTTGCTGAAAGGTGACCCATTAATCTTAAATTACGAACATCCCTGAAAGTATTTTGCATTTATAAAAAAGTAACAAAAGTGTCTATAAATTAACTTAGAGCTGAACAATTCTAATTTTTGTGGTGGAGATATGAGCAAAAATAGAGTTATGTTTATCTATTCATTTCATAGAAAGTAAGGGGACGATTATTCTAGTTTCTGATTGAAATTAATTCCCAAATATTTTCAAATTATTAATACTACTTACCCACAAAAGTTTGGACTTAAAGCAATATTTAAGACAGGAAAAATGCTTCTGATTTTCTTTAAACTTTTTTTAACTTTCACTTTCGAGCAAAATTTTTCTCTATGATATGCCTGTGTAGTTGCGTAGAATTTCATTTAACTACTTTCAATAGCTTTGACGTAAAAATGTTTTCCAAAGAATAAGACGGTCAAATGGATAGACAAAATTATATAAAAAGTTAAGTTGACTTAGCAAAACATAAGGACCTAAAAGATGCATATTATTTGCATGTTACTAAATCAATATACTCGTATTGTAGTGTTACATACAAAATGATACAAAAATTACATAACTGGCATGTTGTAGGGTATAAAAAAGTTAATTTAAAGTTATGAAGAATTAAAGTTTTGCGACTACTTATAGTACGCAGACAATAGAACAAACAAGTAGGGGACAACACACGATTGTCTATAATGTTAATGTAATAATAATGTTTTAATGAATGAAATAAAGTAATAGAGATAACACAATAATAATAAAAGAAAAAACAAGACAAGAAATAACAAATGAGTGTAGAGCTTGAAATAACGCAACTTTGAAAAAAAAGTTTCTCATTGCCGTGAGAAGGAATTGAAATACAACAACAAAAGCTGCTTAATACATAGTTTGAAAATAGATATTATTTTTAAGCTGATAACCTGTGTTTAAATAAAATAAATATTAGTCACTTTTAAACAAAGACCTTCTGTAAAAGTAAAGAAAAAGACCACAAAAGAAACTTGTATTTTAGAAACTTATTATTGATTAAAGAAACTTATAAGTGATGTTTAGAAAATAAATTAAATTCAGGAACAAAAAATTAGCAATATATGACTCGCTTAACTAGCGTTGTGAAACGTGTACAAGTGTTTTGTGTCAAATGAATGCATGTTTATACATGACATTTATGTGTTTGTTTTTATAACGTTGATATTATTATTACCGTTGTTATTGTAATTGTTATTGTAATTATTTTATTGTTTTAGAAATTTTTTTTCTAGCTATTGTTAACAAAATAAAATCTTAAAACCAGAGGAGATATTTGTAATATATTTCTTCAATTTTATTTAAAACTTGTGGCTATTTTAATATTTCAATATAATTATAAAAAAAATTTGATTGAATGAAATTGATATTTCTTTATATGTATAAAATTAAAACAGAAACAATTGTAGTAAAAAATTTTATTTAATTTTTCTATATGAAAAGGTATTGAAGATGTTTTTTTTTTTATAAATTTAGGAATTATTTGGAAACTGAAGATAAAACATGGCCTTATTAAACTAAAAAAATAAACATTTTCTCTATAAAATAAATATTTAAAATTAAATAAAAAAATCATTTTACCTGTAGCAGATTACATACATTTCTGTGAGTTAAGAATGTGTAACAGACTTTTATCTGAGAAGTTGTTTCCTTTTTTTATAGAAATTGATTTAGAATAGAAAATCGATTTCACACTGCCGACTGGTGATGGTCGATTATTCTCATTGTGCATTCCTTTGTAATCACCAGCATTTACTTCAGAATAAAATCTCCCATAGTATCCACACTTAATGTGTGCCTACACGTAATCTTCAATCTTCTTGACATTCTAGTACTACATGCGCTGCTGTTTTCTTTATCCTACAAGCAAATTCTACAAATGTCAACATCCTTGATTTGCACCCTTCCCTGGTGATATTTGAAGTGTCCACGACTTGTAATTAATGCTCATCGTACTTCGATTAACATCGAGTACCTTTGCTGCAGCCCTGCTAAGATGTTCCTTGAGCACAAGACGAGCCTATTTAGAAGTGGTTCTCTCAATTAACCTTCGCAAGGCAAGCTTATAAAGTATTTATATCGATTTAAAGACCTCCACCTGCACTAACCTACTACCCAGAGATTTTCTAGGTTCTAGTCTACAAAATGTAGTTACAGATCTCTTAGCAGCTTTATTCCCAGGTGCCTCTTAACCTAATCAGCGTGATTTTGTTTTTAGATGCAGAATTATTGAGCATTCAATTACCAAAGATTAGTTCACAATAATACCGCGCACGAATTTTATAATCGACTAGTTATCAAGTTCAATGCACTCGACATTCTAATGAGTAATTCAATGCGTGCAGCTAACAAAGCATTTCTGCCTGATAGATTGACATCTATTTTTATAGATTCAAGGTGCAGAATAGGTACAACTCAGAAAAGTATAAACCGGTGTGGAAGGATGTTCCTAAAAGATCTGTCAGTAGAAATACTTATGTTATACTTTAACTATTCATTGTGCATAGATCTATCTGATATAATAGTGCGATGTAGACTTTTGATCACTTACACCCGATTCATTCACAACATTGGCTCTGAGTCTCACTAGGGTATTTGTCCGTCATGTAAAGGATTCTTCTATGCCACAAATCTGACCTAAAGTAAGGCATAATTATCAGATATCCTAGCATAGCTTTCAGTGCTTGCGTTGGCGTCGTATGAATTGCAAAACATATACTCATGCAAACAAAACTCTGAATTTCATTCAACTTACTTCTAGTCGTTGCCTGGGAGGCCTTAAACACATACATAATTATTGGTTATTGATTATTGGTCTCACCAACCACCGTATAAATTCAATGTGCATCCTCAGGCAGGATTTATCTTCGTTGGTCACAAACCTGCTTATACTGATGAAAAATCATCTTTGTTTTCTTCATCCATGGTCCAACATAATCATACCAGATTCGTTTTCTATCTAACGTTACAACCAATTATTTCACTTTCGTGGACATGATAATTTCGGTCTCAAAAAACTTTCTATTTAAACTATTCTTTCTATATATGGTCAGTCCATGCTCACAACACCATTCCTCGGCTATCTTTAGTATTCGTCTCATGCAATCTGAAATTATCTCTATGTACTTGTCACCATCTGTAATTGCTACATTATTCCTTTTAAATGACGGCATAGTTTTGATGGAAACAATTACTTTCTCTTACATTATTTTCTCTAGTAAATTATTAGTGTTTTTAAAAATAATTTTTTATTTTTAAGTATGAATTTAGCATTATTTTTACAGGTATTTACTGAAATTACAAATTTACAAAGTTACAAATTTATCCTTCTGTAAATAAAAAATCTTTTCGTTATTTTTTCATAGATCTAAGGATCTTTTCCATATACATGTATAGATTCCTTTTTAAATAATTTTCTTTTCTTTTAATTTTATATTTGATGATTTTTGTTTTTTCTTAGCAAAATCACTCGAGTTAAAAACGTTTTTTGTTTTCTTTATCTTAATGCAATTATGAACATTTGGAGTGTTTGCAAAAATGTTTCAAATAAATATTATTTATGGTTTTTAAGAAAATTTTTGAACAAAGCAAAGGAATGTTTTTGAAACAATGTTATTTTTGCACTCAATGGTTATGGCTTATAGTTGTTATGTTAATATATACAATGAGATTTAAAAATTTTTAGAAAACTGATCTTAAAATATACGAAAAATTTGATGCATAATTCTTAATTAAAATACGAGTTAGATATTTATTTTGGATAGAACGATTGGTCCAGATAAGGTTGGTACACATTTAAAATACGCTCAAACTTAAATTTTTCCCGGCTGTGGAGTGTAGCGATAAAATTCAAATTATAATTTTCTACATTCTACACAAAACAGTTTTTATTTTTATAAGAACTTCTTAAAGAGACTCTTAAAGCTTAAGATCAAACTGCACTGAATGCAAAAAAAATCTGTTAATTCAGTTAAAATTTTCTCTTTTTTTTATTTACAAATTTAACTGTGGTAATAATAGAATAATCTAGTTTTTATCTATTTATATTAACACTATTGTTCAAATTAGAACAATATGAAACATAATAGCAAACTTTTATTCCATCTTTGAAATGTGGTAACACAATATTTACTCAACGTAATAACAAATTACTCTACAATACTACAATACAATTACTACAGATTAGGGAATTAAATAGATGTCATATACATTCAAAATCTAATCATCGAACAAAGAGTGCTGATGGTGAAATAATGGCTGGTTTCGAAAATGCATTCCACATCGGCTAAATATAATTTATCAGATGAACCTTTTTTATCACAACTAAGTAAGCTTCTCTATATAAAAATGAGAGAATGTTTTTTAATGAGTTCAAGCCTGAACAAAATTTCAAACAAAAATTTCCACAATAGAAACTAAAATTAAATAATAAATTTGTCAGTAAAAGCTGGACTTAGTACATGCTTCTGTTTTGGCTTGTTCTTTACATGCCATAACAAAACTCTAGGTTAAAATCGACATTATGACATTTACTTTTTTGGAAATTATTATTTTTACTACCTTTACTATCTTTATAAATTAAAAGCTTAATATATTTTTTTTAAATATTTTTTCACAAAATATGCAAGAATTTCATTACTTTTAATCTTAAGTCTAGAATAAAAATTTGATAAAACTAGAAAATATTTAATGTTTGTGTATCGGTAATAAAACCAAAATTTAACTAACGTTATTTAAAAATGTGTGGGTACTTGAAAATTTCTTTATTTTTAAAGTGGATAGATTTTTATTCTTTCACAATCAATTAATATTTAAATATAATCAGAAAAAAAAAAAAAAAATTAAATTAAAAATAAAAATAAAAAGGAAAAGGAGTGAATGTAGTGATTTAACTAATGATGAAAACTTGATTTTAAAATTAGTGGTTTATTACAGAGTTTGTGCTTTTGTGAATAAATAAATAAAAAATACTGCATTTAATAACTAAATATATATAACACTAACATATTAGATGAAAATAATGACATTTTTCAAAAGTTTATGGTGATCATTAATGGCAAATTATTTCATATTTATGGGGGCATTGTTTTGCACTAGTAATTCACAATTCGAAATATATAATTTACTTGAAACTGACAACAAATAATTTCTTTTTGGGTAGACACGACGTATACTTGATATTTTTATACCAACACAAATTAAATAATACGCATACGTCATGTAGTGCTATTTAATACTCTTCAGCAAAATAAAGTCAATAAAGTGATATTTCAGAGGCTCAACTGATGATGAAGTGATTTAATTTAGGTGAAAACACTAATATTTTTAACATTAGCGAGGGATTTGAGATCATGTGTTCGCCGATATTTCATGTGTTGAATTTAATTCTTTAATGAATTGTTTAAAATATTCTGCATGAATTATAATCATTTTGAAGCAAATAATTTCTAATAAATTATTTCGCATTTAGGTAGATATTTAGAATTAATGTTTTTGCACTTTTTGCTTAGAATTATTGAAAATGTAATTCACTTGGCACAACTTTCAACTTTTTTTGCTGGGTCAATAAGAAAAAAAGCACAAAATATAGTTATGACTTGTAAGTTGTTGATTTAATTAAAAAATATTGTACGAAAAATATTTAAATATGAACTTCTGCTATAACACATAGATGATCGCAATGCATGACTGTTATTGTCATTGTACCCTATGTAGTCAGATCTCAAGTTATATTGAAGACTAAAGCAATATTGTAACAAGCTAATGTGAAATATAAAAGGTCACCTGTGGTGTAAAAAATTAAATGACAATACTTGATAGCCAATAAATTAAGAAAAAAAAAATTGAGTTTTTTTTTAATTTTTTTATTCTTGTATACATTAATACAGGCTATTAATTTTCTGAAATAAAAATAGTAAATTAGAGGGCTATATTCGGTTTGTACCCTTATTAAGTATGCATCAATGATTCTTTGTTTTTGTTTTTATTTTAGATAAAGTGATTATATATCTATAATGATTCAGAATATATTTACTTTATGAGATCGCAAATGAATACTGAAATAGCAAACTTATATGCCCTTTTTAATTATCTTATAAATGGTGGTATACCCTTTATGTCACCATTTATTCGACAGTTTTAAAACACGATTTCTATGATTTAAAACAAGACGTACGTAGAAATGGGGCAAAGTATTACGTTTGATCAGACCTGGGGGATCTCAATTACATTTCAATTACAATTACAATTACATGTAATTTGTAATTGAGGTAGTCTAAATTACAATTACAAGTAATTGTAATTGAAAGTAAGGACTTAACTCAATTACAATAAAATGTAATTGCAATTGAAAAATGTCAATTACAATTACTTGTAATTGTTAATTGAAAAAAATCAAATACACATTACATGTAATTGTAATTGAAAATGTTCAATTACTAATTACAAGTAATTTTAATTGTAATTAATCAACAAATAATTACTTGTAATTGAACAAAATTCAATTACATTTTTAAAACCATAAAATAAAACTTAAAATTCTTAAAACGATTTTCTAAATTATATGAAAAAAAATTGTGTTATTTAAAGCAAATAATAAATTTTTTTAAATTGGTTCCTTGTCTTAATTATTTTTCAATCAGGTATGTGATGAAAAACGATCGATTTCATTTCGATCATTATTGAAATTTCAATTCGGACATGTTCGTAACATTTTTAAACTGAAAATTATTAAATGGTAAAGACTGGCTTATATAATATGTAATTGATAATTTTTGTAATTAAATACTTTTTTGACAATAAATACTTAAAAAAGTAATTATTACTTGTTTTTTTTAAATTACTTAATGAAAAATTTTTTTTTCCAATTAAATGTAATTGTAATTGGATTTTTTTCCAATTACAATTACATGTAATTGTAATTGAAATTTTTTCAAGTACAATTACATGTAATTGTAATTTAAGAAAACTTCAATTACAATTACATGTAATTGTAATTGATTTTTACTTCTTTTTCAATTACAATTACGTGTAATTGTAATTGAAAAAATTCAATTACAATTACATGTAATTGTGTAATTATAGGTGTAATTAAATACAAAATGTAATTGAGACCCCCCAGGTCTGCGTTTGATAATACACAGCTTAGAAAATATTTATGCATTGTCTTATATGGTTTCATTTCGCAATTTGTTAAAGGTTTCAAAAACGTATCCTGGTGGGAATAATGTTAAAGGCATACTGCTAAATTTCGTTTATTTTTTCTAAAGGTTTAGTTAATGGTTTTGACACGATTTTTGTTATGGTTTAGTTGTTAGTTGCAGTTTGTTTATTAAAATATATAATTTAAATGACAAATGTGTTTTCTAAGTACGCTTTAAAGTTAACCGAAATTAGTCATACAACTAGGAGACTGCATTGACGGCTTAGACGCAGCTATTAACCGATGGGCTTCGTTATGTGATAATAATAATAAAAGCTTGAAACTTGGTTATGTTGCCATGCAGTTGCGTCATCGTGAAAATAATTATTTTAATTAAAATACGTATACTATATTTTTAACAGATTGTAGTCGGTAGCCTGCTGTCGACTATGTGTTTAAACTTTCAGAGAAATTTTTGTTTTTCTAATTTTTAAATAACAGAATTCAAGTCATTTAGTCATTTTGTTTATTTTAGTTTATGCGTTTACCTCTACAATGTTAAAAATTTTTCAGATTTTATTATTTTTAAGTTCTGTTAGATTTCATTTTCAATTCCCGCACACACGTACATATACATACATATATCTGTTATTGGCAACTATATTTGTTTTTGTTTTCATATTTGCATATTTTTAATTGTGAAATATTTTTATGTGTGTGATTTTGTTTTATTTACTTTTTTACTTTTGAATTTAGTGAATTTTTTTTTTTGGTCAGCAAATATTATTACTATACTTGTACATACAGTCTTGCGGCTCTAATGTCTGCATTAAGTTAGATAAATATTAGTATCTGATTCTTCGTTTTAATATCTTAATACTTACGTTTGTTTATGTTTTGAAAGAAAATCGGGAAATGTTATAAAATATTGAAACTGTCTACTAGATAGATTACGCAGAGATGGTATTGTAGCAATTAGTTTTTGCTTTGGAAAAAAAAATAATTTCTAGTTTGTGACTAATAATAAATAAACTAGCTGTAATGATCTGTTTTTCCAGATGTTACTGAAATATTTTGTTATTATTAACCAAACTTCAGGAATTTATCTTTTTCAGCTAATATTGAGTTTGGTATTGATGCAAGTTCTATGCTTGTAGTTATTGTTTGATTTGTAAAAAGACAGTTAGAATTTTTATTCCAACAATGTCAAAATTATTGGCTAATGATAAGTGACTTCTTAAACCGAATATAAGTGGCAGAGTAGTAGTCTAAGCTATTAGATATTTGATTTTCGCTTCCTTTTATTAGTGAAGGATCCGTAAAAATATTGAAGCTTTACCAAATAAATTATTGTGTAGCAAGAGAAATATTAAAATTATTATATTGCCCTTCAATGCATTTTTATTCATCAGGTAATCGCAGTTCGAAGAACAATTTTTTTGTATTTAATTTTTATGTATTAAGTGTGACATTCGAAATACATAGACAAGAGAAGAGGTAGAATTATTTGCTATCTACGGACAGTGAAAGCTGAAATCAATATTAAGTGAAGCAAAATATAATAGACTGACGAATTAAAACTACCTGAATAATAAATGTTCTTTAATTTCTCTTCTTAGGACTCGTTTTTTATAGAATTTGGCAATGCATTTTTTGTTTTGCTTTTCTAATTGACACTATTATTGTTTTCACACGTTGATGTTGTTGTTATTATTGTTGATTATGTGTGAGCATTCTTTTATGTATTAGTTATGTGCGATGGATTTGTTTTTTCTTTTTTTTTTTGTGTTTTTTTTTTTGGTTAACTTCTTCATTGTAGTCGTCATCTTTTGATAGTATTAGAGTTTTTTTTTTGCATATATTGCTTTTTATTTATTTTTTTGTATTGTTTATCATACTGATTGAAAAATATTTCCGTTTTTTTCTCTCATTCGTTTCGACATGAAAATATTCTAAAGTTTATACCACATAGACACATTCGAATATTTTGAACACATACGTTTGTGTATGTAGTTGCTGTTGTATGCCTGAGTGGTGTAAATGAAATTCTATTTACACTACCAGTACTCGATTGTAAGCATGTGTGAAAGTGTTGGTTTATTTGCATGTGGCAGTGGTATTGTTTAGCTTGTATTGCATTGTATTCTATTGATATGTTGGCAATACGTTTTTTTGTTTTCAATTTTAATTTTTATACTTTTGCTGCTGTATTGCTATTAGATTTGTTGGCTGTAGTTAGTTGTTGGCATTGACATTTGATATTGTTTATATTTTTTACCATATTTATGATATCTTTTGTTTTTTTTGCTGTTGTGCCACATATCAATATTTTTCATTGTTTTAAGGGTGTTTTTTATTTACTTTTTTACTTTAGCTTATTCCAACTAGTAAGGGTGCAATAGAATTTTTTTACACCATAACAATGTAAAACTGAAAAATGTTTGATTTATGTGGATGGTATTTATTCATAAAACGAACATAGGTTATTGAAAATATTATTATAAATTTTTTTTTTATATAGAAAATATATAAATGTAAAATTATTTTTTATATGATTGGCAGTCACAAAAGCAGACTTTGTAGATTTAAAATTTTCTTTTTTATTTAATAAGTTTAGAGAAATATGTTTTTAAAACTTTTATCAATAACGTGTTTCGTAGTAAGAATTTTAATAATGAAGCTGATTTTTGCATCCGTATTCATAGAAAATATTTAAAGTTTATTAAAGGGCATATTGGCCAGTTGTTGTACAAAAATTATTCATAAAAGATCTTGTCCAATAAATCGAAAATATTTTTCATTAATGCGGAATAGCATTCTGTTTGCTTTCTGTGTTTATTTTATTTAAATTTGATTCATGATACAAGTATGTAGTTTAATATAAATGGCTCAAGAGAAGTATCTAGATAAATGATACATTTAAAAAGAATCTATTTTTCTCAAAGCAAGACCTATCTATTTAAATAAAAAATAAAAGTAAAAAAAAACAAAAAATAAAAACAAAGGAATAAGAAAATCGTAGAAGAATTAAAAGGAATATGTTAAAAAATTTATTTGCATTTTTTATGAAATAAAAAAAAAATTAAGTAAAATATTTGATATATAAGTAAGTATATTAATTAGGGTAGTACTAAAGGCAGAAGGCGCTTTGCTTAAGTGCACAGATAGATCTTTGAATATTATATAAATTGAAAATATATAGTACACGATTGGGTCAACATATTTTGCAAATAATTGAGGAAATCTTGTTTTACTTATTTAGAGTTTAGAATGCGGTCTTAGGAAAAAAATTTATTTTTAAGAAGAGGTTAACAAATATAAAAAAATTGGCTTAAAAATAAATAAGAAACTCATTGTGAGTGCTATTAAATCTTTAAAAATATTTAACGTTAAATTTTAAAGGAGATTCCGATATAAAATATACAGGATGGGTCAAAAATTACTCCTACATGTAAAAATAGATTACCTTTTTATACCCGCCACCAAAAAAATGGTGGGGGTATATTCATTTTGTCATTCCGTTTGTAACACATCGAAATATCTATTTTAGACCCCATAAAGTATATATATTCTGAATCAGGGTTTGATTTGATGACGATCTAGCTATGTCCGTCCGTCTGTCCGTCTGTCCGTCGCACCGAAAAAGCTAGGGGGCTCAAATTTTGCCAGAATCTTTCTTATAGACAAGGTTTGTTTGGTATTGAAAATGGGCTATATCGGAATATTAGGAAGAGAGTTATAGCTCGTTAAGCAAGAGTAGGTCGAAAAAACCGTGTCCTTCGCACATCGTATAAAATGGAATTGTGTCCAGACGCATAAACGTAGAGTCATGAAACTTCGAATATATATTTATCGAGTCAAAAGAATATTTTTCCCTGAAAATCGCTTAAATCTAAGAATTAGGAAAATAGTTATCGATCAAAATGTACGAAAATTTATACCGCACAGTGTATTTTTCGGTATATTTAAAAACAAAAACGTCATAGAAGCAACAAAATTGAATGTACGACTCTGAAATTTTGCACACTTTGCTTTTTGGTAAAATGCTTTCTTGTGACGGAAAATCAATGTGCCACGCCCACTTTTACGCCCACCTCCCATATAACGTTTTAACTAAAATTCATATAATTTCTCTATTAATATAGATTTTGGAATAATATAAAGCTATATTGAAACAATTAAGTTGTGCTCATTCGCAAAAATAACTTTGACACGCCCACTATAACGCCCACTTTTCACGTTATCTACCGTTAATGAAATTTAAAAGCTCATAAAACCGCCAAAATTAGAGGTATGATGATAAAATTTGCTACGTATATCCTCCTAGGCAATATCATTACTGTGCCAGAAAATTAAGGTGCCACGGCCACTTTTACGCCCACCTCCCATATAACGTTTTACCCAAAATTCATATAATTTCTCTATTAATATAGATTTTGGAACAATAAAGGACTATATTGAAACATCTAGGTTGTACTCATTAGCAAAAACAACTTTGACACGCCTACTATAACGCCCACTTGTCACATTATCTACCGTTAATAAAATTTAAAAGCTCAAAAGACCGCCAAAATTAGAGGTATGATGATAAAATTTACTACGTATATCCCCCTAGGCAATATCATTACTGTGCCAAAAAATTAAGGTGCCACACCCAATTTTACGCCCACCTCTCATATAACGTTTTACCTAAAACACATATAATTTCTCTATTAATAAAGATTTTGGAATAATAAAGGGCTATATTGAAACACCTAAGATGTTCTGATTCGCGAAAACAACTTTGACACGCCTACTATAACGCCCACTATTCACGTTATCTACCGTTTATGAAATTTTAAAGCTCATAAAACCGCCAAAATTAGAGGTATGATTATCAAATTTGCTACGTATATCCTTCTTATGAATGCAATTGCTGTGCCAAAAAGTTTAGGAGACACGCCCACTTTAACGCCTATCTCCCATATAACGGTTTATCTTAAATTCATGTAGTTTCTTTATTGACAAACTTTTGGGAAAATAAAGGACTACATTAAAATTGTTAAGTTGTATATATTGGCAGAAACTTTATTGACACACCTTTTTTACGCCCACTTTCATTGAAAGACTACATTAACAAAAGCATTTTAGTAGCATATCGAAGTTATAAAGGGTGGTTAAATTTTAAGGACCGAAGTTGAATTTAAATAAAACACAAATTATTTAGGATATTATTACTATTTCTTTTTGTAATTGTAATATTTGTATGGTTCAATTATGTATTTAACAAAATATCGGTCAAATGGCCCCCCCCATCCTTGGCACCACTCCTATATCTGATGGTCCAAATTTTCAATGACAATATTGGTGCTCAATTGTTGGGCATGATGATGAGTCGAGGTTGACTGCTCTTTTGCCACACTATCGCAAAAACCAGCAGTGGTTCCCATTCAACGCACTAAGAAGGCATTCACAGATTTTCTAACATTTTATACAGACCTGTTTTGCAGAAATTTAAATATTTTTTACAATTCTCCCGATTGTGGACGAATTTGAACGATTATGTATCAAAGAATTACGAAGTGCACAAAATGCATTTTGATTTGAACGCCCATTTTTTAATAAACCTGAATAACTTTAAAGCGTTGCTCACTTGCGTATCTTTCCACGGATCAAATTGAGTAAGTTTGAGATTGAGAAATGTCAAGTGAAGTGCAGAAAACAAATTTAAAGACTAGGTGTAGTTCACCTTCAACATGGGGCCTTAAAATTTAACCACCCTGTACAAAGAAAGTGATACATATTTTATTATAAAGAGATTATTCCATAGCGATTAACAAAATAATAAATATTGTGCTTTAAATGTACACAAAATTGGTGGTGGGTATAAAAGATTCGGCACAGCCGAATATAGTGCTCTTACTTGTTTATAATTATTTGTTTTATTTTTCGTATTTTATTCATCGAACCTGTTACACCAGTATGCAAAATTGAACGATCGAGCAACAAGCCAAAGTGGTAGAATCTTACTTTTCAGATAGACATTTAATTTTGCTGATATAACCAACATATCGAAATTTTTTAAACATCAGAAATGAAACTAGCAAATCGCATTTAATAATTTAACTGCATGGTTCCTCCGATAACAAGGTGTAGGGCCAAACTTAATAAAATTAGGAATACAGAGAATAATACAGAGCCAACTGAACATTGATCGTGTAATGTCCCATAATTGAAAAATATTCAGAAAATTTAATTCGCAGAGGTTTTAGATAGTTGGCTATCTTCCACAACTTTGAAATATTTTAATACATCATTTACATACAAGATTTAATTGGCCCAACAACTTTTGCCAGTTGACTACCATAAAGAATAACTTGTACAACACGCAGAAAATAACGAGTTTATTTATTTAATTTAATAATGAGTAATAAAGCGTATTTTAATTTTAATATTTATATAAATAAAAAATAAGCAACTTTGGGGTACTGGAAATCCCAGACTTTTTCACCAGCACCAATTGCAAGTTTGCAGTACAGTGTTAAGTTACATCACAAAGAGTTATGGGGCCCTACTTCTTCGTAAATGTAGTTGGTAATGCAGTGGCAGTGAATTGGGATAAATATCGTACTATGATTAATAAATTGTTATGCTATTTAGCAGACAACAAGCAGTTTCAGGAGGATGGATTAGCAGCTTATACCGTCCGTGCCATAATTACTCTTTTCAATTAAAGTTTTTTTTAAAGTATTTTGAGTGCAGTTATGCAAAATACCTGTTTAAGAGCCCAATTGTATCCGTATGAAAATAACCGTCATCTCTTTAATACTATTTTTCACAATTTTATTTTATTTTATACAAAGTTAATATTTTATTGAAGAAAATAATAAAAAAAACTTTTATTAAATTTTTAAACGCAGACATGATCTTTGGCCCATCCTACATAACTTGAAAACTCCAAAAAGCCTTAAAAACCCATTTTTAAGGACCACACTAATTTTACATGGGCATATGTATTTTTGTTATGTTCATGTATCAAATGCATTCAGTTGTAAATTTTCTTTTGGAAGCGATTGTAAAAGAAAATACATTTGCTTTTATATGATCTAAATGCGTATGCTCTTAGTACGTACATATCTACAATTGCATGTATACATATGTGTTTTGTGATTAAAAACTATACTTTACTACCACAAAGGAATTACAAACTCTATACAAAAGAAAAAAAATTAAACTGACTTTTTGTCTGACTGTTGGTGAGGGCAACCATTAGGGAACTTCAACCAAATAAAATACATTTTTCTTTTTTAATTGTAAATACTTTTTCTCAAAGTTTTTTTCTAAGAACAAACTTGTTTGATAGTGTAACATTTCTATTTTGTTTGTAAGAAACTAAAGAGCATTTACATTCCGAAAGAAAATATTATCAATCAGTTAAAAAGGGTTTAAATTGGGGATGAAATACATACTAAAGAGTTGCGTAAAATGTTCTAAATATTTTGTGTTCTATTTCACACTGCTTCAAATCACTGTATCTTAGTGTAGAAATAAATAGCACAACATAAATAAATACAAAACGGTTTTTATACTAAAATAAAGTACTCATCATATCACAAACGTTTTTCTCTGCAAATATTTTAGTGTTAGTGTTTTCAAAAAAGGTAGAATATCCAAGCAAAAAGCGATACTGAAATAAAAAACGGTAAGTCATAGCAAAAACTTTAGAACTCATATAAGGAAATTAAGAAATTAAAAAATATTAAACATCAGTGTGGCAAAATATTTTCATTTAAGCAGTTTAAAAAGAAAATATTTTATTATAAGCGTCTTTTTTTAACACATGTGAACTTATAACATTACAGAAAATTAAAGGTTAAAAAAGTTGTGAGATTTCATCTTGGGTACAGATATACTTCAGAACATTCAAACATATTATAAAATACATATATACATTAGTAACAATGTGCTTGTAATGCTTCAACCAGACTTAAGCTGCATATTGAGCTCCTTTAATGACCATCAATAAATACTTCATTCAGTACACTAATTACTTACATGACATGACTTTACGTAATGTGACGTAACGTAGCTTAACGTAATGTAACGTTAACTAATATTACTCAACGTGATTTAACTGTGATTTAACGTGGTATAATCACATAAGGTGATAGCGCAGATAGACAGAATTTATTCTCTCTTTTTATACCCGCCACCAAAAAAATGGTGGGGGTATATTCATTTTGTCATTCCGTTTGTAACACATCGAAATATCCATTTTAGACCCCATAAAGTATATATATTCTGAATCGGGGTTTGATTTTATGACGATCTAGCTATGTCCGTCCGTCTGTCCGTCTGTTGAAAGCACGATAGAGGTCGCACCGAAAAAGCTAGGGGGTTCAAATTTTGCCAGAATCTTTCTTATAGACAAGGTTTGTTTGGAATTGAAAATGGGCTAAATCGGAATATTAGGAAGAGAGTTATAGCTCGAAAAGCAAGAGTAGGTCGAAAAAACCGTGTCCTTCGAACATCGAATAAAATGGAATTGTGTCCAAACGCCTTAACGTAGACTCATGAGACTTCGAATATATATTTCCTGGGTAAAGACAATATTTTCCTCCGATCCGATAGATGTGCCACGCACACTTTTTTCCCTAAATTTGTATAAAAATATATTAGTCATATATATTAGCATTTATTCATCTTACAAATCTTACTAATAAATTTCCCGTTTTAGAAAAATGCAGAGAATGTATATTTTAAATCACCCTGTGGCCCTTAAAATTTAACCTTAAATTCACTTTCTTCCTCTTAAATTCATGTAAATTCTCTATGAATAAAGATTTTGGAATACTAAAGGACTATATTGAAATATCTAAGTTATGTTTAGTAGCAGAAACTTTATTGACACGCGTATTTTAACGGCCACTTTCATTGAAAGACTAAATTTACGAAAACATTTTACTAGCATACCGAAGTTATAATGGGTGGTTTAATTTTAAGGGACTATGTTGATTTTGAATAAAACACAAATTATTTAGGAAATTATTATCATTGCTTTTTGTAATGATAATATTTGTATGCTTCAATTATGTATGGAACAAAATATCGGCCAAATGGCCCCCCAACCTAGGCGGCACACTTCGATCCGATAGTCCATATTTTCAATGACACTGTTGATGCTCAATTGTTGGGCACCATGATGAGTCGAGGTTGCTTGCTCTTTTGCCACGTTATCGTAAAAAATAGCAATGTTTCCCATTCAACGAACTAAGATGGCATTCACAGATGTTTTCACATTTCATACAGACCTGCTTTGCAGACATTTAAATATTCTCACGATTGTGGACGAATTCGAACGATTATGTTGACCAAAAGAATCACGAAGTGCACGAAATGCATTTTGATTTGAACGCCCATTTTTATAAAAATCTTTAATATTTAAAAGCGTTGATTGCGTATCTTTCCACGGTTCAAACTGAGTTAGTCTGAGATTGAGAAATGTCAAATGAAATACAAGAAAAAAGTTGAAGTTTAGATGTGGTTCACCTTAAACATGGGCCCTTCAAATTTAACCACCCTCTACAAAGAAAGTGATACATATTTTATTATAAAGAGATTATTCTATAGCGATTAACAAAATAATAAATATTGTGCTTTAAATGTACACAAAATTGGTGGTGGGTATAAAAGATTCGGCACAGCCGAATATAGTGCTCTTACTTGTTTTATATAGAGTTTAACAATTCTTGGGACTGAAATCTGGGACACAAAAAAAAATAAGTTTACCCTAAATTGAATTCAATTTACTATACAATAAATAAATAACCTAATTAAACAGTAAGTGCTTAATTACATAATGAATTTCGTCTCAATTATATTTAGTGAGAACAAACCATTTTATACAAAACATTGGTGCAATTAATTTTTTAAATCTATAAAGAAAATATAAAATTTTGTAATATAAATAAATAATGGTAGCAACATAAAATTCAGTTTTCTTTAATTTTTTTTAAAGTAAATGAATTAGAAAAATGTTGTATAAGAAATATTTACGGAACGTTTTTGAAGAAATAAACGAATGAACTTAACAAAAAGAAAAGAGCAAAAAGCTGAAGCTGAAATTAATTTTTAATTCGTCATGACATTGTTATATTTGACCATTAATATTAAAAGACAGACAGACAGACAGACACCAATTTCTCCTTAATCTTAGAATGCATTACAATTTCTTTTTTTATTTAAAACATTTTCTCGTGTCACACCCTCCCTATCAACAACTGGTCAACAATTATTATTTAAGAAAAAAAAAAAAATAATAATTTCTTCATAAAGTTTTAAGCCAACTTTCATGTGGAAAATTATATGTATGAACTCACTATGTTTTCTTTCTTTTTAAAGTAACTGAAAAGTAAACTTTTATAATATGGTGTATTAGATGGAAGTATATAATTACGCTGTCGCCTTATAGTAGTTATATTATCATTATAATGCACTTTATTTATTGTTAGCCAAGTTAACACAAATGCAAATACACGCGCAAGTAATAAGTAAGTAAAAAACAAGTAAAAGTGCTATATTCGGCCGTGCCGAATCTTATATACCCTTCACAACGTGTAGTCATGCAATAACAATTGTTTGTATCACCATTCATCCCATATAAAATACGTGCATACGTACACGTTAGAATAAATGTGGCATCGAATCCCAGCTGAGCCAAAAAAATTTTATTTTATTTTATTTAATATATTATTTATATTTGATTATTTTTTTTTAATATTTTTTTAAAATTTTTTTAAAAAATTTTTTTAGAAAAATTTTATGGGGCGATTGTGCTGAATTTCAATAGCGTTTCATTCCTGGATATTTCCAAGAGATTGATACCGTATACAGATCTGAGGAACATATAGTTGCTTCTAAAAGTTGATTTCAACCAACACACGGACAGACGGGCAGACGGACAGACGGTCAGGGCTTAATCGACTCCTCTATTCATAAGCTTTCAGAAAATATATGCTTTATGGGGTCGGAAATGAAAATTGTAGAAATCACAAACGGAATGACAAAGCTATATATACCCTTGTGCACCACAGGTGAAGGGTATAAAAACAGAGGCAGTCGCGTTTATTTTATCTCAGAAAGTTATTGGACAATTTTGCTGAATTTAAATAGCGATTAATTCCCGGATATTTCCAAAAAATAAATACCATACACAGGTCTGAGAACCATGTGGTTCTTTCTAAAAGTTAATTTCAACCAACACACGGACAGACGGTCGACTCCTCTATTCATAAGCTTTCAGAAATGAAAATTGTAGAAATAACAAACGGAATGACAAAGCTATATATACCATTTTTATACTGTCGTGTGAAGGGTGTAACGAAGAACTAAGAAATGTAAAACCGAAATGTTTTAAGTTAAAGAAGGTGTGAAAAATCCAACTAATAGCAAGAAATGTTGCAGACTTTCCTTCCATTTGTAGTCTTTAAAGTTAAGAAGAAAAGTTGAAATTAAGATTTTATTTTGCCACACGAGTAGCAGTGTACTCAGGTGTTATAAAGATTATAGAGAGTGGTTTCATGGAACAATATAATAGAAATTTGTTTTTGTTGTTACCTCTTTCGCCATTGCTATTCTTTAAGTGCATTTCATTTTAAACACAGCAATTATGTGAACTGTATATCCATCGGGTTGATGGTAACCTTATTTTTTTTTATTTAATAATAAAATCATTGTATTCCACAAAACTAATCATTGGCGTAGCTTAGACATGTAGGGGGAATATCGAAGCAGACCGTAGCTTAATTTTTTTTCCAGGGGTAGGGTGTGGAGGGGGAACAAAATCTTCAACTGAGTTAATTTGGTATGATTATTTAATGTAAATAGTAAAAAGGGGCATTGTACTAATTGTGGGAGGAAAATGATTAGCTAAAAGCTAAATGATTAGCTTTAGCTAAATGATTAGCTAAAAGCTTAAGAAATAAATATTTATCTAGACATATTTTAATAACAAATTAAATTAAAATATTTAGTTGCACATACACAAATATCAGTTATTTACAAAAATTTGTCAAGGAAGATTTGAATTTAAAACTTCTAATTTATATAGCGCAAGAAAAATAAACTAATTTAAGATTTAATTTAGCATGCTCGTATATTAAGTATAACTGTGTCAAAAACTGCTGAAGTCGACAAAGGCTATAATTGCCATATTTACACTATTGCTATCCTGCAATTTAAGACTACACTCAGGCTAATTTCCAACTATTTTGGGCAGCTTTACAGGAAGTAATAGCACAAAAAACAAATGTCTATATTTTTCCAATAAATTACATTTGGAATAACAACTTTTTTTAAAAAAGCAATATAATATTTAACGTCTACAGCGCGAAATTCATATAAATGTCTTTATTTTAAAGGAAACCAGTTTATAAAAATCAGCTACAAAATTTAAAAGTGATTTCCTGAAAACCCTTTAAAAACAGAAATAAGCACTTTTTCCTTATTGCCACAGATATATATGTTTACATGGTCTTGTAATTATTTTCTTTCAGGTGTGTGCAGTTGTGGATTTTAATATAAAAAAAAGCTTGTAAAAATCCACTTTTACAAATATATACACACAATTATTTTTCACTAATTATCCCTACGTAATAGAGAAAACTACTATGAAAGAGTGTTAGGAAAAAAACCATTCTAAAACGCGAAAATTAACAACCGCAACATTCATGCCAATATGGGAATTGAAAACTTAATGAAAAAATTAAAAACCAAAAAAACATAGTAAAACTTAAACGAAAAAAAAAGAAAAATATTTTTTAGTCATTCATTGCAAAAATGTGAAAAAAGCACCGCTTATTGTATGCAATCAATGGCAATAAAAAAAATTGTGCTCTTATTTCATCTACTCTAAATAGCACAATCATATTACAACAGCAACAACAATGCCAACTAAATCTAAGCTCTTTCTCTCGCCCCTCTCATACACTCTTAATGCTTTTTTCATTTAGACCCTTAAAAACATTGTGAAATGTTATGAATACCATAACACTATAAACACACAGACACAGCACACATACATAAGCACATGGATCATTGCAATGATACAATTGTAATAGTATAGTAACTTTTAGAAAATAACATCATGCAATCAAAATTTGTGTAAGTGGATTTGTGTGTGCGTGTGTGTGTGCGTGATTTTTTAATGTAACTAACAAATGTTAAGCACACGAATTTATGATTTGAAATTTGCAACGAACTTTAAATAACCTACACGTATAGCCTATAGTACACGAAATGTAAAAAGCCACATGTGCATGTGACGTCACTAAAATCTTGGTTATTTTTTTTGATATAGTCGTAGTGGCTTTATGCGGATAATTTTATGTTTTATGATGACGTCAAAATTACGTCACAGCCACATGCGCATGTGGCTTTTTACATTTCGTGTGCCACGGGCTTAACAATACCCAGCTAGAATTTTTTTCCATGTTGTATATAATATGATTTTCCGGTATTTTCCCCTTTTTGGTCCCCTGAAAATTTTCCATTTTTTATTAGGCGATAATAATTATTAAATGTTGTCCTATTGGATAATATAAGAAATTTTCCTTAAAAGTACCAAAAAGAGGGACAATTTTAACCCTTATATATTTAAGTTTGAAAACAGTGCCGAAATCTTATGCATATATTTTCGTGGTTTAACTTTAACAATTTATTTTTGTTTTCCTAGCTTTATGTGTTTGAAATTTGAATAGGGTATCAAAAAAGTACCAAGGGGTTTTTACCCCTCTTTTCCCCTAAGTGGTTGAAAATTAAAAAGAAGGACCTGACATCTGTCAGCTTGTATTTTGAGTAAATTACAATAAGTTTTAAAAATAGTTTGTATTATTATTTTTAGTTTTGCAGATATAAGGTTACAGATTTTATTTGTTTTTACTTTTTTTTTGTCTGCTTAAAGTACGAATTTCAGAAATAATTCTATTAGTAGATTTATACGTCAGAAGAGGAACACACTATTCAAATTGCATGACTCTAGTTTTTTGCATTTGGACTGAGCTATGATGAAAAACTCAGTCAGTCATGTTTTTTTTATATAAGAATTCGTCGTGCATTCCAGTTGTGTTCAATGCATTACGTCTATTTCGCCAAGGTTTTAATTCGGTGAATATATCTTTGCAAGTGCATATTCTACTTTAGTTTCAACATTAAAATTTTTGCAATATATGATATGACAAAATCAACATACCATCAATAACATACGTAACATAAAAATGAAAGGATTATAAAAAACTACTTGAAAATGTAACGAAGAACTTAAACTTATATGGAATGAAATTGGATAGATGTAACAATATAATTATGGTTGCAATGAACAACAGAAATTGCAACAAGACAAAAAAAAACAACAAATAAGAAATCTCACATAATTATGTGGAATAAATAAATATACAGTGGCTACAAAAATTATAGTAGAAGTTCTATTAATTAACTTTAGGAGTTTCTACCCACAAAACGGAAAAGTAATATGTACGCAAAAGTTAGCTGAAGCCGGAGAGCTCTGCAGATCCCATAAAGTTTTGTTTTTCTCTAAAAATTTAGAAGTGAATCCCATAAATTGTTTACACATCTTTTAAACTTGAGACTAAACTTTATACTACATTTACACCTACACAAAATCTAGTACTTACGGGACTTTGAGCGGAATCTTGTTCATTTCTACCAGATTCCCCATAAAAAACAAAATCTACTACGCCACTAGATTTTGGCAGAATCTACTTAATATCTAGTACTACTTTGTGATGCAACTGTGGTTTTTATTAAATTGTAATAAAATATACTACGCTGCATAGAAAAAATTCAATCATAATATATAAGGTGATTGCAATTGCACAAGTTCTTTATTGCTTACATTTTTTTATATGAAATTCGAATTTTGAAGAAGTAGAGCACAGATAGCCTCTCAGATCACCTTGTATACTGTTTTGACAACGAAATCTTGCAAAATGTCAAAAAACAGTGGTATAAACGGTAAAGATTTTAATAAAGATTTTAAATCTAATCTACTAGATTTCGGTCAGGTGTAAATGTAGTATTAAAGTGTTACTATTTTCCTCTCTCTTTCTGTTTGGTTCTTTACACCATACACAGAAATCAATCTTTACAAAAACAATTTGTATTAACACTCATTACTTTGCTTATTTTTTCTTTAATGTGTGTGGTTTGCTGGTGTTACACTCGAAATTATGGTGGCCCCCGTACCACGTATACAAAATATTTATAAAAATAATTGTAAATCTAGTTGTTACTATTAATTTGACATTTGCTGTTATATTTATTACAAATGTACAGTAATTGTTGTTTTTATTTCTCATGGCTTAATTATCCTTTTCGGTAGCAATTCGTTTTATTTCATTTCATTTCTGTTTTTTTCCTTTTCCAATTTATTGGCAATAATAAACTAATAAAAAACAAGTTGCATGTTTAATTTAAAACTGGAAAATTTATTTATTTAAAGATTTAATATGTTTTGAAATAGCATTTATTAACTTAAAAAATTTTTGTGCAAAATATAGATTTATTTCGTAAGAATGTTTTTTTTTCAGCATATTTTAAGTGTATTTATCTATTTGTATTTTATTTATATATTTGCATTTTAACTAAAATGCATAAAGATTTTTTTTTATTTATTTTATAAAGTTTATTTATTGTAATATTATCAAAGAAAAAAAAAAAAAATAGAAAAAAGAATAAAAATAAACTAATGTTATGAAATAAAGTAAAAATAAATCGATATAAATTTTATAGTTTCCCAAGGGTGCAATTAATATTTGTGTTGCATTATTTGCATAAAAATACTATGTATGTAAATATATATGTATAATGTACATACATATGGATGAAGTATTAAATGAACACCCACCCAATCCACCGTGTATAAATGCAATTGGTTGGTGCAATATGTTTTAAAGTTAAGTTTTGACATTGATAAATGTCATAAAAATGACAATGCACACAGGCTGCATAAAGCGGATGCGATAACAAATTAGGAAGCTTAACGCAAAAGTTCCTGGGACAAATTCAAAAGTCTGAGAGACACTTTTAATGAATTTTAGTCTTAAAAAAAAGAATAAAAATATTTGCTTAAATTTTAGAAAATTCTATTTACTCTCTTTTAAATTTTGTTAAATACTACTAGTAAATGCGTGGGTTCAACTCATGATGAATTGCTTCAATTTAGGTGAAGCAGGCATAATTTTCACATTAAAGTGTCACTGGAGATCATGTGTCGATATGAATATATTAATAAACTTCACTCCATTCAAATAAGCGTATGCATATTTGGTAAAATTAAAGCGATGCTTAATGAGTTAATGATGTTTGTTTACATTAAGCACGAGGCATAAACTTTTAAGTTGCAATGAAAAATTCATTCTTTTGCACTATTGATTTCAAAGTCATTAAACATGTTATTCACTTTGAACTACTGCAAATTTTTTTGCTTGATAGTTTAAATCCTACAAACATTATACATTTTATGTTTGTCTGTTTAGATATTTTGATAAGTATTACTTAATCAAACAAAACCGGCAAAAGAGATTGTAAAGACACTGGACACTAAGTATCTCTTTCGGTCCATTCCGGAATTCGGAGATATGAGACGTCTAATTCTAAGTAAATTTTTATTGACTGAACTTGAACAGATGATTGAGACAATGTTCACTCCTTTATTGAGATGGTCGAAAAATGATGGCAGCCTAGATGTATAGGAGAATGACCCAATAGACACAATGTATCAAAATGCGATCTAAAAAGAAGCCAGGTGGAAAAATATATTATATATTTTTTTTAATATAAAATTATAAAACATTTTTAAGTAAAAAATTTCAATAAATTTACACAAGCTAAAATTCCATTATGGCCCCCGCGAAACATACGGTAATGGACTTGTAATTCCACTATTTAATTATCACCATAGACTTGTGTTTTAAATATAAAATTTATCTAGTTATTAGAAATATATTTGAAATACAAAGCCCTGCCTGGGTCGAAATCCTTTTAAAGGCAAACTAAAGGGCCTTCTTATAGGCACTTCCGAACTTTGATAGTAGATAACGGCTTTCGAGTTCAGTTAATGTAGTTAAATTGCTTTAACAAAATGGCTTATGCAATGTTTAAATGAAATCGTCTGCAGCAAGCTCGGATCCTGAGGGAAGCAAAAAAGTATATTTGACAATACCGCCCAAACCAAATTTTTCATTATAATAAGAAATTGTTTTAGCAAACTACTTATATGTTTTCAGAAAAAAAAACTAAACACCAGTTTTATCAATTTCGATAACATATTTTACCAACAGTTTTTTTTATTATTAATATATAAAAATAATTTTGTTATAAATTTATATCGTCAAAAAGTTTAACCTTGTACCCGACTCAAAAAACATTTCTTTAAGTCTCGGCTATGATGCTACCACCTGTGGGTGTGATGTTAATGTCGAATTTATTTTGGCACTTTTTTAATAAAGATGCCACTTAATTGTAATATTTGTCGAGTGTCGTTAAAAAGTAATTAGTGAATCTAAACTTATCTAAAACTTGTTAGATGTTGGACTTATTGATACAACTTCAGGAATCTTCATGCGACTTTGTGCTAACAATAGGAGTCTACTTCATCAAGACGCTATTACCAATTAGGGAGTGGTTGTGAGTTTGTAATGTTTTTTCTCATAGCCCTAGTTTAAGTGATATTCATCCTCAGATATCATTTGCAAAGTCCAAATCTTCTAAACGACCACTCAGTGCCCAGGTGATACCCCTACATTCAGAAGAGGCGTGTTTCATCACACATGACCGATATTAATAGGAAAGGAAATAATGGGAATCCTTGTCTAACTCCAATGCTTTTTTATATTTGTTTACTTATTTAGTCCTTATGAGCTATACGACAGTATGCATTTTCGGAGAGATATTAATTTTCCTGGCATGCCCTTGCATTTTAGTGTGCTCCACATCATTGTTGAGTTGATGGCATTAAAAGCCTTTTAAAAGTTGGCGAATGTTAGATATATCGGTGATCTCGATTTGCAATTGCTCTATAGAGCAATATAATAATTATAATATATTATAATTCGTTAATTGTTGATATATATGGTTAATCCGAAATTTGCTGTGAAGAAATCCAGCTTGCTCGCTATTAATATCACCTTAAAGTGCATCAGATAATCGTTTAATTAATATATTCGTTATGACTTTGTTTTTAGTAGAGAGAAATTTTTTCTCTCTTCAGCTTCTGCATTTAGTCAAGCCGCCTTTTCGGGAATTTTCATTTCCTTCTTTATTCCTTCATCCAGGGTATTGGTTGGTCAGAACTGATTTGTTGTGGGAGCTATAATTTGGACACTTGCTTTGTAGACCTTAAGATGTTCGGGTGAAATGTTGTCCAAGTCGGGTGCCTTGTTATTTTTGAAATCTCTGATATAAATTTTTTATTTCGAAGGCAATATTTATTTCTGGGTCAAGCTCATTTATTTTGAATCCTCTTATGCAAAGTGATTAAATTTTTGATTTGTGATAATGAAAGAATAAATAAAGACATCAGCCGAGGTTAATACATTTTCGGAAATAGTTATGGTTATATCATCAGCAATATTTGATCGGAATGTTTAATGTTCAATGTTAATATAATCTGTAATATGAATTTTTATAGATAGAAGAATTGATAAAGGAAGGTCTGTCTGTCTGTTTGTCCGTATGTATGTTGAAATCAATTGTTTGCAGTCCTCACTTATATTTGGGACTTTTGTATGATATAATTTTATCAGAAATTCTGTCACAAATTTGGTTATTGAAAATTAGCTATGTGGGCACATTACGAGCTTAAAAGTAGATTTCTTTGGAACACAAATCTTCGAATATATCGCTCCTACATGTTTATTATAATTTTTTATTTATATAGTGTTTTGCATTAACCATCAGTCTGGTGGTAATGAAAGCTTTGTTATCACAACTTTTTTATTTTTTGGCTGTTCGGTTATTCTACAGAATATTGGTAGTTTACTGCAAAGTTCCATGTGCTTTAATACTTTAAAGATAATATTTATTTATTTTCTATTTTGTTTATTAACAAAAAAGATTAAATTAAAAGTTCAATAATAAAGAAATTGAGAAAAAAATCATTTTTTTTTCCCAAAAAATTTTATTTTTAACAACAAAAATTATATATATAAATATTTTAACATATTTTGATAATAAATTTTTCTGTTTATCTAGGGATTGTTTTATCTGTACGCTTAAAGTAAGGATTTTGTGCTACTGGTTGTACGAGGTACAGCGTTTAATATTTCTTAGTAGAGTAGTGTTCCGTCTATTTTGAAACTTTCAACTCTCTTGTATATTTCTTTTATAGCTTTCCAGTTAATTATAATTTATTGCTGAGTTTCTTTGTAGCCCTATAGAGTTTTGTGTTTCTGATGCAACTAATATTTTTGCTTTTAGTAGAAATGCTAACGCCCATATCTGTTACTAATTGTTTAATTATTTAAAAAAGACTGGATTCAAATGTAAAAGTTATAAAATTGATAACAAGTATTGTCATTGA
Source organism: Phyto melanocephala (assembly GCA_941918925.1). NCBI lineage: Eukaryota > Metazoa > Arthropoda > Insecta > Diptera > Rhinophoridae > Phyto > Phyto melanocephala. The sequence continues at coordinate 27,726,408 of OW799233.1, read as the reverse complement.
TTATTTTTAATAAAATTTTTATTTGCTAAAGTATTTTTATAAGTCACTTTTGGTAAATATTTATTAATGAAAATTGAAAACAAAATAGCACACACCTTTTAAATAGTTATTACTGAATTGTATCAAACATTTTGTTTCATTGTTATATTGGATTAAGAAATTATTTTTCAAAAAGCCCTTAAATTTTATATATTTTATTCAGACTTTAGAATCATATTTATTTAAATACCTGTAGTAATCCTTTGCTCTTTGCAACTCAAATGCCTTTAAAAAATTATGTATAAAATAAAATATCTAGCTATGACTGTGAGGGTTGAATGGGTTTTGTTTTGTAGTACTAAAATGTCATACGGTGCAATAGTTTTCATTGTAAAATTGTTATGCATTTTTAAAAGTTAAACCTTTTGATAAACATATTAGGGTAGTAACTAAGTAAATCCTTTTAATTTCACACAAAATTATTTAAAGTCAAGTTAAAATATATTGAATAAGATTTTAGGTGTGTATTTTTTTTAAACCTTTTTGAATGACAAAATATCTTCAACCCTAATAAATTACCTGTTTTTCTCTGTGACGACTTTAAAATACCTAAATTCAATTTATTTTTATATTTTCTGTTTACTATAAATATGCACAACAAAAAAAAAAAATGGCACAAATAGTTGAAAATAAAAGAATCAGAAATGCTAAAGCACTGATGCATTTATTAGATTTAGCTCTAAACTAAAATTCATAAAGGTTTTAGTGTTTACTAAAATGTATAGTTAAATGCAGTGGAGAGAAAAATAATAGAAAATAAATAAAAAATTAAAGAAAATAGTATATTTAAAATATTTCAAGTAAGAAAGAATTGTTGAAAAAACAATTTATAAAACTTTAAAATTTTTTACATTTTTTTTAAATAAATAATTTTTTAACATTTTTTATAGCAAAATTTTCATTAATTTGAGCGCACAAAATACCAAATTGGGCATATGTGGACACCTATTTTGGGTTTTGGCTCTTTACTGCCCCTCTTTTTTTTCCTTTTTTTACCATTTACTGTAAACTTTCGGGTGGGTTACAGGGTAAAGATATTACCAGAAGGGTGAAAGTGGGAAATTTCTGACTCTACAAATTGTTCAAAGCGATTTTTGTTAAATTTTATTTATAAATAGGTTCGGATGCAAAGATCAACATGAACTGGGGTTAGCTCTTCGGGCAAGAAGAAGCTCACCATCAAACAGACAATATATTACGAAAGATATTCACGACATTATGGAGATTCCACGAAGTATTTAAAATAGAGTCTCCATGGTACAGAAGCTGCATGCATGGCAATAAAAAATATGTGTTTTTCTTAAATATTCTAATCAATAGGTAGTTCATTTAACAAATTATATCAAATGCATATTTATATACATGTACATACATAACATTAAAAATAGGCTAAGTATTTTCTACATTATATTTTAATCATTTCCAATTCCAGTGATTTCATTTGTAGGTATACTTTTTTTATAGCCATGTTAACGACATGTTTCACTTCTTTTATTTTCAGAGATCTTTCCTTAAGACTTAAGTTAGGTTAGGTTGAAAGGAGGGGCACTTAAAGTCCAAACCCATGACAGGTATACACTTATGCCCAGTTGCCATGTTGTGCGCTCCATACGGAAAACGAAATTTGCACACAAAAACCATAATCATAAATTCCCATAAGTAACGGACTAGTCCAAGAACCCAGTCCTCTCATTGTAATTTCTTATGGATATCCAGTTCGAGTTCCCCAGGTATTCTTAGTTCGGCATAGTATCCACTGTAAAATTTTCGCGCCTAATATGCCCAAACGCAGGGCAATGACAGAGGTAGTGTACCAAAGTCTCATCCTCTTCTTTGCAATGCTCTACATGTCGTTTCCTCAGATAATTTCATGCAAGCTAGATGGGTTTTCAACTACGTATGACCTGTTATTACACTGGTTAGTCTCCTAAGTGTTGGTCTACTCAGTCTCAGAACCTCCATTGATTTCCCAAATTTTGGGTCACCCTATAGTATATTTGTCACTTTACCGACATAAGTGCCTTGCCATTTTCTGACATGTTCCTCCATCGCCCAACATTTAATTTCGTCCTTGAATCATTTAAAGGGTTAAGCATTTTCCAAAGTTATAGTACTCAAAAGAGGTCCCATTTCTCGTTTCCGATTAGCATGGGATGACTTTGTATCCATATTATCTCCAGATGCTCAAAATTTGCATATGAGTTTATCTCGCTCTTGCATTGCAGAACGTTTCGAGATTCAACTTTCTCCTTTCTCAATGCCATAATCACTGATTGGCTATCCGTAAAAATACGAATCGAGACTTCGATGTTCTTTTCCTTCATCTATTTAATTTCTTCCGTAATCGCCATAATCTCAGCCTGGAATATGGTATTGTGATCTGGTAGACGGAAGTATTTGATTCTGTCTCGGCTTATGTCGTATAAGTCCATTTGAGTTTGGTCACCAGTCTTTGAAACGTCGATCGATTCCTTGGGTGTTTCCTATCCTGGTTATTTTATCCCATTTTCTCTCTTCCGGTATTATGGTGATGCAGCTAGTATTTTCATATCTCTTCGGGATTTTATCTCATGGTACCTCCGTAATATCCTTTAGACTTAATATATGGTAATGATTGGTAATTTAGTCGCGTTGATACTCTTTGGTAGTTTGAATATGAGACTTTATAATTGTTGTCTTAGAGTCGGCTTTTTTGTTATATTGTCTAGGCATCTCGTTCTCTGTATTTTCATTTAAGTCATCATCACTACATTTTTCATTTTCTAAAATTGACTGCAAACTTCTATCAATATCATCTACTACATTTATTTACGTAGTTTTTGGTTTTCCAAAACTAGTTATTGACGAAAACCTTCTACAGCAACATCTATTCGACTGGCATGAACAATTTCTTCTTCTACAGAGGCCTTATTAAAAGACAATTTCTTTTTGGTGTTAAATTTTTGGTCAGCAAGCATCTAAAAAAAATTTGAATTAATACCGAAACTTAAGAAATGGCAACTCCATACTTTTCGCCATGACTTTGAGTCCTTAATTGGTAGTCCACAAGAACTTAGCGTTACTGTTAACTCATCCCATAGTCTTTTTGACGTAGCCTTTCCTTGGCCGCAATTGGAAATTATATTCTTCGGCAAATTCGAATGCTCGAGCATAAATTCAGCCATATATTCTTTTTGCTTCATATTTATTTCATTAAGATTTGACCTAAACATATACATTTCAATTATTTTTTTTTTATAAAAAGTTTAAAGAACTTACATTTTTATGTCTTTTTACACAGAAAACGTATAAACGAATGGTTTTTTGATCGTTATTTAACTAACGATGAATTTTTTAAAATACAGTCGTGTCTGGATATAGTGAACTAATTTTTGCAAGGCTTGTTCATAGTATCCAGGTTGTTCTCTATATCAAGGTTGGAATTTTTGTTCAAAAACTCGTCTTATTTACTAAAAATATATACATGTAAATGCAATAGCTGATTAGAAACAATTTGTACAAAAAAGAAAATATATGTACATATGTATTTAAGTTTAATAAAAGAATTGTTGTTGAAGTTGTTTTAAAAATTTTGTTCACTATTAGAGTTTTTCACTATTTAGAGTACTCCATGCAAAAATTTTGGTGTTCACTATATGGAGGTGTTCACTATATCGGGTGTTCACTATATCCAGACACGACTGTATTGCACTCGATAGGGTACTCGTTGTCTTATGCTATCATCTCAAATTTCGATAGCTATTAGTCGATATCGTAAGCTGTAATCTAAAAAACAAAAGTAACGAGCAATTGTACTCCATCACGTATGCGGTAATTTGGCCTCAGCTTAAACCCAACAACAAATAAACAAAAAGCTATTAAATCTACTTAATTTTGTAATCGATTCTAAGAGCTTCGCTTTATAACGAAAGCATATGAAAATATTTCTTTTAAAGATTTCTTTCTTTTAAATGTTCATTAATTCATTCTAGTTTACCATAATTTCGTCCTTCACTGTTCATAATAACACTATACTAGTGCAGTTATACACCGTCACTACAAAATTAAACGTTAATTTTTAAAAAGGAAAAAAACGAACATATTTGTATTTTTTGTTCATATTTCTTTTTATTTATAACTAAAAGCATTTTTTTTAATATATATTACTCTTAATAAATTAATGTGATGGATGCGAATTTATGAATTTTCCCGTTTCATTCAAAGCTTCATCATCTAAATCACTTATGAATTAATTTACGTTTTATTTTAAAAGGAAAATAAAATTTCAAAATATTCCATTTCTAAAAGTATATAGGACGTTTAAATGTAAATATATATTATAGTGCTGTTTATAAAAGAATTACTAAAATTGATAATAATTTAAATTTAAAATTTTTAGTGGCTTTATTTTTAGTAGTTTAGGATTAGATGGGTATTAATTTCTGCACCACAATAATAGAGCAGCTTAAAATTCCACAATAGTAGAGCAGAGTTAAAAGTTATCATTATGGTATTTATAATGTCTTTTTTTAGTTTACCTCCTACTCATTATTTACAAGTCTTATCTCCTAAAAAAATAAAAACTGACAAAAGTACATAAATACTTTAAAAAATCAATTTTTATATTTTAGTGAAAACAATATGATAATAAAACAAGTAAGAGCATTATATTCGGCTGTGCCGAATCTTTTATACCCTTCACCAATTTTGTGTACATTTAAAGCACAATATTTATTATTTTGTTAATCGCTATAGAATAATCTCTTTATAATAAAATATGTATCACTTTCTTTGTAGAGGGTGGTTAAATTTTAAGGGCCCATGTTGAAGGTGAACCACACCTAAACTTCAACTTTTTTCTTGCATTTCATTTGACATTTCTCAATCTCAGACTAACTTAATTTAAACCATGGAAAGATACGCAATCGAGCAACGCTTTTAAATATTAAAGATTTTTATAAAAATGGGCGTTCAAATCAAAATGCATTTTGTGCACTTCGTGATTCTTTTGGTCAACATAATCGTTCGAATTCGCCCACAATCGTCAGAATTGTAAAAAATATTTAAAGCAGGTCTGTATGAAATGTGAAAACAAATGTGAATGCCATCTTAGTTCGTTGAATGGGAAACATTGCTGTTTTTCACGATAACGTGGCAAGCCATCTAGTAGTTGCTAGTAGAGTCATCTATCTTATCATCTTTATCTTATATTTAGCTACAGTACAATAAATGGCGCAGTGCAACATGAATAAATGCTAATATATATGACTAATATGTTTTTATAAAAATTTAAAGAAAAAAGTTTGCGTGGCAGATCTATTTTCCGTTATAACGAAGACTTTGACCAAAAAGCCATGTTTGCAAAATGTCAGAATCGTACATATAGTTTTGTCAGTTTTATTACGTTTTAAATTTGAAATATACACTGTGCGGTATAAATTTTCGTACATTTTTATATATAACTCTTTTCCTAATTCATAAATTTAAGCGATTTTCAGGGAAAAATATTCTTTAAACTCAGGTAATATATATTCGAAGTTTCATGACTCTACGTTTATGCGTCTGGACACAATTCAATTTTATTCGATGTGCAAAGGACACGGTTTTTTCGACCTACTCTTGCTTTACGAGCTATAACTCTCTTCTTAATATTCGGATTTAGCCCATTTTCTTTTTCGGTGCGACCTCTATCGTGCTTTCAACAGACGGACGGACATAGCTAGATCGTCATAAAATCAAACCCCGATTCAGAATATATATACTTTATGGGGTCTAAAATGGATATTTCGATGTGTTACAAACGGAATGACAAAAATGAATATACCCCCACCATTTTTTTGGTGGCGGGTATAACAAGTAGAGGACTATATTCGGCTGTGCCGAATCTTCTTTACCCACCACCGATTTCCCGTTATTTTATAGTTAGGGTTTTTTTCCGCAATTTATTGTTTCCCGGGAATGCGAGATTTATTTTTTAATTTCCCGGGATCCCCAATCAAAACAAATAAAAAGTAAATTTGTTTTTAATAAAAAAAAAAAATTTTTATTAAAAAGCATAAAATTGTTTGTAATGTAAAAGAAAAACTTCAAAACTATAAAAATTAATAGAGAAACTTGAATTTAAAATATAAATTAAGTAAAACTATTTTTTATTGAAAAAATATTGTTCTTTAAATACGAGATCAAATATGAGCACGAAAACAAAAATGCAGGTACTTCAGCTATGAGATCAAAAACAAAATCATTAGAATTCAGTTCAAAAAACATGTAAATACAATGTATAATTAAAAAAATATAAAGTAATAATTTTTAACGACTTAGAAAATAATTTTTAATATGCTCAAGGCGTTTATTGACTGGTCAGAAAGTCTAATTCTGATTTTATGAACAAATTGCCCTGATACAGAAAACACTTGTTCACTTTATATCGATGTTGGACGAATAGTTAAAAGTGCATTTAACAAATATATAATATTTTACGTTTTTTGATCACTTCCTTCAAAAAATTTTAACTCTTTCTTTATAGAAATTTTAAAGTATTGGTAACGTGGGCTGATTTCTTTGTAATTTTTTAACACATTACCTCAATAAGTATATCAAATTATTTGTATAAATATTTTTAAATGTAAAGTAAAAAAAAAAACCGAAGAAAAAATTTTTATGAAAAAGAAACGTTACAAAATAAACATCAGCTTTCGAATCGTAGATACCTTTTTCATTTCCCTGGATCCCGAAAAATATCCCAGGAAATTGGGACGATTGAATAACTAAAATTACCGGGAAGAACCCTATTTACAGCACAAAGTGCTTTATTTTGCTGTTATTTATTAGCATAAACTCTATTGACACGCCTACTTTAACACCCACTTTCATTGAAAGACTAAATTTACGAAAACATTTTACTAGCATATCGAAGTTATAAAAAGAAAGTGATACATATTTTAGTATAAAGAGATTATTCCATTACGTTTACTGTTAATAACAAAATAATACATTTTGTGTTATAAAAGAACATAAAATTGGTGGTGGGTATAAAATATTCGGCACAGTGGGTAAAAAAGATTCGGCACAGCTTTCACTTGCTTGTATTTTTATACCCGCCACCAAAAAAATGGTGGGGGTATATTCATTTTGTCATTCCGTTTGTAACACATCGAAATATCCATTTTAGACCCCATAAAGTATATATATTCTGAATCGGGGTTTGATTTGATGACGATCTAGCTATGTCCGTCCGTCTGTCCGTCTGCCCGTCTGTTGAAAGCACGATAGAGGTCGCACCGAAAAAGCTAAAGGGCTCAAATTTTGCCGGAATCTTTCTAATAGACAAGGTTTGTTTGGTATTGAAAATGGGCTAAATCGGAATATTAGAAAGAGAGTTATAGCTCGTAAAGCAAGAATAGGTCGAAAAAACCGTGTCCTTCAAACATCGAAAAAAAAAGGAATTGTGTCCAAACGCATAAACGTAGAGTCATGAAACTTCGAATATATATTTCTCGAGTCAAAAGAATATTTCTCCCCAAAAATTGCTTAAATATATGCATTAGAAAAGGAGTTATAGGTCAAAATGTACGAAAATTTATACCGCTCAGTGTATATTTGAAGTTTAAAACGTAATAAAACTGACAAAACTATATGTACGGTTCTGAAATTTTGCAAACATGGTTTTTTGGTCAAAGTCTTCGTTATAACGGAAAATAAATGTGCCACGCCCACTTTTTTTTTAAATTTTTATAAAAATATATTAATCATATTCATTAGCATTTATTCATTGCAGATGGCGACATCTGTTGAAGGCGCCACTACATTTTGCAAACACTGAGGATGATGTCTTTGCTAAACATCACGTAGAACACTAGATGACTCTAGTAACATTTTTTTGCACAAACTACAAAGAAATTTTATAGGGGTTTGTGAAAACGAAAATGACCGAAGTTTGTTGACAAAAATTAACTAGAGTAATGATTTGTGTCCAACTTTACATATAGTTGTACACACAGTCTTATGAGGTTTAAGATTTAAAAATATTAAAAAAAAATGTGCATCAGTAGATTTAAAATAAGTATTTGAATATTTAAAATACATATTTTAACAAATTTTTTTTTTATCTATCTATTTTTTTGTAAAGGGTGGTTAAATTTTAAGGGCCACAGGGTGATTCAAAATAGACATGCTCAGCATTTTGCTAAAACAAGAAATTTATTAGTAAGATTTTGATTTTTAAAGTTCTATAACATTTTACTTTTAGAAGATTTTCAAACGAAATAAGTTTTGTATAATTTTAAAATTTGTTAGCCATTAGTACATGAAAATAAATTGTTTATAATGTTTAGAAATAATTTTTTTTTTATCTTTAGGTCTAAATTTTCCTAAATTCCTTTTTTTAATACACCATACTTCTAGAAAACATAAGATAACAAAAAGAAATTAGCACCATTTAGTAGATAAAACTCTCCTCTATACCCCTATACCCCATTTTATACCCGTAACGATCCGACCGTGATCAGCAGACCAATTTTTGTGACACAAGGTCAAATATTTTTTGCAAAATTTTAGTAAAAGAGCTAAACAAATTTTTTTGTAATGTGTTTTTTTGAAGTATTTGAGTTTTTATATCCGCCACCAAAAAAATGGTATGTATATTCTTAATCGGGGTTTCATTTGACGACGATCTAGCTATGTCCGTCCGTATGTCCGTCTGTTAAAAGCACGATAGAGGTCCCATCGAAAAAGCTAGTGGGCTCAAATTTTGCTAGAGTATGTCTTATACACAATGTTTGTTTGGAATAGAAAATTGGCTAAATCGGAGTATAAGGAAGAAAGAAAAATTGCCTAAATGCATGTATTAGGAAGGGAGTTAGAGATCAAAATGTACGAAAATTTATACCGCGCAGTGTATTTTCTAATATGTTAAAAATTTTAAACCTAATAAGAGTGACAAATTTAGATCTACGATTCTGAAATTTTGCAGGAATTGCTTTTTGGTCAAAGGCTTTCTTCTGACGGAAAATAAATGTGACACGCCAACCTCCCATACAACGTTTTCTCTCAAATTCTTATAATTTCTCTATAAATCGAATAATAAAGGACTTTATTGAAATATCTAAGTTGTATTTATTAGCATAAACAACTTCGACACACCTACTATAACGCTCACTTTCCACGTTATTTACTGTTAATGAAATTTAAATTTATAAAACCGACAAAATTAGAGGTATGATGATAAAATTTGCTACGGAAATCCTTCTAGTCAATGTTATTGTTATGCCAGAAAATTAAGGTGACACGCCCACTCTTACGCCCACATCCTATATAATGCTTTATTTAAAATTCATATAATTTCTCAATGAATAAATATTTTGGAAGAATTACGGACTATATTGAAATATCTAAGTTGTATTTATTAGCAGAAATTTTATTGACACGCTTACTTTAACGCCCATTTTCACTGAAACACTTAATTTACGAAAACATTTTACCAGCATATCCAAGTTATAAAGGGTGGTTAAATTTTAAGGGCCAATGTTGATTTTGAATAAAACACAAATTATTTAGGAAATTATTATCATTTCTTTTTTAATGATAATATTTGTATGGTTCAATTATGTATGGAACAAAATATCGGCCAAATGGCCCCGCGACCTCAACGGCACACCTCGATCCGATAGTCCAAATTTTAAATAACATTGCTGATGCTCAATTGTTTGGCACGATGATGAGTCGAAGTTGACTGTTTTTTTGCCACACTATCGCGATAAACAGCAAATCTTCTCATTTAACGAATTAAGAAGGCATTCATAGATGTTCTAACATTTTATACAGACCTGGGGCCGAATTACGGCATTCGATATCGATCGAAATTTTACTCGAACGATCGAGTATGCTTTAGGTATATAGATTCTAATAAGAGTTTTCAAATTTCGATCACGTTCGAGTGCCGTAATTCGGCCTCTGTTTTAAAATTAAAAATTTAACCACCCTCTACAAAGAAAGCCATTAACAAAATAATAATTATTGTGCTTTAAATGTACACAAAATTGGTGGTGGGTATAAAAGATTCGGCACAGCCGAATATAGTGCTCTTACTTGTTTTTGTTTAAACTAGCTGAAACCCAACCAATTTTCTGTTCTCAACAACGTATTTACATTATTTCATTTGGAGATAGATTATCTTTCACTATTTGTTGGGTATGTAATAATTGTCATAAACAGTATTTACTAATACTAATAGTATGAGGGTCTTACTAACCCTTCTCCGATCCTAACCATTTTAGCTTCTTAATTGTAAATTGTTTTTAAGAGTAATTTGTACTTAGTTTAAACCAAGTAGAGGTTACAGTTTTCTGTTGTTTTCGTTTCAGAGTCTCCGGCGGGAATCGAACCCGCAACCCCCAAACAACTGACTTGTCCTTTACCGACTAGTCCACAGGGGCACTCATTTGAATGGTTAAGTAAATAAGAAAATTTTAGAATCTGGGGCACTGAAAACACAAGAGTGATTTAACCGCGTTTTTTTTGCATTCACATAGAGTCAGTTTGGTGCAGGCCCGTACTTCTTCCCAGACGAAGATGGCAATGATTTAAGTGTAAATGGTTAGCGAAAAAGGACTTTGTTAGAAAAGTTTTTGTTTCCTGAACTTGATTGTACTCAAAAAATGTGGTTTCAACATGACGGAGTTATGTGCCATACAATAAATTAGCTGCGAAAGATTTTTGGTAGCCGTATTGTTTCACGATTTGGAGATGTCAGTTGGCCATCGCGGTCACCCAACTTAACACCACCAGATTTCTTTTTGTGGCGATATTTAAAAGAACGTGTATACGAAAATAAACCGTTAAAATTGCAACCACAAAAAAATAACATAATAAATAAAATTATTGCGATGGGGAACTAGTTTTGGCTTCAGTTATAGCGAAGAGCGAAGAGGCTGGTAGCAGGCAACTAAAAGATATGATTTTTAAAATTAATTTTTATACCCGCCACCAAAAAAATGGTGGGGGTATATTCATTTTGTCATTCCGTTTGTAACACATCGAAATATCCATTTTAGACCCCATAAAGTATATATATTCTGAATCGGGGTTTGATTTGATGACGATCTAGCTATGTCCGTCCGTCTGTCCGTCTGTCCGTCTGTTGAAAGCACGATAGAGGTCGCACCGAAAAAGCTAAAGGGCTCAAATTTTGCCAGAATCTTTCTAATAGACAAGGTTTGTTTGGTATTGAAAATGGGCTAAATCGGAATATTAGAAAGAGAGTTATAGCTCGTAAAGCAAGAATAGGTCGAAAAAACCGTGTCCTTCAAACATCGAAAAAAAAGGAATTGTGTCCAAACGCATAAACGTAGAGTCATGAAACTTCGAATATATATTTCTCGAGTCAAAAGAATATTTCTCCCCAAAAATTGCTTAAATCTATGCATTAGAAAAGGAGTTATAGGTCAAAATGTACGAAAATTTATACCGCTCAGTGTATATTTGAAGTTTAAAACGTAATAAAACTGACAAAACTATATGTACGGTTCTGAAATTTTGCAAACATGGTTTTTTGGTCAAAGTCTTCGTTATAACGGAAAATAAATGTGCCACGCCCACTTTTTTTTTAAATTTTTATAAAAATATATTAGTCATATTCATTAGCATTTATTCATTGCAGATGGCGACATCTGTTGAAGGCGCCACTACATTTTGCAAACACTGAGGATGATGTCTTTGCTTAACATCACGTAGAACACTAGATGACTCTAGTAACATTTTTTTGCACAAACTACAAAGGAATTTTATAGGGGTTTGTGAAAACGAAAATGACCGAAGTTTGTTGACAAAAATTAACTAGAGTAATGATTTGTGCCCAACTTTACATATAGTTGTACACACAGTCTTATGAGGTTTAAGATTTAAAAATATTAAAAAAAAATGTGCATCAGTAGATTTAAAATAAGTATTTGAATATTTAAAATACATATTTTAACAAATTTTTTTTTTATCTATCTATTTTTTTTTGTAAAGGGTGGTTAAATTTTAAGGGCCACAGGGTGACTCAAAATAGACATGCTCAGCATTTTGCTAAAACAGGAAATTTATTAGTAAGATTTTGATTTTTAAAGTTCTATAACATTTTACTTTTAGAAGATTTTCAAACGAAATAAGTTTTGTATAATTTTAAAATTTGTTAGCCATTAGTACATGAAAATAAATTGTTTATAATGTTTAGAAATAATTTTTTTTTATCTTTAGGTCTAAATTTTCCTAAATTCCTTTTTTTAATACACCATAACTTCTAGAAAACATAAGATAACAAAAAGAAATTAGCACCATTTAGTAGATAAAACTCTCCTCTATACCCCTATACCCCATTTTATACCCGTTACGATCCGACCGTGATCAGCAGACCAATTTTTGTGACACAAGGTCAAATATTTTTTGCAAAATTTTAGTAAAAGAGCTAAACAAATTTTTTTGTAAAGTGTTTTTTTGAAGTATTTGAGTTTTTATATCCGCCACCAAAAAAATGGTATGTATATTCTTAATCGGAGTTTTATTTGACGACGATCTAGCTATGTCCGTCCGTATGTCCGTCTGTTAAAAGCACGATAGAGGTCCCATCGAAAAAGCTAGTGGGCTCAAATTTTGCCAGAATATGTCTTATACACAAGGTTTGTTTGGAATAGAAAATTGGCTAAATCGGAGTATAAGGAAGAAAGAAAAATTGCCTAAATGCATGTATTAGGAAGGGAGTTAGAGATCAAAATGTACGAAAATTTATACCGCGCAGTGTATTTTCCAATATGTTAAAAATTTTAAACCTAATAAGAGTGACAAATTTAGATCTACGATTCTGAAATTTTGCAGGAATTGCTTTTTGGTCAAAGGCTTTCTTCTGACGGAAAATAAATGTGACACGCCAACCTCCCATACAACGTTTTCTCTCAAATTCTTATAATTTCGCTATAAATCGAATAATAAAGGACTTTATTGAAATATCTAAGTTGTATTTATTAGCATAAATAACTTCGACACACCTACTATAACGCTCACTTTCCACGTTATTTACTGTTAATGAAATTTAAATTTATAAAACCGACAAAATTAGAGGTATGATGATAAAATTTGCTACGGAAATCCTTCTAGTCAATGTTATTGTTATGCCAGAAAATTTAGGTGACACGCCCACTCAATTGTTCAATTGCTCAATTGTTTGGCACGATGATGAGTCGAAGTTGACTGTTTTTTTGCCACACTATCGCGATAAACAGCAATGCTTCTCATTTAACGAATTTAGAAGGCATTCATAGATGTTCTAACATTTTATACAGACCTGGGGCCAAATTACGGCATTCGATATCGATCGAAATTTTACTCGAACGATCGAGTATGCTTTAGGTATATATATTCTAATAAGAGTTTTCAAATTTCGATCACGTTCGAGTGTCGTAATTCGGCCTCTGTTTTAAATTTAAAATTTAACCACCCTCTACAAAGAAAGCCATTAACAAAATAATAATTATTGTGCTTTAAATGTACACAAAATTGGTGGTGGGTATAAAAGATTCGGCACAGCCGAATATAGTGCTCTTACTTGTTTTTCTTCAATTCTTCATGATTAAAACTATCTTTTAAAAAAAAAATTATGAATTTTCAATAATAAATAAAAAATTTATATCAAAAATACAATCGTTAGTGAATTATGCCACCCTGTACAATTAATCTCCTGTTAGTATTAAAACTACACATTTTCATTAAAAAAATTTCATTTTCATTGCGTGGCAACGCTGTTTTATTTCTTTGCATAAGAATTAACCTTGAAATTCCAAATTTTTATTTACAAAAAGAAACTAGTTCTTTTAGAGTTTTGTTTGTGTGAAAAATCTAGTAAAATTACTCTTAGTTTTTTTTGTGACTGAAATTTGTCAAATTTCAATTACTAATCTACGTACATATGTATTTAATTTAAAATTAATTTAAACCATATGTACAAAAACAAAAAAAAAAAAATAATAAAATCTTTGAAATAAAAAATCAATTATCGATTATTAGATTTTACATTTTATATCAAATTTCATTTACGAAAATTATTTAATTTTGTTTTCAATAAATTTTCATTTCCGTACAGATAATTTACTTATGTAACGAGTATTGGACCAATACATAAGAAGTGAGAAAAAAAAAATAAGAAATAAAGTAAAATTAAAAACAAAATTTATTTTCATGTTTTATAAACTGAACCGAAAACTTGTTAAATGTCAACAAATTTGTTAGTTGTTATTTTTGCTTATTTTTGTTTTAATTTTATACATTATTTATTTTATTTTTAGATTGAAACATTTTTTTGTTAAATGCTATACTTGAGTTCGGATAAAAAATGTATGAGTGAAGGATAAATAAAACACAAAACTAGAGAGAGAAAACGAAAAAAAAAATATATAATGAAAAATGTTAATAAAAATTAACAGAGAAAAAAGAGCAAATGAACAGAAAAGTGCACAAAACAGAATACAGTAATAAACAAACTGCATAATAAAGTTTGTATTTTCGTCCTTGTTGTTATAGTTGTTGTTTTTGGTAGCAATGTCGATACATGAATGAATGTAGATGATATTTAAGTGAATGTAAATGGGTCTGTGTGTGTGGGTGAGGATTTTTAAATATATTAGGATGGTGTGTAATGGTGAGTCTTCATACTAATTTAAAATTTAAACTTATTTAAAAATTAAAATAAAAAGTATATTGTCTAAATTTCTTTATCTTTTTTTTTTTGATTATATATGATTTTTTCAAGCTTGAGATCAACTTTTTTGGTTTTTTTATAAAAAATTATTTATTATTAACCAATGTCTCGCTACCAAACAATGGATAGCTTTTTCAGGGTAATATGTATACAAATTTTATAAAATTTGTTTTTCTCATTTTTCTCATAGCTTTTGCTTTTTAAATAAATTTTGTCCTGAGGGCAAATTACAGCATACTTACAAGAGATTCTTAATATAATTAAAAAAAAATATTCAATATGGATTTTCAAAAAATAGCACAAGACTTAAATGTTTACCAATACTCTGTTTCAAAAGCAATTAAACAGACTTGAACGTTGATAGAAAACTTGGATCAGGAAGAAAATAGGATCTAATAGATATTAATTTAATTCAAATTTTATAATAAAATAAAACTATTATGTAATGGATGATTAAACTTATATACAGTCATATTTTTTACAACTTGCGGATGCATGTAACTAATGGACAAGTTAATGTTAAAGAACAATACTGAACAAAAACTCACCTCGAAGTTTCTTATGTGACAAGTCATTTGTAATTGTTGCTACCTGGCAAACATTTTTTTTTTGGAATTTTGTAAAGCCTATAGTACACGTAATGCAACAAGCCACATGCGCATGTGGGTCTGACGTCACTAAAATATTCAGTACTTTGGTTATATTTTTTTTTTAAATAGTCGTAATGGCTGCATGCGGTAAGATTTTCATATCACATGAAATGTGTTTTAGCCCAGAAATGCAAATGAAACCACGTCGCCGAAGCAAATACATTAATGCTTTATGATGGCGTCAAAATTATGTCACAGCAACATGCGTATGTGCCTTTTTACATTTTGTGTACTACAGGCTTAAACAGTGCAGACTTACCACATTGCATCTATGGAAAAGTGTTTTTATTTGGGATACAAAAGCAGAACAAAGCTTATATTCTGCACTGCATTTTATTTCAGAAGTTGAAAGTGGAGACTTTTTTCATTTAGTATTTTTTATATTTCTCCCTTACTTACTTTCCTACTTACTTACTTACTTACTTACTTACTTTTCCAGCAATGTGTAAGGAGAAAGCATTCTTAAGCTGTTTTTGGTAGGGATGAAATTATTGCATATAAAAATCATGCCATCTCAAAGTGTGCTTGGAAGCAGGTAAGCATTAAGTAATCTATACAAGAAAAGCTTTTTGGTAGAAAAAAGCC
The DNA here is from genome assembly GCA_941918925.1 of Phyto melanocephala. Classification (NCBI taxonomy): domain Eukaryota; kingdom Metazoa; phylum Arthropoda; class Insecta; order Diptera; family Rhinophoridae; genus Phyto; species Phyto melanocephala. The sequence continues at coordinate 27,710,427 of OW799233.1, read as the reverse complement.
AATAATTTTTGAAATCAGGCAAGATAAACACAGAAACATATTGTCGCAAGAATTAAAGAACGCTGTTACTGACAAAACATAAAATGTTCACCATGTTCACCAACTTAGGAAAATGATTTTAAAAACATATTTTTATTTTTTGTCAATTTATATATTGGCTGTAAACATTTTTATTATTCCCGGTGATTCTGTGGCAGAAAACAATTCCTTCCCACAGACCTAAACAATGCCGTAACTACAATTATTTTTCTATGGAATTTTCTATTAGAATTTTAAAACGCTTTAAGTGAGACATTTGTGTTTTTTAGTAAAATTTAAAGTGAATAAAGTGGGAAAAATATTTTTTTAATAAAACGCAAAGATTTGAGTACATTTATTTAATAATCTGGAAATAAATACATTTATTTAATCATTTATAAGTACATATATATCATATATTAGACCATAAAGTCTGTCCGTTGAGATCTCCTGAAATGTTAAATTTTGCCACTACTGTAAGACTGTATTTTATCGTTGTTTCATTGGTTGCTACTTGCAAATATTAGAGAATTGTATTTTATGAAGTCATATGACATGCTTCGGTAATTAACTGGTACATATTTAAATGGCTTACTTTGGGTTAGACTCACATCCTCTCAACTTGCTTTTTCGTGAGATCTTTCAATATTATAATTCCAAAAAACCCAAATATTTTTCTTTTATGTCTTAAATTATTACGTCACGAAGAGTTTCGTTGCACTTGATAGAGATATATTCGCGTATACTTGGAATGAGTAAATTTAATGGAACTTTTTCTTTACCCTAAAACAAAAAAAGCTAAAACTACATTATTTTAATTAAAATTATAAACGAAGTGTTTCTCCGGGCACTTTCAGGATGAGCGTTACACTGTTATAACTTTATTACTGACAAAAAGTGCTATCTTGAATAATTTTTTAAATAAGTGATATTTATTTGTAATAAATAATACTTTATAATGACTCAAATAAGCAAACATCGGCGTAAGTGTTAGTTTTGAAAATTTTGCTGACGCTATAGTGTCGTAAGCAACTAATGTAAAAAATTTAGTTTTTGTTAGGCTTACGACAAAGAAGACACTGGTATTTTTCAAAACGCAGACGGCGTTAGTGAATTTTTTTTATCAAACAAATATGGAAACGGGACCAATCGAACCAGTATTTTTTTTTGATTAACACGATGAAAAAAACGTATTTTCGATTTTTTGTCAGTTACAGCGTTAATTGTTGCGACGTTATATTTCTAGTGTCTACGATAAATCCTTTCACCCTTCTTTAAACAATAAAGAGTGCCTTCATATTTCTGACCCGATTACGCAATATGGAAACAATAATGTTTATTTTAAGCCACGGGAGAAAAATCCACCCAACTATCCAGAGTTTCATCCTATTTAAAAAAATTAAAGAACACAATTTTAAGCATAAAGCTCTAAACACATAGACGCCAGCAGACTTCAGAACTTCACGGCTTCAAATGCTGCCAACTTCAAATGCTGCTCTGAAGTCAGCTTCATAATTATTTTGAAGACAGCAACAACATAATAATCAGCTGATGTGTAGTTTAGCAATATAAATTTCAGGGATGCCGCATGTATATTTTATAATGAATAAAATTAAAGTTATTGATAAAAAATGTAATAATATCACGAAAAACCAGAAAAACACATAAATTTATTTCTTTATTGTGTTTTTGTAATGTTCTTTTCTGTTTAATATTAAAAATAAGTTTTTGTTCTTATTTTTCCAATTTAATATGTATAATGGCAACACTATATTTGTTTCTTGCTGCCCGTCAAAATAGAAAATAGCCTAAGTTGGCAGCAGCAGCAAATGCTGTTGTGCAATCGTGCTACTGTGCTGCCGTCAAAATAATCGTTTTCATTTAAACACATGGATTTTATTTTTGACATATTGCTGCTTGCTGTCTGCTGTCGTCTATGTGTTTAGAGCAGTGCTATTCAACCTATGGTACGCGTAGCACTTGGTGGTACCACTTGGTGGTACGCGAAAAATTTCCAGTTGGTACGCGAATTCTTTTAAAATTTTAACGATTTTTATTTTGCAATTGAAAACAAAAAGAAAAATGATCCTAAAAGTATACCTTTAATGTACATGTTCTTATGTTTTTTGTAATTTTTATTATTTTTTTTTAATTTTATTGTTTTTTATTATTAATATTTATTTGGTTGTTGGGTTTAAGCTGGTTTATATGCATTTCACTGGTGCTTATGCCAGATCATCAGTAAACCTTTACCCAAATTCTTGAAAAAGTTTAAAATGTTATAAGTTATATTTTTAAATTCTCATTAACAAAATGAGAATTCAAAAATAAAACAAAAAACTATAAAAAACTTTTTCAAAAACCCAACCAACAATTTTTCAATTTTAATTTATTTTATGTTTCTATTTTTTTTTTAATTTTTTATTATTAATAAACAAAATAGATTAAAAATTTTAAAATTGTTTACATTATATTTTTTTTGGTGGTACGCGAAAAGTTTGTCGTGAATTTAGTGGTACACGAGCCAAAAAGATTGAATAGCACTGGTTTAGAGCATAAGTGGACCACCTCCTCCTGAAAGGTAACGGAATCAACTACAAAGTCTTTAATGGGCGGGTTTCCGGTAAAAGTGGAAACATTTTCAAATACCGAGTAATATGTAAATATTTTAATGTTTAATGAACAATATATGAATATATTTAGGTACGTGTTATTGAAATTTTTTAAATTAAGAGGCTAACGTTTCATTTAAATTAATACAAATAAATATAAGTTCGAATCTGGTTAATTTTTTACTAACCTAATAGTACAATGTTTTACGTTCAAAATTAATTGGCGCATAAAGTGAAAAATTGGTAGACTAAACACCCCCTATCTGAAAGGAGGCTACATAACAGAAACATCAAAAAAGAAAGCCAACAAGAAGTTTTAAATAAATGATTGAATATTTTAGGGAGGATTTAACGAATGGTTGGAGGATGACCTCTTTTACTTTTTTCGCATGTTGTAGCCAAACTACAAATAAAAACCTGAATGTTAAAATTTAAGCCATTTAAAACAATTTCAACATACAAAATCCAATAACGAGTACAATATACTATTTGTAAAAAAAAACATGAAAACTGCATACCAAAAAGAGTTTTTGGTCAAAAAACGTTCTGAACAAGTAAATGTTTTATCTTAACTTTGTGACAGCATTTGGATTCATTTGGTTTGTATTAATTTATTTGTTATTTATTTAATTATTTGTTGATATTTTTTGTATTTACGGTGATACATTGTAATCGCAAAAATGATTTTTAAATTAATATTTCTTTATCGGTATTAAATTGAATTGAACAGCGTCAATTTAACATTTACTACATATAATGTAATTGCTTTAACTCTCTCTCTCTCTCTCTCTCCTCTCCTTACTCTGATGATTTGTGTGTGCATAAGTAAGTCTGTAAGTGCATTTATTTGAATCCTTTTATAAAGATATTTGTGGGAGCATTTATGTTTCGAACTGTGTGCATTAAGCATATAGAAATTATATTATATTTTATTTAATTTTATTCCATAGAATTACAAAATTGTATTATTTTTTATGCGAATAAAATTCATGTTTTTCTTTTTCTCCACTTTTAAAGCTTATTTCATTTACTTAACATAACCATTATTGCTACTACTTATGGCGTTGTTGTAGTACTGTGTGTGTAAAGTGCTATTGTGTATGTGCTTGTATTAATATTAAATGGATAAAAATTTTAAATATGTGACTTCTTTAAATGAACATGTATGATATTTTAATATTTTTTTGTACAATAATAAAAACGTTGTCATAAGGTGACCATGTGTTGGTAAATCATTTTTTTATAAAGATAAACGTGGCAAATTGATTAATACAATAGGAGTATACGTTTAAAACAATTAACTAAAACGAAAACGTTTATTTATTTCTTGTTTCCAAGTAGTCAATTTATCGAAAATTTACTTTTAATAAAAGATTTTTAAAAAACTATCCGAGCTAAAATCTCATTGGTGGTAATTAAATAAAAACAATACTTAAAACAATCATCATTCTGGTAACACTGCACTTATTAATTAATCATATAATATGGTGAGTTCCAAAACTACATAAGAAAAAACTTTATTACCAAAAAGTGCTTCTTGAATCGCTTACTTAATGTTTACCTGCTTTCCAGAACGATTCTTGAAGACAATATTTTTAAATGCGATGTTACATTGTGTAGGTATCATTTTTGCAACTACGAAGGGCTAATTTCACAGTTACCAGGTACATCTTAATCATGACTTCTCCTTAAGCAGCGCTGAAAAAGATACAATTCCGTTAAAGAGAAATATAAAAAAAAATTACTACTGAAATAAATTTGTCTTCTAAAATTTTGTTTTCAGTCGCAATTCAGCTCTTTTCGGATCAAAAACAATCAGACAGTTTCTTTTTATCTGATTTCGAGAATTTTGCCTCTAAGTCTCGTGGTTAACTGTATGGCGTCGCGTATCTGTACTACATACACAGTACACAGTAGTTGCTAAATAATTCTAAAATTAAATTTTAATTTTGGGTTGGTCACTTTATTAGTTTTTTCAATCGCTTGAAATAAGGAATATTTTACACAAAACATAACCTTTCAATATTTTACTCTTTAGAATGTAACATAAATAATGCTGATACGTTATACACAGGAGTTTCGTAAAAATGATTTTACATGTGTTTTGTTTGTTTTAAAGAACACTGGCTTACAAAAAATGTGACTCTATGCAGCTTCACCTGTATCGATGGCAGATAGTTTAGAATTAAATCTCAGTATTTGATAGTGAAGTATGTTATTGAGGTCTGGTCAGTCAGTATTGAAATTAAATGTAGCGTCTTGTGTAGAATATAACGTCTTTCAAAAATTAAAAGCGACACTTCGAATATACACTTTGGCGTTCGCAGTGTCCATTTGCTTTTAATAATAAAAACAAAATAAAAATTTGATTTTAAATGGGATTGTATTGCTTCTATAAAGAACATGTTTTTCCTCCAAATTTTATTAAAATAAATTTAGTGAACTTGTGCTCTTAGCATAAGATTCAAACTCCTATGTACGAAAAAGTAAGTCGGCTAGTGTAATACTTTAATATACCGCTTTTTATACCCTTCACCTGTGGTGCACAAGGGTATATATAGCTTTGTCATTTCGTTTGTAATTTCTACAATTTTCATTTTCTGAAAGCTTATGAATAGAGGAGTCAACTAAGCCCTGTCCGTCTGTCCGTGTGTTGGTTGAAGTCAACTTATAGAAGCAACCATATATTCCTTAGACCTGAATATGGTATCAATCTTTTGCAAATATTCGCGAATGAATCGTTATTGAAATTCAGCACAATCGCCCCATGACTTTCTGAGACACGAGCAAACAAACACGATTGACTCTATTTTTTCCCATATTTTTACCACCACTATTTGTAGATATAATATAATTTCAGATATATTCGTGAAAAATTTTAGATAAAGCGGGCTCTAATCGGTAAAGTTATAGTTCAGTTTTTTTTCAGTTTCTAGACTACCGATAAAGCCAATATTGGTATCATCTGAAAGGACTTGACTAGCGCCATATAAGCACTATAAAAAATTTAAATTCATGTTGGCCGCCACTACAAAATGGCGGACAATAAATTTATATATGAGTCAAATCTGGAGTTTTAAAAAGTAACTTCTAGAGCCCCCTCAATATTGGTATCAAATGAAAGGGCTTGATCAGTAGAATACAGTGGCGTCTAAAACAAAATGGAGGATACAATTTTTCATCCCCATCAATATGGGTTTCAAATTAAAGGGCTTGACTAGTAGAATACGTTTAACAAGGTAAAAATTCAAAATCGAGGATGGCGTCGGAAATAATGAAGAAAAATGGCGTATAACATGAAATATAGGTTGAGCTACGATATGGGATTATACCTATGTGCATGATGGTGAAGGGTGTTATAAGATTCGGCACGGCCGAATATAGCACTCTTACTTGTTATTTATTTTTTAGTTTTCAGTGCACGTTTTCTTCACATTTTTATTTAATTTTTTTATTCATGCGTTCTTATGCTATTTTAAAGTATAGTTAACAATTTATTTTTTCATACACTTAAACTTTCGCGTATACCGCACATATAAATTTGCATGTATGAATATGTATATAAAAACATACATGTATAAACATATTTAACTTATACAGTTAAATAAACACTTCTTTTCCTCTATGTTGGCATACATACAACCATTCATATTTAGATGAATGTATGCTTGTACATATGTATTGTATATGTATTTATTCTGTGCATGTGAGTATTCAACACACCTCTTTATTACATTTTTTTTTTTGTTTAACATCCATTTCATTTTCAACTTATATTGCATGTGTGTATGTGTGTGTAATGCATACATTCACGCACGCTTTCGTTTATTCATTCATTTATATACTTTTGTTGAAATTTATTAACATATACATTCGCACACCCATCCACTCACTCATTCGTTCATTTATTTCTTTATTATTTGATTTTATTTTTCAATTCACCAACATTTTCCATTTTTTGCTGTTCGTTTTTAAATACATATTTTTTTTTTCTTTTATATTTTACAATAGTGTGAGTATAAATGTATATGCTAATTTCTGGGAATGTGTTAATGTTTTTGTATTTTAGCTAATTTAATGTCACATAATTTAATCAGTAAAAAAATCACACAAATAAATTGGAGTACTTTATTTGGAAATAATCTTTTGTATCCTCTAGCAATTTTTTTTAGATGACTTAATGCTTGATCTGTCAATAGACTGATATACATAGTGCAACGGAGAAAGTGTTTGACTGTATATCTCAGGAATTGTAAAAATAACCAAATATTACTGGTTACAAATGTTCTAGTGGCTGAAGTCCGAGCGGCTACAGTGTGATAATGAACCAACACATTTGTGCGGACATTAAAACATATCTTTTATTTATGAAGTTCATAAAAAACACCAACTTACTATAAAGATTTTATAAAAAAATATGTGGTGCGCATGCTTATGTGACAGCGCATAGAGAAACAATATTCATTTTTTTTTTTGATGTGGACAACATCTGAGCATCGAATGAGACCGATCCCATGCCCCAAAAGTGTTCCCTCTCAGAGATATGTGCGTTTTATAAAAGTGAAGTCGACGATTTTAAGCGCAAATAGAGATGGACCTAACGGTAAAATTTATTTATTTTCATTTTTTCCCCTACTAAATTAACAAAATAACTTGATTTTACGAAACTACAAAAAATTTATTTTTTTCCTTATGAACAATTTAAAAAAATAGAAAAATCATTTAATCTTTAAAATGGCTCTCCTCAACAAAACCTGTGTTTACCCTTAGGTCCCTTTCTCTATGCGCTGTCACATATATAAGTCCTCAAAAGTGTTGTGTACATTTTTCTTTTTTCTTGTGTTCTTTTCGAGAGAGCTTTCCCTATTTATCATTTAATTTTCAATCCATTTTCGAAATTTTTTGGGTATTAACAAGAGGGCAGCAAAGATTCATATCATTGCGGTGAAGGTCTTCATTTGTTACCTTTACTGCATTTAAAATAACTATAATTTGTTTAACTATAACAAATTCTATATTAATTATTTGCAGTAAATTTAAATCTGTTAATTTTTTTTTTAAAGGCATTTCCAATTTACGAAATTCTTTGCTCATATCATCTTGTTCTGTCGTGTTAAGCAACCGAAAATAAGTTTAAGTTTCTTTCCTTTTCTTCTACTTATAACATATTTTTCGAAAACCTCATTTTTTGTTGGCGACTTTCGACACATTTTTAACGTTTTTATTTATTTTTTAATAAGTAGCTTAATGTGAAATTTGTCAATGTTATCGCTATTTGTTTCCAAAACTCAGTGAAGTCATGTTTTTATTCATTATCATCGTCCTATTAAGAAGCTTCATTTTCACTTGCACTACTAAAAACGTTGTAAAAAATATCTATAATTGTCAGATGAATTCCATGTGCAATATAATTGCTGCTTATGTGCAATAATTTTTCCGATTTTTAGCATTCGTCTGTTGTGAAGCCTCCTATTTTACTAGACAGTGATATATCAAAATCACTTAACCACTTCTCTAAAAGTTGAATGAAAATCACTGACAGAATAATAAATATATAAATTATTATTTAAATAATCCATATTTAGAAAAACATCTGGATTTGCCGGGATTTTTTTTAAACAATCATGGGATTACGGGTTTTACATCCCTAGTAGCGATAGATTCATCCTAGAAATATTTTTCTTATTTTCTACAATTACTTAATTTTGTTTCTTGTATATAATATTTCATAAAATCCATAACATATACAATGTTCTTAAGTTGTAAAGAAATTTCGATAAATATAATGTTTATAGAGAGCATTTGTTACTATTTATAAAGCATTATTTATAAATCATTATTTAATATTTATAATAAATTCCAAACAATGTAGTTAATTCTTATTATGTCTTATTGATGTAATACATGCTTATAAATACATAAATGGGAAAGTTCTTTTAATAACAAATATTTACCAAAGAAATTCTTTTTTGTAATAGCATTGTAAACGACATTAGTCTGTAAAATACTTATGAAATAAAAAGTAGCAGACGCAACGCTTATTATAAACACATACGTACATACATATGTTTATACAAAAATATTTATTTTGTGTGTTTATAAAACATAAATTTGGTGAATCTAAAACACCCACACACATTTTAAATAACAATATTAAGATTGCGGCTGTAGTCTGTTGTTTGTTGCCGAAATGTTGCCGAAATGTTGCCGAAATGTTGGCGTTTTTCGTTTTTTTGTCATTTCTTTGTTTGGTTTCTACACACTCATAAATCGTTTGAAACGTGTTCAATTGCTATATTTTGTTAAGTTAATGTAAGAAATTATTTAACTTTAGTCCTTACATAAAATGTGTGTATTTTGGATATACCTATAAGCTAGTGTTTGCCATTGTATGTTTCTAAAACCGATACATAAAAAATGTGTTTAAATGTATTGGAATTTAGTTGATTCATTTAGAGCTGTTGCTGTAAGTTTGCCTTGAAGCTTTAAAATTATATTGAAATTCTACCACAAATAACAAAGTATGATGCAAGACCTCGGCGAATTACAAATACACCGCAACAACTTGATATACAAATATTTTTTGTCAAGGCATACATAGTTATTCGATGGGTAATCGCAGTTTGGAGAGAATTGTTTTGTTTATATTTTGTATATATGAAGTTTGATATATGAAATAAATGAGAACAGAGAGAGAATTATTTTATATCTCTGGACTTTAACATCGAAAGTTTAGTCGAAGAAAATAATTAACAGCTGACGAATTAAGACTACCTGATGCATAATTTTGCCTTGACTTTTTATACAAAAATATTAAAAAAAAGTTTGTGAAAGTTACTATTTTAGTTTTTTTTATTTTTTTTGTACTATTGTTAGTTTTTCCAAAGAGTAGTTTAGTATGTAACCTGGATATTCATAATAAATTTAAAAGAACATATAGTTATCAAAAGAACAGGTTGGTAGTCTAGATGGCAACCCTGAAAAAATAGGGTGCTTTGGCTAATCATTTATCGGGTGTTCCAGAGTATCGGATTTAAATTGTATACTATTTTGTTACCAGGGTTTTTACTGTGATTTTTTTGGGCATTTTTTACCTACTGACCGAACGATTTAAGTAAACGATTTAAGTAAACGGTTTTCTGTTCTTACAACTGCGATATTCTGCACTCTATCTGTCAATTTTATGTATAATTCTACGATAACACTACAATTTGAAGGCTTCCAGTACCTTAATCTATATAAACACGTTTATATGTACTATATAACAACACTAACCAAATATAAGATTTCATTAGTCTCAGCCTTAAGTTTATCTTAATGTCGCACTTGCATAACATTTTTCTGTACCTGTAGAATCCATTTTTTGCAATTTCAAAGCGACATGTGACTTATTAATTACAGTCCCAGCTTAAATTGAGTTAAAAACCAAGATATTAAAAACTATAAACTATTTCTATTTGTTTTTTATTTTATGTAAAAATATTGCCTCTACTCTTAATTTAGTTGTTGGTATAACCATGTCTACATTAAAGAGCTGCACAAGCATATAAAAAATGGCTTACAAGCCATTTCAGTAAATTTAAAAGAGTGTGTATATATTACACTCTTATTACAAAATACAAACTTCCAAAAATGTGTTTTCTAACAGATAGGGTTTACTGATATAGAACAACGCTGGAATAAAATACAGCTGAATCATAACAAAGATGAAGTAGAACATTAAAACTTAAATTTAAAAACGCGTTTGAATGTTTTAATAGCAGACCTATAGTGTTTTATAATGATATGAGTTTATATGAATGTATTAAGAAAAATAACATATTAAAAGTGTTTTCTCTTTAAACTTCACTAAACGTAATTACTCAGTAACACTGCTGTTTTATGTTTAAGATATTAAGAATAATGAGGCAGATGAAAAATTAAATTATATACTCATAGAATAAAATTCAAAAATTTCTTTTTTAAACTGCTAAGCGTTAGCTAGAGATTTAGGGGCCGTATTCATAAAAAATATTTTAGGTCTATTAAAGGCTTTTTTGACAGATGTTGTTTGTCAAATAAGCCTTCAATAAACCTAAAATATTTTTTATGAATACGGCCCTTAATATTTGAGGGAAGTAAATTTCAAATACGGATTGCATTAACATAAAATTGCGATTTTGATACAGAGGTATTATAACGCACGTGTACAATAACATTTGTACTCTCAGAGAGTGTAAACGAGATTCGCTTAAATAAATACGTTGGATGACATGTGGTAATGATTTTATGTAGCAAAATCAATGTTTTGATTTTTAAAAGATCCACTAGAGTTACGGCATTAAGTCTTCTCGCGTACTGAGAAATATAGTCATACTTTCCCAGATTGAATACATATCTCAATATAGAGTTGAAAGTAGATATGAGCTTTCTACATCTCCGTATCTTATAGCTATATCGTCCATTTACTTTGATGCCTATTTTTAGGGTTTGAATAACTAAGGCAAATTAATGCTTTGCTTAAATATCAAATACCAAGGGTGAAAGAATACATCATTGTCGTATATTCCTGGTAATTTGAATGTTAGTTGCCATATGTCCCCTCCCACTCGAAATTCAGCTGTCCAATACAATTTTTGAATGCATCTGAGTGTATTTTGTGCAATGTTCGAAGATTTCAAGGAAAGAAAAGTTGAGGGAATACTCGATTGTTCAAAGAAAAGTTGAGGGAATACTCGATTGTTCAAAGAAAAACTGAGTACAGTACATTTCGTTCTCACAAATTTTGTAAATTCTTTAGTGAAACAGAATATTGTTTGATTTAAATTTGTATGCACGTAACAGTTTTAATACACAAGGAAAATTCTATATTATATGCTGCATACTTTCAGGAATATTTAAATTTCTTATACATTACTTAACCTTAACATTTCAATTCTTTATTTAAACGGAACGGATAATGGTCAGACCATTATCCAAAAATACTCCTTTGTATATATAGGAATTTGGAAAGTTGCAGAATGAAAGTTTTAAAACTTCATTATTAGATGGCACTGCAGTCGAATAACACAGCTAGAAGCAGTAGTAGTAGTTGTAGTAGTAGTAGTAATAGTAGTAGTATTAGTAGTAGTAGTTGTAGTAGTAGTATTAGTAGTAGTAGTATTAGTAGTAGTAGTATTAGTAGTAGTAGTACTAGTAGTAGTAGTAGTTGTAGTAGTAGTAGTATTAGTAGTAGTAGTAGTTGTAGTAGTAGTAGTAGTAGTATTACAACAGAGTTCGTTGTGTGCATAATAATAAGTAAAACTTACAAACAAACTTTTACAGCGTTTAAATTATTGTGTTAAAAATTAATAAAGTGCTTTAACTTTTAAAAAAAATTTCAAGTTTCATTATTTTCAATTCAAATAATCGCGGTTAATTAAAAGGAAACTAACCAACGTAGTATAAATCTTAGATATTATATTATGGGCTCTAAGTTGAATACTTCATGGTGTTACATATGCACTGACAAATTTATATCTGCCTACTCACACCATTACTGCTGGTAAAGTTTTAACAACCACATTTTACATGCTAAGAAACATGTCTTCAGACACAAACAAGCTTTTAAATGATACGTGTAGTAAATTATATGTGTAAACAATTTTTTACACTAATATTTTTTATTTATATTTCATATTTTTACTACTTACATGTAAAAATGAAAAGCGCTTGCTGCTAAATGCCTTATTTGCTTGAACATATGTTTACATGCTTTAAATTGGCTAAAATGTTTAAGAGCAAAAAAAAACTAATACTTTGTAATTCAGATTAAGGCAAGCATAATTTACTATTACAAGTATATTAAATTGGTGTAGCAAAATACTGGAATCTGGATCTGGAATGATTGGATTAGTCTGTCTACTAATATTCTCATAAACATCACATTTATAATTACAGGCTATAATTTGAATCGCTTTAATAGGATTTCCAAGCTTATAAATCCACTCAAATACTTGTTATCTGTAAGCAGAATCACTACAAATTATTACATAATTATAAAGTCATCGACTACTTTTTTTTACACCTTAATACATTTAGTATAGGTTGATTTTTTATTTGCTTAAATATAAATCCCAAAAAATTATTTATTTTCATTTAAATTTTATAGCCATTTTATTTTATTATTTGTGTATAATTTTCCTCTAAATAAAAAAAAAAAAAGATTCCCGCAAACAAGATTTTTTTTTATTAAAATGATGTTACATAATTTATACAAATTAGCAATAATTAATAATAAATTTTTTTTGAATTCAGTAAAAGTGATTATGTAAATTTAATAATCAATTCGTTATAGGATTTAAAAATAAATAATGCAAACCAAAATTAAAACAATAGAAATATTTCCTAATACATACATATGTATGTTTGTATAAAAGACCGCGTGTGTGTGTGTTAAACTGTATATAATTAGCAAAAATAAAATAATAATAGACAAATAAATATTTAAATATTTTTTTTTGATATAAAATTCGATGCTTATTAAAATGAAATAACTTTATAAGCTGAAAATATAATTAACATATTTTGAATTATAATTTCCAGAATAATTCGTCAATACATAAGTATGAGTTATGTTTATGGACATTAGGGTGTTCCTCATTATTGGGAAGAATGGTTAAGGCTTATTACAGCCAATATTAGAAAGATAGAAAATTTTCTTTGATGATGATCGAACATACATTGCACGGCATATTTTTAGAAGAACTTCTTTTTATATAGGAAAGTGATTTGTGGCCATTAATTTATAAATCAAAATTAACAAAAAAGTAGTAAATTTAATCCCCAATTTTGCTAAATTTATGTAAATAAACAGAAAGAACTACATTTTTAACTTATTTTTTAATTTCTTAAAAGTTGACACAATCAAGGGCTAACTTTGAATATATAAGGGGGATCACTAAACCAACTGATTAATTCTTAGAAGCTTAGCCAAACAAACTCCATATGACAGAATGTGAAACCGTATATGTATATTGTCGAAAATGCAAAATGGTGACTTGAACAAATTATATAACTTTAAGTCTGCCAGTGTTGGGAATTTTGGTGATATTTAAGTAGAGACAAGAGAGAAACCTGTTTCAACTTAAGTAAATGATAACACCATTATGTTCATTAAGTTTTACTCACATTTGTAATTTATTATACAAACTTAAGATAATTTTTCTTTGCCATGACGACTTCTTGAGCGAGATCAGCTTGAGGTAAGCTAGAAGACTTTTACTACATCGAATACGTGTAAAAGAGTGACCCGAAATCCCCAAGATGCCTCAGCAACTTAAGTTCATACTTTTCGTCAAAAAATCGTTAACAAAACTTATTCATTAAGTTATAAAGCAGATTTAATTAATAAAGCAGTTTTATAATAAATTAATTCATACTTATTCAAGAATAGGACTACTTTACAATTACAAAAAATATTTGTAAAATGGTAAAGCAACAACAAATAATCTATATATCTAAAAGTGAAACTCCGTCTGTGTGTTAGCTTTAGACCCCAAAACCGTACAGCCGATCGGACTCAAGCTTTGGCCAGTTGTTGTACACATTCCAGGGAGTGTTTGTGGGTGGTAAAAAGTGGGTGGGGTTACGCTCATAAAAAAAGTTATAATTTTGAGGTACTTGTACTTGACGGATTTTGTGAAACTTTGCGCACATATTGAACTGTCATGACTATATAATTTCGTAATTAGAAAAGTGAGCAGAGTCACCCCCATTAAAAATATGTTTTTATTTTTAGGTATTTCCACGCATTCCAATGGTTCCCAAAGAGTTGCCTTTCAACTTCAAGCGAGTATTGTATACTCACTTGCATTACAATGAAAATTAATAAAATATTATTTTTAATATATTCATTAAAATGTAGAATGCATTTTTATTAATTAAGGGGCGTAGCAACGCGCTCCGGGCTTAGATAGTTTCATATAAATTCAAATTATAAAATATAAGTGAAAAAGCTTTAAACACAATTATTTAAAATAAATTTTCCATTAACACCCTGTTTTTTTAAATATTTACACTTGTATTGAAAAATTTTTATATATAAGCGTTACAGGGTCTATTTGCAGGACTTTTGTGTTGGAAATCATCTTGTATTTCGAATTTTTTTGCTATTTACAGAAATCTTTAAGCCAAGCATTTATATTTTATACTAATATTGATGGCGTTCAAAATTATATAACCGGTTTTTAGTAGCCCCTTTCATTTAATATTAATATTGTGAGTGTTAAAAGGGGTAGATTTTTAATTTGATTTCACACATACTCCATTTTCTAGTGGCTGCCATCGTGGATTTAAAATTTTGTACAATGTATTGCATTCAATTATATAAATCTTTTAATTCAGTACTCACATTAAGTCTCTCGGTTGTTCTAAAGCTGAAAATAAAGATATGCTTTTGTAAATCTTGGAAAAAACACCGAGGTAGTTGTATTTTGGTGCTTATATCTCAGTCAGTTTCAAATTGCAAGTTTTTTCAGATATTATTAAAGACACTAAGGCTAGTAATTTCATGTAAACGGAAAAAAACGCATTATCTTGATTTATAAAAAATACACATATTTTCCAAAATAAATTTTGCCTATAACTTTGCAGAAAAGTGAACGATTCGTTTTAAATCTTTTACGAGTAGCTTTAGAGTCTTATCATATATACAAATAGTAACAAACATTTTCTCCGTAGGCTAGTAATTTGTAAGTTTTAATATATGAAGACAAATAGAGGCAGTAGTGTCTATTGGTGGTCCAACCATAATTTTTGATATTAATTGGAAGTCACATTTTAATGTCAAGTTTTTTGCCTAGTTCAATTTGATATTTCTTTGTTTTATTGTTTGAGAAATTTAACCATGAAGAGGTACTTAATTGAGTAGCGCGTTAAGATTGTTGAAGCTTTTTTCGAAAATAGGTGTTCAAATCAAAATACATTTCGTGCAATCCGTTATTTTTTGTCAGTATTATCGACCAAATATGTACACAATCGAGAGAATTGTGCAAATTGAACAAATTGTAACAAGCTGGGTCTGTAGGAAATGTGAAAACCCCTGTGTATTTTCACGATAGTGTGTCAGAAGAGCCGTTAACGCCGACTCGTCTTCATGTTCAACAATTAAACATTGTCATTAAATATATAGACCATCGGATAGAAGTATGCCACCATGTATGTTTTGCACAAAATTGCCAAAGATTCTTCTATCAAAATAAAAAATATTAAGCTAATTCTCTGAAAACTGTTTGTTTTAGTAACAATTAATATCGGGCGTTTTGGGGGGACCACCGGTATCTTAGCAAGTTATAGGGCGATAGTATTGGTTTTTAATAGCGATTATTTCCAAACGATTTTTATAACATACATGTCTAATCAATTAATCTTAATCGATTTTTCTACTAATAAATGAATAGGGCGGAAATCACAAGCAGTATGATTATGCTATACATATATATTTAGGAACACAGTTGAAGTATGTTACATACAAACTCATATTTTAATATTGGTTTTGGGCCATCCTAATGCGTGTGCATGTAGGCGAGTAAGTGTTAAGCTAAAACTATTTATTAAATATTTTATAGGGGTATTCGTTACAGACAGTAAGCGCATTATATTAAACTATGTATAATTATGGAATTAAGGAAAACTAGACAGTTTGCTGGTAACGTTATTATAATTTTTTTTTTTCACAAATGCTATTTATATTTGTATGAATTTATTTAGTTTTAAATCATGAATTTGTAAGTTTTATAACAAATAAATAATTTATATGCATTTCTTGTAAATAATAATAACAAAAAAAAATGTTAGTTAAGGTGGTTTCCCAATTCAACAGAAACAAATCAAAAATAAAAATTTAGTTATTAATTTTAATAATGTGGTAAAAAAAACTGGTTTTAGCAATTCAAAGTTTGTAGTGCTATTTTTATATATATGTATATTTATATATCAAAAAAAATATTTAAATTATGCCGAAATTCCTTTAATAGAAAATTTTCTAAATTTAACCAAAAAAAAGAGAAATTGAAAAAAGTTTGGATTATTATAAAAAAAATTTCGACAGTTTTCTTAATAGGAAAATGGTTTAAAAAATGTCCTGAAAACACTATGGAAAACTTATTTTATAAATAAAGAGACATTTAACATATTCGACCCTATACAAAATAGCTTGCAAGTGAATGATTGATACCGTACTTCGAAAGTGTCAGAATCGAATCTTAATCTTGTTGCGCTACCGTGTAAGACTGAAGGAGTTCTAACATGGTTCCAGGTATCAACTCCAAGTGTGGGCACATAATTTTGCTTCAGTTGCTACATTAAGTGCTAAAAATATCTTTGACTGCACAGCAACCTATCTCCAATTTGTTTGCAAATTAACCACATACCTAGTAACAAGGTATTAATTAAGTCCTCGAGATACATGTTTGTAATCTGTGAAAGTCATGATTTGCATTTGCAACCGATGACAAAACGCATTACACTTAATTAGTAGTTAGACCAGTGTCAGTTAACGTTATAATACCAGTAAAAATACTTATTTATTGCCCTTGTTAAAAAAAAAATATTATTTTTTAATCAAGTTAGCTCGCCATTCTATTTCAGAACTCATTTAACAGTATAAGGAAAACTTGAAAATTGAAATAACACCTGGATCAGAAAGAAGAAAAGGGTCTATAAAAAAGTTAAACAAATCTTTTGATGAGCACCGAACACTTCTATCCTAAAGTTAAATGCTTTGTTATGCACAGAGACAAAGCTAATGTAGGGTTGACGTTGCATAAAATTCAGAAGGTGTCAGATTGAAATGCGGTAAAGAGAAATTGAGAATATTAAAGTCAAATTTAAAAAAAAAAATACATCTACGTATAATAGATGAAGAAACTTGTGTACAGACTTTGTGCAGACTTTTACAACTTTCTGGTTAAGATTCTTATATGACTTATGAATAAGGTGATATTCAAGAATAATACCGGTAGCATTGCATCTCCCAGAATGGTCTAGTTATGTCCATGCATAGACTTTACATATCACCAGGTAAAATATTTCAAAGGCGTGATGTCGCACGATCAAGGTAGCCAATTCAACGTTAGAAAACGTGAAATGAAGTGCTCATCAAAATGATTTCTCAACAAGTCCAATGTTTTGCTTTATGACTCGTAGCGCCATCTTGTTGAAATTATAACTCACTGAATTTTAGTTTGAATTCCAGAGAGTATAGTGCGATAGTAGTTAACATTGACGATAATATTTTGATTTCTCTCATTTTTTAAAAGAATATCGACCAATTATGCCTATAAACTACACCACATCGTTGTTTTAAATAAATATAATTAGAAGCTCGGCTTGCTCATCAGCCCTAATTCGGCAATTTTGCTTATTAATGTATCCATTGAGCCAGAAATGCTTATCATCACTGAACAAAATATTACGATAAAATATCGGAAAAATATTTCTCAAATAACGCTGTTTTTCGTAGTATAGCTGAACAATTTAGAGATGCTTTCTTTCCATGAAAACTTTCAAACGATAGTGAACAAAAATGACAAAACAGTTTAAAATGATATGCGCGATATGTCTAAAAACCCTATTAAAACTCAAACCTTACGATAAGTCTCCCGAAATATTACGGAGTGCCTACAAAAATGGCTTTTACCTTTCTTAAAACAGAGCATATTCATGCTTAATTTGATGTCATTTCACTATTGAAAAAAACTTCGAGCGGTATTCACACCGTAATGTCAATTTTATACTACGGAAGGTAAATCCATTCAACCGTCGCAAAATTTGGCACGTGAAAAAGTATTGAACTCTTTTAAAAAAGGATTTAAAGAACACAATTAGGTTATATCTAGACATGTCCGTAACATAATGTAACGTAATCAAATATTAAAGCTTAAGTGAAAGGATTTTCGAAAATAGTAAATAAATTTTTATGTGGCAAAATACTCTGGAAAAGTTAAATCAACGTTGTTTTAGTGTCGGCTGCCAAAACTAGAGTAGCATATTGATTGAATATCAATAAAACAAAATAATTTAACAAAATATTTTTCTTGCCTTTTTTACAAAAAAGTTTTTCAATTTGTATTTGTTTTGAATTTTTTTTGTTCACATAATTTGTATATTTATTCTGAAGAAGATTAGATTTGTTTAGATTATAAAAAAGAAACAAAAGTGATCTCAAGCTCAATAATAAGAAGAAACCATTGAATATCAATAAACATTGTAGGCGCAGCTGGAACTTTTAGCCAACCACAAACACACACAGAGAAAGCAGTATCGGTTTTGAGTACCACAATTGTTGCCAATCGCCTAGTTTAGTTGTGATATTAGAATTTTATAGGTGTATCTCCAGAATTTCATTACTGAATATCAATTTTCAATCACAACTAAGATATTATGATTCTTATAATAGAAACATTGTAACCACAGAATAAAAGTTCGATTGCAAGTAGTGAACTATTCGATGGTTTGGTTGCATACTTATACTTACTATTTAAACTTAAACTATAAAACTTTTAAGCAAGCCTAGGATTTTATGTATTTGAAAAGATTATACTCCGATAACTAGGTCGCAGAACAATATACATATATCAACTGCTTTGCCGAAACATAACCACTTATACTCTAAATGTCTTAAACTAAATGAGAATTATAAAAAGTTACGTATTTGAATGACTTCTAACAAACTTAGCAATAAGAATTTGTATTGTGTGCGTACCTAAGCAAATGTCTGAAAATAAGTACTAACGTATTACATTATAAATCAAGCCACCACTAAAACACTTCTAAGTAAGAGTAAGTCATTACCAAGATTTTACTGGGTAGAGTTAATTTCTCTGTGTTAATTATTCCTCATTTGTAATTTTTTTAAATTTCAATTAAGCACTTCATATTTAATTTGTAAAATAAACTTATTAATTGCTCATTAAAAATGCGAATTATTTTATAGCAAATATTAATTTTATTTAAATTTTTTTTTAATCAAATCCACATTAATTTGATTTAATTTTTTTTAAATAGTTAAAGTTTTTTATCAACTAAATAAATTTGCTAACATATTTGTTTGTTCAATTCTAAAAAAAAAGAATAATTATTTATTTTGATTTAGAAAATAATATAAGCAAATTATTATTTATCAGAGTCAACACTTAAGTATATTTGTTTTGTATAAGTCAATAAATAAAATAATTATAAAATGTAACTTTCGATAAATGCTGGCAAAAGATTTTTAAACAACTTAAATACTTGATAATGCTATATTTATCCATGTTATAACATGTTAAAATTTAATCAAAATTATCTGACAGCGATGTCAATTAACACATATGCTTTAAGCGTCTTGGTTTCATATTTGAAAAAAAAAAAAACAAGTAAGAGCACTATATTCGGCTGTGCCGAATCTCTTATACCCACCACCAATTTTGTGTACATTTAAAGCACAATATTTATTATTTTGTTAATCGCTATAGAATAATCTCTTTATAATAAAATATGTATCACTTTCTTTGTAGAGGGTGGTTAAATTTTTAGGGCCCATGTTGAAGGTGAACCACACCTAAACTTCAACTTTTTTCTTGTATTTCATTTGACATTTCTCAATCTCAGACTAACTCAATTTGAACCGTGGAAAGATACGCAATCGAGCAACGCTTTTAAATATTAAAGATTTTTATAAAAATGGGCGTTCAAATCAAAATGCATTTTGTGCACTTCGTGATTCTTTTGGTCAACATAATCGTTCGAATCCGTCCACAATCGTGAGAATTGTAAAAAATATTTAAATGTCTGCAAAGCAGGTCTGTATGAAATGTGAAAACATCTGTGAATGCCATCTTAGTTCGTTGAATGGAAAACATTGCTGTTTTTCACGATAACGTGGCAAAAGAGCAAGCAACCTCGACTCATCATCGTGCCCAACAATTGAGCATCAACAGTGTCATTGAAAATATGGACTATCGGATCGAGGTGTGGCGCCTAGGTTGGGGGGGCCATTTGGCCGATATTTTGTTCCATACATAATTGAAGCATACAAATATTATCATTATAAAAATAAATGATAATAATTTCATAATAATTTTATTCAAAATCAACATAGTCCCTTAAAATTCAACCACCCATTATAACTTCGGTATGCTAGTAAAATGTTTACGTAAATTTAGTCTTTCAATGAAAGTGGCAGTTAAAATACGCGTGTCAATAAAGTCTCTGCTAATAAACATAACTTAGATATTTCAATATAGTCCTTTAGTATTCCAAAATCTTTATTCATAGAGAAATTACACAAATTTAAGAGGAAAGTTTTATCTACGAAATAGTGCTAATTTATTTTTGTTATCTTATGTTCTCCTGAAGTTATGCTCTATTAAAAATGGGAATTTAGGAAAATTTTGACCTAAGTAAAAATAAATTATCTCTAAACATTATAAACAATTTATTTTCATGTACTAATGGCTAACAAATTTTAAAATTATACAAAACTTATTTCGTTTGAAAATCTTTTAAAAGCAAAATGTTAGAAGTTTAAAAATCAAATCTAATAAATCTAATAAATTTCCCGTCTTAGCAAAATGCTGAGAATGTATATTTTGAATCACCCTGTGGCCCTTAAAATTTAACCACCCTTTACAAAAGAATAAATAGATAAAAATATAATTTGACTAAAAAATGTATTTTAGATATTCAACTACATATTTTAAATCTACTGATGCACATTTTTTTATATTTTTAAATCTATAACCTCATAAAACTCTGGGAACAAAAATGTATGTTTAGAGTTGGGCACAAATTGTTACTCTAGCTAATTTTTTGTCAACAACCTCGGTCATTTTCGTTTTCACGAACCCTCATTAAAAATCCCTTGTGGAATGAAAAAGGTTGTTAGCATGCCATCTATTAGTTGCTAGTAGAGTCATCTATCTTATCATCTTTATCTTATATTTAGCTACAGTACAATAAATGGCGCAGTGTAAGATGAATAAATGCTAATATATATCACTAATATATTTTTTTTTAAATTTAAAGAAAAAAGTGTCCGTGGCACATCTATTTTTCGTTATAACGAAGACTTTGACCAAAAAGCCATGTTTGCAAAATTTCAGAATCGTACATATAGTTTTTTTAGTTTTATTACGTTTTAAATTTGAAATATACACTGTGCGGTATACATTTTCGTACATTTTTATCTATAACTCTTTTCCTAATTCATAGCTTTAAGCGGTTTTCAGGGAAAAATATTCCTTTGACTCGATAAATATATATTCGAAGTTTCATGACTCTATGTTTATGGGTCTGGACACAATTCAATTTTATTCGATGTGCGAAGGACACGGTTTCTTCGACCCACTCTTGCTTTACGAGCTATAACTTTCTTCCTAATATTCCGATTCAGCCCATTTTCAATACTAAACAAACCTTGTCTATAAGAAAGATTCTGGCAAAATTTGACCCCCCTAGCTTTTTCGGTGCGACCTTTATCGTGCTTTCAACAGACGGACAGACGGACGGACATAGCTAGATCGTCATCAAATCAAACCCTGATTCAGAATATATATACTTTATGGGGTCTAAAATGGATATTTCGATGTGTTACAAACGGAATGACAAAATAAATATACCCCCACCATTTTTTTGGTGGCTGAACGCAATTTAATCTTTTTTAGAGGTAAAAATGCAGGGCAAGAAAATCCCAAAAATCTGACATAAGAGGAAAACAATTTTTGCTTTTAATAATTAAAATTTTTGGCGTTTATAAAACAAATTTATTTTATAACAAACAAAATTGTTTTAAAAGACAAATAGAGTGTTAATTGACTATGCGCTGATCTGGTTTTAGGTGGACCAATGATTTGGTTATTAAAACCCTAGAATAAAAAGAATAAGTAATTTTTATTTTGCTATAAACAAATAGTTTCTTGCGAACAAATATATATATCCGTACATATGCATATAGTAGGTCTTTTGAGCTTTTAATTTTCTGCACACATAACAACATAAAGTACTAAATAAGAAGAAAATACAAAATCCGATAAAAATTGTTGGAAAATATTGAACAAATACACACTAACGGCAACTGACAAGTTAGAAGTAGAGAGAAATAATAGTAAAAAATTCAGATTCAAAAGTACGTTTGTATTTATTTATGTATTAGGGTGATCGACTCGGTTTCAAATCCGGTTTTTTACTTTTTCTGCTAGCGGTTTTTTTTAAATATTGATTTTTCGAATGTTGAATACACCGGTTTTTTCCACCAATAAAAGCCGATTTTTTATTTATTTTGTATGTTTATGTTAATACATCTTTGTAATAAATCTTACCATAGTATATTTATTATTTTAAAAATGTCTATAAGTCAGAAAACTTATTAAATACTTTCCATAATATTGTTAGAAATTTATTTGTTGTTTCAAAAACAAATGTAAAATAAGAAAAAGGTATAAGGAAAAAAATTTAAAATGAAATTGTATACAAACTGAAAAGATTTTTTCCCTAGCCTTTTAATTGTATTTTAAATTAAAGAAAGCATTTGTAACAAAATATGTGAGTGCATATAAATTTAAAAGACATATCTATTATTTAAAAAATGTACAGGAGGAGATACACAATTTTATAACAGTCTAATAGAAAGTCTTTTTTTTATTTATTTTACTTAGTATGAGTACTTTTGTCCTTAATTTAAACTAATTAAAATCATAAAATAAGTCAACTGTTTTCATGTTAGTTATAGCGTTTTGATATTGAAGAGCCGAACAAATATCAACTGCAAAAAGTCCATATTTAGATATCGTTTATATTATAATTATTTTTTACAATATTTTTTATTTTTTTATTATGGAATTATATTTTATTGTTCGACCGGTTAACCGGTTTTTTCTTAATTTTCAAAAAAGCAACCGGTTTTTTTCAAACTCTGAATTTCGAACTATTTGAAAACCGGTTTCTTAAAAAAGTCAAATAATCGATCACTCTAGTATGTATGCATGCATATATATGATATGCGGAGTTTGTGGACATGAAAATATACAAACGAATATTGCTAAAGGACAATATTTTTACAATTTTAAGATTTAAAAAGGGAACGAATAAAAAAAAATAAATAAAAATAAAATTAAAGACAAATTTATCAAAGCGTATTTCAATTTAGCTTATGATGACAACTCTTTTTGTTGTGTTTTTTTGCTGCTTTTACACCAGTTTGTTTGAGAATGTATGTAGGTAGACTTTGGTTGTTGTTTAAAAAAAAAAATAATAAAAATGGAATATGTGTGTATCTTTATATGTACAAATTTTACAATGAATATTTTTTAAGCCTAGAGGTTACACTTACATTTGTACGTAAAATTTAAAAACACACATCCATACATATAAGTACGTTTTTGCTGGGCTTAGTTCTCCTCAAACGTAAGTGTGTTTGTTGAAGTGTGTTGGAAGGAAGATGTACAAAAGAATGTGTTTTAAAAAATCTTTATAAATGTAGGTTTTTAATTGTTTTTTTTTTCATTTCTAAAATTAAAATGTTTACTAATGGCTGGTTTGTTTTTCTTTTTTTTTTTTGCTTTTTTTTTGTAATAAGTGTGTGGAGTTTGTGTGGAGAAAAAATGGGCGAAATTGTTTTAGATTGCTACGTAGGTAGCACTCACATTTATCGGTTTAAGTGTTTGTAAACTCCTTAAAAACAATGTGTTATATTCAGGTAACCACTTAATTTGTTTTTGTCAATGATAATGGCAAGAAGCAATTTTAAGAATCTATTTTTTATCTCTTTTATTTATTAAAAAATATTAAATATATACATAGAGTCTTGAAATAAGAGGTTTTGTTTAATGTAAAACAAGAAAACGATAATTTTAAATCAAAATTATTGGATGTTTATTTGATTGTTAAGACGATTCACTAAACTAACTACGTTGTGCTACGTCACCGTTATATATATTTTGTATAGCTTCATAATGAGCGCCTTATGTAAAATCTTCCAGGTGGTTGAGTAACACAAGCTAAATTATTGACATTGGCGGCGAATTGACATGTTGCAATCTTCAGTGACACTGGCCGATACAGCAGCAATACATTTCTCGGAACACCGGTTGCTGGATTAATATCAAATAAAGTGAAACGGTGAAATGCAAACCAAACTGAGCATTTTTGGCATTGTCACATGCCACGAATCTTTTGCTTTACTTTAAAAAACCCAATAGCAAAAAAACTCTTCAAAAGCATTTTATTTATTAGTTAATTAACAATTTCTTTAAAGTTTTCAGTTAGTATAGATGGTTTCTATGATTGTAATAAAACTTTCAAGTTAGATTTGAGCGATTTTCCTGTGATCTACTAAGCCAAAATTGTGAGCAGAAAAAGATCTCAGTTCGTACAAGTCGTAGTACTATAGGTCTTAAAAAATACCATATAGAAAACTATATAAATTAAATAGATTTTATAATTGGCATAGTTCGAATCACTTTCTTTAGTTTCAAATCAGAGAAAAGTCTTGAATTTTTAAGATATTTACTGTATTTTTTACAAAATAATATAAGTATGTGACAGCACATAGAGATAGGGACCTAAGGGTAAAAACAGGTTTTGTTCAGGAGATGCATTTTAAAGATTAAAAGATTTTTCTATTTTTTTAAATTGTTCATAAGGAAAAAAATAAATTTTTTGTAGTTTCGTAAAATAAAGTTATTTTGTTAATTTAGTAGGAGAAAAAATGAAAATAAATAAATTTTACCGTTAGGTCCCTTTCTATTTGCGCTTAGAATCGTTGACTTCACTTTTATAAAACGCGCATATCTTTGGGAGGGAGCACTTTTGGGGCAGGGGATCGGTCTCATTCGATGCTCAGATGTTGTCCACATAAAAAAAAAAAAATTGTTTTTTTTTTACCCTTAGGTCCCTTTCTCTATGCGCTGTCACATATGTTTTTAATAGAAAAAGGAATAAAATTATTTATAAAGTAATTAATAATAATTTTGTTAGCATTCAACAACCTTCCTGTTTAAAGAAAAATTATTTTATGCTTTAATTGTTAAAACCTAAACAGAAAATTTAAAATTTTTGTTTAATTTTTTTCTACTGAAAAAAGTGCATAAAAAAACAAAGCCATTAAACGGCACTTAAAATTAATAGAATATCTGTCAAGTTTTCCAAAATTTATAGTTTTACACTTTACAATTTTATCTAGCAAAAAATCTTTTATTTATATTATTTTCTCTCTCCTTTTTTTTTGAATTTTCTCACAGCCTTAGAAAAAAAAATATAAAATTACTGCTTAAAATCCATTAAAAAATACTTTCAAAAGTATTAACACAAACTCATATATATTTCAACAACATGTTTGGTTGTACACATATGTATATGCTGAAACATATACATTAACATATATTTTTAATGTTTCTTAAACTTAAATACACAAACACATTCCTATGTATGTAAGTACATCTAGTGTAAAGAAATCCACTTGTTTCCACAATGCTGTCTGTATAGAAAAGAAATGAGGGAAAACCCTTAAAAGTACCAGCCAACCATTTAAATAACCAACATATGCTTTTGGCTTTATACTTAAGACAAATCATTACATTTGTTATGTTTTTAGCTTTTAAATACCGTAATTGTTTTTATCCTCCTCTTTAGCTCAAGTATGTGAATTTGTTTTATTTTTTAGTTTTATCTTTCATTTTGTTGCTTCTCTATAACTTATGGCCATTCTTTTAGGGGTTAGGAAAAACAAAAAAATTCATCTGGCGGATGTTACTAATTTTATATTTGTGAGGAGAAAAAATTATTTCAGATTAAGTTAAAGATTATTAAATTAATTATTAAATTAAGTATAAATGATTTCTGATTAAGTAAAGATTAATTTGATAAAATGTAAATCCAGCGTACTAAAGTATAGGAGCTGCAATTCGGCACCAAATTTAAAACCGTGTGTAATGTGGGCCAGTAATGCCCTGTAGTTCATTGTAGTAGAAGAAGAGGTGCCAGATTTTTTTTTTAAATTTGTAATATATACAAAAAGAAATAATTCACGTAAAAAGTAAATCTTATTAATAATAAATTTGTTACTATAAATTTAACATCCATGTGATCAAATATGTATGCTTCTAATTTAAGATTCATTTTACAAAAAAAAAAAATTTCTAAAAACAATTGAAAATAATTCAAATATTTTTAATTATATTCATCTAATTTAACTGTTTAGTTATCTAACACAGCGAGTTTACATGTCTCAATATTGTTAATTCTAATGCAGCGTACGAAAGTTTAAAAATTTGTTTTGTTCTTTCCAGAGAGTAAAACAAGACCAAACCTAAATAATCATGCAGTGATGCAAAATGTGTCACAATTGAGCTGTTTGTGGTATTTTTAAATATTTTATGACCGTATTGAACTTTGTAATCTATTTCTATTAATTTTCAATACATTTATTATAAGCTTAAATAAGGTTAAAAAATGTAGAATATAAACTATGAAATTAGAATTACATACAAATTAAGTTTTTTTTTAATTTCAATTTATAGCTTTTTAAAAACATTTTAAATACGTATTTACGCAAAAAAAACCTGGTTGGTGTAATCATAATTTGAGAGCAATATACTAAGATCAAGTTATATAACTGTGAGTTTAAAAGTCACTCGTTAAATTAAGTGTAATTTTTTTTAGTGCAAGTGGCATCTTTGAAATTTTGCAGCTGTCACATTTAATCCGATTATTAAAAATATAACGTTTTACGAAAGAACAATGCGTTATAGTTTTAAAACATTATTAAAAAAGGTTATGCAAACTGTGCTGGGAGCGCTCGCAAACTTTGAGTAAGTCAACGAAGTGCATATAATGTGAAAGCTCAACAAAATTAAAAAAAACTGGGCTAGTTATCGACAGTTAAGCTGAAAGTCCACACATTCTACGTTTTTTGCGTCGTACGGATCTTTTAAAAAAGTTGAATTAATATAGTTAAATGTTGTAAGTTATAAAGCACAAAACTTAGGATGATCTGACGCATACAACGCAAAAAGTAGGTTTAGTTTTTTAAGCGTCATGAGCGGCGAGAGACGAATTATATTTTATTTTTAATTCTATCGATAATTATACTTGTATTGAGTATTTATTTGCTTATATCTTAACTTCAAATTTTACGAAGCTCCACGTTAATCTGAAAGAAATTCAATTTACTCAGGAGCTCAAACCAGCTGACCAAAGAAAGCGCCAGCAGTTTGTTCAGCGGATAGTGGAGCAGTCAGAAATAAATGCACCCACAGTGGGCAACTGTCTAGTGCGGATCTTGGTCGGGCGGCCTTACTTTTTTTGAAGATGAGGCCGAAATTGCAGTGACTGTGAGTGCCATTCGTTACAAGAACATGATAACAAATTTCATAAAGCCTCAACCAGCTGGTATGGTTCTGGACAACCAGTGATTTAAAAAAGACGGAGCCCCCTTGCTATAAGGCGCATGAAACAATGTATTTATTATAGTATCGATTTCTAATAAATAATCTGACAAAACTCTCACAATGAGTTTTAACTTCATGCGATTTTTTTCTTTTTGTTTGTTTGTTTGTTTGTTTAGGTTAATCGACATATGTATTTACGTCTGAGTTCTTGTTTGCCAGGAAACTTGCTAAACAATAAAAGCCCTTTTGCTTATTGTGAATTAAATTGTTAATGTGTTGTTGTTCATAATAAAAGTATTTTTCATTTTAAATTATAAAATATTTTTTTATATTTGAATCTAAATGGTTATTGCTTTTCCTAAAGATACTGTTACACATATCCAATAGTTATAAGTTTTTAATAAAAAAGTTTTTATTGTTACAAAACTGTAACTAAAAATAATTGCTAACATTAATTACACAAATTGTCACAATATGTTTTTTATTGGTTTATCTTGTAAAACAAAAAAAAAATTTTTTTTTGATTTCAAAATATATTACAAAATATTATTTACTATTTTGAAAAGCAACTGAGCGAATTGAAAAGTGTATCTAGTTTAGTAGTTGTAAATTTTTTTTTAATTTAAAAAATTATTATTTTGTGATAAATATTCCATCAGTTTTTTAATTCTGGGTACATAAAGAAGAGAAAATAAAATTTAATAATAGTTATTTGATATGAGAAACATTGAGTTCTGTTGAAATTAACAACTCAAGATTTTCATTCGCATACTTTATGTCAAATCATAACTTGTACATAGTTTGTAATAGAACAGTAAACATATTATTTTTAAATTCTATGATCATTGCAACACTGCATAGCGTGTCTGGATTTTTTTCGAAATCGTATCTTTTAAAATTTTCAGTTAGTCCACTAACCAACACTTCACCAATGGAAAATAGGCACATAAAAAAGCATGAACTCACTTCACTCTTTAAATTTTTATTTAATTTCTTTCTTTCTCTTGTAAAATAATAGAGAATCGAGATACGCCTTTTTTATAATAAGCTGTGAATATGTACGTGAAAGTGGGTCAAAACAGAAAAACAAGTGAAGGTACTACGTGCCAAATCTGATAAAACATTTCGCCATAGTGTACATACGTATAATGACCATATCATAGCGTAGCCTGGACTTCATATTATATTCTATTTTTTATTTTGCCTTAGTATTTACGACGCCTTCTTTGATTTTGTATTTTTACATAGTTATTTGCGTTCCAGTGGCCAAGCCTTTTATAGGCATATTACCGGGGTAAAGAAAAACAATTTCCGCCATTTTGTTTCTGAGGCTATTTTGGTTTTTAAATTTTTCATAGTTTACTATATTCTACTAGTCACGAACTTCTTCGTTACTAATATTGAGTGGGTTGCAGTAAAAAAAAAACGGAAATTACTATATTTGAACTACATACATACATATATGCCATCTTATTTAAACACCATCTTGGATTTAACTTTTTTATAATTTACTATATTCTACTGGTCAATCCTTTTACTTGATACCAATATTAGGTGGTTAAATACTAAATAGATTTTACTTATTTATAATTTTATTTGAAAGAAAAAAAAAAGGACACAATTTTTTTGTTCGAATTGTTCCTCAATTTCTCTAAAACTGATGGCAAAATCAGAAAATTACATTAGAATGACTGAAAGCTGACATAATTTAAAGTTTTTTTCGACGGATTGCTTAATAAAATCGAGTATGTCTTTCCAAAGTTACGACAAGATGTATGCAGCAGAAAACTAAAATATTACAAAAAATTAAAAAAAACAAGTAAGAGCACTATATTCGGCTGTGCCGAATCTTTTATACCCACCACCAATTTTGTGTACATTTAAAGCACAATATTTATTATTTTGTTAATCGCTATAGAATAATCTCTTTATAATAAGATATGTATCACTTTCTTTGTAGAGGGTGGTTAAATTTTAAGGGCCCATGTTGAAGGTGAACTACACCTAGTCTTTAAATTTGTTTTCTGCATTTCATTTGACATTTCTGAATCTCAGACTAACTCAATTTGAACCGTGGAAAGATACGCAATCGAGCAACGCTTTAAAGTTATTCAGGTTTTTTATAAAAATGGGCGTTCAAATCAAAATGCATTTTGTGTACTTCGTAATTCTTTTGATCAACATAATCGTTCAAATTCGTCCACAATCGGGAGAATTGTAAAAAATATTTAAATTTCTGCAAAACAGGTCTGTATGAAATGTGAAAACACCTTTGAATGCCATCTTAGTTCGTTGAATGGGAAACAATGCTGTTTTTCACGATAACGTGGCAAAAGAGCAGTCAACCTCGACTCATCATCATGCCCAACACTTGAGCACCAACATTGTCATTGAAAATTTGGACCATCAGGTAGAGGAGTGGCGCCAAGGATGGGGGGGGGGCCATTTGGCCGATATTTTGTTAAATACATAATTGAACCATACAAATATTATCATTATAAAAAGAAATAATAATATCCTAAATAATTTGTGTTTTATTTAAATACAACATCGGTCCTTAAAATTTAACCACCCTTAATAACTTCGATATGCTACTAAAATGCTTTTGTAAATGTAGTCTTTCAATGAAAGTGTGTTAAAGTAGCTGTGTCAATAAAGTTTCTACTAATAAATACAACTTAAATATTTCAATATAGCCCTTTATTTTCCCAAAAACTTTGTCAATAGAGAAATTACATGAATTTAAGGTAAGCCGTTGTATGGGAGGTAGGCGTTAAAGTGGCCGTGTCACCTAAGCTTTTTGGCACAACAATAACATTGATTAGAAGGATATACGTAGCAAATTTGATCATCATACCTCTAATTTTGGCGGTTTTATGAGCTTTTAAATTTCATTAACGGTAGATTACGTGAAAAGTGGGCGTTATAGTAGACATGTCAAAGTTGTTTTTGCGAATGAGTACAACTTAGGTGTTTCAATATAGCCCTTTATTATTCCAAAATCATTATTAATAGAGAAATTAGAGGAATTTTGAGTAAAACGTTATATGGGAGGTGGGCGTAAAAGTGGGCGTGGTAACTTAATTTTCTAGCACAGTAATGACATTGCCTAGGGGGATATACGTAGCGAATTTGATCATCATGCCTCTAATTTTGGCGGTTTTATGAGCTCTTAAATTTCATTAACGGTATATAACGTGAAAAGTGGGCGTTATAGTGGGCGTGTCAAAGTTGTATTTTCGAATGAGTACAACTGAGATGTTTCAATATAGCCCTTTATAATTCCAAAATCTTTATTAATATAGGAATTATATGAATTATAAGTAAAACGTTATATGGGAGGTGGGCGTAAAAGTGGGCGTGGCGCCTTAATTTTCTGGCGCAGTAATGACATTGCCTAGGGGGATATACGTAGCGAATTTGATCATCATGCCTCTAATTTTGGCGGTTTTATGAGCTTTTAAATTTCATTAACGGTATATAACGTGAAAAGTGGGCGTTATAGTAGGCGTGTCAAAGTTATTTTTGCGAATGAGTACAACTTAGGTGTTTCAATATAGCCCTTTATAATTCCAAAATCTTTATTAATATAGGAATTATATGAATTATAAGTAAAACGTTATATGGGAGGTGGGCGTAAAAGTGGGCGTGGCGCCTTAATTTTCTGGCGCAGTAATGACATTGTCTAAAAGGATATACGTAGCGAATTTGATCATCATGCCTCTAATTTTGGCGGTTTTATGAGCTTTTAAATTTCATTAACGGTATATAACGTGAAAAGTGGGCGTTATAGTGGGCGTGTCAAAGTTGTATTTTCGAATGAGTACAACTGAGATGTTTCAATATAGCCCTTTATTATTCCAAAATCTACATAAATTGAGAAATTATATGAATTTTGGGTAAAACGTTATATGGGAGGTGGGCGTAAAAGTGGGCGTGGCACATTGATTTTCCGTTAAAAAAAAGCGTCTCACCAATAAGCAAAGTGTGCAAAATTTCAGAGTCGTACATTCAATTTTGTTGCTTTTATGACGTTTTTGTTTTTAAATATACCGAAAAATACACTGTGCGGTATAAATTTTCGTACATTTTGATCGATAACTCCTCTCCTAATGCATAGATTTAGATAATTTTCGGGGAAAAATATTGTTTTTACTCAGGAAATATATATTTAAAGTTTCATAAGTCTACGTTAATGCGTTTGGACACAATTCCATTTTATTCGATGTTTGAAGGACACGGTTTTTTCGACCTACTCTTGCTTTTCGAGCTATAACTCTCTTCCTAATATTCCGATTTAGCCCATTTTCAATACCAAACAAACCTTGTCTATAAGAAAGATTCTGGCAAAATTTGAGCCCCCTAGCTTTTTCGGTGCGACCTCTATCGTGCTTTCAACAGACGGACAGACGGACAGACGGACGGACATAGCTAGATCGTCATAAAATCAAACCCTGATTCAGAATATATATACTTTATGGGGTCTAAAATGCATATTTCGATGTGTTACAAACGGAATGACAAAATGAATATACCCCCACCATTTTTTTGGTGGCGGGTATAAAAACCTTACCATAGAATTTGATAAAATGACTTTTTTGCATTTAGGTGACTATAACGGATCAAGAAGATATAGTGATTTTTAAGGTAAAACAAAAACTTCCAATTCGTTACATAGTGTTATATAAAACAACTGTGCCTTTATACGAAATATTTTTTTTTAAATTTCAATCTCATTGAGCTAAATAGAATACAAATCAAGACATTTTATGATTTTCTGTCTTCCGGTGTGTCTTTTTTTATTCTTTTACTCGATTGAATTAAAAACTACTGGATAGATTTGGATAACATTTGGTATGCGGGTATCTTTAATAGCGAGATAATATACGACTTTTAACATAAATAATAACAAAAAAAAAAAAAATCACTAACAATAATTAGTTATAAGCTTTAACTTAGAACGTTATCAGAATTTATCTTAAAATGAATATAATATCTTTGCGCCAGTAATGCGGATCGAATTCAACTAGGGTTTCCATAATTTTTTATTTCACTGTATATAAATTCATACATTTTTACAATTTACAAATGCTTATTGAAGTATTGAGTCATGATGATGTGATTTTTGGTATTAATTTCTATTGAAAATATCACAATTATAAAATGTTTTAGGATATTGACACATATACATAAAAAAATATGTTTATTTGACTAGATTTAAATACGCATTTTACAATATGCATCAAAAATTCTAAATGAGTTTTATAGATTTGAAAGGGAAAAATGAAATAAATTGGCATATTATAAACAAACACACACACACATACACAATTGGGTATCTAGAAGTAGCACAGGAACCACAATATAGACATAATTGTTGAAAAAAGTAAACGATTTGTAAAGTTTGAGAATATCTTTTATTTAATACATAATCTGTACTATACTTTTTTGTATAATCTTACGACAATCACATGTAGCTTCTCTTTACTTCAAAATGACAATTTTCAGAACTAACTAAACAATGAGAAATAAAATTTGCTTCAACGCTTAAGACTATTTGATTAGCAAATTAATTTGATGATATTCATCGTTTTAATGTAAAAAGGCTGTAGTAGCTCTTGTGTTTTCTTAAAGGCAGAATGTTTTAAATTGGCAGCACATATTCTCTGACAGCTGATTTGATACTACTTTGATGTTTTGTAGTTAGTTTAGCAGTTCTTTTTTTAATCATAAATAGACTTACACCAGAGCTACGTCGCCAAATTATTCAAATTTATTTTTAAAGTCCCCAAACTCATCGGAATTCGGATAAAGTATACTTTGTGAGCTTTAACATTGCATTAGAAGTAATGATCATACTCAAGTCATAGTCTAAGCGTACTTAAGTTTGAAAAAACGTCTGAATGTAACAGTCAATAGTGAACTTGTTTATGGCATAGGTGGTATGCATTAGAATCGTGCCAGTTGGCATGCAGCATGCGACAGCATTCCAACAATTTGTTGGAAAGGGTTTGTTAACTGCCTATCTCGTTCACGTGATGTAAATGTGATGAGGGGATTTATAAAATAATAGATAAATGCATATAAACCAGAAACGATCGAGCACTTGGAAGTGGATGTTCGGCATGTTATTATCGATTTTTATTACTCTTTGGGTTTTTAGAGTTAAAAAATCGTATTACGTGTGAAAAGCAAAAGTGGGTAGTAAGATTTGCCATTTGAATCATGAAAACACTTACAAACGAACAACACTGGAAAATGATTGAATTTTATTATTTAAATTTTTATTTAATGAACAACTTGAAGATCCAGTATTCTCTAAAAAAATTTTTCTTTAGGGACGAATCTAATTTTTTGGTTAAATGACAACGTTGATTTAAACCAATTTGACGAATTTGGTATTTAAAGCAGCCAGAAGCTGTTTAAGAGCTGCCAATGCACCCTAAAAGATTCACAGGTTGGTACGGTGTGTCAGCCGGTGGCATCATTTGAACGCACTACTTCAAAGACCATGAAAATCGCAATGTTATTATCAAGTGGGCGAAAAACCGTTTAATGATTATCGTCTTTTTGTTGCCCAAAATAGAAGAATTTTACTTGGTTGACATGTAGTTCCAAAAAAACTGTGCGATATAACACACGGTATGCAATACCATGAATCTATTGAAAGACGAATTTGGTAAGCAATTGATAAATCGTTTTGGACCATACAAGGAACATTTTGTTTCGCCTCCACTAAACTATTTTTTGTGGGAATATTATTAGACTACCATGTGCTACAATTCCAGCCCTGGAAGACAACATTACAGCTGTAAATGTGAGATAAAGGTTGAAATGCTGGAAAACGTATGTCGAAATTGGACTTTACGGATGGCTTCATTAATCGCCCTAAATAAATATTACATATGTTTAAAAGGTGTTTAAATACATTTATTTAGTTAATAAAATCAGTTGTATAAATAAGTGAAACTTTTAGTCTCGGTATAACCTTTCGATACAAATGATGAAAAAAATAAAAAGGCCATATAATTATATAAATCTAGTTTTCTCAATATTGCTACGCAAAATCCATGTTTTATTTTTATTTCTAATAACTGAGCTGGGTTCTTGACTCAAATCTTTCCACTACTTATTATTTATCATGTAATGTTAAAAACTTGTGCTCTTTATAGCAACTTGTCTGCTTCGATGTGTTGCGTTATGTTGATGACTTTCTTTTTTCGTTTTAAAATCTATTCATCTAATGCTGATTTAATTTAAAATTCTCACTTATTCATTCATTGCATCGTTCGTTCGGTCGTTCATACGTTTGGCCAGTTCATTCATTTGCTGATTCATATTATGGCGCTCAATGTTGTTTAAGCATTTTAAACACGGTCAGTGAGTTTTAATTAGCATTAACGGTTAAACCAACTAAATGTTTATGTATTTGCACTAAAAAAAAACTTACTTACATACATAAACATAGACTCAGTACTACCAGCAAACACAGAATAAAAATTACAAAAAAAACAGAGAAAAACAAAATCTGAAAACATGCGAAAAATTGTAATACATACACCAACAAATACTTACGTAAATACATGTACATGTTGTTCTCCGTTTCATGACGTGGAAAAAGGGTCTACCGCATACATGCAAATATACCCTAAAGATATACATACGTATGTAGTTGTATTTACAAACATTTATGTATTTCAACCAGCATAAACGAAATAAAAGTAAATCTAAAAAGGCATAATAAACGATTGTTGGTTGGAAACGGAAACAACAGATGAAGTTTCAAATTGAATGCAAAATAACCCAACTTTAAACTAAACAATATTTAACAAAAGAATTTTAATATTTTCTGATTTAAATGGTTAATAGAAGAATATGAGTTAAATATTGAAGTTAAGCAGGCAGGTGTCCGCGACTTCGTTTTCGAAGTTGTCGGCACAAAAAGTGTAAAATATACCTGTGCGGCAATTTTCATTTAAATCTGTACTTTTTTGCTTGATTGAGTAAAAATATCAAAGATTAAACATACCAAGATTTATATTTGTTTTTTAGAGGGGTAGGACTTAATGCAAATGCTTATGACAAGATACTTCCAAAGACGACGTTAGACGATTTAATGTTTTTCGCCTGTACGACGTATATATTTTGGACAAGGAATGGGCAAGGGTTTTGCACAACCGACTAACTAAATACAAAAACTATATACATATAAGGCGTATTGCCGCGAGATTGCCTGATTATTGTGATAAAGGATAGCCTATGTGTTAATCTAGGCTGTTGTCTATCTGTATGCCAAATTTTAAGTAGTTGCGTTTAGTCGTTTTTGAAAGTTAGTAAACTATTGAAATGCTAATTTGGCTAATTCATTTTTGTCAGCAGTGTTGTCGCTTTTGGTAGCTTACTTTGCTTCTACTAAACTGATTATGTTGAGTGCTAATATAAAACCGTTTACAAAAACATTGATAATTTTACAAAAAAAGTCATGCTACCAAAAGAAAATTTATTTTTAATAGCAAAAGGACCATATTCAATGGGTTCTTAGTATACATTTGCTAACGTTGAAACACTCAACGACATATCTATACATATAAGGGTGATGAAGAAAAACACCCCTCACAAATAAAACATTATTCAAATCAATATTCTTTTAAAAGTTTAACGAAAAAAAAAACTTTACAATAAAATTGTAATAAATTTTTCTTTAATTCGTTGAGACAGCCAGTAATGAAAATGAGACAAATAGAAAAGGAAAATGTATATTTTGGTCGCACTTAATTCAAATTAAAGTCAGATTATCCCTCATTCATTTATTGTAATGCTGGTAAAAAAATATATATTGTAAAATGTTTGTTTGCCAGTTCCTTTAATCGTATTTAAATATCTTGTAATTGATTAGATTTTCTATTGGATGAAATTTAAAATATTTCTAATTTAAAACCTTAATTTTAAAGTTTTTTTCTGGAATTGAAATAAATCACTTTAATAATAAATTCCAAAGAATTGAGGGGGTGGAAAATACTCAAAGTATATAAGGACAAAATTTATTTCATATAAAAACTGCCAAGATTTTAAAAAACAATATTCCATTAGGCAAATATTTTCTGGCGAATATTCAAGTATCGAAAAGCTTTAAAATGCCCATCCTATTCATTAAACGTTATTAATATTTCAAAATGTATAATAAATTTTCTTAAAGAAATTCTTCTAAATATATTTTTAGTAAATACTCAAATTACTTCAAATTAATAAATCATTTCTTGATTATACCATATTAGTGAAAGACAAATATCCATTACCATATTAAAAGCAAAATTTTTGTTTGTCATTTTAAGGAGGAAAAAAATTTCTTACAAAAAAAAAAAAATTTACGTCACTTGCTACCCGCAACACAAACTCAACTCAAGTTCAAATAATTTTCATCTATGTTAAGTCATCATACTTTAATGACATGATGAAATTGTTCACAACGTTTTAAAATAAAAACCAAACATCCCCCAGTCAATGGTCTATATACTGATTTAGATTGAATGTTACATTACGAAAACAGCCTGATACCATTTCACGACTACCAAGTAGGGTGTCTCAAATGTTTCGAAAAAATTCTATAAATTGTCAGAAAACAATTTTTAGAAAATTTCGGATATTCTTTTTTTTTTTTCTTGACAAAATTTCTATAAACTTCGCAATAAAAATTTAAAATTTTTAATATGAATTTAATCATTTATAGGATGGCGCAAAATTAGCATATGGGCATTTACATGTCATCGTACGTGACATTTGTACTCCAATAAAGTGGAGTTATTTTTGCAAAAGTAAGAGTAACTGAAACAAAATTAGATCTTTATGTTCCATTCAAAGGGTACTTTATTGAAAAACAAAAAATTATTATATTCGAATCATGGTTGTCTGAAATATACAGAAAAATAAGAATATATCGTACGTGACATAAAACAGAAGTGATTTTCAGTTATATGTGGAAATATGAAAATATCGGCGAATCTTGGGAGGTATTTTTTCTTTTTCAATTTCTTACACTAAACCAAATATTTTTCTTTTAAAATCCATCATACTTAATTGAAAACAATCAATTTAGTATCGTTCGTGACATATCGTACGTGACAGATTTTTCTCTAATAATATTCTTAGGTAATAAAATTTATACATATTATGTTAAGAAAAAAAGTTAAATTCTAAGTTAGGTGCTTTTGCGACTGTTCAACGAATGACGGAGACAAATAATATTTTTGCACTACGTACGTGACATTAAAACAACATCCAAGGGAAATAAAAGAAGATACCGCAAATTTGACTCTATATTTTCTTTTTTCTTATGGATCGTAATAATTGTTGTTGTTACCTTAATTTTAAAGCATATTTACAATTACAATTTTTGTGTCAATTTAGTCGCTAAAAAATTAGTTGATTGCAATTTTTTAAAATAAGTCAAAGAGATAATCAGATTAAACTATTATTATTGCTCTTAAAATAATTTAAAATTAAATAATTTAAGAAGCTCTTAATACCTGCGCATAGTAAAATTTGAATGTTTTTTTTAATCAATAAACTGATATTGAAAAACTTTCAAGAGTTTTTATTTTTACAGTCGTGGTTGACATATTCATGGAAATGTCCATATGGTTTGTGTATTTTAGAATTTTTTTATTAAAAGATTTCCCTGGGAAATGTTTAAGGCATTTAACAGACTTTTAAATATAAGATTGATGGCAGAAACCTATCCGTCTGACAGTCCATCATATAAGTTGCAATAGTACCGAGGTTATATGAACTATACCAGACTTCATACATTACTCATGTATGGGTATAAGAAATCAAAATTAACTTTGCCTTTTAGGAGAACACTCTACTAAGTGCTTAAAACTTTTATGAAAAATTTCAAATTTGTACAAAAAAATCTACGTTACTTCTTTATTTCACAAATCCTTACAAACATTTCATTAATAATTAATAAAATATTAACAATATAAATACTAAAAAAAATTTAAAAAGTAGAGGTTGTCCAATTAAATTCTTAACAAACTAAGAACGCATTGAAAAGTTGAATACAAGGTTGGGAAATACTGTCCTAAAGTATGACGCTTACTTTAAATTTGACAGTCATGGTCCATAAATGAAATTTTATATTCTCCCGTTTAATACATTCAATACAATTCCATCATTATCATCCTAGCCAGTATTAATAAAGCGTACTTAGCGAACTGTTGACGACAAGAGGGTATAATTGACATTGGTGTTTATTTGTTAAACTTTTTGTTTGTGCGTTTATTTTTATTTATTTAATTTTTCGGCATAGACAAACGTTTGTTGTTTACTCCCTTTTTTCCTCGTTTCTCACTGGTTCTATAATATTATGTTTCATTGTCCATGGGCTGGAAAGTATTTGAATACTTTTTGTTGTTGGCTTTAAGTATTTGAGCTTGTGGCAATATTTTGTGGTTTTTGTTTATTACCGGTGGTACGACTGACTGGCTGGCTGTATTGAACAGGTCAATTAAGAATTCCTTCAATTTTTTTTTTTTGGCGAATAATAAGAAAATAAGAGACAGATTTATGATGTTTAAAGCTCAGCAGAAATTTTAATAAATACAGTGGCCTTAAATGGTTTAATTAAATGGATATTATTTGTTTTTAGGACAATAGCAAACAGAAATTTATATTGAAATTTAAATAATTTATAAATTTTATGTTGATGTTTATTTAATGAAAATGGAAATTTTAAAACATTTAATAGTTATAACCTTTTAAAATGGGTTGGGCCACTTAATTTTGGTTAAAAGCTTAAGTTGTATTGTTCGAAACTGATTTTTATTATATCATAGAGTTTACGGTTAACTATGCAAAATAAATAAATAAAAATTTTATGTTTTGTTGGCCTTTAACAAGAAAAAATTTATCCTTAATAAATAAACGTCAGAGAGATGTAAAAAATAAATATTTAGAGAATATTTCAGGAAATCTATTTCATTTTTTAACTAATAAATTAAAAGGCTAGTTTTTAACGTTATACTCTATTAGAATGTGGACTTCTGTAAAATAAGTCAGAAGGTTTTTTGACGCGTCAGTTAGCCACATACGGTTATCCCTGATAGAAGTATGGATTTTTTAAGTGTTTGCCCCTGTGCCTTGTTGAAAATCATTACAAATGCGAGTCGAAGTAAAAACCACAAGCTTTTAAACTCGAATGGCATATTAGTCGAAAAAATTAAGCATTTTAAGGAAAATTTTAACCTGGTACCATTGCAAGGTCGTAGCGTAAGTTTAAGTTTATTGGCGACGTGATGCGTTGTGTTGATTTATCGATTACCATTTTATCATTTCCAAGTTCTTACAATTGTTTTTTGAAATATTAAGCGAATGAACCATTTTGTAATGTTACATGCATATTGATTTTTAAAGACAGTTTTGTATGTATCGTCATATGACTGATGTTTTAAGAAATGAATCACTTAAAAACTCAACTTCTTAAAAAATACGAGTTATGGCTTTTCTACCATTGATATATAGCTTTGTCAAAATTAATTTCCCATTAGGCGTATGTTTTCAGGAAGTTTATAACTAGAAGAATAGAGTCAGCAATGTGCATCTTTTCCTCTGTACATCTGTCCGTGTGGTGGAAATCATATTTTTGAAACCCGCACGTGCAGCACAACCGCCTCTGTTGTGCCATATTTTTACCGTAAGAATCAGTATTTTTTTTTTTTAGCAGTGGACTAATTTATAGATACGTTTGCTGGTATTTGCAGATCTGATTTACTTTTGGAGCTATTTGTGTAAAATTTTAAACAAATCGGTCACAAATCGGCAAAGTTATAAGCAAAGACTATTTAAAATATATATATTTTTCTTTAAATGTGTCGAATTACCAAAACTTTAATACATTTTTGGAAACACTTAAGACACAAAAGTATACGCCATATTCTTAAAACTGTAGCAAAGAAAGGGCGCCAAATCGGTATGAGACTAACTGAGATATAAGCAAAAAATACAACTACTTCGGTGTTTGTCCTAAAATTTACAAACGAAAATGTATTTTTTTAAATTTCTAAACAACAGAGAGGAGCGGTATGAGTAACAGAAGAAACGTTTTGACTGTAAAAATTTAAATTCGAAAAAAGAGTTTGAAATATTAAAGCAAAATGGCGTATAACATCAAACTGGATATTTAGGCTAAGCTAAAATATGGTCACAATATTTCTGAACAAAATTTAAAAAAATTTAAATAAATAAATAAAAATAAAATAAATAAAAAAAGGTGAATGATATTATCAGATTTGGGACGGTCTATAGCATTTTTAGTTGCACAGTTGCATAGATCGCATAGTTGCTAAAATAAGTGAAGTAAAAAAAGTTTTATCGTTGCCTCCGTGCGCATCTTCTAATATAGTGGCCACTGCTATCATTTGGTCTACGCTAAAACTAATTTTATAAAATTTAAACAATATGATAAGATTCGTCTGACCCGATATTTACGATTGTAAATTGTAAATCACAATCAAAAGGCATATTTGCGGATCGATTCGGTGCAGCCTTTTCTAACTGTAACAATGTTTATTAGCGATT
The DNA here is from genome assembly GCA_941918925.1 of Phyto melanocephala. Taxonomy (NCBI): domain Eukaryota; kingdom Metazoa; phylum Arthropoda; class Insecta; order Diptera; family Rhinophoridae; genus Phyto; species Phyto melanocephala. The sequence goes on along the minus strand of OW799233.1, from coordinate 27,668,834 downwards.
TCCCAATATATGTCCTCACCTTAAGCAAATGCCTCGGTACGAACTTAATGTTCTGATTTTGATTCACATACAAGCGATGAACGATATTGTCACTACCGTAAATTGCAAATAATGGGCAAATTGAGAAAATATAATGGTGTTGTGCAGTTGGCCAATAATATGTGACAAGATGTCACCATATCAGTATTGATATTTATGTGTTTTTTAACTTTATGTATGTACCTGTATACTAAGGTAATCGAACGGTTATTATTCGACCGGTTTTAACCAGTTTTTTTAGTTTTGCCAAAAGTTTTTTCTTAGTTTTGCTAAGTGAAAGATCGGCTTCAATATCAAGTTTCTAACAAATGAAAAAAAAAAAATAGATAAACATACTTCAAAATAAGAAACTAAGAAGGCAAAATTTTTAATTATTATTTAATTGAATAATGTGGTCTCACATATGTTAAGTTGTTAACTACATATACGTATATTATTTTATTAATCAATGAAAATACGTTTATATGTATAAATGTATGCACTTATATGTATGTTTCTAAAATATTTTAAAGCGAAAATGATTTAAAAATTACTGTCATTACGGCAGAATATTTTATTCGTTCTTTACCTTTGCGAATAGTTTGATTATTGTGTTATTGTTTATTTGAATAAAACCGAATAAGCGGTTAGTTTTTAAATACTTTATTGAACTATTCGGAATATCCGAAACCCAGTTTTTGAAAAAAGTCAAATAATTGATTTCGTTAATGTTAATTTTGTGCATAGTTTTATCCAAGTTGTTCATAATTATACGTAAAATCGAAAAAATGAATAACAAAAATTTGTGCTCCAAACTTTTCAATTTTGTGTTTGAAGATTTGTATTTAAATTATAATACTTATCCAAAATGAATATTTTTTCGTTAAAAAACACTTTTTTTTTAATTTAATTTTTGGTTTACACAAGAAATATTTAAAAAAATATTACTTGAGAAAAGGATTTCCCTTCAAGCTTTACAAGTCAATATTGAACGTGCCATTTATGACATACGACTTGATTTAGTGGAAAAAGTGCTCAAAAATTAAGTTCATCGAACTCGTTCCTGCAGAAGAAGTCTTGGAGACCATTTGAATGACGTTTTATTTAGAACTTAAATGTATCGATTTTGCTTCGCATTAAATAAAAAAATTTTACATTTCCTTAACAATAAGTGTGTTTTTTTTACAGAAATCATATCACTCTTATTGGATACCTTTTATATTTACTGATAAACTCAAGTTTACTTTAGTGAATTGTGATGCAATAATTTTTAAATACAACAAAAAGCAAAAATTTAAAATATGATACTATTGCATAACTTTGAAAATTCAAAGTTATTTTTTAAATTCTAGACTTTGTTAAAAAATACAGGGGTCATTGAAAAATAATTTAGAAATTAGTGTAGCAATTCTTAAAGAAATCGTATTTGAATATTATCTTATTTTAACACCGTTAGACGCTGTGGAATTTAAAATATAAATCTTATATCTACTGCTGATAAAGCTACAAATTGTTTTTTGTTTTCCCATCATTTATGATACAAAAAAAAAAAGATAAACTAAAAAATCAAACTAGATTTATACGGGCTTTTTATGTTATTTGGCTTGTTAGCTGCATGTTTCAACTACACAAGTGTGATTTTTTCATGTATGTATGCATGTGTTAGTTTACAATCAATTTGCCTTTTTGATGTTTTCTTTTCAATTTGGATTTTGAATATGTTGAGATTTTTTAGTATTTTTTTTGTAGAATTTTATTTTGAAATCTGTTTGACAATAGATTAGTAAAGGATTTATGTAACACAATATGTGTGTGTGTGTGTGAATGCATGTGTATGACACTATTTTGAACAAATCATATATAATATGCATTTATTTGAAAATAGGATTTATTTCATAGCAGGAAAAAACAATAATAATTTATTGGGATTTCAGAAGGAAAAAAGGACTAGTAAAAGAAAAAAACTTTTTTGACCTATAAATTGGAAATTTAAAACAGTAAAAAACTTATTTGGATTTTATTTTATATTCAATAAATTAAACGCGTAAGGTAGAAGACTACTATTTTCTTAACATTCTAGGTTATGTTAAAAGATACCTTTTTCTGCTCTTACGATATGTTTAATTCTACTTAAATTAAATTTTTTAAAACTTTTTACAAAAGTAATTTCAGCTCTCTAGACGTAGTAAGTGTATATTTGTTTTTTATTTATTTTAGCTCACGTACTTTTAAAACTCTTATCAAAATCTATCTGTGTTATTTCCTCAAATATCCAGACACGTTTCAATTACTCTAAGCTAGGCACAGAAAAGAAAGAAAAGTTCAAGCCAAAACCAAAATAAAATTGCAACTTTTTAAGAATATTTTTTTGCACACATTTTACCCCGTTGCTTTTTTGGTGTGGTTTCTAAAATATAAAGTGTAAAGAGTATTGCTTACACTTTGGTATAAATCACTACATATACATTCGCTTATTTATATTTACACACATACAAGCAATTCATTATTATTGTATTAACTGTAAGTCATATTTCGTTACTTGTGTCTCATTTTCTAAAAGATTTGTAGGAGAGTCTGTGAGTACATTTAGGGAATATAAAACAGCTAAAACTAGAAACTTTGAGTTGTTCATTAGTGAACTGAAATAAATAATAAAAAGCTTCAAGACGTATAAAAAGCAAAAATATATAAAGAAATTTCCTGAGAACTAAATACAAGATTTTTTGTGGTTCAAAATTTATAGAGGCGAAAGGAAGTTAATTTTAATAAAATGTAATTGAACTACTTGTTTTATAATTTTTTTTTTTTATATCGTAAAAAGAGTACATATATTTAGTATTCATTTTTATTATTATTTTCTTTTATATAAAATCAAACTATACGTTTTCCTGTACTTTTGCTAGGAAAGATATAAATTAGATGTTTGGTTGTCGGTGTAATAAAATAGTCAGGTTAACTCTCGTTGGTTCAGTATTGCGTAAGTCGACCTATACCTTCGTAGAGGAAGTCAAAGATATTACAACAGTAAAACGAAAAAGTCTCTGGAAACTGTAACACGATACAGTAACAGGACACTTAACAATGAATCACGTGCAGGAGTGGGACATATAGTTTTCGAATAAATAGAAAAGGGTTGTCCTTAAACGTTTATGAAAATGGCACACAAGATTTTGACTTTTAGTTGACAGCGGAAATATATAATACAAAATTATATTTTACATGCCGATACGAATCAGTTTTTTTAATTATAAATTATCTTACAGAGTCGTATTATAAAATTTATTTATATGAAAAATTTTAGGATTTTAAAATATTTGTTTATTTTTTTTAAAAAAAAACTTTATTTCTTACCAAAAGTTTTTATTTTCTTAAAATTATAACTAAATTCAACATATTTTTCTTTTTTATATTTCAAAGATTTTTATACACATGTAGTTTTTTAAAAATGCAAGTCCAACGATGTTAATTGTGAGTCTCACCTTATCGTCAAGTTTTTTGCCCAATTTAATTGGAAATTTCTTTATTTCAGTATTTGACAAATCCAACCATTGAAAACTACACTATTGAGCAGCTGATTAAGATTTTTGGAAATGGGCGTTCAAAATTATTCATGCACTTTGTGATATTTTTGGTCAGTATAATTGACCAAATGTGTCTACAACTTGAAAAAATGTGACCTAAAATCAGCAAATCTGCTCTGTAGGAAATGTGGAAAAATCTGTGCGTGCTAGCTCTCTTTGTTCTGTGCAAAACATTGGTGCTATGTAAGATAGTGTGTGGCAAACAATTGAACATCTTACGAACATTACTGATAAGAATTTTGAATAAAGATTTGAATTAACAAGGTTCAGTTTACTCAAGAGGCGAATCCTGAAACATCTAAAGTGTTATTCATACGCCGAATGATTTGTTGAACAAACAGAAGTATACTGACTTTACAAATAAAATCACTTTCAGCGCCAAGGAAAACTTTCATGTCAGAGGATTCGTTAACAAGCACAATTCCAGCATTCGGGCATATGAAAATCCTCGAATGATTGTTGAAAAGCCCATGCATTCACAAATAATGACTGTTTGGTATGGTAAATGGGCTGGCCTACTTCTTCGAAACTGAGGTTGGGTAAGCAGTTACTGTGAATGGGAGATGAAAACGGACTTCTTGCGACCAACAATTAAGGATAATAACGTAGACGATATACGGTTCCAACAGGATGCTACCACTTGCCACACAACCAACGAAACTAACGTCTTGGCGATGTTAGTTGGGAGGTACGATGTGATTTGACAACGTTGGACTTCATTATTTGGAGTTAATTAACAAAAAAAGTGCCAAGAACAATTCAGGAAGTAAAGAATGAGATAGTTCGGCACATTAGCGATATTGAAGCTTTATTATGTCGCAGTATCATTTAAAATAAGGACTATCGGATAGAAGTATGCAACTGAAGCCGTAGTGAGCATACACCTTATTGTCAAAGATCGTTTTATTATAATGAAAAATATTAAAAAAAATTAACGAAAACCTTTTGTTTTATTAGTTTTTAACATCAAGCGTTTTTCAAGTACTACCCTGTATATCAATGGGTTCCTTCGTTTACTAAAAGTTTTAACTATTTCTTACTAGACTTTTCTAGATGATTTATATTAAAAACGAACCCAATCCCGTAAAAAACTTCAATAAAAAATAGTCTATGTTTTTGAGTAAAAGACAGAAATATTATTTATGATTCCAGTACGCCGCGGCGCGCCGTTAGAAGTTCATATTTTAATAAGAACAGTAATAAGAGATAAATAAGTAAGTAATCCTAAAAGTATGCTTTACAATATTTAAGTGTAAGCTTTTCAGAACTTAATGCGTTTTTAAATTAACTTAACTAAAATTGGAAATACAAGTCTATGTTTTTGAGTAAATGACAGAAATATTATTTATGATTCCAGTACGCCGCGGCGCGCCGTTAGAAGTTCATATTTTAATAAGAACAGTAATAAGAGATAAATAAGTAAATAATCCTTAAAGTATGCTTTACAATATTTAAGTGTAAGCTTTTCGGAACTTAATGCGTTTTTAAATTAACTTAACTAAAATTGGAGATACAATATTCGAGAAGTTTAACATTAAAAAAATCTATAAATTTATACAACACTGCATGCTTGATTAGGGTTTTTAAAATATTAAAGGGAATGCATTTTGTTTTAAAAAGTTTCTGTTGCTAAAAGAGTTTTTTAAGCTATGTGGTTCTAATACATTCTACAAGATCATTATTTTTAAGCAATTGTCAATTGCTAGCACGACAATTTCCCAATTAATATCACAAATATAATAATTGTAAAAACGATAACCCCAGTACAAAGAAATCACTCTTATTAGCATAGTAAAAAAAGTTCTGGTCTAAATTGAGGAGGCAGATTTTCTGCCAAGCAAAACATGTGTTAACCACATCAACAGTTTGCGTATGGTGGTGATATAATTGTGGTTAATGATCTTAGATTTACAATACTGCTGTAGCGATGCTAGCCGGGCAATTTTCAAGCACATACTTTTGTACAGCAGGGTAACTAATAGCAAGCATATAAAATATCTCACTACTTTAGTTTATTTGACAGATGTTTAACCTAGCGGTACTTGACATTATCAGCAGCTCAAATGCCTAGTAATTTATATATTAACACTGAAGTACTGCAGGGCATCTAATATTAAATATTTAGATGACCACATTATTTGAGATTGTTATTGCCGAAAAATATTAGTATATAGTGTCTAGTGCGGTATAGGCACGCGTCTATTACTTTTGGTTTTATATTTTTCCACGACATACCAGTGTGTGATAACTAATTTTAAGTATTAACTTATACTAATTGAATTAGATTAGGGACCGAGAAAAAAAATTAACCAAGACTATAGGACTACTAGATAGCATTTAAGATTCTCAAATTAGAAATATAAGAAAAAATTCATAAATATTTTGTTATTTCACTAACTTTGAAGGGTAGAGCTTCCAAGCGCAACTCTTTTATCTTAATAAATATTTGAGCTTTCTTCGGAGAAAAACTTATATAAAGGACAAGATCTTCACTAACGAAATCCCGGGATTTGTAAAAATTGTTTCTTGAACAGATATATTAGCTGAAGCTTCCAAATATTATGCCAAGAATTACCATATATTTCTACATAATTTTAATGAAAACAATTAACAAGAAACGATATCCACTACTAATTTCAGCTATAATTTCATAATCTTGAAATTTATTTTAATTATGAAATTTATTGATCTTTTATGCATTAAGTTTTAAAATTTGTTTCTGTGGTATTGAGTATTTGATTACACAAAAAAACAACAATTTAACCAAAACATAATTGTGAACTAAATAAAATACAAATACGAATTAAAAACACCTGTCTAGTTTGTGTGGCTAGAAGAAATAAATTTTAACGATAAAAGTTTTTTACTTTTAACTTATTGATAAGTTCCAAACTGGCCAATCGTAAAATATTCAGTTTTCTACCAATTGTTACCAGCACAACAATAAACAGTTTATTGCTTGATAATAAAAAAAGAATATGTTCGAAAAGTTTTCTTTGTGGCTTCTTTTTGTCATGTTGTACAAGTTTTATTGTTCGTATTCTACTAAAAAAAGTTAAGTGCGTGCTTCAAACTAAGCCAATGCAGCAGCATCTAACCCCCTGCTTCATCTGCAATTGAACGGGACAATGATGACAATGACTAACACCACACTATTTACCCACATGCATGTGACTCTCCTACAACTACTTGTACAATCAACCAGCTATAAAACATGTCACATTGTGAAAACAAAAAAAAAAAAAAAACTAAATTTAAACTAAAATTGAAACTAAACAAGTAAGAGCACTATATTCGGCTGTGCCGAATCTTTTATACCCACCACCAATTTTGTGTACATTTAAAGCACAATAATTATTATTTTGTTAATGGCTTTCTTTGTAGAGGGTGGTTAAATTTTAAATTTAAAACAGAGGCCGAATTACGGCACTCGAACGTGATCGAAATTTGAAAACTCTTATTAGAATCTATATACCTAAAGCATACTCGATCGATATCGAATGCCGTAATTCGGCCCCAGGTCTGTATAAAATGTTAGAACATCTATGAATGCCTTCTAAATTCGTTAAATGAGAAGCATTGCTGTTTATCGCGATAGTGTGGCAAAAAAACAGTCAACTTCGACTAATCATCGTGCCAAACAATTGAGCATCAGCAATGTTATTTAAAATTTGGACTATCGGATCGAGGTGTGCCGTTGAGGTCGCGGGGCCATTTGGCCGATATTTTGTTCCATACATAATAGAACCATACAAATATTATCATTAAAAAATAAATGATAATAATTTCCTAAATAATTTGTGTTTTATTCAAAATCAACATCGGCCCTTAAAATTTAACCACCTTTTATAACTTGGATATGCTGGTAAAATGTTTTCGTAAATTAAGTGTTTCAGTGAAAATGGGCGTTAAAGTAAGCGTGTCAATAAAATTTCTGCTAATAAATACAACTTAGATATTTCAATATAGTCCGTAATTCTTCCAAAATATTTATTCATTGAGAAATTATATGAATTTGAAATAAAGCATTATATAGGATGTGGGCGTAAGAGTGGGCGTGTCACCTAAATTTTCTGGCATAACAATAACATTGACTAGAAGGATTTCCGTAGCAAATTTTATCATCATACCTCTAATTTTGTCGGTTTTATAAATTTAAATTTCATTAACAGTAAATAACGTGGAAAGTGAGCGTTATAGTAGGTGTGTCGAAGTTATTTATGCTAATAAATACAACTTAGATGTTTCAATAAAGTCCTTTATTATTCGATTTATAGAGAAATTATAAGAATTTAAGAGAAAACGTTGTATGGGAGGTTGGCGTGTCACATTTATTTTCCGTCAGAAGAAAGCCTTTGACCAAAAAGCAATTCCTGCAAAATTTCAGAATCGTAGATCTAAATTTGTCACTCTTATTAGGTTTAAAATTTTTAACATATTGGAAAATACACTGCGCGGTATAAATTTTCGTACATTTTGATCTCTAACTCCCTTCCTAATGCATGCATTTATGCAATTTTTCTTTCTTCCTTATACTCCGATTTAGCCAATTTTCTATTCCAAACAAACCTTGTGTATAAGACATATTCTGGCAAAATTTGAGCCCACTAGCTTTTTCGATGGGACCTCTATCGTGCTTTTAACAGACGGACATACGGACGGACATAGCTAGATCGTCGTCAAATAAAACCCCGATTAAGAATATACATACTATTTTTTTGGTGGCGGATATAAAAACTCAAATACTTCAAAAAAACACATTACAAAAAAATTTGTTTAGCTCTTTTACTAAAATTTTGCAAAAAATATTTGACCTTGTGTCACAAAAATTGGTCTGCTGATCACGGTCGGATCGTAACGGGTATAAAATGGGGAGGAGAGGAGAGTTTTATCTACTAAATGGTGCTAATTTCTTTTTGTTATTTTATGTTTTCTAGAAGTTATGGTGTATTAAAAAAAGGAATTTAGGAAAATTTAGACCTAAAGATAAAAAAAAATTATTTCTAAACATTATAAACAATTTATTTTCATGTACTAATGGCTAACAAATTTTAAAATTATACAAAACTTATTTCGTTTGAAAATCTTTTAAAAGCAAAATGTTATAGAACTTTAAAAATCAAAATCTTACTAATAAATTTCCTGTTTTAGCAAAATGCTGAGCATGTCTATTTTGAATCACCCTGTGGCCCTTAAAATTTAACCACCCTTTACAAAAGAATAGATAGATAAAAAAAAATTCGTTAAAATATGTATTTTAAATATTCAAATACTTATTTTAAATCTACTGATGCACATTTTTTTAAAATATTTTTAAATCAAACCTCATAAGACTGTGTGTACAACTATATGTAAACTTGGGCACAAATCATTACTCTAGTTAATTTTTGTCAACAAACTTCGGTCATTTTCGTTTTCACAAACCCCTATAAAATTCCTTTGTAGTTTGTGCAAAAAAATGTTACTAGAGTCATCTAGTGTTCTACGTGATGTTTAGCAAAGACATCATCCTCAGTGTTTGCAAAATGTAGTGGCGCCTTCAACAGATGTCGCCATCTGCAATGAATAAATGCTAATGAATATGACTAATATATTTTTATAAAAATTTAAAAAAAAAGTGGGCGTGGCACATTTATTTTCCGTTATAACGAAGACTTTGACCAAAAAACCATGTTTGCAAAATTTCAGAACCGTACATATAGTTTTGTCAGTTTTATTACGTTTTAAACTTCAAATATACACTGAGCGGTATAAATTTTCGTACATTTTGACTTATAACTCCTTTTCTAATGCATATATTTAAGCAATTTTTGGGGAGAAATATTCTTTTAACTCGAGAAATATATATTCGAAGTTTCATGACTCTACGTTTATGCGTTTGGACACAATTCCTTTTTTTTTCGATGTTTGAAGGACACGGTTTTTTCGACCTATTCTTGCTTTACGAGCTATAACTCTCTTTCTAATATTCCGATTTAGCCCATTTTCAATACCAAACAAACCTTGTCTATAAGAAAGATTCTGGCAAAATTTGAGCCCTTTAGCTTTTTCGGTGCGACCTCTATCGTGCTTTCAACAGACGGACAGACGGACAGACGGACAGACGGACGGACATAGCTAGATCGTCATCAAATCAAACCCCGATTCAGAATATATATACTTTATGGGGTCTAAAATGGATATTTCGATGTGTTACAAACGGAATGACAAAATGAATATACCCCCACCATTTTTCTGGTGGCGGGTATAAAAACGAAACCAGCACAACAAAATGACACGTTTTAACTTTTGCCTAAAAAAAATCCAAAAAAGTGGTATTGGTTGTGGAACATAAGTAAAGAAAGAAATGCCAGATTTGCTGCGGATGTACATGATACTGGAATATGTTAAAAAAAATAAGATGCATGTTTTATCTTTCGAAAGAAAGAAAAACTGATTTTTCTCTTCTTTTCCCAGTATCCTTTATTGCCTTCTTTAAGCAACGTTTGTTATGATTTCTTAGATGGTTTCACTGTGCAACAAAAAGTTTTATTATGCAAAGAGACATACTGAATATTTCAAAAAGGGTTAGAAAAAAAACTAAATAAAATAATTTTAATTTAAATTTAAAAATGATAAAAAATTTGAGAAAACCAATATTATATTTAATAAATCAAAATTTTATGAGAGTATGAATTGTATTTTTTTTTTTTTAATAAAATTTATGAAATTTTATACAGACTGATTCAGTATAAATGAAAAACTTTTACACCAAACATTTTTTAAGGGAACAAATTCTATCAAATAGAAAAATATTATAAAAGCTTCTGTTTTTTTTTTTTGGAAATCTTTAACGTAAAAATATTTTATAGAATAGAAAAAAATTGTTTTACTGTTGTCTGGGGTCACAAAATTTTAGATAAGTTTTTTAAAAAATGAAAATAATTTTATAACAAAAAACTTTCATACAAAGTAGCTATTTATATACTTTGTTAAGTTTTTTTTATAAAAAATTTTTTTATTAACAACCAAAATTTTTATAACAAATCTAAAGTGATCTCAAGTTCAACAAGAAATTTTTAATATAAATATAGATAAATTTAGACGATATTTTTGAGAATAAAATTTATTTAGTTATAGAAATTTTGTTATAAAACTTCTATAAAAAGCAAGGTTTCAAACATTTCCACAAACAAATTTTTTATGCCCTTCACACGACAGTGTAAAAGGGTATATATAGGTTTGTCTGTCCATGTGAAATTTCTACAATATTCATTTCCAACCCCATAATGCTAATAAATAGGGCAGTCGATTAAGCATTATCCGTCTGCCCGTTTTTCTGTCCTTGTGTATGTTGAAATCAATTTTTTAAGCCCCGCCGACATCGCCAAGATCCTTGTAAGGTATCAAAATATCAGAAATATTTGTGTTTGAAATCAGCACAATCGCCCTACAATTATCTGAGATATGTGCAAATAAACACGATTGACTCTGGTTTTTCGTTTATCTTTACCACAAAAATTAAAATTTTCCGACTTAAGAATAATGTATGGACACGATTGTTACTATTTATACATTTTGTATGCCTTTGAAGATACTCATAAACAATTTTGGATAAATTGGTAGCTAATCGCCAAAGTTATAGGTAAAAATTACTTAAAAAAATATATATATATATTTATAAATATAACAACATTTTTTTTAACTCCTTAATTATTTTTAAACACGCTTAAAATACCATTTTTTAAGTCGTAGTCTCAGAAATTTTTTCTAGGAAAAACTAACAAATCGGTCGGAAACTAAATAAGATAGAAGCACCAGAGTACAACTGCTTCGATGTTCTTCCTAAAATTTGTAAACGAAAACTAATATTTTTCAGTTTCTATATAACTAACAGAGCCAATATGGGGATCAAATAAAAGGGCTTAAGCATTAAGATATAGTTATATATGAAAATAAAAAAATCAAGATGGCGTCCTAGATTAAATAGGGAATATATGAGTCAAATATAGTATTAACGACTATGTCCCCTTTAACCACCACAATATTAGTATCCAAAAAAGCGCTCGACCAGTAAAATGTAGTGAATTATAAAAAGTGTAAAGTTCAAGATGGCGTCTGAAACAAAATGGCGGGGAATATTTTTTTATCTCCAACAGTATGTATATCAAATGAAAGTGCTCGACTAGTAGTATGCAGTTAACTATGTACTTATACTTTATGAACCTATGGTTGTCTTCTGATCTTAAATCCAAAAATTTAAATATTACTATTTTGTTAGAAAATCACATCCGGTGAATTCACTACTAAGATCTTGCGAATTGTCACCTTTAGACACTTTTTTGTGGGGCTTTTTAAAATCTCACAACAGTTCGAGAGCTAAAAAACAGCAGTACCGACCCGATATCAACCATTGATAACAGTTTATTGAAATACGTGATTGAGCATCTTGGTTAAATATTAAGAGCCTGCAGTGGCATAATTTTTCATTTCTAATCGGAATCGGAATAAATTCAAATAAAAATATTATTGATAATAAAAAGACTCTATTTTTATTAAAGTTAATATGATACCTCGAACGTGGACACCCTTTATAACAAACAATTTTGTTTTAGCAAAAAGTCGATTGGGAATTTAAAAAAGCTAATATGTGGAAAATTACATTTTTAATTTTATATACGAGTATCTATACTAGCCGACCCGGGAAAAACGTTATTGTGTCATATAACTTAGTTTTAGAGAAAATATTTATTCCATAATTTTGTATAAAATTGTAATTTTGAAAGATAAAAGTTAATGCAAGAGTTATATACTTTCAAGGTAATTTATTTATTAAATAAATTTTGCTTTAATAAATTTTATTTTTTGACAATCCAAACTACTGTTCTGTGTTGCTCATACACATTTGTCTAGTATTTTGATTCACAGTGAAAATTTATAATTAAATTTCTTTTTTAACACATTGTCGAACATCACAGAATTTAATATTTTCTGTCAATATACGAGGCGAAAATAATTCTAGTAATTTTTTAAACATTTTTATTGCAACCCGAGTAGATTTTCTTAAATAAATGCACAAAATAAAAAATGGCCGATTATTTGCTGTTATTTTCTTATTTTCCTCAATATGGGATTTGATTTTAAGCTGCTTTGAAAATTCTTTGTGTCACAATATTAAAAAATCCCTAACTAGAAATACCGAAGTAACAATTTTAATTTAAACAATCAATTCATAACATTTTTGCCTAGTATTATAGACTTTTGAACAAATAAAATATCGAAACCTTCAAAAACTTAACCGACAATAGAGTAAAAGAAAAAAAAAATAAAAAAAAAATCTCAATCCATTAAAACATGCGACTGTCAAAATTGATTGCCTCTTTGCATCTATAAATATATTTACGTATCTACGTAGATACATATATAGGTATACACTTTTTTATTTAAACATACATATTAAAGTGTGTCTATGTATGTGTAAACACATATTGAAGCATTTTTAATACAATGTTGTCTGGTACGACATACGAATCTACTCAATTGTCAAACAGCTTGTTCATGCGCTATTGCCGTTGACTGCAATATGCTTCAATTTTGTGGTAAGTGAACGTTTATTGTATTGATAAAATAGTTTTAAATGTGTGTACCACAATAGCTCAGTGGGAATTTTCATCACACTTTACTTTGTATATCAGGGACTCGAAATAAAAGCGTTAAACCAAAAGCTCACATAATTATGCAAACTCAAAAATTACACTGTGTTTTGATAATGTACACTTAAAAAAATATTGATATAAATTTGTCTATTAGTGACTAAATAGTCACTATTTTCTATCCTCTTGATGTGTCGAAGTCTCTGCTGTCTAATCATAAGAGACAAATTTTAACTAAATATAAAAATAATGGGTGCAATTAAAATGATCTAAAAATTAAAATATAATATTATTGAGAAAAAATTGATAGAGCTTATTTTAGTTTTCATTATTAGAATGTTAAAAAACTGAAAACGTTCTAAACTGGAGACAATCTTTTGCTAGAATTGGAAAGAATTTTATTAACTATTATTATTAATTAACTATTATCTTACTATTTTATTTGAAGTTTCCTTCCATATCTTATTAAAACTACTTTATTTATAAGAAGTCGAATCATATTTGCTAAAACAATTTGAAAATCCCAAGACCCTAAACAATATTTTTGATGTGCACTAATTTTAAGACAGATTTTGATATTTTTATTGTTATTTGTACAATCTTATTTCATGTTTCTTCCTTTATTCTTAGAAAAATTGTAGTACCATTAGATTTCTATTCTATTCTATGTTATTTTTTTAATGTAAAAAATGAGACACGATAAAAAATACTCTTTATGATAACCAAGACATCTAGGCAATATTTTGCAGAATTTTGTCAACATCTTTTTAGAAGTTTTTGAGCTAATAGTGTTCAGATAAATAGACAGAAAGACAGACGTAAATACGGACCTAAAGACAGACAGACATATAGGAAAAAAATCTTAAAAGTAAGTTTTTTTGTATTTCAAAAAATATTTATATGCGGACACGTTTTTTGAAAATCTTATTATAAGTATAGATATAGATTATATCGAGGAGATATAAATTCTGTTGCGATAAATAATCCTTAAAGGATTGCCTAAAGAGGACTACTGTCAATAATTTTTCAATATCCTACTAAACTTACAGATAGAGCTGTTAAGACTGTTGTTATTTATGATGTAAATTTAAACGTACTGGTGAGTATCTGAATATGATCAGTAATATAATACCTTTTACTTGGAAAATAAATAAGTGGACAGCTTAATTAGCACATAAGAGATTAACTTGCTTTTTTGTGTTTTAGAAATATGAAAGTAGATCTATTAGCTTAATATGTGAACAAGTATCTAGAAGATGACGAGCTCATAAGCATTATCCTTATGAATGAATGGCTACTTGTACCATAAGAATATAAAAGTAAATTCTTTGTCATAATGGCAAACATTTTAAAAGAAGTTTTACAATTTAACAACAAACTATATTATAAGTTTAACTCATCTGAAATGTTTTGTTAATTATGACAATACTTACGACACTTGTCAGTACACGAGTTGTTTTTACCCTCTCATAGCTAAGCTTATTGTGATTATAGTGTGGTTGAAGGCAATGCAAACGTTAGAAGTTTGTTTAGAAGCTCGCTGACTTTTGCGAGTAATATGTCTAAGATATAGTTTGTCTTCCTAGAGATAAAATTTTTCGATCAGTTTGGCTCGTATAAGAAATGTCATTATCGTAAAAAAATGGAGATTATTTACGCCTAAAGAACAGATTAGGTAAACTTACTATTAATAGTTCTTTGCCTAGAAGTCGAGAAATTATACCAAAAATTGTTGAAAATTCTAAGCTAATTTGAAAAACTGCAATTGAACTTGATAACCAGTCATTTATAAAGCGTATGCCAATGATAGATGTGAGCACCTTTTGTCGCTTGAGTGTATTTTTAGCTCAATGCTTTTTCGATAAGGAATCGCTGAAGTTGGTTAAGAGACAAGTAGCCATAGGTGAGAATAAAGTGGTCAGCAAACTTATGAAGAGGAGATTATTGGCAATATTCTATGGATTGCTGGTTGTGCAGAAAACTGTTTTTAAGTATGTTTACTCTATTAAAATGCAAATGTGCATGAAAACTAACACTTATAGACGGGATTTTATGGTTGTCGAATTTAATCGGAGTACGGTGAGCTAGATAAGTGAGTTAGTTATGGGAAATGGAAATTAAAAAAATTATCTAAAAAGGAAACTATTGAAGATGGTGTTAATATAGTAGTAGAAAGCTGAATGTACAGCATAGCTAGCGGAAGACTATGGCAAGCCTTTAGTGTGAATGTTTTAGGAGATTTTAGTTTATAAAAGATCCTGTATTTACGAGAGACTACGCAATGAGAATTGTCAGTAACCATCAGTTGGGAGTCTACAGTAAACTCCTGTACTGTTACAGGATTCAGTAAATGAAGAAATGCCAATAACTAGCCTTGAAAGCGGACCGAAGAGGGTCAAAATTAAACCGTAGTTGTTTGCTTCGATCCCCTTTTCATATAAGGTAATACAATAGACAGTCTATTTTAAATAGTGTCCAATTGTTTATTTTATGCAAGAATTTGAGAAATTTGAGACTATTGGCATTTGCTGAAGGACTGTAGTTTATCTTGAATTATTTATTCTGGAACTAGAGCTGAGTAAAAACAGTTGTTTTAATACTGTAATAATAGTGACACCGTATACCATATTCACAATTCTTTATAACTTAAAAAACACACAGAAAAATTCATATGATTTCCTTTAAATTAAAGATAACTTAGAAACTTAAGGCTTGAATTTGTCTACTGCTTTTGGAATCTTTGGTCCTTTGTTGAATAAAAAAAAAAACTATCAAATGCAATGAGTTTTCGTTTCATTACGCCTTAGATTAATTTTAATGAGAAATTGTTTGCATGGCAATAGTGCACAAACATATGACAACTTGCACAATTATACTTGTCTATTTATTTATTCATTTAGTTCACCACATGAGAATAGATAAACAAACTAACACGTTTGTTTGAAGGCAATTCTAAATGGCTTGCTCAAATTAAGAAATATATTTGTTGTCTTTTAGTAGCAAAATAAGCAATACAAGTTCTGCTAAGTGGAACATTTTCTATATTTTTTTTTATTAATATTTTATAAAATTTTAACCTTTTAAAAATTTTTCATAGGGGTTAATATTTGGGTTATTGTTTTTAACAGACCTTTTGTATACAAAATTTGTTGTGACTTTAAGAGACTGCTTGAACTGCTTTCGAAGAGAAGCTGTTTTTCTACGGCTTTCCAATTGGTTGATATGAAAGATACAATGCAGAATTAAAATGCCACATTCGGCAATGTGAATGATAGGAGTAGATAAAAGAAATAAAAACAATTTTTGAATCCAGCGCAAGAAGTGAAAAAGAAAGAACAATGAAAACATTTGTATATTAAAACGACACACTCATATTGTCTTTGACTTTTTAAGCACCATTAATACTGTTTCTCTATGTATTGGTACGTGCATTTGTTGCTTACGAATGCGGTGGACTATGGGATATTTTTCACATTTCTGCTGTGTTTCAGAACAATTTAACGGATTTCAATATTTGATGAAAGGCAATGAGAAAGTCATACAAATATGTTTGTATAATTGAAGTCATTTTAAAATACCATTCTGTACTTTAACAAATTATTTAGGGAATGCATCTGAATAAGATGTGGTAGCAATTTTTCGGAAATTTTTTTTAAATATCGTTCCCACTGTGCGATTATTTTATATCTTTGTTATTGCCTCTGATAGTTTAAACAGGAAATTATTGCGTTCATACGATGGCAGTGAGTTGACCTATAAAGATGATGTTGAAGATGATAATAATGATGGTTGTGATAAGTACGACAATGATGCGTTTGTAACTATTTCTACTTTATTTTGGCATAAAGTAATTTTGTCCATGTTACTACATGCCATACAGATGTTACTTATGTTGATGTTTGTACCAGTACAGCTATGTATGCTAGTAATGATGATGACGCCAATGATGTCGTTGTGCTTATTGCGTTTTGCTATCTATTTTTATTGAAATTTTCGGCAAACACTGAAAAGGTGTATGTTTATGTATGTGTGTGTTTAGGGACATTTGAAACCGTATCTAGAGTTTCATCTCTATCTGTATCTGTTTAATGTTTAAAATTGCTTATCAAAATGTTCAACTCTTGTTCTATGCTACAACTACTGCATTTGCAAAAAAAAAAAAAGAAAAAAAAAACATATTGTTTTAATTCAGCTCTAACATTGTGCAATTTTATTTCTCTGATAAATTTTCGGCACTATTCTTATTGTTTTGCCTTTCGGTTACGGTATGTTTTAGTGTGGCATGTGTGTGTGCGTTTTTATTATTTTTTTTTTTTTTTTTTTTTTTTTTTTTTTGAAAGACATAACGTGATGTTGATGTTGCGGTTTTTTTATTGCCTCAACATTCTATAGCAATTGTAAGTATATATGATTGTATATGTGTGTGTGTGTGAGAGTGTGATAATGTAAATTTTTTTGTAATTTTTATTATTATTATTTTTAGGTCAATATGTTAGATTTTGTTTTTAAGATTTTAAATTCGTACAGAAAATTTGCATATTATATTTATAGTGAAATCATACAAATTTAGTTCAGTATACGTATGAGTAATATTAGTTACTTGATTTAGAAAAAAATATTACGTATACGTTGTATATAAATAAAAAACGTCGAATAAATGTAAATGTACGTTTGGATGTTTAAGCTGGAGTTACATACCATGCGTTCTATCCGTTGTTCCGTTTTATGCATCTGTCAAAAAGTAGAATCAGTGTAATTGTATGTGACAAGTTACACGGCAAAACGCAAAGAATGCATAAACGTATCAACGCCGCAAAGTAGGTTTACTTTCTACTTTTGTATCCGTCGCAGAAAAGGTGAAAAAATGTCAGCTGTTGTTGATAGCCATGGATGACAAATAATATTTTTTTGTCGATGTTATCGATAAATTTGATTGTGTGGTGGATTTATTTTTTCCATTTTTTGTATTAAAAAATGTAGGTATGTAGGTATGTAACTCCACCTTTAGATGTTTGGATGTTTGTTACACAATCATGCAGAATTTTCTGATCGGAACTAAATAAAATTTTGAACACAGATAGATGACAATTTAAATTTACATATTGGCTACCCTTTATCACGATAATCGAGCAAGTTCGCAACAAACACAATAAATATATGTTTTGCATATGGTTATTTAGTCGGTTGTTCAAGGGTTTCATGAGTCCATATTTAAAGGAACAGGCGAATAAATATAAATCGTCCAACTTCATCTATGGAGGTTTATGACTTTTGATTTGCATTTAATCATCTCCTATTGATATATTGAATACGTTTGTACATTTAAGTGTTTTGACATTTTTAGTCAATCCCACAAAAAATTATTAAACGGATTTAATTGAAATTTGCCGCACAGGTAGAAAGCATCCTTAGTTACTATATAAACAGGCTATCTCTTGTCTTGATAACTACGCAGACGAAGTCGTGGGCAAAGTCTATTGTTACATAAATTTCAAAAATATATTCTTGCACTGCCGATCACTTGAATAGGTTTATATATATTTTTGCATTTAATTGTCTTAATATATACTTAAAGAATATATAGAATAGAATAGAACATATTTAAACTAAAATTGAGTGATTTTTTGCTTTAAATATGGATTTTTGGATTTAAGTAAAATGCTGTAAAAACACATGCAATTTTAAAGTTACTTTACTAGGCTTATTACGAATAAAATCAGTTTACTTTTTACAAGAGAAAATACATGCTATCTTTTCTTATTTTTCCTCTTAAGAGGGCTATTATGTGATAAAGTTAACTTCTAAATGAAATTAATTTGGGGATTTGGCCAAAGCTAAATCTTCATGGTGACATTTGAACCACCCAGCATAATTTTAAACATACAATTTGACAAAAAAAATTTGATTCTAAAATAAAGAAATCTCTTTTATAATGTAGAAACGATTTCCAAGGGCATCTTAAATGTTTAAAGATTTTGCAAAGAAAATTTTAAAAACAAAAGAACAAGAGTTTTGCAAAAAAATCCACTGAACTAAAGTTTTGTTATTCAAATGTATGACGAAGCTTTAGTATAGGCTGCAGTTTTGTTGTAATGTCAAGCTGGACTTTCATGAAAATACTATGATAGTACTGAAGATAGCGCGCCTGTTCTAATTTTTAAATAAATATAATTAATGATAACAGACTCTTAAAAATTAATTTTTACACAGTTTTTAAAAGTCAGGAATTTGGGGAAATAAATGAATGCATGCCACATTAAAAAAACAGACAGTCCCGTTCATAGTCAATAAAATGGCTCAGTTAATATTATAGAATTTTTTTTATGGTTATTAAATTTCAACTACTAATTAGAATCAAAATTTCTTAGTGCTGATTAAATACTAACTAAACTAAACGATTGGCACTTACCTCTGTGGAGATTATTTTATAAAAATATCGCTTGCGTATAGGCATTAGAGCTCCGTTTTTGGATGACTTTTTTCCGGTATGCTGCCTGTTGTCAATAAAAAAAGTATAATGAGTTTAAATAACCAGCTTTTGGCGGCCGAAAGACTACTCTAAATCATGAAACAAATAGCATACCAAACACGAGTCTCAATATTGGTATTTCGTTCCATGTGAAAAGTGGCACATGGTATAATTGAAACTACTACGTTTAATTATTCTTTTTTGTGAAAAAGCAGTAAGTTGTAATCACACGATATGTTGCTCCATTACGATTTTCAATGTTCTTTAAGAAGTATGGTTCATTGATGCCATCGGACTTAAAACCATACCAAACATTGGCAGCTTTCACATAACTTTTGGTTGCAACAGCTTGAACAACCTATTTGGAGAGCTGATTATAACAACCACAAAATGGACGTAATTTATCTAATACATTTCTAATACAACAGGAATTTTTTATAATAATATTTAATTGCTTGCAAATGTGTTTTGTTTGTTAGTCTATTTATGGCGAAATAAAATCTTACTATGCATTCTTGGAATTTTCATATGTTAAAATTTGTTTACGCTGTCAGTTGTTGGTTTTTAATAGACATGGGTTCATTAAAATTTTAAAATTGGATCTCTGTACCGATCATATAAATTTTTAGCTTGAATAAGACAATATGCATGACAATAAAAAAATTATTAAACTCAGTATGCAAAATTTTATATGAAACTATTTTATTATCCTTTTAAGGTTTTTTTATAACTACATATATTTTAAAAAAATAAGAAATAAATATTCAGCTAAAAAATTTTACTCATTTTAAATTGCTCTCCTTTACCAGCAGTAGTGTTGACAAAAACTAAAATCAAAATGTACAAACTCAACCAACTCCTCAAGGTTTTAAACTTTATTGTAAAATATTTTCATACAAAATGTTTTTCGTGCTCCATGAAAATGCTTATAGAAATAACAGCAGCAATAGTCTATGAAAATAATGACCACTTTGTCTTTCACTTTAGGCAAACCAAAATATTTGTTCTAGTATACCATCAAATACATGTATTTGAAAAAAAAAACACATGCAAGTGTGAGTGTTTATTTTAAGATCTGTTGTTAGCCATCCATGAAATTGACTGAAATATCTATTACTTTTTAGGGAAAACTATTGTTTGTATAATAAACTAAAACTGCATAAAATAATACACAAGGCACTCATACTCATTCAAAATTATTTTATATTATTTAGTAGTAAAATATGTAAAATTTAAGTTATTACACACTAAAATGAACACATCTATTTCTTTTTTTGTTGGCATGTAGTTTAGTGCTACAAGACCATTGGGAATTTTACGACAAATAATGGGTAATTTTGTAAAGAAAAAAAAAATAAGAAAAAAATAATATTGATACTTGGATAACAAGAAGTATATTAAGAGTAATAAGAATATCACACAAATATAAGGGATATTGTTAAAATAATGTTAAGACGTACTAGGAAAAATGGTATAAGAGGCAATAAAAAAATTTAAAAAATTACACTATTTATAAGAATGTTTCATCCCCAATTTTCTTAGTATTTTTTTAATAATATAAAACATATTTTGCTACGTCAACCTTGTGAAAAAGCTAAAAAAGCATTGTCTATTATGTATAATTAAAAAAAAAATTACAAATTTGTTTTTAATAGTATATATTATTATAATATTTGTATATCGTTTTGCCATTCTGTATGTAGTCATTCGAATATTCGCTTTTAGTATTTTACTTATAAATATGCATACATTGAGGGGGATATGGAAGCGGACCACTACTAGGCCGTATCCTCTTTTAGCGCCTTTGATTTGGATTTTAACTATTTCTAACTTTTGACTAATGGTTATTTATCCTTCTTGCTTTTGATAATTAGCAGTATTTATTTATGATTGAATTTCGTATATTATTTACAAGTCCACCTATGCTCCAAACGGTGCTTAACATTTGCACATTACATGCTGTCTTGTATAACTCTCCCTCAGTTATATTTCATACATACTTATGCACAATTATTTTCGTAATTAATTTTATTTAAGAAATCTCAATGTCTTACCTTACTTGGTTAATGGGAGTATACTTAAATGTTTTTACGGTCCTAACGCTAATTGGATCTTTGAGCACATGGCAATCGTTTGTATAAATAAATGCATCCTATTGCCTTTACCGAAGTAAAGTTCTGTTCTGGATCACTGATTTGATTGCGCAGCGTAAATTTTGTATTTTTTTTACCCATTTTAGCATTAAATTATATACAGAGGCTTGCTGTGTGAACTTTCAAATACATATAAGCTAGGTAGCATGTCATCCGCTTTCGATTACCTCTTCAGTAAGAAATTTCATATTCTCCATTCAGCTTACCAACTTGTGATCCAATGCAGGCAGTAACCCAAATATTGCTCTAGATCTATATAAGTAGACCCTACCAATCTTAAAATGCAGAAACTCATAAAAACTATACTTTTGTAATTACATCCACAAAAGAACTATCTTTATAACTGATGAACTATGAATTACAGATGCCAATTTTATTAATCCTGACGTAAAGAATCTATGATGATGTTATTAATTAGGAACCTCAAAGTAACATTTAAAGAATAGAGTACACTTGGCATCAACAGTTTAAGAATGAAGTCAACCAAAACACTCTGGCACTAGCAAGAGCTAAATAAACTTTCTCTCTGAAAATTAACTTAAATTAAGAGAATGATTTATATCTCTTTGTTCCTAAAAGGAAGCAGGGTTGTAAAATGAGAACATCAAAATTGTACCAAGAAGCTCATAAAATTGTACTTTTGCGACCCCAATTGTACCAAAAAATTTTATTTTAAAAATTTTTTTAATTTTTTTTTATTTTAAATAAAAGCCAGAAAAAAAACATAAACATAACATAAAATTGTACACAAAAATTCATTTTTGTAATATTAAAATTAATATTTGTACTTAAAAATGCATTTATGCTTTAAAAGTATTTCTTAGAAAAAAAAAAAGAAACTGCACTAAGATATATGTATACATATATATGTACATATTTAAACATAAAATAAATTACATAAAAAGTCTAAAAGTTGTTTGAAAATAAACAGGTGAATGCAAACAATTAATCACAAAGGAATGATAGCAACAATGAGTTACCGTCGTAAATCAATCAAGACGATAAACTAGGGAAATTCTATAAAAAAAACATAAACTGACAAAGTTAGTAAATTGTACTAAATGGGTAATTGGTGTAATATTGTACTTTTGAGGTTTAAATTGTACCACAAATAGTACAATTGTACCAACTTTTGCAACCCTGATAGGAAGCACAAGACATAGTATATATCAAGAATGATTAAATAAAGATTACGCCATCACGCAGCCATAAAAAAACATTTCTGCGCATATAGTAATTCTGACGTCACTCAAGCTGTGTTCTCATTGGCTAATAAAATTCTGCTGTATAACTAATTATGTTTGTGTAAAAACATGACAGTGGGACAAATTGTTATTTTTCTAACTAAATTGTTTGAAAGCAAAAACTATTCTTTATAAGAGTTATGTACATATATAGGTATATTTATTATTTTTATTACAATATTTCACTATTATATTAGGTGTAGAATGCATTTTATTTTGATATATTATCAAATTTTCTTTTTCAGTGATTTTGGCATTTAGTTTCCTAATTCTAAAATACATTAAACACCATACATACATTTTCATTTCCAAAGTTTTAATGTAAGTTTGGAGACCATCATCTTCAAGATCAGTCGGCCTTGGAGCATTTTCCGCGACCAATTTTTCTTCAAAACTATTTTGGAATATCACTTTTTCTTTCCAGTTTCACGTAGTTCTTCATATACATTTGCAACTTCAGTTTCATTAGCAGTTTTCGTTTCACTTTCTATAGCACTTGTGTCTTAAGAAGAAACTGCATGGGATTTGAAAATTTTTGCAAGCCGTTTGCTAAATCCTATTCATAATGCCTTAGTAGTGTACTGCAAGAATTAATTTTGTTTTAACTTACCCATTTCAAATTTCAAGTTTCTTTCAAAATCTTCTTGCTTGAAATGTAAAGCACAAATTTTTTCTTTATCCACATTTACAGGCTTCACTCGTTTGCAAAATATTACCCTTTTTTTTTTTGGAAAATTGTAAAAGAATACAGTTTTTAAAAACACAAACGTTTTATTAAAAATACGCTAATTATTACGTTTTAGTATACATAATTTCTCACTGTTTGTTTGCTGTTACTTTGCTTGCATTTGCCTACTGCACAGTTAATATTTGCTCTCTTTCTTATCTTTTCACTTTAATTTGTTTTCTGTTTTTATTAGTTTTGAAGCTTTAAAACACTTTTTATATAGTTTTAATAATATTAGTATTATTAATACATATGAATTTATTATAAAATATGACACGAAATTCGTTTTTTGTTAACCACCGTTATAATACTTTTTTTTTTAAACTCTCTGAGTAAATCAATTACAGGGCTGATACATACTTGGTAACCTTTGCAAGGGGATCACTACGTCATCTAACGGTAAATCATGCGCAAGGCGTAATCTTTATTTAATCATTCTTGGTATATATTAATAACAGCCCATGTAAGAATGTGATGTTGTCATTTCACCTTCCCTTATGCTCTACATTAAATAATAAACTTTTTCTAATGTTATTATACAGCAGATCTAGTTTACTTTTACGACCTATACTATCGACAAAACTACGCCTTGAAGGCTTAAATAAATTCAACGGTTGCAGGTTTCGCTTTATCTCGATTATTCACGTATATTATTTCATCAATCACACTTATGTCAGCAAAACTGTACTTATACATATTTTCAGTTACCATTTCAGGCTCCTTTAAGTAATTAAACAATAGACGCGTGAGTAGATGTGGATGTCACTCTCGCTTACACCTAAGCAAAATCCTCATCACCAACAAAGTCTTAATTTCCTTTACGGCCAGTGTCATACACAATGTCCTCTTAGATATTTCATTTTTTTTTTGTACATTGATTTTAAACATTATAAAACGTGAATGATTTAATATCGATAAATGTCTATATAGTTTAAATCCATTCTATGGTTGACTCTATTCTGTAATATATTAAAAAACCAGCATAATGTTATTTGACTATTAGCATATTTTAAACCTTTCTAAAAAATTTGTTTTATATTAAAAGTGAAAGGCAACATAAATTATAGGGAGACTGAGATTTCATTTACAAATAAATTCTCGAACCTTCCAGGCATCATGCTGCTTAAATATGGTAATGAAGAAACCATATTTGTGTTCAATATTTTGCATATTTTTAAACTAAGGGGTCATCAAGTATTAATCTTATATTAAAAAAAAAAAGATTTCTTAAACCATAATAAAACAATGGAAATTGCTAACAGACAAAGAGAAAAATTTTTTCATAAGAACTTTTTAGGTTTGGATTCTGTTAAAGCAATTTTAAAGAAAATATGTTTAGTTAAACCAAACAGTTGTGTCATATAAAATTTACAAGCAACACAATAGAAATCTGTGTCAGAGTCTGGCTCATACAAACATACAGATATACGTCTTTATAAACATCGTTATTATTCTCTATATGTATTGTAACCCTCATACATATGTTGTGTTGCTGTTTTGTTTTCAGAAATTCAATACTTTTTTAAACCATGTTAAGAGTTGAGTTCTGGCAAAAGATATGACAATGACCCTAATAAATGTAGTAGAAACATGTCAAGTGTCAATAGAAACATTTTTGATAAAAAAAATTGTTTACAATGGCTCATAAAAAACACTCGCACCAACCCATTGTTAAGTTAACGGTATGGCTGGAGTAAGCACATAGTTAAAGTTCTTGTTTTTTCATACTTGTATTTGAAAATATTTGCTAATTCCAAAAAGCTTGCTGCGTTAAATGGGTAGTATAAAGTAAGTTTGCTATACTCGGAAATGCTGAATCTCTGGAACTCCTTGAAAACTATACCCAGCCCTAAGAACGAAAATAGCGTAATTGATATATTTTTCAAAATTGACTTTTTGATGCAAAACTGTTATTTAACCTTAAGCACCGCATATTTATGTCAAAATATTAAATCGATAGAAATAATAACGTAAACGACACCTACCTTTTTCGGAGACGGTAAAAATAATGTAACTGACATAAAGGAATATAAGATTAAATGAATAATAAGAAAAATAAATCAATTTATTATAATTATTTTCCTATCTGTGAATAAGAGGAATATCTACTTAAGTCGACATAAGCTAAAATTGAGAAGGTAAGACCACTGTAATGTCATGATTTCAAACTACCTCTTAACTACTTGCTTCAATTATATTGAAAAATTGTTATGCAAGTTATAGCGTAAAATCTTATTGCTGGTAATTTTCCTACGAATGATATAATTTGAAATTATAACTTATTTTAACTTTTAGTATACGAAAAGCGCTATGCTCGTAAATTTATATGGGACAGAATTTCTATACTCTTATTCATTTTAAAGATAATCAGTTTATAAAATTTTGCTCAAAAGTTGTCCTATTACCACAGATATATAACTGTTAGCTGTTAGATATTTAAATCTAAAGTTGTAAAATAAATACCGTAAATAAATTTTTACTCACTCTCAATAATAAGCGCGCTTGTTTCTTATTTGCTTTCACATGTAAATAAGC
Organism: Phyto melanocephala; assembly: GCA_941918925.1. Lineage (NCBI taxonomy): Eukaryota > Metazoa > Arthropoda > Insecta > Diptera > Rhinophoridae > Phyto > Phyto melanocephala. The sequence goes on along the minus strand of OW799233.1, from coordinate 27,642,475 downwards.
TCACAATAATATAATAAGGGTATTCACAAAAGATAGTGCAAACTGTGACAACGATGAAAAAGATTGCAAAAGTGTACTATTTTTTAAACACAACAACACAATGTATGCATTTGCAATTTGCTTTACCTTACTTCATTTGCTTGAAGAAATTGGCTGTCTATATATGCTCAGAAGCAAATAAGTGGCAACTGCTGTCTTTGACATTTTGACGGCCGTTAATTTTATGTAAAAGAAAACTTAAATTATAAGAAATTTCCTTTAGTTACAATTTAATTAATAAAAATAGATTCTTAAAAAAAAAAAAGAAAATTATATAATGAAGAAAAGAAATAAATAAAATTTTAGTGAAGAAACTTCAGACGGTAAATCTAGCAACAAATAAATATTTATTTCGGATTATAAAAGTACGCTCACGATCTACCGTTATATGCACAGCGAATTTGCTTTGTACAAGTGTGCACAGGTTCAATCATGGGTACCCTTAAAGACAAATTAGCATCGATGAAAAAAGTTCTTGGTCATATTTTCACGAAAAAAACCAAACTATCAAAATCATTTTAAAACTTTTACTATTAAAACTTATCTAAATATTTTATTCAAACTAACTACTAATGGCACACCTTTTTTATTTGTTTGTACCACGTTCTCAAGAAATTTCGAATAACAAATTAAAATACTTCAACATTTGGTTTGACATTAAAATTAGGGCTTGACCGTAGTAAAACAAAAAAATCGATTTAAATATTTTTTAAAAATAAATTTTATTTTTAAATTCATGCAAAATATTGGATGAGGTTGTTAATATAAGTGTTGCATGTGACTTATCAAAATTAAACTAGAAAAAAAACTAAAATTTTAAAATTTTTTTCTCCATGTTACGTTATTTTTGCGGGCACATTTACGTCTAAACTGTTAGATATTTTTACGACAAAACTAACGTAACTGAAAGAAAAATTTTCTATATAGAGAATTAAGGGAAAATTTATCTATAAATTGCATAAGATTATTGGCAGGCTCCATTTAAAATCTTTCATTAAAAATCCTCAACAAAATTGGAACCAACGTAAAAAAACGTTCTGCTGTAAAATTGGGTTTTTGTGAGTTTTGCTATTTTAGCAGTTAATGATAAGCAGTAATCTTATTATGAGTGCAAATGAAATTTACTGCTTTTTACTACTATTAGTTGTATTGATTGTATTTACTTGCCCTTTTAATTGAAATTTTATATATCAATATATTTTTACATTTTTATACCCGCCACCAAAAAAATGGTGGGGGTATATTCATTTTGTCATTCCGTTTATAACACATCGAAATATCCATTTTAGACCCCATAAAGTATATATATTCTGAATCGGGGTTTGATTTGATGACGATCTAGCTATGTCCGTCCGTCTGTCCGTCTGTCCGTCTGTTGAAAGCACGATAGAGGTCGCACCGAAAAAGCTAAAGGGCTCAAATTTTGCCAGAATCTTTCTTATAGACAAGGTTTGTTTGGTATTGAAAATGGGCTAAATCGGAATATTAGGAAGAGAGTTATAGCTCGTAAAGCAAGAATAGGTCGAAAAAACCGTGTCCTTCTAACATCGAAAAAAAAGGAATTGTGTCCAAACGCATAAACGTAGAGTCATGAAACTTGGAATATATATTTCTCGAGTCAAAAGAATATTTCTCCCCAAAAATGTCTTAAATCTTTGCATTAGAAAAGGAGTTATAGATCAAAATGTACGAAAATTTATACCGCTCAGTGTATATTTGAAATTTAAAACGTAATAAAACTGACAAAACTATATGTACGGTTCTGAAATTTTGCAAACATGGCTTTTTGGTCATAGTCTTCGTTATAACGGAAAATAAATGTGCCACGCCCACTTTTTTTTTTAAATTTTTATAAAAATATATTTGTCATATTCTTTAGCATTTATTTATTGCAGATGGCAACATCTGTTGAAGGCGCCACTACATTTTGCAAACACTGAGGATGATGTCTTTGCTAAACATCACGTAGAAAACTAGATGACTCTAGTAACATTTTTTTGCACAAACTACAAAGGAATTTTATAGGGGTTTGTAAAAACGAAAATGACCGAAGTTAGTTGACAAAAATTAACTAGAGTAATGATTTGTGCCCAACTTTACATATAGTTGTACATACAGTCTTATAGGTTTAAGATTTAAAAATATTAAAAAAAAATGTGCATCAGTAGATTTAAAATAAGTATTTGAATATTTAAAATATATATTTTAACAAATTTTTTTTTATCTATCTATTCTTTTGTAAAGGGTGGTTAAATTTTAAGGGCCACAGGGTGATTCAAAATAGACATGCTCAGCATTTTTCTAAAACAGGAAATTTATTAGTAAGATTTTGATTTTTAAAGTTCTATAGCATTTTACTTTTAAAAGATTTTGTAACGAAATAAGTTTTGTATAATTTTAAAATTTGTTAACCATTAGTGCATGAAAATAAATTGTTTATAATGTTTAGAAATAATTTTTTTTTATCTTTAGGTCTAAATTTTCCTGAATTCCTTTTTTAATACACCATAACTTCTAGAAAACATAAGATAACAAAAAGAAATTAGCACCATTTAGTAGATAAAACTCTCCTCTATACCCCGTTGTATACCCAGGACGATCCGACCGTGATCACCAGACCAATTTCTGTGACACAAGGTCAAATATTTTTTGCAAAATTTTAGTAAAAGAGCTAAACAAATTTTTTTGTAATGTGTTTTTTTTAAAGTATTTTAGTTTTTATACCCGCCACCAAAAAAATGGTATATATATATTTAATCGGGGTTTTATTTGATGACGATCTAGCTATGTCCGTCCGTCTGTCCGTCTGTTAAAAGCACGATAGAGGTCCCATCGAAAAAGCTAGTGGGCTCAAATTTTGCCAGAATATGTCTTATACACAAGGTTTGTTTAGAATAGAAAATTGGCTAAATCGGAATATAAGGAAGAAAGTTATAGCTCGTAATGCAAGAGTAGGTCGAAAGAACCGTGTCCTTCCAACATCGAATAAAATGGAGTTGTGTCCACCAGCATCAACGTAGAGTCATGAAACTCCAAATATAAACTACCTGAGCAAAAAACAATATATCTACCCAAAAATTGCCTAAATGCATGCATTACGAAGGGAGTTAGAGATCAAAATGTACGAAAATTTATACCGCGCAGTGTATTTTTCAGTATGTTCAAAATTTTAAACCTAATAAGAGTGACAAAATTAGATCTACGATTCTAAAATTTTGCAGGAATTGCTTTTTGGTCAAAGGCTTTCTTCTGACGGAAAATAAATGTGACACGCTAACCTCCCATACAACGTTTTCTCTCAAATTCTTATAATTTCTCTGTTAATCGAATAATAAACGATTTTATTGAAATATCTAAGTTGTATTTATTAGCAGAAATTTTATTGACACGCTTACTTTAACGCCCATTTTCACTGAAATACTTAAACGAAAACATTTTACCAGCATATCGAAGTTATAAAGGGTGGTTTAATTTTAAGGGCCGATGTTGATTTTGAATAAAACACAAATTATTTAGGAAATTATTATCATTTCTTTTTTAATGATAATATTTGTATGGTTCAATAATGTATGGAACAAAATATCGACCAAATGGCCCCCGCGACCTCAACGGCACACCTTGATCCGATAGTCCAAATTCTCAATAACATTGCTGATGCTCAATTGTTTGGCACGATGATGAGTCGAAGTTGACTGTTTTTTTGCCACACTATCGTGATAAACAGCAATGCTTCTCATTTAACGAATTTAGAAGGCATTCATAGATGTTCTAACATTTTATACAGACCTGGGGCCGAATTACGGCATTCGATATCGATCGAAATTTTACTTGAACGATCGAGTATGCTTTAGGAATATAGATTCTAATAAGAGTTTTCAAATTTCGATCACGTTCGAGTGCCGTAATTCGGCCTCTGTTTTAAATTTAAAATTTAACCACCCTCTACAAAGAAAGCCATTAACAAAATTATAATTATTGTGCTTTAAATGTACACAAAATTGGTGGTGGGTATAAAAGATTCGGCACAGCCGAATATAGTGCTCTTACTTGTTTAGTTTCTTTTCATTATCTGTTTGATTTTTTTTTAAATGTTTGTGTATTCTTTTCTCATATCAAACTTTTAAGATAATTAAAATTTGTTTAACAAGAAGAGAAAATAATTTGATTGCTTTGTTGTTTCGTATAACATTTAATGATTTTTTGTAATTACACCCTTGACCTGGTGCCAAGTGTATATATTTTTAATTTTTAAAATTTTTATTTCCGACCACATAAAGTATATATTTTCTGAAAGCTTATGACAAAGGAAGTGAATGAATATTGTCCATCTGTCCGTTACCCTATACAAATCTGTGTATTGTATCAATATTTTGTAAATATCCAAAAATAAATCACTATTAAAGTCCGCTACAATCTCTTTATAGCTTTCCGAGATATGAGCAAATAAACTCGTCTGTCTCTTTTCTTTTCCATGTTTTTACCATTTTTTAAGGAAATTATTATATTAAATGTGTAAACGCGAATCAGTTGTTATACTTAGAAGAGAGCTCAGGTAGTGTAAAGAAAGCATAAGCGAGCATCGTAAGTACTTTTTTGAGTTTAACCTGTAAGCGAGTGGAAAATATGCAAATGGCGACAAATTCACATCTTGCATAAACTTTGGGATGCCTTAACAATTTTGCGTTAGTTTTAGCACAGCGTATATTAGATTCAGCAGAAATTTATTTCTCAATCGCCTTACAAAAATACTTTATTAAGTCAACTCCTCTTCCGAAATGGTATTATGTGTGTCTTTGCCGTACAAAACATGTCAGTTACACTATTAAATAAAACTCAAGAACTGTTTTACTACAAAAAATTAAAATTTGTTCTTTAATCTTTTGTGTGTAAGCTAAAATCTTGTCAATATTTGTTTGATTTGTTTGTGATATTTTAATAGTTGGCATAATTAAACTTATGTTTATAAAAAAACAAAATTAAAAAATTTTAAATGCTGCCCAAAAATATATGTTCTTGGACACATAAATATTTAAATTTATTTTTATTTTGTTATAATTTAAAAATAAATCTAAATTTTGTGGTCTTCCTAAAAACGCCTTCAAAAGTTGTAAGTAATACTATTATTTAAATTTTTAATCAGGCTTGAGTTCATATTAATATTCTTTATTTTTACAAAGAATTTTTTTTTAATTGTGATAAATGAAAGAATAAATCTTGAAAAATTATATTTTTACCGACACTATGAAATAGGAAAAACTAAAAATTAGTTACCGAATTCAATTAACATAAGTCCCGTGAGTTAAATAGATGATATTTACAACCAACATGTAACCACCGATCAGAGAGTGCTGATGATGAAATCGTAGCTGGTTTCGAAAATGCATTCCACTCAGCTAGTGTCGGTAAAAATATAATTTTTCAAGATTTATTCTTTCATTTATAACAATTAAAAAAATTCTTTGTAAAAATAAAGAATGTTAATATGAACTCAAGCCTGATTAAAAATTTAAATAATAAATAGTTTAAACCGAAAAGTTCGACAAAATAAAAATTCAAGTTGTAAGTAATATTTAAAAACCATTTTCTACCAGTTTTTACACAATTTCATTTAAAAAATATAATTTTTCACTGCACCAAATACTTCTATAAGGATATTCATACACAATGTGTTTATTTCTCTGCCTCCATTTTAGTTTTAAACAAATTGTTTTATACTCACTCACATGTACTATTTGCCACTGTTTGGTGGCTGCATATGTTTATTTTTTTCATTTAAACTTTCCTTTATTTTTTTTTTTATTTCGTTCATACGTAAACGTTACATCCGCCTTTTCATGACACACTCAGTTCAGTTTGGTTTAGGCTTCAATGTACTTCTTCACTTAAACAAATATTAACAATTTCGTGGAAACGGTTTTACGCCTGACTTAGGTTTTTACATTGCTGCGACAACTTTGAGGCTGACTTGGGCAAAATCTTGTAAATTTAAAATTTATATTTAGGTATATTTAAGATGTATCCTTAAGATGTATGTATATTTAATATTCTTGTCCCATATATTATAAAGGAACATTTTACAAAAAGTTTGATCAATTTCTTTATCGTCATACCACATGTTACACATAGCAGTTGTATGCAACATTTTGCATACTATATGAAAAAATATAACTCATATACTCGTAGCATATTGTTTTATGCATTTGTAATCTTTACCGTAGGAGTAACTAGAAAGAATTTAGGGGTACTTTTTATACAAAATTTGAACCAAAATCTGTACTCTGTAGGGAAAATAGGTAGTAGTTCAATGCTAACAAGCAGATAAAAAGCAAAAAATAACTTTTATTTTTGCTCAAAAAAAAAAAAATAAAAATCAAGAAATTACTTTTATTCTTGCCTATAAAAAATAAAAATCAAAAAATAACTCTTATTCTTGCTCAAAAAAACAAAAAACAACTGTTATCATCTGACTTTTATGAAAAGATGAATAATTATTACGGTTTCTGAAAACATTAAATAGTTCCATCTTCCAGATTACTTACTGGACTATTTGTAATAAAATATTATGAAGTTGATAAAAGCATTTAAAGAAAATTAAGTTTCCATCAGTCAATTACCTCAAAGGTATAAGAGAAAAACATAGTTATTTAGTTTTCTAGAAATCACTTAATCTTCCGACTGGCAATGTTTTAATTAGTTCTTTATTAAAGTAAAGCACTTATAGATTATAAAAAGTATTTGGGTAAATTTTCAGGTACTTTTTTTCTCTAACAAAAGTACCAGCGCGTTAACAAGATTACACATCTCTCATTTACAGCAATAAAGATTATATAAGTATGAACTATGTAGTTGGCAATTTGTATGTGTCATGTATATTTTTTTAAAATATATACAAACATATGTGCATCGCCCATATCGTGTAGCATCTACATACATATATGCAGATACGTACATATATCTCCACATACTATATTTAAGTATCGCATCTATGTTAGCGGTTTCTTTTTGCATCGAAATATTTGGGTGGGATGTTTCAAAAATGATAATAAACTACACAGTAGTGGCTTACTTGTCATGTTTTATATAGAAAGTAGTATTAACCAAATATGTGGCAAGTGTTTTATATTCTTTCATTTTTATTTCCATAAGCGAATTTGTGTTTATGTGGCTGGCATATGTGTCTGTGTGTGTTTGTGTAAGAATCTTATAATGTGAGTGCATGTTATTTGTACAATTTTATGTGTCATATATCCAATTTTTTGTTCTTATTATAAATTTTTCGTGTTTTATTTAAATATTTGTCACTATATTTGCTCTAGGAATAAGTATACAGCATGTAAATGTTTTGGTTTTTAATTTAATTTTTTATATTTTTTTAACACCAACATCATTATTGTCTTTTCTTATTTATCTATGTACCCTTTTTTGGCTCTCAATTTGATGTATGTATGATATATGTATAAACATTTTGTAACAGGACATGATTTTGTCTATTTTAGTGTTTTTTTTGTTGTTGTCTCAATTGTGCGTGGTTTGACGAGTTTTGTAGTTTTTGCTTCTAATTCTTCTTTTGGCAGTGAGTATGTGTCAGACAACTAATTTTTTATTGTTAACAAAAACCAAAAAAAAAAAATATATTGAAAAAGTTCCGTTTTGAGAACACTTTAAACAATTCATAGTTTGTGGCTATTTTTGTATATTTTATAACCATAGTATTATGTATTGAGTTCATCATTTTGTTTGTCAGGTATTTAGGTATTTGTTTAAAATTTTATCGAATTTGTAGAGAATCCTTGACTTCTTTGGTATGATGATATGGATGTCAAAAACAAGAATATTAAATACGAAATATTTTAAAATATTAAATAAAAAGTCAGAGATTTTTAATTATTTCTTAAGCATTTCTTTACACAATACAGAAGTCGCTCGGTTATATAAACTAATCCAAACACTAAATGAAGAAGTTCACATAATCGAGAGAATATAAAATAAGTACATAAATCAAATGATTTTTATTACTTAATTTTTTTCTTTCAATTGGTCGTTAAAATCTTTTGCTTTAACTAATTCACTTGTAATGGGCAAATTGATGAAGCTTCGCCTCCACCTACGTCATTTCTCCTTTTCTCAATGTTTTCATTTTAATTTTGCAGTCACTTTTAAAGTTGCCTTTTTGTTTTTCTTAAAAGCACAAATTGTTAATTTGGCCACTTCATATCTATGTACATGAAAAGTAGTGATGCGCCTTTTTTTCAAGCTTGCCAAAATGTCACTTTTTTCAGATAACGTTAAGACCTTGCGCTTCATTTTCGATGCACTATGTTACAAAAACTGATGATCTCAAAAGGCACAAGACAAGCACTCAAAACTCAAAACATTAAATAAAATCAACGATTGGAGGTTCTTCACTTATTTCGGGAAAAAACATACTTCTAATAAGACAAACCGTTAAAAATAAAATTTATGGTTGAAAGCTGTTCACATAATAAAAATAGTCTGTGTTTACTCTTTAGAACCTTCTGTGTTTAAATTTTGTTGTTCACTATTCAAGAAGCTTACATAACTGGATATCCATATAACCGAGCGGCTACTGTATTTTAAATGAATATCAGAATAATAAAAAAAATGCTCTGTACTATTATATTTTTAAAATATTTGGTTGTCTTTATTATCTTTTGAAGTGTGTACGAACATTAAAAATGGTTAAAAAAAGATTTAAAGTTTATTAGAGATACCGCTTTTAGGGAATATTTTTCAAAAACAATTTTTTTTTATAAATTTTCAATTTTTTTATACACAACAAAGGAGGTTGAGTTACCTTTCAAGGAAATGTATATTCAGGTTGATAAGAAATCGAATGAAAAAATTTCTACCCACAAAATATCTACATCTTTTGGATTCTCACTTGCGATAAGTTAAACAAAGACTGCATTTAAATTTGGAAAAAAATGCTGTAGAAATAAAAGTATTAACTGTCTAATGGAAATATATATTATACTACTACGCGCATAAAATGATGCCTAAATTCATAAGCGGTCTCATGATGACTTGATAACTAAGTGCTAGAAATATAAAATTGTGATTGGGGGACAATCTTGTTATGACATGTTAACGACGGTAAGGTTATACTCTCTAAAACAATATGTGGTTTTCGAAATCAGGTAATATACCTAGAAAACAGACAATAAAATGCATTGCCAATCGAATAATTTATCATAATTTATCAGTGCTAACTATATATTTACACAGGGTGTCCGCCGGGAAGGTATTCTACTTTGTTTGTTTATAATTTTTGATTTAATGAAAAAGAATGGATCTTATATTGATAAATGTTTTATTTAGTATCGGCAATTATGTATGGAAAATGCGAGCCCTTTCGAGCACATTTTTCATTACATTCTCAAACATTTCACGCGGTATTTCGTTAATTTAATCACGAGTAACGATTTTTTCATGAAAATCGGGGTTGTCATGGGCGAGATTTAACATCCTATATGTACGGCGGAGAAGATGGTGTTCTAGAAGAAGCTCTTGTGTCAACTGAATTTTGAATGAAAACAAATGCAAATCTTTGTGCAAAATTGTGGCCAAAGTTGTTCTCTGAAGACCAAGCTCCTGAGCACGGCGTCGAATTGAGATTGATGGATTGTTTTAAACAGTAACGTTTTCAGTTGATCTTGCAGTATGTTGTGGTCCATGCATTGGCCTCTCAGCTACAGTCCCTCTTTTTTCGAAAGAATTCACTACAAAGTAAACAGTGCGCATTGTTGGCACGTTGTTTCTCCCAAAAATTACGCGTAATTTTCTCATCGTCACAGTAACCGATGATTGGTTTTGCTAAAATGTTTTAACGATTAAAACACGTTGGTTTATTTATTTTTTCCATAATAATATTGCCCCGTCTCAACTTCGCGGCTGCCAAATATGAACTGTCAAGACTGATGTTTATCAAAACGGCGGCAGGGTGTCCGCCTGCCCTGTATTTTAAAACAAAATTCTATAGACACAACAGTTAAATTCTACTATCATAACTAAACTATGCGATTGGCAACATTTGTAATAGTCACAACCGATAATGTTTTTTCTGTGTAAGTACACCTTTGTTTTTCAAAACTCCGTTAAGCTGAAGCATCACTAAGTCAATTTATTCCTGTCTGCCCTCCTGTGGTGCAGGTAATTATAAAACACGAATTTTTTGCTTTACTTAAATACAGGGTGGACCAAAAGTCACGCCTGCGTGTAAACATTGAATAACTTTTTTGTTTATTAATATTTTTTATTTTTTTTTTCAGATTTTATTCATCGATTCGTGTTACACCACCATGCAAAATTTAACGACTGAGCAACACACGAAAGTGGTAGAATTTTACATTTCCAATGGGCGCTCAATTTTACTGACGCAACGAGCATATCGACATGGGGACAGATATCGCGCTATGCTTAATAATTTTGTACGTCCTGAGGCAGCCAACAAGTGGTTTCAGCAGGATGGAGCAACAGCACACACGGCCCGTGCCACAACGGCGCTTTTAAATGAAATTTTTGACGACCGAATTATCTCGAAAAATTCAGAATTTAATTGGCCAGCACGTTCACCGGATTTAACTGCCCCTGATTATTTTCTTTGGGGTTATCTCAAAGAACGAGTGTATGTAAACAAGCCTGAAACTATAGAGCAGCTAAATAACAACATTGAAGCTGAGATCAGGGCAATAGAGCCTGAAACCTTGCGTGAAGTTATGCAAAACGCCTGTTTAAGAGCCCAATTGTGCATCGATGAAAATGGTGGTCATCTCTCTGACATTATTTTTCATAATTAAAATTTAGGTCATACAAAGATAATAAATATTATAATTAAAAAAAAATTTTTATAAAAAATAATAATAAACAAAAAAGTTATTCAATTTTTACACGCAGGCGCGACTTTTGGTCCACCCTGTATAATCATTGTGAAAAACACATTTGTTTTTTAAATGATCTTAAACTAGGTTGCAATATGTGGACGCGAAATTTTTTTTAATAAAATGTGCTTATTATCCAATATTTCTTTCTCCAATTACTTTATTAATAACTATTCCTGCAAATCTTAGTATATAATATATCGTTTTTGCCAAGGCAATCATTATACTTATTAAAAAAATTTAGCGTATAATTCTTATTAATGGAAAATTTTCCATTTTCGTAGCTCATAAGTAATTCCGTTTTGCCCAATAGTGGCAAAAATTTACAGTCGCATGTACACATATTCATATTGACATTGTTTTTTTGTGACTGTTAAAAAATTTTACCATTTAAGGTTTTTGTTAGCCATATATAAGTACATACATACATACAGACATATGTAAGAGTTGTTATGCATGTTAATATGTAAAATATACATGTGTTACTCATACATCCATCCACGTTTGAGTGTTTTGTTAGTGAATAGTTAGTCAGAGGCTACAACAATAGTTTGCTTTTAATAAACAAATTGTTGTGCTAACCGCCAAAGTTTTCCAAAATAAAACAACAACAAAAAAAATAATAACAATAGAAGAGAGCACAACAATTTGAAACAACTTTTCGTTTTTAGTTGTTATTTGAGTTTTTCTTGTTTTTTTATATTTTTTTTGCACTCAGTTAAAGTTATTAAAAATTTGTAAATTAAAAGATAAACAACAAAGAGTGCAATTAAAGTTAATAAAAAAATTGAGACTTTCAAATTAGTACTATGAGCTTGAAGTTTATTAAAATATTTAAGAATGAAATGAAATGTGTAACATCTTCACAAAATTAGACAATGATTTAATGACTTATTACTAAACAACATATTTTTCAATGGCTCTTAGATAACGTGAGTCTTACTAAGAACTGTTTAGGTAATAATTTGATTTAGAATGTGTTACATACATAAGTGATATTTTTCATACATTTGCTTAAAAACACACACATTACACTGTCTTATTGCAAAAATTGTTAGAAGCCATTTAAATAATTTTTTATAATTTTTGTTTTGTTGAGTATAAGCAATAATGTTTTTGACAACAGCGTCGAATCAGTAAATCAGTGTAACGGATTGCTACTAATTTGCTTATTTTAACGAATCACAAAAAAAAAAAAAAATACGAATTTTTCCTTTCATTCCATAATACAGGATGGACCAAAAGTCACCATGAGATTTAAAAATGTAATAACTTTTTTGTTTATTGATACTTGATTACTGTTGCTGGAATTTCTGAAGATGCTGTACAGTGAATAGCGAAATATTAAATTTAAAAATCAACTGGTGGTGCACTTTATTTGGCTGTACCGAAATTTTAATACCCACCACTAAATTTTTCATTTTTATAGCATTAAATTTATTATTAATTTGGTATTAACAGCAATCACAATGGATTAATTTCTTTATAAATAAATATGTATTACATTCTTTGTGTAGCTTTGGTTTGCTATTGATTTATTTTCTTAGATTTTGTCTTACAATGAAACCTTAAGTATTTCTACATTGAAAGTGAAAATATTCACACTTTTTTTACGGAAGCTGTAGAGTAAAATTTGGTGGGCAGAGTTTGTTAAAAAATAAAATTAGCTTCGTGTGGGCATGGCAGTTTTAAGACACAATCGCATTTTTTTCTATGTTAGAAAGATATATTTTTTTATCTAGTCTTTTATTACAAGCTACTACTCTCTTAATATTATACTGATTTAACCCATTTTTAATACCAAAGATTCTTTATACATTTAAAATATTTTTGGGAAAATTCGATCCCCTTAAATTTTCTGTCAGACGTCAGACGGACGGACAGACGGACAGATGGACAAACATTGCGAGATCATTCTTAAATTAAAAATGAAAAATGTTAACCTTGAAGAACTGAAGTGAAAGCCAATAATTACTAAATTATTATAGGGAAGCCTTTTGGGCTAGGATTAACAGCTGTGTTTTGGTAAGGATACCAGTTTAATTTTATTTTTGTAGGAAACAACATTTGTTAAGAAAATTTTGTATTAACTTATATATTTAATGTTATTGAAATTACGAATTTTGTATGTGCTGATATCCGCATCAATTTTGCAAACTTGAATACGATTATTATTGCGCATGTGAATATTCGTTACATCTCTGTATCTACTAAAATAAAGAAGTGTTTTTAATAACGTGAGTTTTACAGTGAGTTGAGTTTCTTTTTTTTTATAAAATCGACTTAAAACTGTTAGTTTATGTTATTTTGTACGTTTTAATTTATGATTTGATTTGTAAAGGGTGGTTAAATTTCAAGTGCCGATATTAAATGTGAATCACACCAAAACGTCAAGTTTTTTTTCTGAATTTTATTTGACATTTCTCAATGTCAGATTAAGTCAATTTGAACCATGGAAAGATTTATATTATTCTGTGCATGGTCTGTATTGCAATCTTATTAAACCACCTTCCAGCCGTCTTGCAATAAATTACCTATCAAGTGTGAAGGACAGAAGGGTTATGTCAAATGTGTTACTTACATTACATATTTTAAATGGCGATAGTTTTCTAATTTCTTGCTATTATTATGTTTTGATAAATATGACGCTTTATCGTCTTTGGATGCTTAATTTAAAATTGTTTTATATATTTTTATTCTCTAGTAAATTGTACGTATAAAAAAACTGTAAAATGTTTTTTATATTCGTACCAACGAATATTAAAATATAATACAAATTGAAAAAAGTTCATAAAAATTAAAATACAACAAAAAAACACATTGGCTTGGTGTAAAATGAACATTGTTAAAACTAATACCATCTTGTTTAAAGCATGTGACATATATATAATACAACTGCATAATTGCAAAAAAATTGCTTTAGCGACATCTTAAGCTAAAGGCAAACATTAAAACTGTGGTAATGACGTGCATAAAAGAATACAGGAAAAACAGATGTTGGTAAATTTCGTACTAACTCAATGATATGTATTTGATATAACATGAAATCAATTAGAACAAATAATTCTTTATTTCAATTTTCAATGCATTACTGAGTTAAATAGTTGATATTTACATACAACACCTGTAGTTCTGATCAAAAGAGTGCTGATGATGAAACCGTAGCTGGTTTCGAAAATGCATTCCACTCAGCTAGTATCGGATGACTAATTTTTCCTTAAATATTCTTGTCGTTATCACATTGAACTTATAGCCTATAATTTAAAAATTTAAAATATAATGAAAAAGGTAAATATTTGAACTGTTCATCTCAGCTAAAATTTAATACAATTAATATATCTTGGAGCGTATTTAAATAGAAAAACATAATCATGTCGATTAAATTTGTAAACAAAAACTTTCAAGGCAATCACAGCTTGAAAACCAAGACTGAATAAATACTAAACATTAAATCTAACAAATAAATAGCTAGCTTCCAATTCTGTAGTTAGATCGCCTTTGACATACGCAAGTCCTTTTTAGTATAAGGCATCCAAAACAGATTTAAAGTCACTTAAGATTATACAAAGCGTATGCCTTAAAGAAACTTAAGATTATACAAAACATGTGCTTTAAGACTATAAACTACAAAAACTACAGATACTCTACTCAACTTCTCTACTACGAAACTTGCTATGAGCGCATTGTTGATTTCATACAAAAACTTCACAATATATATTAGGATTCGATTGAAAATTTCTTTTAACAATTGATAAGGGAATGCAGATAGTCAGCTTAAGTACAGTTTTAAGACATGATTCACTAAATCGGAAAAGATGACACATGGGTATTATCGCTAGATAATAGTATTGTATATATTTCATTTTCTAATAAAATAATAATTTTCCTTTTTCTCACCAATTAAAGTTTTTATTTCTCTAATTTTCTTTAAAAGAAAATATTATGTAAGATAAAACAAGAATGTGACTGCCAGTTAAATTTGTTATAATTTTTATATAAATTATCTCGAAAATTTTAATAAAAATATTAAATGAAAATAAAAAATAATTTAAAAATAAGAAGAAAGTTTCAGATAATCTTTAAAGTTTCGAATCTATTTTCGCGCTATTTTTAAAATAATTGAATCTGCTTTAACTTAGCTATAATTAAATATGATCCTGCATCTTATTTCAAATTTCTTATGTATAAATACACAATATGATATAGTAGAAAATGAAATAATTATTGGGTTTTTTCTCTTTTAATTACAGGTAATATTTATGTTCCGAAATTTGCTACAACTAACTAATTGGTCCTTCACCATCAATTTTCTATGGAATCTTATAAAATCATACAGTTAATAACTTTATGTAATTTGAGTGTTTTAAAACTTAGTTTAAGTAACACGCTATTCAATATATAATCAGTTTACTATTTTAAGTATATTAAAGTCTTTTTATCTCAAAATCTAACAAACTTATATATATATTTTTTTTTTAGAAAATATCATAAATATTTGTCTTAAAATTTCTGAATCTTATTGTGTTTTTGGCTACGTTTTAGACAATTTTTTTCTAATATAATTAATCAATTATTTAATATTAATAGGTCTTAAGAAACATTTTTGTATTAACATTTTTTGTATAAAAAAGAGAGAGAAAACTGGAAGAAATTTTGTTAAGAATATTTTTGTATCAAAAAAAAAAATAGTTTTCATGTGTAAATTTGTGGCGATTTTGGCAGTTTTTAACATTAAATTTGGCGAAAAAAGTCAAAATTATCTGACAACCCTGCTTCGCCCAAATCTAATTGGCTCCACGAAAAGCCCCCCAATGAAATAACGCCCAGGAAACAATCCCCAATGAAGTAAACCCCAAAAAATTGGAAATAACACCCAAAAACAGTGAATGAAATAACATCCAAAAATAAATGAAATAAACCCCAAAGCGAAAACGAAACAACCCCCAAAATTTATGATATAACTCCCAATGATGAAAATGAAATAACCCCCAATGAAATAAACCCCATCAGCAACAAAAATGAAATTATGCCCAAAATTTATAAAAGAATCAGATTCATTAAGGATTTCATGAAGTCAGTATGGACCAACAGCAAAATCGCAAATTTATTGATATAAATTGTGTGGAGGCCCGCAGGCGTCTTCTTCATAATAAGGATATATGCAACTTCGAAAGTGTGCCAGCATTTATAATCAATTTTTTTTGGTGAAAGAACATACAAAGCTCGTTTAATAGTGACTACTTTTGGCTTTGTAAATGGATTAATCCAATGCAGTTATTTTCCCTTATACGATGGAAGCAATCTCAGATCAGCCACCAACGAGCTATCCTAAAACTTTATGAATGGCTTGAAAATCCAACTCATGGGATACGTTATTATAGTTACAATATTGTAAAAGGTAATTTTCTGTAATGGAGATGTAAGGAAGTATGAACAAAGAATTGTTTAATATTTCCAATATATTTGTTTTTGAAACCCAACTACCAAAAAATTATTCTCATGTACATACATAAATAATAAACTTAATACATTGTACATAAGAAATTGTAAAAAAACAAAATGGTTGCTCATGAAATCAAGATGGAGAAAATATACGTTGTATGTACAAATGCTGCCAGTTGGTTACACTTTGTTATTATGGACCTCCTCACTGCTTGGCAAAATTGGAACCAACAACCGATTACTTTTGATTTAGGAAAAACAATCATTATTGCCGTTCGTAGACTAATATCGTAGTCTGTCACGAAGGTCACACCATCCAAATCCAGAACGTTATCATTTATGTATTTGAAAATATATTATAATATATTCACAGGCTAAAAGTTTTCTTGTAAGAGGCCTATTTTTATATAATTTATATACAAACATCCCCAAAACCAAAAGCTTTAAAAATGAAATAACCCCCGAATACAAAATTAAATAGTACCCAAATTATACACGCTATGAAACAAGCCCCGAATTTTAAAATTTTGTTGAGTGTTATTTCATTGGAGATTATTTCATAATTTGAAAACCCCAAATGAGAAGTGAAATAATTTCCAAAACAAATGAAAGACGGCCCAACAAAATTGGGAGTTATTTCATATGAAATAACACCCAAAACAGTATGAAAAAAATTTGGAGAATATTTCATTTCTCGTTTGGTCGTTATTTCATTGGGGGGCTTTTCGTGGAGCCATCCAATTCACTCGTACATGTCTACGTATACTTAATATTTGTATTTTAATTTTTGTTTATACATTACGTATACGTACACATTAGGCTTTAATCAAAATGGGCGTTCAAATCAAAATGCATTTCTTAATTCTTTTGGTCAACATAATCGTTCAAATTCTTCCACAATCGGGAGAATTGTAGAAAATATGTAAAGCTAAAAAGGTCTGTATGAAATGTGAAAACATCTGTGAATGCCATCTTAGTTCGTTGAATGGGAAACATTGCTGTTTTTCACGATAACGTGGCAAAAGAGGAAGCAACCTCGACTCATCATCGTGCCCAACAATCGAGCATCAACAGTGTCATTGAAAATTTGGTTTATCGAATGGAGGTGTGCCACTGAGATCGCGGCCAATATCAATAATATCATAATAAAAAGAAATGACAATAATTTCCTAAATAATTTGTGTTTTATTCAAAATCAACATCGTCCCTTAAAATTTAATTACCCTTTACAAAAGAAAATGTAGGGTAATAAAAGTATAATTTGGTTAAAAATGTATTTTAAATATTCAAATATATATTTAAAATCTACTGATGTATATTTTATTTTAATATTTTTAAATCTTTAACCTCGTAAGACTGTGAGTACACATATTTGTAGAGTTGGGCACATATATTTACTCAAGTTAATTTTTGTCAACAACATTGGTCATTTTCTTTAAAACAAACCCTTAAAATACCTTTTGGTTTGTGCTAAAATGAAAGAGGTTATTAGCAAAAATGTTAGTAGAATCATCTAGTGCTCTACTTGGTATTTAGCAATGACATCGTCGTCATTGTTTGCAAAAATCTAGTAGCGCCATCTAGGTTTCAGTAAAATAAATGAATGCTAATGAATATGGCTAACATATTTTTATAAAAATTTAAAGAAAAATATGGGCGTGGCACATTTAGTTTCCGTTATTACAAAGCCTTTGCCGAAAAAACCGTGTTTGTAAAATTTCAGAATCGCACATATAATTGGCACTTTTATTACGGTTTACATTTTTACATTTTGATCTATAACTCCTTTTCTAATACATAGATTTAGATAATTTTCGGGGAAAAATATTGTTTTTACTCAGGAAATATATATTCGAAGTTACATGACATGCGTTTGGACACAAATGCATTTCATTCGATGTTGAAAGTACACGGTTTTTTCGAACTACTCTTGCATTTCGAGGCATAACTCTTTTCCTAATATTCCGATTTAGCACAAACAAGGCTTGTGTATAAGAAAGATTCTGGCAAAATTTGAGCCCCCTAGCTTTTTCGGTGCGACCTCTATCGTGATTTCAACAGACGGACAGACGGACACGCGAATAAACGGACGGACATAGCTAGATCGTCATAAAATGAAACCCCGATTCAGAATATATACACCTTATGGAGTATAAAATGGATATTTCGATGTGTTACAAACGGAATGACAAAATGAAAATACCCCCACCATTTTTTTTTGGTGGCGGGTATAAAAAGTTATGACATTATGACTTACTTAAACAGCAAATACACGGCATATTTTTTACACGTGTTAAATTTTCCACTGTTAAATACGCAATTGTCATGTGTTAGCGATTCCTGTGTGAAACATACATATATGCTTGGTAATCTGATAATATTTTGTGTTCTGTTTTATTCTGACAAGCCACCTGAGTCAGATGTTGGCTGAAATCTCTGCTGATGGCCAACAGTAAGCGAAGGTGTTAAATAACAATTTTGACAGACATAAAAAAATACATATGAATACAAATTTACCAAGTCAGATTCAAGAAACGTGCAGCATATTACGAAACCTAAAAAGGCTTTTAGATACAAGTAAAATTTACACTTTTATCGTTACACATATACAGACTTAAACATATCTGTGGCTTGGAGCTAAAAGGCCCAATGTATAAATTAAACGCTGGCCAATGTCACTATGATAGCATATATAAAAGTCAAACTTCAATTCAAATTTTCTCAAAAGTAAATATTTTGACATTGGCCCTTTTAGCTCCAAGCCACAGATATATACTTCTATATATATATATGAAATAAGAAGACAGTGGTGCCTACTTATCAAACAAGTTTTTCAGAAAAGGACCGCAAAAAATTCTTTTAGAGCTGGTTGAAATAATGCACTGCTTGTTTTGATACATCAGAGCTTACAAAATTTCTTCAGCATGAGCATTTGTCAGGAAAAAATATATATTTGCCAATCATGGAATTTTTGCTAATATTCTTTCTTTTCTTAAATTTTCTTTTAATTAACATTAAAAAAAAAATTAAATTTTTAAATATTAAGGATTAAGTTTAAGGATCATGTTAAAATGAATAAAGTAATAGATATATTTCTGTAAAAGCACAATTTCTCCTTCTCCATTTTGTTAAAAACAGGTATGCTTGTATTTTGTAACAAACACACAAATCGTTATATAATAAAAAAAAATAAACGAATATAAAACACCCTTTATCTAAAAATTTGGCTCAATGTAGACCAGAAGTTTGAATTTGATTTGATGTTTAAATGTTAAATAATCAACCAATTCAATTATCAGCCAGTGGACTACATAAACATCAAAAGATTTGAAGGATATTAAATGAAAGCATTTAATAATTCTTGCTTTTATGTTATTGCGAATTGTAACCAACCATGGAAGGAATGTTAGATGAGCAGCATATTTGAAAAGCTAAAGAAAACATATTCAAGCAACAATTCTTAAGAAAACTTTTCCTCATTACTCTTGCATATTATTTTATCTTTTGTTGTTGTTGTTGTTGCAGTATTTGGTCTTAAATGAATTTTAATGTAACCAACATGCGCCCTTTTTCACACGTTTAAAATAAACATTAAAACTTACACATATAAGCACACACACACACCCACACATATTCATAAATATGTATTATTTATGGATACTAAAGTGAAAAGGGAACAAATATGCATATTTGTGTGTGTGTGTGTGTGTGTGTGTGTGTGTGTGTGTGTAGTAAAAGTAAACTAAGAAAACAAGAACAGGAACGAGACAGTATTATGCAAGCATGTGTATGAGAGTAAATTTTTACATTCACGTGTATGTATGTAGATAATGCAGTGCTGCCGGAGCGGAAAAATTATAAAAGCTGCTACTTAAATTATTCACAAAAAAGTACAATTAACAATCTTATTTGCTTGACTTATTGAGAATGATTTTACGAAGAAATATCTGCAACTGAAATTTATTCACAGGCTTTAAACAATCATTTCATCTTTATGCGAGTGTTTAAACAGTTTTTTTTTCAGCCATCATTTACACTGTAGAGATTTTGGCAACACTAGAAATAAATATTGACAGTTGACAGCTTAGGGTTAGTAGAAATCTAGGCTTGTTAACCTTAATAGGTCAACAGATTATTAGCTATCATAATATCGAATTTTCCCCAACATTTTATAATTGTCAATCTACATTTAAAAAAATTTTACCGAGAAAACCTCTCCGAAATATTATCAACTTATTTCTTTAAAATCAATGTAGTAGAGCGGCTCTTAATATGATGATCAGCATTGTGAAAGTGAGTTCAATGGCTAATAAGGGTCCGCCAAATAACTTTTTTTTTTTTTGAAAATGCTATATAATGCTTGAAACCAAATGTTGCCAATATGCTCCTCTTTAATTTTTGTGAACGAAAATTCATTCAAAATGGCCCGATAACGATCGCCATTGACTACGGTCACTCCTTATTCATTTTCGAAGAAAAATTGCCCAATTATGCCTCTGGACCAAAATCAGCACCAAACAGTGACTCGTTTTGGGTGTATTGGCTTTTCAATGTATGCGTGCGGGTTTTTTAGACTCAAAATGAAACAATTTTGTTTGTTTACATACCCGTCAATATCAAAATGAGCTTCATCTGAAAAGATGATTTTTTTTGGCAAAATCGGCCAAAGTAATGTCGCAATATTTCCCAGCGTTGTTCAAGCGTATACACAACTATATTCGTTCAGCGGAAGGATTAAACTAATCGTCTGTCAAATCAGACATGTGCTAAATGTTACCATTCACGAAATAAGCATTAGTTAAAAAAAATGTTAGATGGCGGACTCTTTAGATGTTAATGAAAATTTTTCAAAAAAATTAATTTTCTCCGATAAAGCGCATTTCCATATGAATAGCTTCATGAATACACAAAGGTGTCGAATTTGGGACTCAGAAAATCTTTATGCCTTCTTTGAGAAACAGACGCATC
Source organism: Phyto melanocephala (assembly GCA_941918925.1). Taxonomy (NCBI): domain Eukaryota; kingdom Metazoa; phylum Arthropoda; class Insecta; order Diptera; family Rhinophoridae; genus Phyto; species Phyto melanocephala. The sequence continues at coordinate 27,621,128 of OW799233.1, read as the reverse complement.
CAAATCGAGCAACTGTTTGTCTGAATCAATTTTTTTTAAAGATGAAACGTTCTTGAGTCCTTATACAGATTCTAAAAATCTGCATAACTATAACTCCCTAGTTTAATTATTTCAAAAATTGAATACCATTTAATGGCCGTTGATAGAAAGCAGAGTTCGTTAAATTTGTTATTTCACATCAACAGGTAAATATTAAGCCACATTTATCGAAACTAATATTACCATGAAGGGCAAATGTATAGTTTAATATACAAACACATCCACATGTACTTCATTCATTATAGATTCTTACTTATCAAACAAAATATCATCTTTCTCGATTTATTAAAATTGGCAACACACATATGTTACATGAAGTTTTCACATAAAGAAGTAGGGGAAACTTACAACAGTTAAATAAGTTTGAAACCTGAATTTTTTTTTTTAGTGTTTTTTTACTTTTGTTTATATTTTTATATAAAGTTTTTTTTCTTGGTTTTTTTTTACACAAATGTTTTATATTTTAACGTATGTATTTTATTTTTTGTAAGTTAAAGTATATAAATAACTAAAAAGAATAAACAAAGGACGTTGAACAAAATAAAACAATATTGTATGCATTATAAGGATAACACACAGTTGTTTTGCCTTTGTTTTTTGTTTTAAATTTTCTAAAGGTGTCGGCAAACATACTTACTTGAAAGCGAGTTAAGCGTGAAATGAGTGACGGTAATGGAAAATGTATGTTGCAATGGAAAGGAATGATTCCTAAAATGGGTGAATAATTTTTTATACCCGCCACCAAAAAAATGGTGGGGGTATATTCATTTTGTCATTCCGTTTGTAACACATCGAAATATCCATTTTAGACCCCATTAAGTATATATATTCTGAATCAGGGTTTGATTTGATGACGATCTAGCTATGTCCGTCCGTCTGTCCATCTGTCCGTCTGTTGAAAGCACGATAGAGGTCGCACCGAAATAGCTAGGGGGCTCAAATTTTGCCAGAATCTTTCTTATAGACAAGGTTTGTTCGGTATTGAAAATGGGCTAAGTCGGAATATTAGGAAGAGAGTTATAGCTCGAAAAGCAAGAGTAGGTCGAAAAAACCGTGTCCTACGAACATCGAATAAAATAGAATTGTGTCCAAACGGATCAACGTAGACTAATGAAACTTCGAATATATATTTTCTGAGTAAAAACAATATTATTTCCTGAAAATTATCTAAATCTATGCATTAGGAGAGGAGTTATCGATCAAAATGTACGAAAATTTATACCGCACAGTGTATTTTTCGGTATATTTAAAAACAAAAACGCCATAAAACCAACAAAATTGGATGTACGACCCTGAAATTCTGCACACTTTGCTTTTTGGTGAGGGGCTTTTTTGTAACGGAAAATCAATATGCCACGCCCACTTTTACGCCCACCTCCCATATAACGTTTTAGCTAAAATTCATATAATTTCTCTATTAATAAAGATTTTTGAATAATAAAGGGCTATATTGAAACACCTAAGTTGTACTCATTCGCAAAAATAACTTTGACACGCCTACTATAACGCCCACTTTTCACGTTATCTACCGTTAATGAAATTTAAAAGCTCATAAAACCGCTAAAATTAGAGGTATGATGATAAAATTTGCTACGTATATCCTTCTCGGCATTGTCATTACTGTGCCAGAAAATTAAGGTGCCACGCCCACTTTTACGCCCACCTCCCATATAACGCTTTACCTAAAATTCATATAATTTCTCTATTAATAAAAATTTTGGAATAATAAAGGGCTATATTGAAACACCTAAGCTGTACTCATTCGAAAAAACAACTTTGACACGCCTACTATAATGCCCACTTTTCACGTTATCTACCGTTAATGAAATTTAAAAGTTCATAAAACCACCAAAATTAGAGGTATGATGATCAAATTTGCTACGTATAGCCTCCTAGGCAATGTCATTACTGTGCCAGAAAATTAAGGGGCCACACCCACTTTTACGCCCACCTCCCATATAACGCTTTACCTGAAATTCATATAATTTCTGTATTAATAAAAATTTTGGAATAATAAAGGGCTATATTGAAACATCTAAGTTGTACTCATTCGCAAATACAACTTTGACACGCCTACTATAACGCCAACTTTTCACGTTATTTACCGTTAATGAAATTTAAAAGCTGATAAAACCGCCAAATTTAGAGGTTTGATGATCAAATTTGCTACGTATATCCTTCTAATCAATGTTAATGCTGTGCCAAAAAGTTTAGGTGACACGTCCACTTTAACGCCTACCTCCCATATAACTGTTTATCTTAAATTCATGTAATTTCACTACTGACAAAGTTTTTGGGAAAATAAAGGACTATATTGAAATATCTAAGTTGTATTTATTAGCAGACCCTTTATTGACACGCCTACTTTAACGCCCACTTTCATTGAAAGACAACATTTACAAAAGCATTTTAGTAGCATATCGAAGTATCTGATGGTCTAAATTTTCAATGACAATGTTGATGCTCAATTGCTGGGCATGATGATAAGGCGATGTTGACTGCTCTTTTGCCACACTATCGCAAAAACCAGCAGTGGTTCCCATTCAACGAAGAAGGCAGGATTATGTTGATCAAAAGAATTACGAAGTGCATAAAATGCATTTTGTTTTGAACGCCCATTTTCATAAAAAAACCTGAATATTAAACCTGAAAATTAATTTACAAATAATTAATTAATAATAATTAATTAATTAATTAATAATTAATAATAATAAATTTTCCTGAAGATGCTACACGAAGGAGTAGCGAAATATTGAGAATTTAAATACAAAAATTGGATATTTAAATATGAAAATTTAAAAAAAGAGATCAAATAAAATAAATAATTAAATCTGAATAACTTTAGCGCGTTGCTCATTTAGGTATCTTTCCACTGTTCAAATTAAGTTAGTCTGAGATTGAGAAATGTCAAATGAAATGCAAAAAAAAACTTGTTGCTTATGTGTGGTTCACCTTCAACAGGGGCCCCGAAAAATTAACTACCCTCTATAAAGAAAGTAATACATATTTTATTTTAAAGAGATTATTCCATAGTGATTAACAAAATAATAAATAATGTACTTTAAATGTACATAAAATTGGTGGTGGGTATAAAAGATTCGGCACAGCCGAATATAGTGCTCTTACTTGTTTTTTTTCCATTAGCATAAAAAGTTAGTCTTAAGAAACAATGGGAAGAAAGAAAATACTGTATCCTAGAATATTTATTTTTATCCATAGTAAGCACTGTGCACTTATATTACTCGGAATTCCCGTTCTTGATTTCCGAGAATATGGAATGTATAATGTTACAGAGTTCCCATTACACATGTATATAGAAGCGAGAGTTAAATACAGTTTAATTTGCATTAAAATCTGGTTTAATTTAAACTTAATATCAGCTCTTCACTTATTTTAAATAATTTTTTTATCATACAGAATTAAAGCAAGCAAATAGCAGCATCAGGTTTTTTTATATAAAAAATATAAAAAATTAACTTGGTAAAAATACATCAACTTAAGATAAGAAAAGGATTAGAAATAATCGGATGAGTTTTTCAAAAAAGTTGGACCTAAAGTAGACTGTCCCAAGTACGGATGCGGAAACTTAAACGATGAAAACAGATGGAAGAGATTTTAAAAACACCAATCACTTAGATAAGCAATCAAATGGTTAAAAAATTGGAAACGATCTTTAATGTTCTAAACTGCAAGGAAAAGGTTGATTCTGAAAAATATGGAAAATATTATTTGAAAACTTCATTTGTTTTAACAATATTTTATCTAAAGAAAAAGTTAACACCGACAGTTCATAAAGTATTGTCGCATAGCAAAGATATAATTGAATGTCAGCCTTTATCAATTAGGGACGTTTCTAAAGAAGCACAGGAGTCCCTAAACAAATTTTATAAAATATATAGATTATTGAACACTTTTAAAACATCAGGGTTGAGGCAAAATGAAGACCTCTTTAACATGTTACCAGCATCCTCCGATCCACCTATTTCATCACAGCGGTATGTAGGGGCTTACGAAAAGATTTAAGAAATATTTACAGTTTGGAAATTATTATTCTATTAGACAGATGTTCCTTTTTCTCTGGATTGTGCGCAACACTTTACAAAAAATTAGAAAAAAATTTAAAAAATTTAACTGTTAATTCAAACCGTTTTGAAAACTCATTTTACAGATTGAGCAATTATCTACGATACTCTCTTTAAATTTTTTTCTTATGGCAAACGATTATTTGAAACAAATAAACTGAAATGACGCTAATGTGCGTTGTTTGCGTAGACAAAAGTTTAAACACACACACAATGCAATACTATTAGTGTGCAATATTAGTGCGGTTTAAGCACGCTCTATATTACTTTCATTTTCATATTTTCCCACAATATGTTAGGGTCGGACTGTTAGATAATTTAAACTAATAAATAATACTACTTAGAATAATTAGAATAAGAACTTTAGATAAATTCTGGCCAGCACTGTGGGGTTGTCATGTTTAGTATAGAAGTGAATAGTTTTGAGTATAAAACAATTTTTATAAATCCATTAATTAAAGAGTTAGAGGTTTCTTGTGGAGCTTCCTCAAAAATAAATGAAAATTTCCTAGTAAAGCTCAGTAAAAGAAAAAACTTACTTAATTAATAACTAGAGTAAAAATTAATTTACAGGGGCTTGTCACTTTCTATACAAACAAAATATATTTAGTGGCATATCTGCAGAACCATAATTTTTATAGGCCTTGAATTTTGTTAAATTGTTTGCGATATCAGTTTACTTTAACGAGAAAAAATTTATTTAATCTTTACATGGAGATGTGGTACCCCCATACCAAAAAAATTGTTGGTGTCATTTATGAAAGCTTTAATTGCTATTGGTTTTAACTTACCACAAACAACTTTCAATTAAGAATTGAAAATGGTAAGGAACGGACAAGTAATACCCTCATTTATTAAATCTATCTCCTATCCCGTAAAGAAAACAATACAAAAACTTTATGGGGGCCAGCAACGCAATCCGGGTTCTGCTGGTCATAAAAAAAATTAACACTAAATGTTAACAAATTTATAAACAAAAATAATTTTCTTAATATTTCATGCGATTGTTCTAAACACTAATATATACTTTAGACATATTTTTATTAACTTTTTCCATTAGTCGTTTAATGACCCCATAAAATTATATTCATTATTAGTAAACAAATATTTACAGGTATTAAAAAATTTACCAATACTTTTCCATTTGAAACACACTCATACATTGATATTTGCACTTACACATGCTTTATCAGGATGTTGTATCCTGTTTACATTATTTAACACTATTACTTAGAAATTATTTTTCTTAAAAAGTAACTTATAGCTAACAGATTCCTTGGGAAATAGGATACAAATAGGTAGCAAAAACTTTTGCAGATTAAAGCATTTAATCTATTACAAGTAGAGAATACTGGAAATATTTACAACAATATTTACACATTAGAAATACGTACAGCGCTAAACAATTTAATAGCAGTGAATAACTGTGATTTACAAAATGTGCTCTAGCTTTATAATTAATACTTTAAATGATTTTGTTAATATTTATTTACTTTCATATTCAAAAACTGTTTTTGAATTAAAAAGACTTAAGAAATGCTTATACGAGATAACTTTTTCAAAATTTTCTTTAAATTAAAAGTTTGACAATAAATATAAGACATGCATGCATGTACATGCAGTTTCATTAATACAACAATAATGTTGAATTAGTTTTTTCAGTGCAAAGCGCCCTTAAGCTTTTATATTTTCTACAAGATTTTTTGATTTTGTTTGAGTAAGATAAAATGATTTTTGGCTTGAATGTCTAAATTACATTTTGCATCTATAATATTATACTTTAAACACACTTCAAATTTATGTAGTACATAATTAGCTGTTTCCATTATTTCCTTCAGGGATAGAAATCTTAATACAATGCTTAGTATTTGATTTTCTGATATTAATACATCTTGTGTATTTCTTAATATTTTTAATTTTGTCAACCAAATTTTTTTTTGTTTTATTTTTTTTAACAAAAAACAATTTAAAAAAAATTTTCTTCCTGACGCACGTTAACAAAATAAAATCAAGTAAATAAAATACATTTTTAATTTGTTTATTGTAGAATTTAATTTTTTTATTTGTGTACAGTCATAATAATATTTAAAAAGAATATATGTAAGTTGTGGTATATTTTTATTCGGCCGTTTTATATATAATTTTTTTTTTCAAAAAACTGGATTCAAGCTTAAATATTTTAATAAAAAAATTTTATCAAAAGTATTATAAACTTTTAGGCGATCTAAAAAAAATAATTTTTAAATATTAACTAAAACTATTTAAGCTCGAGGTCTTTTAATTAATTTAAATAATATATTTAATTTTTATTAATTCTTCCAATATTTCGCTACCCCGTTGTGTAGCATCGTCAGGAAATATTTGTTTTTATTTTTTGTAAAAATTTTTTGTGTGAAAAAATAAATTTGAAATAACAAACTTTTGAAAACATTTAACATATAAATTTCACTCCATCCGTCCGTCTGTTGAAAGCACGATAGAGGTCGCACCGAAAAAGTTAGGGGGCCAGAATATTTGTTATACACAAGGTTAGTTTAGTATTGAAAATTAGCTAAATTGGAATATTAGGAAAAGAGTTATAGCTCGTAATACAAGAGTAGGTCAAAAAACATGTCCTTCCAACATCGAATTAAATGGAATTATGCCCAAACACATCATCGTAGAGTCACGAAACTTCGAGTATATATGAAAATTGAAAATTGCTTAAAACTATGTATCAGGAAAGGAGTTATATATCAAAACGTACAAAAATTTATACCGCGCAGTGTATTTTTCGGTATATATTTAAAATTTAAAACATAATAAAACTGGCAAAATTAGATGTATGATTCTGAAATTTTGCAACCATTTCTTTTTGGTTAAAGGCTTTGTACTAACGGAAAATAAATGTGACACGTCCACCTCCAAACTAACGATTTCTCTGAAATTTATATTATTTGTCTATGCATAAAGAGTTTGGAATAATAAAGGACTACATTGAAATATCTAAGTTGAATTCATTAGCAGAAACAACTTCGACACGCCTACTATAACGCCCATTTTTCACGTTATATACCGTTAATGAAATTTAAAAGCTCATAAAACCGACAAAATAAGAGGTATTTATGATGATGAAGTTTGCCACAGATATTCTTCTAATCAGTGTCATTGTTATGCAACAATTTTTGGGTGACACGCCGACTTTAACGTCTACCTCCCATATAACGGTTTATCTTAAATTCATATAATTTTTCTATGGACAAAGTTTTTGGAAGAATAAAGGACTATATTGAAATATCCCAGTTTTATTAATTAGCAGAAATTATATTGACACGTCAACTTTAACGCCAACTTAAAAGAAAAAAAATTTACGAAAACATTTTACTAGAATATCGAAGTTATACAAAGAAAGTGATACTATATATTTTAGTATAAAGAGATTATTCCATAGCGATTACAGTTAATAACAAAAGAATACATTTTTGCTATAAAAGAACACAAAATTGGTGGTGGGTATAAAAGATTCGGCACAGCCGAATATAGTGCTTTTACTTGTTTATATAGAAACCGATCTCAAGCACTAATGTAAGGACAGCATATAATAATTTTTCAGTGTTTAAATTTTTTGATTTACCGGTGTTCTGCAATAATAACTCTGGTGATATATAATCAGAAATTTAAACCGTTTGCAAATTAATTTTCACAATTTTCAGACGTTTTTGAAACGTTTGTAAATTTATCATGTAATAGCAAACCAGAGTTAAGTTATTAATACAGTTGCCTATATCAAACAACCATATAATAGTTTAATCCAATCGAAAAATAAATGTTAGTATAATATCTCAGCACAATTATTTTTACATTTTATAGGTTGTACATACTTCATTTCCTTACCTTATCTATAGAAATGCTTTTAATTCTTGGGATACGAAAGTACAAAAAAGTCTGTCTTCTACGCTGCTTATTATTTCAGCAGTAAAAAAAGGACTTTATTTCGAAAGCATTTTTTTTTCAATAGAGCGTGAGAGAAAGGTTTGATTAAGTTGTTTCTGATAAATAGTGCTTGCAGAAAAGTTTCACAGAAAAAATTGAATATCTGATTCAGTGAAGAAATTTACAGAACTAGTTAAGACTACATTTACACCTACACAAAATCTATTACTTAAGGAATTTCGAGCGAAGTCCTTGTCATTTCTAGCAGATTTCCCATACAAAACGAAATCTAATTCGCCACTAGATTTTGGCAGAATTTTCTTAAAATCTACTACTACTTCGTGATGCAACTGTGGTTTTTATTAAATTGTAATAAAATATACTACGCTGCATAAAGAAAAATTCAATAAAAATATGTAAGGTGGTTGCAAATGCACAAGTACGTTATTGCTTAAATTTTTTTATATGGAGTTTGAATTTTTGAGAAGTAGAGCACGGAGAGCCGCTCAGACCACCTTGTATATCAATATACTGTTTTGACAACGAAATCTTGCAAAATGTAAAAAAAACAGCGGTATAAACGGTATGGGTTTTAATAAAGATTTTAAATCAAATCTACTAGATTTCGCTCAGGTGTAAATGTAGAATAAAATATTGTTCAAAATGGGACCCATCACAAAATTGAATTTGCTAAAATTTAATTAAAAAAAAATCTTTTTTTTCTTTTTCAATTAAAAAATTATGTTATTTAATAAAAAAGTTGTTTGAATTTTTATTATAAGTAATTGTATAGAAACAAATATAATATTTACTGAATTCTAGAGATTTTACAACACAAATTTTTATTTAAATATGTGAAAAGAATGTCTAAAAATATTTTTAAATTTCAAACAAATATATTATCAAAACCAAGCAAGGTATACCTACCAAGTGGGACATCGTTTATAAAATTATGCCCTTTTTAAGTGTCTTTAAAAGCAGGTGAGCAGGTGAGGTTCTTAAGTAAGCGATTTAAGAAGCCATTTTTGGCAATGAATTTTTTGAGTAGGACAGTATTTAAACATGTTAATTTTTCCAATAATTTTCATGCACATTTTAATTAACACAGCGATGAAACTATAAGTTACACAATACTGTAAATATAATCTCAACTATTAACTGTACACAATGATTCAATGTTACTGAATAAATTTACTGCTCTTCTTTCTTCACTCTTCTTGTTTTGGGGTTAAAAAAAAATAACAACTAGGAAATTTGAGCAGCAAGCCAATAAAAACAAAGATTCATGATTCAATGCAAAATTTAAATAAATATGTATTTATTTTCAATCAATTTCTACATAAAACTTTTTTGCTGCAGTATTTAGATATTCGTAATACGTACACGATAGAAGATGTTTGTGCTTTTATTAACAACTTTTTTTATATTCTTTTTTTTAAATTTTACTAAAAAAATGTATTAAAAAAGAATCTTTTTTTGTTTTAGCTTAACAAAAAATATTCAAATTGTATATTTAACAAGCTCTTTTCACTGAAAATACGCATAGTGAGTAATAGCAGTTGTATTAAAGGAAAAACAAAAAGAACAACATTAAAATGTATAGAATAAAAAAAAATGAAATAAAAAGGAAAAGAAAAAGTATATACTAAAAATACTTAGCAAACAATTTTACTACTTTTATTTTACTTTAATTTTATATACATATATTTTGCATAAATTTACAACTTTGCTTAAAAATTTGTTTCATCTTATATGTGAACATAAGGAGCGTTTTGTATTAATCTCTTTAGTATAGTCTTGCGAAATTTATTATGACAATTTCTGAAGCAAATTGAAAAAATAAAAAAGATATTAAAGTCTGATTTTAAAAAGTTACTTTAACCTTTTACGTAGAGTTTTTTATAACGACCAGCAAATGAATAGTGTAGGGGTATTTTAATTTGGTTATTCCGTCCATAACACAGCGAAATATTTACTTCAGTATCTGCCTCCTACACCCACACTCGGAGACCAATAAGGTTCATTGCGTTATACTTAAGACCCTAAAAATTATATATTTTCTTAGTCCTGGTTTCATATTAGAACGAACTAGCTATGTCCGTCTGTCCATACGTCCATCTATTCGCCTGATTAAAGCACGAAAGAGCTCGAATAGAAGAAGCAAAAGAGATACAATTTTGCAGAATATTACACATATGTTTCGTTTAAAAAATGAGATAAATCTGTTTATTGGGGTTGTAATTCAAGAGTATGTCATAAACAAATGTTTTTCTGACATCGAATAATATGCGATTCTGTCTAAACAAAATGACGTAGAGTGATAAAAGTTTACAAGTATATTTCTTGAGTTATTTATTTATTTATTTAACTTCATAGTAATATAAAAAAGCCTACAAAGCAAAATAACTTATATTACAGTAAAAAAAAAATGAATTTAGTAGGAGTTCAAGACAAAACAAATATGATTGAAGTAAAAATTTTAAAAATTGTGAAAACAAATGCTTCATCAAACTGATTGTTGAAAGAACAAATTACAATAAAAAGTGATAATAAAAAAGAAAAACTAACTATAACAGAAAAAAGACTTTAGTAGTAAATTTCGTTTTTATTCACCTTAAGTAGAATGTAAATACAATAATAAATTGATTAACGAATTCTTCTTGTCTTAACTTATTGTGAGTTAAAAAGAAGATAAGAAAACGCATCCCTCTAACCTCGTGTTGGTAAAACCTCACTTAATCAGGGAATTCTTTTATTTTAATAAATAAAAAAATTAATTTTTTACAAGCAAAACAATTATGAATTATATGAACTTGAAAGCAGGTATGGGAATTTTATACACATTTTAATAAAAGGAAAACATGGTTCCCAAAAAATTTTTCAAATCCATCCACTAAGAAATGGGTTATAGATTAAAATTGTAGAAAAAGTAATCCCACAATGTTATGTAGTCTATCTAGAATTTTAAACGTTATAAAACCAACAGAATTAAACTGAAAGAATTATATATACGGTTCTCAAATTTTGCTTGTATAGGCTTTTGGTTAAGATTATTGTTACTGCGGAAAATGAAGGTGACACATCCATTTTATAGAACTATTTTTCGTATTCTTTCTCTATGGACAAAGCTTTCAAAAGAATAAGGAATGCTATATTGCAATATCAAAGTTGACTTTCTTATTAGAATATAATTTGACATGCCTACTTAAACGCATACGTCTTAAAAATTGTGGTTTACCCAAGTAGATTATATCACTCCTACTGTTAAATTATTTAGGTTTGATTTTGAGACAAAATATATTTATTAGGGAAACAAATTGTAGGGGGAAAACTGTACTTATAAAATATTAAAAAATCTGTACTTATAAAATATAAAAAAGTAATATTTAGTAGCCTGTCAAAATAGCTATTAAAATTAAAGGCAATTTGAATGACGTTTTATATTTATCTTAATTATATCAATTGTACTTCATATTAAAAAGAATACGTTCGAATTTACTTAACAATAAGTGTGTTTTTTTTTTTTAAGAAATCATATCACTCTTATCGGAAAACCTTTTATATCCGTCGGCAAATTGAAACAAAAAAGAATCTTTTCAGGTATGGAAATGTCGTTCTGATCCGTTTAGTTTTGAAAAAATTTATAAAAAAAAGAGTATATGTTAGTTAAACCCATGATCTGGGTTGTAAAAACAACAAATTTAAATAAATTTAATATATTTGTTATCCAAAGAGTACAATTAAATTAATCTTTCAATATCCAGACAAAAATCTAATATTCCATCCCTGAATAAATAAATAAAATCAGGGCGAATTTTAAAAATTTTTATATTAAGCTCCCGATTAGCTGTTACGACGAGGTCGACGAGGTTTGAACATGCCTTGGATCTATTAAAAAAACTGGCATTTTTATCAAACTATATTTTTTTACTATAACCAATTGAAAAATTCGAAATCCCTCTTAACATAACATTCATTTACCAATGACAGCACATTGATACTATTTTTTTATGTATAACAAACAACTTGTGAGGAAAATAAAACAGGATGTTACTCATACTTAACTTGCAGTGATTTGTAATAAAAAAATATATAAATCTGTGTAAATCTGCATATGTACATGTGTTTTTAAAGTTACACACAGCCATACATGCACTAAAGTTTTTTACAATTTTGTATGAGTCTGCAATATAGTTACTTATTTTCAATTTCGTTTTTCTTTATTTTTAAAAACTTCTTATTCAATTTGACCAAAAATTTAAAATAAAAGTTTTACGTTGCCACTTTTCTTTAGATGGTTTTCGATGACGTCGAAATCTTTGTCTGTTGCTTTGGCTTAAAACAATGTTTTTTACACAAGGATATAATATGCCAAAGTGTGTATTAAACATCCACACACCAGCATGCATTCAGGAGTAGGGTGGCGAGTGTGGGTGCGAAATAGCTATAGCCTGAATAAAAAGTCATATTTAAAGAAAAATTCTTGCTGAGCAGTACTTTTTGAGAACAAAAAACCAAACGCTCATACATAAATACATACATACTTACATATGCATGTCTATTTGCATGTATTTTCAAACATATGCACATTTAGGTACACAGAAAAAAAAAAGTAGTAATAGCAAATGATTTTAACCTTACCCCAAATAAAATTTACATTCGGATCGTTCCCAATAGCAGTTGCTATTTGTTGCAACTACAAAAGTGCTGTTAGCCTAAATACGAAGCGGCAAATGTAAAAACTGTTATACCAAAATAAATTGTCTTTGATCCAAATACAATTTGGCAAATACAAGAAGTGCATTACCAAATGCAATTGTCTTTGTCCCAAACACAATTCTTCAAATAAAAAAAAATTGTTATTCCAAATATAATTGTGTTTATCCCAAATGCAAAAATTGTCTTTGTCCTAAATACAATTCGCCAAATGAAAAAACTGTTTTTTTTAATTTTTTAATTTTGTTTTTATTTATAAAATTATATAGTGGAAAAATGAAATTAAAAGTTTTTAATGAATAAAATAACAGTAGTAGAATAGTTAAAGCCTATTCTTATGAAAAGTTTAATATATATTAAATATAATGTAATACATAGTTATAATACTAACAGAACTCACAAGGGTGTCCAAAGTGTCATAATTTTTAACAAATTTTAAAATGATTCAAAAGTATTGTACTGCTCACTGCAACTTAAATTTTTTTTTTTAAATTATGTATTACTTTATGACAATATGACACTTAGGATACCTTCTAAATTTGCCAATTATATATACTTGCAGCATAAAACTAAACTCTACAGAAGAAACTTTTTTATTTTATTCGACCAACAATGCTTCCATTATTTAAAATTACTGTTTTACAAGGTAACGAAAATGTTTCAATTTCTTCAATTAAGTAGCAGTTAATTTACCTTAAAATAATATGAGCTTGAAATTTTTCTGAAAAATTAGTTTCTATTTTTTGTCCGATTAAATATATTTGAGCTGTAGATTGATAAAATATATGTAAAATAGTTAATAAAGCATTTTGTAATTTTATGATATCTCCTTTTTCATAAAAAATACCTTTATACAGCTACAAATTGAACAGATATGTGTGGCGTTTTTTGCTAATTTATTTATATATTTATTTGACATGTTTAATTTTGTTTATAATATTCTGCACTTTGGCAATTTTTTCTGAAAATGGAATTTCGAAAATATACTCTTGTAAAAAAACCCACACATATTTGCTTTTAGCCGAATACTTTAAATTGAAAGTGAAACATGTTTTAATTACTAAATCTACAGCTCGAAGAAGTGTCTCTACTTTGTAAGTTAAATCATTTACTGTAACATAAAACTCTGTTAATTTGTTAACATCCTCACCAATCACGAAAATTTTAGGTTGAATGGTTGATTGCTTTTGGAAAGCGAGTTCCCGTTGATCGTCTTTTTTTTTGAATAAAATCATCAACATTAAATAAGTGGACAATCATGTCACTTTGAGCATCAGTTATGGAAAGCTTTAAAGTTTTATTTACGCGAGGTGGAAGAATTATCGAATGCAATAAGTACAAAAAGTAGAAGTGCTTAGCATCTGAAAAATAAGCAAATTAATATCACACATTTTTTTCTTCAATTATGCCTTACTTGTATCTGTTGCTGTTTTCATTTTCTCAAAGTATTGCATGTTGAGCTTGTCTTTTACAAAAATTTGTCAAACTTTTTCAGTCATCACATTTTCTAGAACTGTCATTTGCTCAAACATAAGGTTTTCTTTGCCTGGATACAAAGTCTCGAAATCAACGTCAATCAATGAATAACCACTAGGATCTTTGTATCTAGGCCAACCGTTCAAGAAAGCTGGTATTGACTCTTTATTTTCCTTCATTCGTAGGGTTGATGTAGCTTTCCAATGGGATTGTATATCATTGGGAAAATTGTGCGCAAACCATTTTTTCTTCGCCTTGAATTCACTGATTTCCATGGAACTGTCATCTACAATATCACTCACCGTATATAACTTTGCTGAAGCAGGCTTTTCAATATTTTTTCTTTTATTCTTTTGGTTGTAGTACCTGTCGTACAATTTACCAGAAGCATTCTTCTTTTTAGATCGTAAAGGTTGTAAAGGTTCGATCGGACGCACTGCATAATAATGGCTAGTACTAAAACAAAGTCAATTTTTAATTAATTTTTGTTTTCATTTAAAGGGAAGCAGTTAAGACACAAAATTTTGAACTTTTTGGATTTTATCATAATCTAATAAGAATAAAGGAACGTGCCATATTTTATAGTGTGCTCCATTAAATTCTACAAAACGCATATGATATAGCAAAAATTAAACTTTATGTAATTAGCTATGCTTTTTATTATGCGTTAAGAAATTAATTTTAGCATACTTATGTATTTAAACACTAACTAAATTACCTACCTTATTTTCTATACGCCACTTATTAAGATTGTATCGAAAAAAATTTTTTCGCCAATAAGGTTTCTTTTATTAAAAATTTCATTGATGTCACTTAGTTCCATTATTTTTAATTTTTCGTATGTGTTTACACCACATTCTACTAAATTTAACACAGTTTCGTCACTTACAGCCCATGACTTTACTAAATCAAATATTTCTATTTGTAAAACATTTTCTTCAAAAATTTCAAGTACACTAGAGTTGTTTTCCATTTTTTACACGTGGTTTTACCTTCATAGACTAAATGCAAATAAACGAAAGACGGCATTGTGAAACAACGAACCAAAATTAACTGCAGATTGCATTTAAAAAGACAAGCCTGCTATTTAAACAACAACAATCCGCATTTGATGTAAATAATTTATGTCGTGTATCCTCAAATAAAGAATATTTGATTTAAATAAATTGCTGTTGATATGCCTTTTCAAATGCAATCGAATTTAAGTGAATGACTTTCGCATTTGTATCAAATTATTTTGTTCTTGTTTTTTCTACTGCAATTTTGCTCTTGCTGTAAATGCAGCGCATTCACCACAACTATTTGCGGTAAATATAAAATAATTTGAATCAATTACTTTTTATTTGCGACAAATATAAATTCTTCAACAGTAAAAAGTTTTTGTCATTACTACAGTTTTTTTTTCTGTGTATGAGTTTTACAGATACTTTCATTTTAAGTATCAATTCAGACTTTTTCGTTTTTGCCCGACAAACAGCAAAAGTATTAAGAGAATTACAAAGACGTAGCATAAAATCGAAAACTTATGTAAAGATTTTTATTCACAATATTTTACACATGTTGTTGATGTGCTAAAAGTATCATGTCATAATGTATGCAGGCAGTAAAAATACTCCAAATACTCAATATCCATGTAAAGATTTTTTTCTTTCTTATAAATACACGCATAACCCATGTACGAAAAAAGATATAAAGAAAATAACTTCCGACACACGTTTTACCAATTGGTAGCAAGAAAACATGGCTATAAACCTGTTGGAGTCGGAAATTACTTTATGCTTTACACCGTCATCAAGGTCTTTGAAAAAATAGAAGAGATGAAGAAAAATGAAGGCAGAAGAAAAAATATGAAACATTTGTTTTAAATTAAAAATGTTTTTGTTAGTATTCTGCAAAAAATCATTATAGAAGTATGTATTAATCTACTGAAATTAAGGAAAATTCATTCTCATTATCACTGCATGAATAAAAGCGGAAATTAATTCTAAAACGTATTTATTGTGTTCCCAATCCTTGTGTTAAAGTTTTTGGATAATATAAGAAAATCTTCTAAAAACTTTTTAAAGCATAATGATGATATTTTTAGCTTTAGCGAATATTTATTCCATTCCACCAATAATTTTTTTCTTAATGTAATGTTAATACCATATATGTTGAAAATTAAAAAAAACAAGTAGTAGTGCTATATTCGGCCATGCCGAAACTTATATACCCTTCACAACGTGTAGTCATGCAATAACAGTAGTTTGTATCACCAAATAAGAAATTAACGTATGTATGTTAAAAAAAAAATAAAAAAAATTTTAAAAAAATATTAAAAAAAAATAATTAAAATATAAATAATAATTATTAAACAAAAAAAAAAAATAAAAAAAAAAAAAAATATAAAAAATATAAAAAAGCTGGGATGTTATGTTTACTCTAACCAGTATACACGATTGTATGTATGTATGTTGTTGTTGTTGTTGTGAAAAAAAAATCGAGGTGGTCCAAGCGATTTTTGGGGGCTTCAAAAAGTTGATTTTAACATACACACGGACAGACGGTCAGGCGGACAGACTGACAGAGCTTAATCGACTCCCCTATTTATAAGCTTTCAGAAAATATATACTTTATGGGGTCGGAAAAGAAAATTGTAGAAATTTCACACAGAATGACAAACCTTTTCACTGTGTTAAGGGTATAAAAAGAAATGTTAAGTAAACACAACAATTAACCAACTGTTTTGAATGTAGAATTTACTTAAAAATCTTTTCTGTAGAGAAAATATATTGAAAATGATTAATTTTTATAATTGGGTAAATTTAGTTATAAAAAAGTTTTCCCCAAATGCGAGGTTAAGGTCAGTTTTTTAGTTAAAAAATATATTATTACAATCCAATATTTCTCCACCACATAAGGCACCTTCTTCAGTGAAAAATTATAAATGTAAAAATTATAATGCCGCTAATTATATAACATTAATAAATGAAGACCTTAACCTAGTTCATCTATGGGCGTCAGCAAATGGCCCTAAACCCAAAGAACACAGTGGCTATAATCATTAGCAAATCAAGGTTTATACTGCAAAAAACCTTGGTGTAATTTTAAATAAACATTTCGATGGGAAAGATCACCTTAGGACATACTGTGGCAAGGTACTTGTTATGTTGAGAGATCCCTCGACGACACAATATTATACACCACCTCACATTCAAATGCTACACGCCAAAACATATACAACATACATTGCCGACCCTAATGTATGGATGCGAACTTTTTTCTAGTTGTGATCCTGAAAGCAAACGTAAACTGAATGTAACTTATAACCATGTTGCCAGAAATATCTTTTGAATCAGAAGGAATTGTAGTATTGTAAGGTAAGCAAAGCAAATTAATGCTATGACATATGAAAATTTATTGAAGTTTCGTACGCTTTTATTGCTACATAAAATAATAAATACAAAACAACCTGTCTACCTATACAAAGGCATTTCTTTTTTAAATCAAACAGGATTAATAACATTACGTATAAAAAGGCTATATCTGAGCAGCATTTCCTCATCAATTCTAAACGTCGGGTCGTAGATCCAACTACCCCCTCAAATTCAAAATATAAACAATGCAAAACGATTTAAATCTGCAATTTTTATTATACTTATATGCTTAATTTTGTATGCGTAATGCATTTTTTTTTAACTTTTTCCAAATTATTATTGATATTATTGTTGCTACTACTGTAATTTTATGCTGGTATAAATGTTGTTAAAAAAGTTTCAATTTTTTTAAAATAATTTTTTCCCCATTATTTTTGGTAATTTCTTAATGATCATTTCTATACTCAACACTGTAATATAAGACTTGATGTTGTTGTGTTGTATTTCTCAAATAATGAATAAGTAAATAAAAAATAAAAATTCCAGGAATTTTCCAATACATTTTTTATTAAAAATCCCTTAACATTGAGTAATTTTTTCAGCTAATTCTTTTGAGCAAACATTTGCCATGTGTGATTTGTGATGAGCTGTCATTTAAGTGAGTGCTATTTTAAGAAACCAATACAATTTGTGTTTCGTATATATGATCGTAAGGAAGTTTAATACCAAAAGTTAGACGCAAGTAAAGCAAATGGAACGGCACATTGTCCCATAAAATAAACTGCAATGTGTCGAGGATAAATATTTCTTTGAATTATAAACGATATGATATATTGATGCAAACTCTCTCACAATGAGTGGTGGTGCTAAAAAGTTTATAAATGAAAGCCACCCTGAATATGGTTTTATACCTAACACCCAAAAAAAAAAATGGTGTCGGGCTATGTTAATTTTATCATTCATATTTATTTTAAACTCTATTTAATATATATTTTCTAAGTCCTGCTGTTATTTAAGAAGCCCTAGTTAAAGAGCTCCAATAGAAAAGGCTATGGGGATAAAATTCTGTCAGAATATTTCCTATACACTATAAATGCTTGGTATCTGCAAAAAGTCGGTGCATTAGGAAAAGAGTTATACATATATAGCTTGTAATGTATGAGTATGTTATAGAAAAATGTCTTTCTCACATTGAGTTAAATGCGATTGTGACTAAACGCAAAAACGTAGAGTGATAAATTCACAGGTATATTTCATAAGAAAAAGATTTGTCTGTGTGTCTGTCTGTAAATGAATTCTATATACTACGAAAGAAGTTGAAGATTAAAATATACGAAAATTTACCCCGCACATTGTATTTTTTAGTCTTTTTATACCCCCCACAAAAAAAATGGTGGGGGTATACTCATTTTGTTATTCCGTTTGTAACACATAAAGTATATAAATTCTGAATTAGGGTTTTTTTTATGACGATCTAGCGATGTACGTCCATCTGTCCGTCTGTTGAAAGCATGATAGAGGTCGCACCGAAAAAGCTAGGGGCTCAAAGTTTGCCAGAATCTTTCTTATACGCAAGGTTTATTTGGTATAGTAAATGGGATAAATCGGAATATGAGGAAGAGAGTTATTGCTCGCAATACAAGAGTAGGACAAAAAAATCGTGTCCTTCCAGCATCGAATAAAATGGAATTGTATCCAAACACATTAAAGTAAAGTCATAAAACTTCGTATATGTATATATTTCCTGAGTAGAAACAATTTTTTTCTCCTGAAAATTAGTTAAATCTATGCATTAGGAAACGAGTTATAGATAAAAATATACAACAATTCATACCGCACAGTGTATTTTTCGGTATATTTTAAATGCAAAACCTAATAAAACTGACAAAATTAGATGTACGATTCTGAAATTCAAACATTTCTTTTTGGTCAAAATAAATATAAAGCGCCCACCTCCCATATAACGTTTTATCTCGAATTCATATAATTTTTCTATGAATAAAGAGTTTAGAATAATAAAGGATTATATTGAAATATCTAAATTGAATTCATTAGCAGAAACAACTTTGACACGCCTACTATAGCGCCCACTTTTCACGTTTTCTACTGTTAATAAAATTTAAAAGCTCATAAAATCGACAAAATTTAAGGTGTGATAATGAAATTTGCTTTAGATATCCTTATAGTCAATGTCATTGTTATGGCAGAAAATTTAGTGACACGCCTTCTATAACGCCCACTTCTTAAATTCACATAATTTCTCTATGATTAAATATTTTTTGGAAGAATAAAGGACTATATTGAAATATCTCAGTTTTATTTATTAGCAGAAACTATATTGACACGCCTACTTTAACGCCCACTTTCATTAAAAGACTAAAATTTCGAAAACATTCTACTAGCATATTGAAGTTATAAATACAAAAAATTTAATACATATCTTAGTATAAAGAGATTATTCCATAGCGGTTACATTTAATAACAATATAATACATTTTGTGCTATAAAAGTACGCAAAATTGGTGGTGGGTAAAAAAGATTCGGCACAGCCAAATAAAGTGCTCTTACTTGTTTAATTTTAGATTGCAATAAAACCGTCCGAATTAGATTCTGATTTTTTTTTGCAAATATATACTTTTTTTATTATTATTATAATTATTATAGGGCAAAACGAAGGTGACAAGCCTACTTAAACACCTACGTCCTATATAAAGCTTTTTATTAACCCTGCTGTTGGATGTACAAAAATAATTGAATCTTAGATAAAGAGACCATTTGGTCGATATATTTGTTATAATAGAATTAAAATTTTAAATTGTGGTCTTATATCATAACAACTAATATATGTCAAGGCAAATTCATTTAAAAGGTAACAAGGTACATAGTTAAGCCTAATAAAATGAATTCGAATAGATTGTGACTGAACTCTATAAATTTAGAAAGTAAATCGAAGATTTCAGATTAGAGATTGACTATGATTTGGAAAATGACATATTGATAGTATCGAGTGTCCGTGCTAAAGGAGCTTTTAATAACTTGTCTACGTGGCCTTGGATGGAATCGGTTTTTTATACCTTCATTCTTATAAAATTACCAACTTTAAAAAGCCGTCTTCCAATGGTTGGTTTTTCATTTATGCTGGGCCTGATTAAAGTCTAAGTAAAATGACTTTTAATGTTCCAACCAGATCAACTGAAAATTTGAAATAACTTCTAAACTTAAAATACTACAGATCAAACTATGCTAATAATGATTCTCCTCGTCCGATGTGTAAAAAATTTAATAACTTTTATTACCTTTTTGTCCTTAAGTAAAAACATTTTAAAGAGAAATATTATTTTATCGGTGAATTGTATAAAAATACATAAAAAAATAAAAGTTATATAAAAAAGGTGGTGGGTGCCAAAAATTCGGCTTAGCCGAATAAAGTGCTCTTACTTTTTTTCTTTTTAATTTTCGCACTAAACATTAATTGAAAGTTTTATAGGATTCGGTTTTGTACAATGATATTTTTTGCATTTGTTTGTATTTCATATTCATGAAAGTTGAATATAAACATTGAAAGGTGTATTTATTTTAAAAACATTTCATTTAAGTAAACACAAATTAAACAGGAAGTAAAAAAAAACGTAAAAGTTTTATAAATAATTTTGTGGCAAAATTCATTGAAAAACTTTTGTCTTAAAAATACATAACGAAATCTGTTAGAAGAAGTTACATATTTGTATAAACTTTGCTCTTTGTAAGAAAGTTTTTGAATTGTTATCAAGGTAAATTTCAATCCATAGTATCATGTGCTCATACATCTAAATTTCTTAATATATTCAAAATGATTATAATCACTGTTCTTTAAGCTAAACTAAATTTGGTTTAAGGTTTTTATAAATTTTAAAGACTTCTACCTTTAAACGGATGAAGATCTTTTTATAGCTTCTTTGCTGTTAAAGGTGTTTCTTTCGTTTTCGTTCTTTGTACCAGCAATCTTTTATTGGTTTATCTAATACCTGAATAAAATCTTTAAAAGATCCAAGTAGGGCAACTGAAAAGAAGCAAAGAAAAAAGAACAAAATCTAAGGAAAACTGTATCCGATTTGATTTTCTTTTTTTTAGCTTGACAGGAAACAGGTAGTAGTGACATTAAGTATATTAGATGGCATTAAAATCAACACACCAACAAACAAAATTTCACACACTAATACTTACTCACAAAGCAAATGTACGTCCTTTTGTATACAAGTAGGTGAACAGTAGTCACACACACACACACACAGCTGCGTTCTATTGAATCCGAATATAATTTCAATAGGATTATGTAGATGGCTTATTTATGATGACCCCGAGTTGATTTCTTTTTAATTTTTTTCACACTTTATCGGTTTTTGATGTTGTGTTTGTATTAAATGGCAAATACAGTGAGTTACTTTAAGTATCTTATAGTGAAGATGTAGTAAGAAGCTCAACATTATTTGTAGGGCTTGAAATGTGCTCTAAAAAACGGTATTAAAGAAAGTTAATAGATAATAATTTTCGTGGTGATAGACTGATAACTTTAGAGCTTTTAGTAATTTTTTAACTTTATTTTGTGCGATTAAAAATTTTTATAATTTAAAAAAAATTATTGTTAAAATTTTTACTTTTATGACAAAACTTGTCTAGATTTTAGTAATTTAAGTTTTTAAAAAAATTTATACATTTTCTGTTTACATAAAAGTTACGACACAATTTATAAAAATGTATATAATTAAGACGTTTTTCTAAGACCCGTAAAAGCTAAAACTTTGCTAAAAGTAACCCAAGAAAGGATATTTACAGCTGGTTTCTTTTCTACTATAAAAAGCTTATTCTTGTCTTCCCCTTAAGAACTGGTTGAAAAGGTAGCAGAAAGTGTGGGAGCAATAAAAAATACTATTGAATTAAATATATCTTCTTTTTCTAACTTTACTTTTTTTGTAAAGGCTGGTTAAATTTTAAGGTCCAATGTTGATTATGAACCACACCTAAACGTCAAGTTTTTTTTCTGCATTTCATTTGACATTTCTCAATTTCAGACTAACTCAATTCGAACCAAGAAAAGACGCACAATTGAGCAAAACGTTAAACTTATTCAGTCTTATTATGAAAATGGACGTTCAAATTAAAATGCATGTCGTGCACTTTGTGATTTTTTCGGTAAATTTAATCGTCCAAATGTGCGTATAATCGGAAAAATCGTGAAAAAATTTGAACAAGGCGGATCTGAAGGAGATGTGAAAACACCAGTGCATGCTCGTACAGCTCGTACTGCAGAATATATAGCTGCAGTTCGCCATAGTGTGGCTGAAGAGTCGCGTACCTTAACTCGTAGTCGTGCCCAACAATTGCACCACTCACGCTAGTCGTTGATGAATATTATGCATAAAGACTTGCATTTACACGCTTACAAGATGCAATTGACCATTCCAAATGTCGTCAATAGTCAGAATGGTGGCAAGAAATCGGCATTTCTTGGATGATCAATTTTCAAAGAAAATCATCGTCAATGATGAGGCTCATTTTTTACCTCAGTAGATTCGTCAATAAGCAGAATTGCCGCATTTGGACGAATGATAATCCAAGAGTGATTGTCGGAAAACCAATGCACCAACAAAGGGCAGTCACTCTTGGTACGGTTTATGGGCTGGCGGCATCATCGGGCCATATTTTTCCGAAATGAGGCCGGTCAGGCAATTACTGTGAATGGTGTTCGCTATCGTGCGATAATAACGAACTTTTTTTTGGCCCGAATTGGAAGATATGAACGTGGACGATATGTGGTTTCAACAGGCACTTGCCACACAGCTAACCAAACAATGGCTGTTTTACGCAACAAATTCAATGGCCGTGTTATCTCATGTCGTGGTGATGTCAATTGGTCGCCAAGATCATGTGATTTGACACCGTTAGACTACTTTCTTGGGTGTTACTCTTCTTTCTTTGGTGTTATTTTAAAAGCTAATGAATAAGATAATTCGGCACTTTTACGGCATAGAATCTCAATTATGCCTCAGCGTTATCGAAAATTTGGACTATCAGATGGAGGTGTGCCACCGGGGTTGCGGTGGCCATTTGGCCAATAATTTGTTCCATACTTAAGTAAACCAAACGAATAATATCATAATAAAAAGAAATGACAGTAATTTCCTAAATAACTTGTGTTTTATTCGAAATCAATATCGGCCCTTAAAATTTAACCACATCGTTTTCATATGCAAACAACTAACTACACTGCATAATAATAAAAATTTTCTAGTGTGTAATGCTACAGAAAAATTTCTGTTTATAAAACTTTTTCTATCCAATTAGTTTGAAGAAAAAGATGAGTGAATTCGCCTTTATAAATAATTCTAGAAATGTAATCGAAGTGATTTAAACTGCAGGCTGCTAAAATATCTAGTTCTTTCTTCTTTTTGATTTTTTTCGACAAATAATATCACAGGTTATTTCATTTAATGTTTATTGTAATGCAAGTGATAATGTATTTAGTAGGGTATATTCGGTACCAGAAATGTATTGCATTGTTTATTTTCTCTATTAAAGAATTAGGATTTATTTTTTTTTTAACTTTAAGCATTTATTATTGCTAAAAAATAGGAAAATATTTTCGAAAAAATTTAAAATATTTTTAAAAGTTTATTCACTTTTACTTTTGATCTTTTAAATTAAATTCACTAAGAAAATATTTCTTACTTAAACAGAAATGGCTTATTTATATGGTTTAAAGGCTGAGTTAACACACAAGATGCTTTTCACCCCGATTAATTTGAAGGACGTCGAAGGCAGATGCTAGTTTGCTGTTATTCATATTAACTACAGAAACACACCTTTTAAATTAATTTATCACTTTTTTGCTGTTACAAATTAATGTTTTAAAAAGTAGGTCTTCTATCTTGTAAGTACTTTTGTGTTTTCTTCTTCATGTCTACAGAATGTTTTCTTGTGGTCTTGTAGAACACAATTTTTCTTTTTTTCACAATTTTCTTAAGCCACCTTTACCAACTAGGAAATAAACACACAAAATAACAAAGCCACATACTAGATACATCCTAGTATACATAGTAAAACTGTACTGTAAATTATACCCATTAAAGTTGCCAACATTTATGACCCTAAACATGACAACAAACATTATATTTATTTTTATACCCTTCACAGTGAGTGTAAGGGTTTATATAGGTTTGTCATTCCGTGTGAAATTTGTACAATTTTCATTTCCGATTCTATAAAGTATATATTTACTTAAAGCTTACGAATCCGTCTGTCCGTGTGCATGTTGAAATCATTTTTTTAAACAGACATTTACGAGATCGGAAAAATCGCTTTATAACAACTGAGATATGATGAAAAAACCTAGTCCACCTCGCGTTTTCACACCAATACAAACTGGATGAACGTAGGCTCGAATTCCAGTTATGAGAAAACAAATATTTTTTTTTCTTTTATTTTTTTATATTTTTATATTTACTTGTTATTTTTTAAACATACATACATTATCTCAATTTATAATTTTACAATGGGATGTTTTTAAGCGGATAAAGTCATTATATAAATAATGAAAAATGTATGTATGAATGTAGGTATTTCATATCAATGAGACGAATGGTGATACAAACAATTGTTATTGCATAACTAAACGTTGTAAAGGGTATACAAGATTCGGCACGGCCGAATATAGCACTTTTACTTGTTTTTTTTTTTTGCTTTTGGTTCTTCTTTTTCCATGCTTGCTGGGATGATGTTTTGTAATGTAGGTGTCAGCTATCCTTTTTATAAGAAGAAAAAAATATATGTCTTAATATTAACGCTGTTTAATCTATAGTTGCAAAAAAAAGTGTTTACAAATTTGGAAGAATTATTCGATGTGAGATTATGGTCTATGTGGATTTAGCAAAGTGTTCTAATCATCATAAGTTTTAAAAATTTTAAAATGGTTTGATATAACAATAAACAAACTATAGTTTTCATTCATTTAGTTTAGGAAATCATGACTCAATGGCAAAATAACATTACAGCTTTCCTTATGAATTCACCAAAAATATATTTAGACATATATGGTTATTATAACATCAGCAGCAAAGCCAAGCACCCTATAACTTGGTTATGTTCATGGTTATGTCCACCCACTGTCTCCGTGTGCCATGTTTATGTCCTAAGCATGACACACTTATCGTAATTTTTTATAAAAGATCTTGTGGTTACCATGGATTTTCTTTGCGTGTATGTACAAAATCATTAATCTAAATCTCATATTCAGATCATTTAGCAGATCTTCTGAAAGCAATATCTGTAATTAAGAAAATTTAAAACGAATTGGTATAGGTTTTTTAATAAGATTTTGTCCATTTTGATATTGAGTCATCATTTTAAGTTGCCATTAAAATGTGTGTGTGTTGTTGCAACAATATTATTGCTTTAAGGTCTGATGATTTTGCAATAAACATTTTGAAATCATTGTCATTTTTTCTATTTAATCTATGCAGTACAAGAAAACTTTCAATATGTTAAAATTATTTAAGTATAAAATGTTGTCTACAACTAAAGTAAGTTCATTTGCTTATGAATGAAATACTGTGCGTATAAGAATATATGTATGGGTATACAAATACAAATACTCTTAGCAAGATGTCAGTATATATATTCTTATGAACTTATTGTTAAGATGTATGTTAAGTTATACGTATGTAAGCATGAATGATTATGATTTTATATTCTATCTTAAAGTCTTAAGTAAATCTTCATACATTTTATTGGAGATTCTGCTGCATTATAGTTGTTACTTGGAGTTATTGTTGTTGTTGAAGTTAGCTTTTTATGTTTACATACGAACCACTTGACGGCAAAAAAGAATATGGCTAAAACTTGATTATTTTATTTCCTTCAGGTATATACATACATATGTACATACATACATACATATTTTTGTATGTATTGCATGTACATGTATATGCAAAGTTAAGTTGTTGTGAATGGACAAAGTTTATTTAACTCAAACTACTCCTACTTACAACAACAACAGTTTATTATCAGAGTTTTATTATTTTGTTGAGAAAAAAAAAGTTTTTTCTTTTGTTTGTAATACGAAAACTTTTCATATTTTCATATGAATATTAAAAGGATATTTATGAGTTTAGTTAAGTTTTGTTAGATATTTAAATAGCTGAAGGAATTAATATTGGAAAAAGAAGAATATAAAATATATGCCTAAAAGGGCAGTAGCTCTTTAACTGTTTTTATAAAGGCTGTCTTAAAAATTAAAAAAAAAAATATATATAAAATAATATCGGAATAAACTTTATCATATTAAAAAAGTTTCGTTGTTACAGATTACTAGCTGACCCGGCAAACATTGTTTTGCCATATAAATTATTTCTAGAAAATATTTTTTACATTAAAAAAAAAAAACGTACACCATATGTGTTCTGCGGTATGCAGATCTATCTTAGTTTAAAATTACATCGAAGTCGTTACGTTATTTAGGTGAGGCACAAACTGTCCCTGGGGCTGCGTCACCCTTAATATTTAGGGGTATGTATTCTTAAACGTTTATTTTTGCATTGGCTGGACTATAAATTGTGTACAATTTGAAGAAAAATACTAAAAACTATTAAATAAAAGTGGGCGTCGAAGTAGGCGTGTTAAACAAAATTATCCTTTTAATCATAACAGAGTCTTAGTTATATTATGTGAAAATTTCAAGAAGATCGGTCCAGCAGTCTAGCCTTCCTGAGGGGGGGTGAAATAAGGCATGGCGTTGAGGAGTATGAAAATAAATTTTGACCAAATTTCATAAAAATCCGTCAGGCAGTTTTGGAGGAGTTTAATCACAAACACCACGACACGAAAATTTTTTATATTAGTGTTTTAAATATAGTGTGAGCATTAATTTTACCTTGTATGCTGCGAGAATGTTATTATAGAGATTTAGAAAACTTGACTTGATGATAAAATTGCTATTGAAAGGTATTGTATGTAAAATTCTTATAGCATTTATTCTATATCCAGCAGTTTATTACTTACGACCAATTTTTCATATAAAAGCAAGAAGAATAATGAAAACTGAAAAATAAGTAAGACCCATTATCGTTAGTCTTAACATAAAAAATTCTTCAGAAGCTTTTACGAAATATCATGATCTTAACAATATAGAAAGTCCATTTCTACAAATCAAAATACTAATCGTAAAATCATAATATTTAAGAAGATCTTCTGTCTGTGCGTTCAAAATAATGTTACAAAATTAGCTTGATATAATGCATTACACATGATAAGATTACCTTTAGTTAAATTGGTACACTTCATATATTCAACAATTAAGTTGAAATGTGGGGCCTTAATGTTAATAGAAGCTACCAGAACCTTGTCAGATTTCTTGAGTTGATCTAAACTAGAGTTTTTAAAAATTTTACGGCAATAAAATTCACATTTGGATGGTTGGTATAACAACAATATATCACTAATTATAAAGTATGGCAAAAACTTTAAGGGAAATAAACCAACTTTTAACCCTCTAAGGACCGAACATTTTGCGCCGAACCGATTTTTTATTATTTTATACCGCCATCAAAAGATACATAGAAACATTCATTTAAGACTGATTTTGCTATGTCTTTCCCTCGGTTAGTCCGTTGAAAGCACAATAGAGCTTGAACAGAAGAAGTGAGGAGGGCCAAATCTTGTCAAAATATTTCCTATATATCAGAAATATATTGTGCTGACAATGGGCTAATTCGGTCTATTCAAAAGAGAAGTTAAACTAATAAAGATAGTGCAAGTCGTAAAAAATGCGAATCACGAAAAAAATTTGGCTAGCTTAAACAAATACTTTCAGCTCTGTTTGATTCTTGGAATCTGCTCGATCTGGATCAGATGTCAGTTATCAATTCCTTTGTTGAAGCTGCCGAAAATAAATTGGTGTCACTGATGTCTAATATCTATTAGCCAATAAGTGTTTGCTGTATATCACGTAGCAATTATAGAGGCATATTTCGAAGTGATTAAAGAAAAGCCGAACATGAAACTACCATTTGTTTCTGCGATCATACTTTTATTAAATCTTTTTTCGCCCATTAAATCGATATCTTCCTTTCCCTTGTTAAACTGCTGGACTACCACGCTTCATATTTTTATCATCCGGAAGCTGCTTAGGCACGTGTTTCTATTACTTTGTACTGTTTGTATTGACATGCAAGTCATAATATCATTTTGCTGAGAATGTCTAGCACGTTGACGCTGGTAAAAAGTTGTCGCAGTAAGCTTAGCTCCATTTTTGATAGTGGTTTATATAACTGCAAAACTGCAGATTCACAAAAATCGTGCTCTACACACTTTTATTATATGGGTATTATTATATTATATTATTTATTATTGTACATATTTTTGGTGTCCAAAAGTTTAAAGCCTCATGTCACGGACTTATTCTCTATATACTGCTTCATGCCCGTGAACTTCATCGTATGTTCGTCAATTGATAAAATTTTAAATAAGTTTATGCATTTTATAAAGCATTTTTATATGTTTTATAATTGCTTAGATTTTGTATCAATGATCGTTGACCTCAGCCAGATCATTGTTTCAAAAGTGCAGATAAGTAGTAATTATCTTAACTCAAGGTCACGTCATTATACCTGCGTCTTGCATTTGATGAAATATTAGATTTATAGACCAACATATTTGACTCTTGCATAGTTTTTAATTGTCTCATATGTACGATAAGGTCCATATATAGATTAAACTTTTCCACGGTCTGAGTAAAAATTTAACACTTTGCAAGACATATAGGTTGGACTACTCTACTACCTTTATGCAAATTTCTGAAATCAAATAAAATTATATAAAATAGAAAACCATTCCTTTCCAATTTTACCTGTAAAATTACAGACAATATTGAACATATCATATAATGGTAGCATTTGTTCATATGTTTAATTTTTCTGATATCCAGTGATATCCAGGGTTTAATAGACTAACATTATTTTGAACAGGAAAGTCTTCTTTGGTGGTATAAAAAGTGCTGGCTTTCTTGGTATTACAATACTGTAGCATTTGAAGTCGATGTAGTTGATTTCACTACTGCAACTGGTAGTGGTTTACGGCCAACGTGGGCCTTTTTAATTGCAAGAGATTCTATGAGACTAGTGTCTTCGATAGCAACTCTATGGATTTTTCCTTTTTGATTTCTTTAGAAATCTTATTCGTCATTGTCACGGGTGTTGAAAGAAAAAGGTTACTCAATTTCATCCAGATTTAAGAAAAAAAAAGAACACGTTTGTATCCATCTATTTTAAATATGTATTAATAATAATAAAATGCTTTTTCTTCAATGGAATTACATCACTAACAATTAAATTGAAAAAAAAGATAAAACATTTTCCATCCACTTACTTATAATGAAAATAAAAAATAAAGATTATTAGTAGGTAAGTTTTAATTCATTTCAATTTATAGCGAAACATGTTTAAGGTAATTTTGGGTAGGCTAAGACCTATACGAACTTTCAAAATATAATTTTTGAAAGGAAAGATGTGCCCCCGAATTATACTTACATGCGACGTACTCTCTCACCTAATATTACTCCCCTAAAGTAAGGCGACTTTTCGACCATTTTTGAAGCAAAGTAAAAAAATATTTAACTTTGTATGCCCCTACCAAATTTTTATTTCCCACAGTAACAAATTAGTTGAACATATTTCGTCTAACTTATACGTTAAAAATTATATAAAGTCGTCACAGGGTTAAAATTTATATAAGCAACAATAATCTAAATAAGAAAACCAATTAGCCTGCAGTGTTTAAATCTTAATCTCATTTCTCTTTGCCCATTTCAAATAAAACTAAATATTTAAAATCTACATTTTATTAAATACGTATTTACACGCTTATTTGACATTTCAAACGAAAACCTTAATAATTATTAATTACCTAAAAGCGTCATTAGAATATTTCCTCTTTATTAAAAACATATTAATTAATTTCAAAATTATGTTTAATAATGTAAATGCAGCCGTAAACCATGAATTTTAAATAACTGGTCAAAGTAATTAATATATTTCGTTTGAATTTCTGCCTAAAAAAAGGGCGAAAAGTTATTTTCACGACAAAAAAAACTTTTCTTTGACGAACAAATCTTAAAGTGCTTTAAACACACTCCTATGTATTTGACACACAAATTATATACACATACATATAAACATTTCTATACATAGTGATATATTATGTGGTCATATATGTACATACGTAAGTGTCAAGTTATTCTATCATAACTTTATATTATGGTTATTTTCAAACGTAGTTCTAAGAGAATTCGTTCATACACCCTGTATAAAATAGAGTCAGCACTGCAGTGTAGCTTAAATGTTGTGAAATGATATTCGAAATACATATGAACTGAGTTTATTGCTTTACAAGGTGATTTATTTTACATAGTTTTTATATGTTAGTGCAAGATTTTTCAGTAGGAGAGGATTAAATTAAAAAAAAATTATTTAAAAATTGCAAAATACTACATATTTATGATAAGAAAATTGGGGAGGTCCTTAACATTCAAAGTTAATTATATATAATATATTTATTTAAGTTATTTGTTTATTTAATCTGATCAACATAACAAAATTTACAGTTGAACATTTTTTTTCATAGAAAACAATAATTACATAAGCAAAGAAAAGTGTAAGAATTTGGGCTAAGAAACCTTGTCAGCTTTCCTCTAATTACAGCAACATTATTAGAAAAGTCGATGTATAATGGTTCAAAGATCTGAGCTGCTTGTTAGGAACATCGATGCATATTTTACGTTGAAGATAATGTAAAACCTAGAATTAGTTTTAGGACAGACCTCAGCTGGTAGACATTCGTGTACTACTAAAAGTGTGACTTACACCTCCTTGTGGTAGCGGCTGGAAGCAGACATCTAGTAGGCTTGCCCGTGCATGTGGAGCTCTGTGCGGGTTGACATCTTTTTTCCAATACTCGAAAATTTTTTATGGAAGTGAATATAGAAAATTATACAATTGATAACCGTGAGCCTCCAACAGGGATGGACAATGAAGGTTAAACTCTGTAGAAACTCCGGTTAGTTTTGGCCAGTAGATAATCATCAGTCTGCAATGTGAAGTCACAAAAGTGTAGAGAAAATGCCTGGACGGCATTTGACTCAGTTAGATCGGGGTAACCTTGTAATCTCTGGGTAACGAAGGGTCGAAAAGGCACTCGTTTATGGAAGAGCTCTGCTTTGATATTTCCCTAATGTATATATAGTTTCAGGACAAATGCAATATTGGAAACACTTCTATGGACTTGTAACATTTGAAGAACCATGAGTAATAAACGTCTTGATATAACGGTAAGTTTATATCAGGATTCCAATGTAACTTACGAAGGCAGAATAGCAAAAATTGTTTTTAGACTGATTCAAGTTTTTCAATACACACATCATATTGGTGATCCCAAATTACTGATCCATATTCCAGTAAGGGTCTTACCAATGACGTGAGTACATTTTTTGTCACATAACAACCATTAAATTCCTTAGCCCAATTGTGCTTGGCATAGTAATGACATTGACTAGAAGGATATACGTAGAAAATTGTATCATCATACCTCTAATTTTGTCGGTTTTATGAGCTTTTAAATTTCATTAACGGTAGATAACGTGAAAAGTGGGCGTTAAAGTAGGCGTGTCAAAGTTACTTCCGCTAATGAATACAACTTAGATGTTTCAATATAGTCCTTTATTATTAAAAAATCTTCATTTATAGAGAAATTCTATGAATTATAGGTAAAACGTTATATGGGAGGTGGGCGTAAAAGTAGGCGTGTCACATTGATTTTCCGTTAAAACAAAGCCTTTCACCAAAAAGCAAAGTGTGCAAAATCGTACATCTAATTTTGTTTGTTTTATTAGGTTTTAAATTTTATATATACTGAAAAATACACAGCGCGGTATAAATTTTCGTATATTTTGATCTATAACTCCTTTTCTAATACATAGATTTAAACAATTTTTGGGAAGAAACATTGTTTCGAGAAATATTTACTCGAAGTTTTATAACTGTACGTTAATGCGTTTGAACACAATTGCATTTTATTCGATGTCCTAATATTCCGATTTAGCCCATTTTCAATAACAAACAAACCTTATCTAAAAGAAAGAAAGATTTTGGCAAAATTTGAGCCTCCTATCTTTTTCGGTGCGACCTCTATCGTGCTTTCAGCAGACGTACAGACGGGCGGACATAGCTAGATCGTCATAAAATCAAACCCCGATTCAGAATATATATTCTTTATGGGGTCTTAAATGGATATTTCGATGTGTTACAAACGGAATGACAAAATGAATATACCCCCACCATTTTTTTGATGGCGGGTATAAAAAAGTTATTTGGCGGGCCCTTTATATATAAATAAAATGATTGGCTTTAACTTTACCGATTAGTGACGGAATGGACACAATTTTTTACGTATAGCGCAAGACGCATATCAATCTACAAATAGTAGCTAGCGTTATTATAAATTATCCTACGGCTGAAAGCTATTGATTTTAATGGTAAAAATATAAAAAAAAAGTCTTGTTTCTTTTTTATGACTCAGAGAGTTATCGTATATTTACAAAAGATCTGTGCAACATGTGATGGTATCTTAAACTTGATTTTTACCAAGCACGTACAGACAGACAGACAGACGAACATAATTCATTCCAATGCTCTAGCATAAGATTTCCGAAAATGTATACTTTATGGCTTATATATCACTGGCACGAGAGGTGAAGCTTATTACAATAATAGTTGTTTTTCTCTTGTTAAGATTTCCTGTTATTTATTCTGAGGCGCCACAGCGCTTGGCAGGTCAAATTATTTTAAAAAAATTTATGTTTTTTACAGCTTAAATCTCGACTTTAAAAAAATTTTCTATGAAATGAAATTCACAGTGAAATCTAATTGTGGGAAAAATTTTTCTAAAAAATATAAAGTGTGTTTAATAAAGACTTTATTAAGGCTTTTTATTTTTTTAGTGCTAAAAATGTTCAAATATATTACGTGATGTCTGATTTTCGTTATACTGCATCCTCAAAATGATGTTCATACATTCGACTGAATGAAGTAGCAGCAATGATGATGATGATGGAAAGTGGTTATGTGAGCAAACACGCAAAAATATGACATAACATTAACATAAAGTTTTACATGGTAAACTTTTTTGCGCAACGACAGCAACTACTACAATCTTGCCACTATCTGTGTGCACTCTTTTATTGTATGTGTTTATACAAATATAAAAAGTAGACAACAACCGTCGAATACCATCATAGCCAATGCACACACACACACGCACATACAATTAGATTTTTAAGCATCGTTCTATCTACCATTCTGCCGCAATTACCACCAAAACCTACAAAACTGTCAAAGTTTAGTAATACCAATGCCACAATGTCAAAAACTCTTTTACACTTCATTGCCCTGAGAGATGGGCAAGTATAATTAAAAAAAAAATTTAGTTTACAGTTGACACTTGACTCTTATGCGTTGTACCTGCCTGCTGTGAACAAGAAGAGAGTGAAAGATGTGCCTTAGTGACTGAAGGTGCAGCAGATAGATGGTGATACATGGAGTAATTTTAATTTGGAATTTGTGTAGGTCTTGGTCGTGTAGTTGTTATACCCGCCACCAAAAAAATGGTGGGGGTATATTCATTTTGTCATTCCGTTTGTAACACATCGAAATATCCATTTTGGACCCCATAAAGTATATATATTCTGAATCGGGGTTTGATTTGATGACGATCTAGCTATGTCCGTCCGTCTGTCCGTCTGTCCGTCTGTTGAAAGCACGATAGAGGTCGCACCGAAAAAGCTAGAGGGCTCAAATTTTGCCAGAATCTTTCTTATAGACAAGGTTTGTTTGGTATTGAAAATGGGCTAAATCGGAATATTAGGAAGAGAGTTATAGCTCGAAAAGCAGGAGTAGGTCGAAAAAACCGTGTCCTGCTAACATCGAATAAAATGGAATTGTGTCCAAACGGATAAACGTAGAGTCATGAAACTTCGGATATATATTTCTCGAGTCAGAAGAATATTTCTCCCTTGCTCTATTGCTTAAATCTATGCATTAGAAAAGGAGTTATAGGTCAAAATGTACGAAAATTTATACCGCTCAGTGTATATTTGAAATTTAAAACGTAATAAAACTGACAAAACTATATGTACGGTTCTGAAATTTTGCAAACTTGGATTTTTGGTCAAAGTCTTCGTTATAACGGAAAATAAATGTGCCACGCCCACTTTTTTTTTTAAATTTTTATAAAAATATATTAGTCATATGCATTAGCATTTATTTATTGCAGATGGCAACATCTGTTGAAGGCGCCACTACATTTTGCAAACACTGAGGATGATGTCTTTGCTAAACATCACGTAGAACACTAGATGACTCTAGTAACATTTTTTTGCACAAACTACTAAGGAATTTTATAGGGGTTTGTGAAAACGAAAATGACCGAAGTTTGTTGACAAAAATTAACTAGAGTAATGATTTGTGCCCAACTTTACATACAGTTGTACACACAGTCTTATGAGGTTTAAGATTTAACAATTAAGAGTACTATATTCGGCTGTGCCGAATCTTTTATACCCACCACCAATTTTGTGTACATTTAAAGCACAATATTTATTATTTTGTTAATCGCTATGGAATAATCTCTTTATTATAAAATATGTATCACTTTCTTTGTAGAGGGTGGTTTAATTTTAAGGGTCCATGTTGAAGGTGAACTACACCTAGTCCTTAAATTTGTTTTCTGCATTTCACTTGACATTTCTCAATCTCAAACTTACTCAATTTGATCCGTGGAAAGATACGCAAATGAGCAACGCTTTAAAGTTATTCAGGTTTTTTATAAAAATGGGCGTTCAAATCAAAATGCATTTTGTGCACTTCGTGATTATTTTGGTCAACATAATCGTTGAAATTCGTCCACAATCGGGAGAATTGTAAAAAATATTTAAATTTCTGCAAAACAGGTCTGTATAAAATGTTAGAAAATCTGTGAATGCCTTC
This sequence comes from Phyto melanocephala, assembly GCA_941918925.1. Taxonomy (NCBI): domain Eukaryota; kingdom Metazoa; phylum Arthropoda; class Insecta; order Diptera; family Rhinophoridae; genus Phyto; species Phyto melanocephala. The sequence continues at coordinate 27,585,482 of OW799233.1, read as the reverse complement.
TTAGTTCACTGAATGGGAACTACGGCTGGTTTTTGCGATAGTGTGGCAAAAGAGCAGTCAACCTCGCCTCATCACATGCCTAACAATTGAGCATTAACATTGTCATTGAAAATTTGGACTATCAGATAGAGGAGTGGCGCCAAGGATGGGGGGGGGGGCATTTGGCATATATTTTGTTAAATACATAATTGAACCATACAAATATTATCATTATAAAAAGAAATGATAATAATATCCTAAATAATTTGTGTTTTATTTAAATTCAACATCGGTCCTTAAAATTTAACCACCCTCTATAACTTCGATATGCTACTAAAATGGTTTTGTAAGTGTAGTCATTCAATGAAAGTGGGCGTTAAAGTAGTCGTGTCAATAAAGTTTCTGCTAATAAATACAACTTAGATATTTCAATATAGTCCTTTATTTTCCCAAAAACTTTTTCAATAGAGAAATTACATGAATTTAAGATAAACCGTTATGGGAGGTGGGCGTTAAAGTGAGCGTGTTACCTAAACTTTTTGGCACAACGACTACATTGATTAGAAGGATATACGAAGCAAATTTGATCATCATACCTCTAATTTTGGCGGTTTTATGAGCTTTTAAATTTCATTAACGGTAGATAACGTTAAAAGTGGGCGTTATAGTAGGCGTGTCAAAGTTTTTTTTTCTAATGAGTACAACTTAGGTGTTTCAATATAGCCCTTTATTTTTCCAAAATCTTTATTAATAGAGAAATTATATGAATTTAAGGTAAAACGTTATATGGGAGGTGGACGTAAAAGTGGGCGTGGCACCCTAATTTTCTGGCACATTAATGATACTGCCTAGGAGGATATACGTAGCAAATTTGATCATCACACTTCTAATTTTGGCGGTTTTATGAGCTTTTAAATTTCATTAACGGTAGATAACGTGAAAAGTGGGCGTTATAGTAGGCGTGTCAAAGTTGTTTTTGCTAATGAGTACAATTTAGGTGTTTCAATATAGCCCTTTGTTATTCCAAAATCTTTATTAATAGAAAAATTATATGAATTTTAGGTAAAACGTTATATGGGAGGTGGGCGTAAAAGTGGGCGTGGCACATTGATTTTCCGTTACAAAAAAGCGTCTCACCAAAAAGCAAAGTGTGCAAAATTTCGGAGTCGTACATCCAATTTTGTTACTTTTATGACGTTTTTGTTTTTAAATATACCGAAAAATACACTGTGCGGTATAAATTTTCGTACATTTTGATCGATAACTCCTCTCCTAATGCATAGATTTTGATAATTTTCGGGGAAAAATATTGTTTTTACTCAGGAAATATATATTCGAAGTTTCATGAGTCTACGTTAATGCGTTTGGACACAATTCCATTTTATTCGATGTTTGAAGGACACGGTTTTTTCGACCTACTCTTGCTTTTCGAGCTATAACTCCCTTCCTAATATTCCGATTTAGCCCATTTTCAATACCAAACAAACCTTGTCTATAAGAAAGATTCTGGCAAAATTTGAGCCCCATAGCTATTTCGGTGCGACCTCTATCGTGCTTTCAACAGACGGACAGACGGACAGACGGACGGACATAGCTAGATCGTCATCAAATCAAACCCTGATTCAGAATATATATACTTTATGGGGTCTAAAATGGATATTTCGATGTGTTACAAACGGAATGACAAAATGAATATACCCCCACCATTTTTTTGGTGGCGGGTATAAAAATATTAAAAAAAAATGTGCATCAGTAGATTTAAAATAAGTATTTGAATATTTAAAACACATATTTTAACAAATTTTTTTTTATCTATCTATTCTTTTGTAAAGGGTGGTTAAATTGTAAGGGCCACAGGGTGATTCAAAATAGACATGCTCAGCATTTTGCTAAAACGGGAAAGTTATTTGTAAGATATTGATTTTTAAAGTTCTATAACAATTTACTTTTAAAAGATTTTCAAACGAAATAAGTTTTGTATAATTTTAAAATTTGTTAGCCATTAGTACATGAAAATAAATTGTTTATAATGTTTAGAAATATTTTTTTTTTTATCTTTAGGTCTAAATTTTCCTAAATTCCTTTTTTTAATACACCATAACTTCTAGAAAACATAAGATAACAAAAAGAAATTAGCACCATTTAGTAGATAAAACTCTCCTCTATACCCCTATACCCCACTGTATACCCGGGACGATCCGACCGTGATCACCAGACCAATTTTTGTGACACAAGGTCAAATATTTTTTGCAAAATTTTAGTAAAAGAGCTAAACAAATTTTTTTGTAAAGTGTTTTTTTTAAGTATTTTAGTTTTTAAACCCGCCACCAGAAAATGGTATGTATATTCTTAATCGGGGTTTTATTTGACGACGATCTAGCTATGTCCGTCCGTATGTCCGTCTGTTAAAAGCACGATAGAGGTCCCATCGAAAAAGCTAGTGGGCGCAAATTTTGCCAGAATATGTCTTATACACAAGGTTTGTTTGGAATAGAAAATTTGCTAAATCGGAATATAAGGAAGAAAGTTATAGCTCGTAATGCAAGAGTAGGTCGAAAGAACCGTGTCCTTCCAACATCGAATAAAATGGAGTTGTGTCCACCAGCATCAACGTAGAGTCATGAAACTCCAAATATAAACTACCTGAGCAAAAACAATATATCTATAACAATATATATATCAAAAATTGCCTAAATGCATGCATTAGGAAGGGAGTTAGAGAGAGTACGAAAATTTATACCGCGCAGTGTATTTTTCAGTATGTTCAAGATTTTAAACCTAATAAGAGTGACAAAATTAGATCTACGATTCTGAAATTTTGCAGGAATTACTTTTTGGTCAAAGGCTTTCTTCTGACGGAAAATAAATATGACACGCCAACCTCCCATACAAGGTTTCTCTCAAATTCTTATAATTTCTCTGTAAATCGAATAATAAAGGATTTTATTGAAATATCTAAGTTGTATTTATTAGCAGAAATTTTATTGACATGCTTACTTTAACGTCCATTTTCACTGAAATACTTAAACGAAAACATTTTACCAGCATATCGAAGTTATAAACGGTGGTTAAATTTTAAGGGCCGATGTTGATTTTGAATAAAACACAAATTATTTAGGAAATTATTATCATTTCTTTTTTAATGATAATATTTGTATGGTTCAATTATGTATGGAACAAAATATCGGCCAAATGGCCCCCGCGACCTCAATGGCTCGATCCGATAGACCAAATTCTCAATAACATTGCTGATGCTCAATTATTTGGCACGATAATGAGTCGAAGTTGACTATTTTTTTGCCACGCTATCGCGATAAACAGCAATGCTTCTCATTTAACGAATTTAAAAGGCATTCATAGATGTTCTAACATTTTATACAGACTTGGGGCCGAATTACGGCATTCGATATCGATCGAAATTTTACTCGAATGATCGAGTACGCTGTGCTTTGGGTATAGAGATTCTAATAAGAGTTTTCAAATTTCGATCACGTTCGAGTGCCGAAATTCGTCCTCTGTTTTAAATTTAAAATTTAACCATCCTCTACAAAGAAAGTGATGTATACTTTATTATAAAGAGATTATTCCAGGCGATTAACAAAATAATAATTATTGTGCTTTAAATGTACACAAAATTGGTGGTGGGTATAAAAGATTCGGCACAGCCGAATATAATGCTCTTACTTGTTTTTTTTTTAACTGTAAATGTAAGTAGCAATATAACTAGTGTTTGTATGTCAAATGAACCAATAGCTATTTCTGTTTGTTTAATGGTGTTTTAGAAGGACACAAAAAGTTATATTTAAAATTTGCAATATAATCGTTGTTATTATAAACTTTATTAACTATACTTATAATAAGGTTTGCTACGCTTAAGCTAAGCTATCTTCAATTTCATGGTTAAAACACTGCGTACATAGTAACTGGAATTTTTTATAAAAATTATTTACGATTTGTAAAACTGATTTTCTATGAAAATTTATTTTCTAAATCTGAAGCAAAGCTGCTTTTTTTTTTAATTATGAATAAGACCGAAAGTATTAAGAATGGCCATTTTCCATTGCTTTAAAATTGACACTACAATTGTCATCTTCGAGATAGCAGTAAAATAGAATCGGCTGTTTAATAACACATTTCTGTGCTTGTGGAACATGCGTTTCTAAAATGTTATGCTATCCAAACTTGCAACATCCATGGCAAATGTTACAGAAAATGCCATATTCAATAAGTCATACTATTGTAAAAAATCTACTTTTATACACATGCAGTTGTTTTGGACAAAAATAAATTTTGTGTCATTAAAAATATGTAATTTTGTTTGGAAGTTTATTATCTAAAACAAACATGTGAGTTAAGCATTGATGGTTCCAGCAGTGTTACCGAGCGTAGTGCCACGCAGCTTTATCGTGGGTTGAACTCACTATTTCTTTGCAAGTTTTTTTTTTTGCTGGGAATATATATGAATTTTACTATCATTAGATATTAAAATTAATTACTATCTTTAAATTTTTTAACTCTAAACCTGTTTACTTTTTTGCTCCCACCATTTTTATACAATTTCCAATTTTGAAAAAATATATTATTTTAATTAAAATTTTGAAAAATTTTGAAAATATTGAAACTGTTTTCTTTCTAATTAATTATTAAGTTTATACTAACAAAAAAGTAGCCTCTATAAAATCCTTATTTTGTGGTAATTACGGGAAATGGCTAATACATTCTGAGAAATATTTTTGAAAATAATTTATTACTAGCCAAGCCCGGTGCGCGTTGCTACTCCACTTAATGAATAAAAATGCATTCTGAATTTTACTTGAATATCAAGTGCAAGAAGCTAAAAATTATAACTTTTTTAGTGGGTGTGGCACTGCCCACTTTTCTAATCGGGAAACGGTCTAGTCATGACAGCTCAATATGTGTGCAAAGTTTCAGAAAAATTGGTAAAGTTCAAGTAGCTGAAAATCATAACTCTTTTTATGGGCGTGACACTGCGCACTTTCCTATTCACGAAATTGTATAATCAGGAGAAGTCAGTATGTGTGCAAAGTTTAAGAAAAACCTTATGCAAGGTTCAGCCAAAAATTATAACTTATTTTTTAATGGGCGTAGGCCCGCCCACTTTTTACCACCCATAAACACTCCCTGAAATGTGCTTAACAATTTGCCAAAGTTTGAGTCCATTCGGCTTTACAGTTTCGGAGTCTATATTTATAGGATTGATTTAGAAACTCTGTTTCACTTTCTCCCCCTTTCACTTTTGCTTCATTGTTTCATTAGATACAAATTGTGCGTTCATTAAAATTCTGTGACACACACACCGGCCTTTAGTTTGCAATGACCAACTTAAAAATTGAAAGTATTCGTGGCACTTCCTAAATATATTGATGCATGTGCTCGTGTCTAGTTTTTATTGTTTGAAATTAGCACAATTTTGCTGGTCATACTGTCTGTTAGGGGTTTTGTCCTTTAAAACAATTCAAGGCATTCATTGGCGTATTAAAAAAAAACTTGAAATTTTTTTTCTGGTTATAAAATTTTAAACTGTACAACAAATGTAAGTAGATAATTTTTTTTTAAATTCTTGTGGCGTAACTAAAGCATTGCACCCCCTCACAATGGTGTAGTTACGCTTATGAAGGCATCGGACCACCTTTTAGTGTTTGACTGTCATTTTGATGACGCCAATATTAAATTTTTAATGTTGCACGACCCAACATCAAACGAGTTTCTCACATAAACGTAAAATGAAAGCTGACAATTTGGCAATATACTTAACCACACTGCCGTTTTAACTCACAACGGTATTGTGTTTAAGCCATGAACAATTTTCATCACAAAATCATTTGAATATTTCTAACGTATTTTTCTTTACTAGTTGTTCATTTTAATTTATTTTGCAATTGTCATGTTCATGTATACGAGCGAACGTATTATTTTAAAGTAAAAACAACATTTGTTTTTACTTGTTTTTGTTATTGTCTGGTACTTTGTAAAAGTTCTGTGAAAAGTTGTACTTTCTAAACATTTATTTTTTCGTTTGCTTGTTCTAATGCATATATGTATTTGTACATGTGTCTTACGTACATATGTACATATCTTTACAAAATTTATCGCATATAAATTTAAATAAACTGGCAGTTGAAAGAAATTGCAAACACACGTTTATTTCTTCCTTTATTTCAATCACACATTAGAAAGTTGAGATATACGAGCATATAAAAGTGTAACACAAACACAATCATTTTTAAAACAATCGTAATAAATAATTATATTTAATGTTTTAGCTAACTAGAAAATATTTCCATAATTATCATTGCATTAAATATATGTCGCAAACTTTTTATCAAAACTTTCCTTTACATAATGATATAAATTTATATACATAGTGATTTAATAAGATTTTGCTTATGTAGAGATTTTTCAAAAGGAGAATATATATGTATCTCATATCATCTTTGACCTAATGCTTTATATATGATATATATATATATATATATATATGGCCACTGTGGTATTTAAGGTGCAGAAAAGAATTGTTAAAGCGAGATTGAAAACATTAACGCCCAACAAAATTTGCAGGTGCTTTTTGCTTAAATCTAATAACGTGGGTACACGTACAAAATAATATTGTGACAAGTGAGATTGCTATATTCGGCCGTGTCGAATCTTTTATACCCTTCACAACGTGTAGTCATGCAATAACTGTAGTTTGTATCACCATTCATCTCATATGAAATGCGTACATAGATATATAAAAAAACATACATATATAAAAAGATCCCATTGTAAAATTAAAAATTTACGTATGTATGTTAAAAAAAATAATAATAAATAAACAGAATAAAAAAAAATTTAAAAAAAAAAATTAAAAAAAAAAATTAAAAAAAATAATTAAAATATAAATAATAAATATAAAACAAAAAAAAAAAATAAAAAAACATTAAAAAAAATTATAATAATACAAATAATATATTATATTAAAAATAAAAAAAAATATAAAAAAAAAAATTAAAAAACTATTTTTTGGTTGTTGTTGTAATGTTGTTTTTGTGAAAAAAATAGAGGTGGAATAAGTTAGTTAAGAAAATAAAAATTGTAAAATTAGTCTTTAAGTTTTTGTCTCCGAATAATGTAAAAATAAAAATAAACATTTAAATAGCCTTCTGGTTGAAAAATTAAAAAATATTTTTATTATGAAAAATAAAGGATAAAGAAATTAACTCATACACTCTAAAATATTTCTTGAAATTAGTATTAAAAGGCCTTAATTTTGTAGAAAAATGCCTTTTGTCTGAAATTAGTCCAATGTTATCATATTTTGCCTGTTCTAAAGGCAGGATTTTATTATACATTTATTATTATTATTATTATTATTATTATTATTATTATTATTATTATTATTAATTTTATTATTATTATTATAATATAGGTGAAAGTTTCTCTCAGCAGACTTATGGCGAATACTGGGAGCCCGAGCTATTCCAAGAGTAAACTGATGATGTCGACGATCCACTCAATCCTCTTATATGGATGCGAAATCTGGGCTGATGCCCTACAGGCGAAGTATAGAAGAAAGATGCTGGCAGATGTACAACGCACCTCTGCTCTAAGAGTATCCTCAGCATATCGTACAGTCTCGGAACCGGCAGTACTTGTTATAAGCGGCTCTATCCCTATTGATTTACTAGCCGAGGAAAGGAGAGTTCTTTGGAAAGATCGAAGAATGATTGAAGAAACGAACAGGGAATCGGAAACGACAAGGAGAACACATACCATGCGAAGGTGGCAGGAGAGATGGGACAGCGAATCACGAGGCAGATTGACAGCGAGGCTGATAACAGACCTCGATAAATGGGTAAACAGAAAGCATGGCGAAATAAACTATTTCGTAACACAGATGCTTTCTGGACATGGATACTTCCTATATTACCTACACAGAATGGGAAAGGTAAACACGGGAAACTGTATGTATGGCGACAACTGCATAGATGATGCAGAGCACACTTTCTTCAAGTGTGAGAGATGGCGTGTGGAACGACACAACTTAGAGGAAATCGTAGGGGAAATATCCCCAGAAAATATTGTGGATCTCATGATGGAAAATGAGACTAAATGGGAACACGTGGCAACGTATGTTGAAAGGCTACTACGCGCAAAAAAGCGGGACCTAGACGTAGGCATAACGACGGCTGTTCGATAGAAACAGAAGAGAAGCCCCGCCCTGAAGCAATGCGAAAGCGGTTCCAGGGTGGAGAACGGCTTGAAAAAGGGGGGTTTTTAGTGGATGCAAGCTCCACATACCAGAACTGTGACGACAGTATCTGAGATGCGTCAGGCATTTACCTCCCTTCCCGAAAAAAAAAAATTATTATTATGTTTGTTATTATTATTGTTAACATAAAAAATTTACTAATTGTTCAGGATATTCTCCCAATAATTTTCAAATTTTAGTTTTATTGCTTGTAACATTTTTAAACTTTTTTTTTATAAATTTTGTGGTTAAAGGTCTACTGATGATCTGGCATAAGCACCAGTGAAATGCATATAGACCAGCTTAAACCCAACTACTAATAAAACTAATATTATATAATAATAATAATAATAATAATAATAATAATAATAACAATAAAAAATAGATGTTGCAATAATGATAAGCTATTTATCGGGCACAAAAAATCCTTTAACTAACTTTTAACTAACGGTAATTTGTAAGAATGAATATAGGAGCCGGCAGCTACAAACATTACAGACTGCTCGGTTAGCTTTTTGTAAAAATCAACTCAAAAATATAAAAGTGCATGCCTCAACAAGTAAGTATGCTATATTCGGACTTGCCGAGTTTTATAAACCCTTCACAACGTGTAGTCATGCAATAAGAATTGTATCACCCTTCATCTAATTTACATGAAATACGTACAGACATACAGTTATGTTTCATTATCTTTATAATAACTTGATCCGCTTAAAAACATCCCTCTGTAAAATTATAAATTGAGTTTAGGTATGTATGTATTAAAAAATGAAAAAATAAAAAAAAGTTTTTTTTTTGTTTTAACTGGGATTCGAATCTACGTTAATCCAGTTTGTATTGGTGTGAAAAGACGAGGTTGTTGAAGTTTTGTAGTTGTAACTAAGTTGTTTATAAAGCGATTATACTGATCTGCTTCCAAATCTTTCTAATATTTTGGTATCTTACACGGGTCTTGAAAATATCTGGGGGCTTCAAAAAATTGATTTCAACATGCACACGGACATACTGACAGACGGAAAGTGTTTAATTGACTCCCCTATTCATAAGTTGTAAGTAAATATATACTTTATGGGTCAGAAATGAAAATGTAGAAAATTTCACACGGATTAACAAACCTATATATACCCTTACACTTACTGAGAAGGACATAAAAACGATAAAACAGATATAAGAAGTTTTTCCCTATTGCCACAAATATAATAAGGTAAACTTGCTTAAAAATTTATTATGACTTTTCTGTGTTTTATTATTGTATGTATTTATACGTACATATATAAATATTATATGAATTTTAATTTATAAAAATTATTAAATTAAATATATTTTGAAAAGAAAGAATTTAAAATTAAACATATTGTGTTCAAAATTTAACTAAATGTGAACCAGACTTTAATTATCATCACTTGAAAATTCCAACTGAAATAATTTTTCTACAATATTTTTGAAAGAACACTCCTTTAAACGTCTAGCTACAAGCATGTGTGTGCGTGTGTGTATGAGTTTGTTTACCACATAAAATTTAGCACCCACGTACATGAGAACAAAAAAAAAAAGGTTAAAAATAGAAAACATTTTTTTAACATTTTTATAAAAGTTTGAGAAATTGATTTATGTGGTTTTTACCAGTTTTCTTAATTATTTTCAAATTTTTTCTCAGGGTTGGTTTGTGTCTAAGGCAAAGTACAAGAAAAAAAACTGATATAAAAAACAATCTAAAAAAAAATATATTTAATTGATAAAGAGAGCGTTGAGGTGGTATTTCGATGCTGCAAAAGTTTTATGTTATGTTCTGCATTATTTATTAGATTCAAGTAAACAGAACTTTTTTATAAAATATAAATACAAATCTAGCAACATACTTACTTATACTCATACACATATTTGTTTTTTTTAATCATCCTTTTTAACAAAAAGTTTTTCTCTCGTTTTACTTTTTTTTTTAATTAAAACTATAGCAAAATTGTTAATTATTATTCAAGCAGTGGGGGTAGCGAGTATTGAATATTTTAAAAGTGCTAGTAGACCCGTGACATTCAAAAAGAATATATGCCACTTGATTGGTCGAAATGCGTCAAATAAATAATAAAAAACTTTCTCAATGAATTTCAAATTAGCTTGATAAAAAGTTTTTAAACTTGGCTTATGAAACTTATAAAAAAAAACGGGCCGAGTTCGTTTGGATCAGTTTGTGTATATATCTGTCACAGAGTTTTTTTCCAGTGTCAAATGAGTAAATTTAATACGAAAGAGTTAAAAGTATTATTTGCCTTAGCAGCAACATGTTTGCATATATGTATGTCAGGCGTATTTCCTTTAGGTGTTCCTTAAAGCAACCTGAAAATATAATAAAATATTTAAAACCAAAATTGAAAACTCTAAATCATCATAAATAAATATCACCTAAAAGGTTTCATGTTTATTTATGTTTATTTAGCAGAAAATGCTTAAATTATATAAGCATATTTGGTAATGTTTCACAAACTTTTACTTTTTCGTTAAGAACACTTATGCAAAAGTGTAATTATGTAGAGCATTTTGTTCGTTCATGCATATAAGAGTGAAAGAAAAAGTTTAAAGTTTGCAAATATTTTACAGTTTCAAATGCCAAGAATATATTTGTGAAAGCATTTTAGCATATTTAAAACAATTTTAATGATAACAAATATTTTTTCCATTTTTAAGGTGCTATTTGATGATGTGTTATTTATACTAACAACTAAAAAAATAAAATAGTATGGATGTTTGTATATAAATTTTATCGATGCTTTGGTGACCCTAACGTGGCTTAGCCTAGATTTCAGTTACCATGTTATACTCTATTTAGCGTTATTTCTTTTTTGGAATATTTACATAGTTCCCTGTATTCATTGTATACCTTTCAATTCATACCAATTTTGTTAAGGGTGTCACTTAGGATTTTAACTTTTTCTAAGTTTACTGTTTTCTACTAGTCAAGCTATTTCATTTGACACCAATATTGAGAAGGGTGAAGTGTGTAAAAAGTGATCCATACATTCGCCATTTTATAATAGACACCATCTTACATTTGAATTTTTTATTCGACGTCTACATTGTGAAATTTTATATTTGCACATTTTCTTTCTTTTTAATATGAAATATTAATATAAGTTTAAATATATTTATAATGTATTTATCCGTTTAAAATTCAATACATCGTAAAATAGTAAACTAAGCTAATGTACGTATGTATCAATACATAAATTAAGGAGAAAAAATTGTTTTTTTCTAAGCCGGTACTTACTTTTTTTCTTAATATCTTAATTGTTTGTTAGATATGTAATACCGAACTGCTATCTAATATTCACTCAATTACTTAATCGGCTTTCCTGATAAGCTTTTAGAAAATATTTACTTTATAGAGATCGTAAATGAATATTGTAGAAATTTCACATGAAATGTCAAAACTATACATAATCTTACACCCTTTGTGAAGGCTATAAACAAAGACTCTGTAGTTTCATATTTTTCAATAATTAAATATATCGTTCACCTCTCACAAGATCCGTGTTTTCTTATCAATATGCACAAAAAAAAAATAAATATGAGTTGCAGTTACGAAATTAATAGAATTAATAAAATTTTTATTTCATTTTGATCTAATCAGCAAAATTTGACTATTAATTAAATAGAAATTAATAGTTAAAATATAGTGAAAAATAATAATAAAGAGTACAAAGCAATTAAATAAATTTTTTATTAGTTTTTAAAAAAAATTTTTTTGCAGGTTGGGATTAATTTAAATAAAACAACAAAATATTCTGTTATTTTTTCAAAATGTTTTTAATTTATTTAACTACCACTTTGGTTGAATTTTGGGATTAATTTAAATAAACTTTTTATTGTATCAGTTAAAAAGGTTAACGAAGAGGTGTCAAATGCAATGCGAAAAGAAATTAAACATAAATACATACATACAATGATACATAATTGGATTTTTAATTACTTTTTTTTAAATAGGAACTGATGGTATTACAGAGCGCCTTATTTTCTAAGCCAAAGGGTGGCATCCTCGATATTGACACAATGTTTAGGTTTTTATAATATCTTTTTTTTTATTATTTAAATTTAAACAGTAGTTTCATTTCCTGATGATGCCACACAAAGGAGTAGCGAAATATTGAGAAAAATTATAAAATTAAAAACAATATTTTTATTATAAAAGAGACCTTAAGCTGAAAAAGTAATTGTTAATGTTATTTTGAATTTTGTTATTAATATTTATATAAAATCTACTAATTATTTAAGATATTCTTCCAACAGTTTTCAAAATATTTGTTTTATTGGTTGTTGGGTTCAAGCTGGTCTATATGCATTTCACTGGTGTTTATGCCAGATCATCAGGAGACCTTTCAACAACAAAATTTATGAAAAAGTTTAAAAATGTTACACTGTTTCTTGCTCATAAACGCAAGGGATTAGAAAAATAAAAATGAATAAAATTGTTGGTTGGATTTATGAGGAAGTTTTATTATATAAATATTTTGTATCTTTACCTCATATTATTAAAATGTTAAAGTCATTTATGGTCTAGTAATTCTATTATCATATTATGACTATATTGGATGATTTAATGATAAATTGCAGTGCTAACTTAAAGATTGCATTATACTTCAACCAACCATTAAAGTAAAGTAAGTATTATTTAACCAAAATCATATATTAGATTAGAAATCTTAGATTATGAATACACCAAAAATGTCCATACACATCAATCCCAAGAGATAAATGCTTCAACTACTAGTTGCCTAACATGTTACAGATTTTGGTCGATAAACGACTGTCAGCGGCTACTACGCACAATTCGATGTGACGAATGTTTTTACTCGGATATTTTCTGGCGAAGTCTGTAAAAAGTTTTCTCTTCAGTTTAGGAGTGCGAAAGTAATTAGCTGATATTTGTAAGAATTGTGATTCTTCAGATGCCAGCATAAACTTCTATAAACAATAAATGTTCGTATTCATTGAAATATTGATTTGTTCAAACAACTTGTGAGCGATTTAAATATAAAAGTTTTAGGCACAGGGTACCTACTTTTGACTTCACTTCAAAACTAAAAAACTAACAATTTTCGGTTGTACAATCTATTATGTGATATAAGACATTCCTTAACTTTAATCCTGTTTAAGTAATTTTTCTTGTTAAAAATTTATTTATCACATAGCCCATATTTATGAAAAGAGGGTATATTATATTTCGCTAAAATGGATTTTTACAAAACACCCATGCATACCCATCTACATATAAAAGGGCTCAAAAAGAGTAAAAAGAAAACTGTCTTGATTATTAATATAGTCAAATGATGTTTTATAAGAAAAGGAAACATAAACCTTGACTGGAATATAAATTGTTTTTGCGTTGCGCTCGTGTTTAACTAATCATGCTCTTGCTATTTTGTGTTGTGCCTCTAAGGGCTCACAAATACCCAAACATACACACAATTTGATAACAGTTGTATGCAATTCTAATATGCGTAAATTTTATCATTGGTTTTCTTTCGAGTTAGTAGAAATACCAATAAACTTTAATCTACCCCTTTTCAACACGTTTGCAGTGCTGTTGTAGCTCGCCAGTGTTTTCAGGAATTCGTAATAAAAAGGCAAAATTTTTATATATAATTTCAGTGTGATAATAACACAATACCATGGAAAAATAGACAAAACTAAATTTTGAAACCAGTTACGGATTCAATATCAAGGCCCTTTTGATCGAAGAAAAATGTCCCCCTCTTAGCCGTACATTGGGTCTAATTGTTGATTCCGTTCCGCGATTGCGGAAAGTAGCTTTTGTGCGGAAGCATAATTTGATATTATTCATTCCGTTGTTGTGGTATCAATTCCACCGTGATAGTGTTGCAAAACAGGTCTGTATAAAATGTTAGAAAATCTGTGAATGCCTTCTTAGTTCGTTGAATGGGAACCATTGCTGATTTTTGCGATAGTGTGGCAAAAGAGCCCAACAATTAAGCATAAATATTGTCATTGAAAATTGGGACCATCAGATAGATGAGGGTCGCTGAGGATCGGGGGGGGGGGGTGGTTCATTCGGCCGATATTTTGCTATATACATAATTGAACCATACAAATATTATCATTATAAAAAGGAATGATAATAATTCCTTAAATAATTTGTATTTTATTTAAAATCAACATCGGCCCTTAAAATTTAACCACCCTTAATAACTTCGATATGATAGTAAAATGTTTTCGCAAATTTAGTCTTTTAGTGAAAGTGGGCGTTAAAGTAGGCGTGTAAATAAAGTTTTTGCTAATAAATACAACTTAGATATTTAAATATAGTCACCTAAATTTTTTGGCATAACAATAACATTGATTACAAGGATATATGCAGCAAATTTCATCATCATACCTCTAATTTTGTCGGTTTTATGAACTTTTAAATTTCATTAACGATAGATAACGTGAAAAGTTGGCGTTTTAGTAGGCGTGCCAAAGTTATTTTTGCTAATGAGTACAACTTAGATGTTTCAATATTTGTCCTTTATTATTCCAAAACCTTTATTAGTAGAGAAATTATATGAATTTTAGGTAAAACGTTATATGGGAGGTGGGCGTAAAAGTGGGCGTGGCACATTGATTTTCTGTTATAAAAAAGCGTCCCACTAAAAAGCAAAGCGTGCAAAATTTCAGAATCGTACATCTAATTTTGTCCATTTTATTAGGTTTTAAATTTAAAATATACTGAAAAATACACTGCGCGGTATAAATTTTCGTACATTTTTATCTATAACTCCTTTCCTAATGCATAGATGTAAGCAATTTTTAGGAAGAGATATTGTTTTGACTCGAGAAATATATATTCGAAGTTTCATGACTGTATGGTAATGCGTTTGGACACAATTGAATTTTATTCGATTTTCGAAGGACACGGTTTTTTCGACCTACTCTCGCTTTACGAGCTATAACTCTCTCTTTCTAATATTCCGATTTAGCACGTTTTCAACGCCAAACAAACCTGGTCTATAAGAAAGATTCTGGCAAAATTTGAGCCCCCTAGCTTTTTCGGTGCGACCTCTGTCGTGCTTTCAACAGACGGACAGACGGACAGACGGACGGACATAGCTAGATCGTCATAAAATCAAACCCCGATTCAGAATATATATACTTTATGGGGTCTAAAATGGATATTTCGATGTGTTACAAACGGAATGACAAAATGAATATACCACCACCATTTTTTTGGTGGCGGGTATAAAAAGTACTTTTTTTTGTTTTTTCCATATCTATGTACATATATAAAATTCCCGTGTCACAGTGTGTGTCACCAAACTCCTCCGAAACGGCTGAACCGATTTTAAAGAAATTTTGCATTCACATTCTATACTGAGAATAGGTTTATAACTATTTTTTTATATTCCTTAATGAAGTGGGTGTGGCACATCCCATACAAAGTGATTTTTTAACATCATATATCTTGATTACTATAAAAGGGAGAGCTTCGAAAATTCGTGCGACATCATTTGTTGTTACTATTTGTAGCCGTACCGAAAATGGGCAGGATCGCATAAGTGGGCGTGGTAGCTGCGATACAAAGTGAATTTTTAATATCATATATCGGGAGAACTATGATAGGGAGAGCTTTTTAAATTTATGTGAGGCCTTCTTTTATTAATGTGAGTAGCTATACCGAAAATGGGCGGGATAGAATAAGTGGGCGTGGAAGCTCCCATAGAAAGTGAATTTTTAACATCATATATCTTGAGTACTATCACAGGGAGAGATTTTTTAATTTGTGCGGTACCACCCGTGCAAACTTTGCACACATATTGAGCTGTCATGACTTTATAATTTTGTGATTAGAAAAGCGGGTGGGGCCACGCCCATAAAAAAGTTATAATCTTGAGGTACTTGCACTGGACCGATTTTTCTGAAAATTTTCATTATTATTCATCATTATTTATTTCGTTATTAGAAAAGTGGGCAGTACCACGCCCATAAAAAAAGTTATCATTTTCAGTTACTTGAACTTCACCGATTTTTTTGAAACTTTGCACGCACATATTGAGCTCTCATGATTACACAATTTCGTGATTAGAAAAGTAGGCAGTGCCACGCCCATATGAAATATGTTATAATTTTTAGCTACTTGCACTAGATCGATTTTTATGAAACTGTGCACACATATTGAGTTGTCATGAGTATACATTTTCTTGATTAGAAAAGTGGCAGTGTCACGCCCATAAAAGAAGTTATTATTTTCACCTACTTGAACTTCACCGATTTTTCTGAAACTTTGCACACATATTGAGCTATCATGACTATACAGTTTCACGATTAGAAAAGTTGGTAGTGCCTCGCCCATTAAAAAAATTATAATTTTTAGCTTTTTGCACTTGATATTCAATTAAAATTCAGAATGCATTTTTATTCATTAAGGGGCGTAGCAACGCGCGTCGGGCTTTTCTAATTATAATATACAAAAATTATTAATATACAAATATATAGTTTCAAATATTTCAATATCTTTTTAGCAGTAAAATGTTTTATAATATATAATTTAAATTGAATAAGTCTACTCTTTTTGACATCAAAATGATTATGTTCAAAAAATTACCAAACTTTTTTTCCGAGTTTTCCCTTTATTCCCTGTAATGGATGTGTTTAAATTTTATAATTTATGTTATTAACAAGGACTTAAGAAGTGTAATGTACATAGGGTCTAACAAGCATATTTTGTTGTGGTACAAATTGAGTGAAAAACATAGCAAACAAACGGATATCGTTTTTCGTTAGATTTGACTTTAAACATTGGTTTTGTTTAACGGAAAAACACCTGTCATGAGAAAACATCGTCAGTAAGTTAAAAGTTTCCAAACAACAAATATGAATAAGTTTTTTATTTTGGTATAAATAATATTCTTATATAAATTTTACAATTAATAAATAAAATTGGAAAAAATCGAAAGAGAAGTCATGGCAAAAAGATATGTTTCTTGGCATATCTGCACAACTATTATTGTTATAGACATTAAACTCTGTTATAAACATTAAAATCTATTTCCCAATAGCAAAGCTGCCAGGGTTCCGTTTGTTCAGAATATTTTTTTAATAATTAAAATAACAGTGTTTAAAAAGACACAAAGATATTGTGGATAACTTAAGTTATAGAGTAATATAATTATACGAACCTTTAGCTGATACGGACATAAGGAGGAGAAGTGCTGTTTTGTTTTTTATTATTAGGAACTGGTAAATTAACTACTTAAACAACTTATTTAAAAATTATCGTTTAAATCTTAAGGCCCTACTTTTTCTCAGTTAGGAACAGGAACAGCTTTTCCCTCCAGTTAAACTCTTTCTAAGTTTTGTTTTAGTTATTTGGGAATAATATCAGATCTCAGGACCTGAGGGAAAGTTTTAGACGAGAGTTAAAATAACTATTAAATAATTAATCTTTATTTTTTTTTTCAAATACAATTGATGCGTAATTTTTTTCATCCCCTAACATCCCACAGATAATTTATTACACAACTCAATAATTGTTTAAATATTCTTTCTTTAAGTCTAAAGAAAAATAATCGCACATGAGCATGCACATACACAGTAATCTTTTGTATGTTTGAATGTATGTGATAAGCTAATTCATCGTTTAAGTTTGTACGTATGGTTTAGTGCAGGGTATAGTTGTATGATTATTATTGTATTGTGCTGTAATTGTCATCAATCAAGGTAAAACCACATGATTTATTATTTTGTCATGATGTATAAGGCGTAAAATATCCTTTGAACATTCATTTATTTATTTATTTATTTTTCCTCAGTTCACTTACCCTCCCTCCCCTGATGGGTTTTTAAACATTTCATTTTTATTTTGGATTTTTTTTATTTTCATGGCTTATTTTCAAAAATCTGTATGTATATTTGCTAGCTGTTGATTGAGGATTGAGTATGTGTATAATTTTGTTGGGACTCCAGTGCGTATAGTAGTGGCAGCAGTGTAGGGGTTTTATGTTACATGAACAACTTAGGTGGGTTTGAACTGTGTATTTTATCCATTTATTTATTTACTTTTGACTTCATCTTCTTTCCCCGTTTATTTATCAAAACGAACGTGAAAAATAATAGAAAAAAATTTGTAAATGTAAAAAAATAGTTATTCAAAGCAAGATGGTAAATATAAAATGTATTGAATTTTGTTCAGCATTTATCCCTTCAGAGTCATGTCAAGTGTTAAATTATGTGGAACAAAAAAAAAAAAAAAATCATAAAAGAGAAATTTGATTAGGACAATTTTTGGTTTCTTCCATCACATAGTGTTTCCATTTAAATTTTCGAATTAAGAAAATAAAAGATTAATGATGAAAATATGAAGAGCTATAGTACTATAATAAAATAAGTAATACTAACAGAAGATAACGCTTGCCGTTTTGCTGTTTACACCCGGCGCGGTACGGATTTGGAAATTATGTATCATACAACACTTTGGCAATACTATTCAAAAAAAAAAAAAAAACTTTGTGAAATTGTGTATCAGATTATTTTCATTATATCATACATTACATAGTAATGAGAGGTCGTTACCAACATCATTATTTTAAAATCAGAATAGTGGCCAGTTGGTAATATTTTTATTAATACTAATATTGAACTATGTTTATTAACATTAACTGTAATATTTTTTACAAAAATTCTTTATACAGTGAACTCGATTTGTACTTTCATTTGTAAGCAATTACTTATTTTTTTTGTAACTATATGCATTTTGGGACAACTGAAACGAGTAGTTATTTTTGCAAAAAATATATATCCAATATTACGTGCTAACTTACTAGGTAAATAAAGATTTTGCTGGGTAGTTAATGTAACAAAATAGATATTAAGCTTTTAGTAGTAGTACTCCAGCAATTTTACCAATTTTTCCTTTTTAAAATTTATTTTTACTCAAGCGCGAGTTCCGTTTTTGCTTTTTTGATATTTATATGTATGAATTGTTCGTTTTATAGCTGCCACAACTATAACCTATCAAAATAAAATTTTTTTTCTATTTTCCCTTTCCCTTAATCCGTGCTTAGTTTATCGCATTGCGTAACAGGGAATGCTTAAAATATTTGTAAACGAAAGTGCAACAAGATATATCTTTAGAGTTACTTGGTTTGGTTTGGTTAACGTGGTAGTTCACTGCACGTAAACAGTCAAGTGGAGTCTGTACGACACCGTTTTAATATAACCAAATCACTCGTCAGTTCTAATGTATCCCAGAATAAATCCAAAAGTAAGGGTACTAGATCCACCCCGTGGCCGTGAGGTATCTCAATAGATAAGTCAGTCCAACTTCAGATATCGCAGAGAGGTCATCTAGTGCATGCTCGCCCAGAAGTCTATGTCTCTTAGCCGCCAGTGCACGACATTCGTAAAGTAAGTGGAAAACCGATTCCTTCTTTTGCCTATCCAGACAGCTACGAAAATGGTCGTTCAATGGAAGTCCGAGTCTACTTGCATGTTTGCCTAACAGCCAGTGACTCGTCAATACCACCAGCAACCTCAATATGTCCCTCCGACTTCGACTTGTCACCGGCCTTCTGGAGAAAGTGTCTGGAGATTCTACTTTCAATATTCCCTAACTGGATTGCAGCTGCCCTTGCGTGCAGATCCTCGCCTGGCTAGCTCATCAGTCTGCTCTTTACCATAGTGGCCCTTATGCGCAGCGACCCAAATTAGAGTAGGTAGGTAGGTAGTTAGGTAAGGCTGGTGTTAAGTTACCCTCACCCGGAGACCATTACGGTCCATTGTGACGCCTTAATATAGAAATTAAGAGAAGTATAGAATAACAATAGAAATAGTTAGAATAGAAGAGAAAGAGGAGCAGACCAGTCCAGAGTCTCTGGCGTGAATCGAACCCGCAGCCCCCAAACTAGCAGACCAGCATACTACTGACTAGTCAGTCCGTTGACAGTTCCTTTCTACATTGGTCATCTGAATTAGACGTAGAAATGTACGACCTGTGTGACAAGAGCAGGCGGCGCTGTCGACAAATTACTATTTAGGTAGGGAAAATATAAAATATAAAATTTTACTCTAAAGGAAATTTACATTTATGTTTCTTTCTGACTTGCTGACACTTTCTCAGCACTGCGTAAGGGCATGCGTTGTTAAGTTACTGCTGATAGGGAAGAAATAAGATGTTACTGATTGCAAATAGAGTTATCTAAATTTGCATGTAAAAATCATGCCCTATACGAAGTAAGCATCTCTAGAAAGGCTTTTCCGTAATTAGTTTTATTTCCTGTCCTGTTAATAAAATGCTTAAAAAACAATTTTCAAAATACTTCATAAAGGTTTACTTTGTTAAAAATGCCATAAAAAATGTATATATATTATTAAGAATAGCTTTTAAAATAAATTGGAATAAAAAATTTTTAAATGAGTTCAAATTAAATTTCATTTTAATATGTACTAGGCTTCATTAGAAGGCTAATATTAGGACATTTGAGTATACGCCAATTTCTCTATACAAAAATGAAATTAATAACTTAACGATTCTATAAGATAACTTATGTGTACTTTTACTAAACAACATACTTTTCAATGACTATTACATATCGTCTGCCTTACTAAGAAGTATTTTAGTAATGACTTGATTTATAATGTGATACGTTAGTATTTATTATCAGAAATTTGCTTAGATACACACACAATACAATTTCTTGTTGCGAAATTTGCTAGAAGCCATTCAAAGACATAACTGTTTACAATTCTCATTTATAATGATTTTAACAAGAGCAGCAAAGAGTTTCATTAACAAAATGATGACTTATAGATTTTTACTGATTTTTAAATTTCAAATCAACGTATCGTAGAATAATCCAACCAAATTTTCGTCCTTAAAAGAACCGAACGACTTCTGTTAGTCCATAACAGTAACGAGTTATTTAGGTTATTAAAATCAAGTACTTATTTAAGTTAGTGCTTATTTAAGTACCTTTTTCTAAACAACCGAGATAAGTCCTTATATGAGTCCCTATTTATAGGAGAGGGTGTCAAGTACTTATTTGGTTTCCTATTTGTAAGCGGGCGTGGGCGTACTTTTCTCCAATGACATCGCCAAATTGTAAGTAATGAAAAACTGATTTCTAGTACTTTGAACTCATTATTTTGTAATGTGTTATTTTGCTGGGCGCTTATTTTTTACACGATTATTCAGAAAAAAGAATTTCTTGTTTAGCATTAAATAATAACTAAAGTTTCTAAATTCTGACTTGTTTGGCTAACTATAAAAATATATAGTTTTAAGCTTTTGACAAAACATCGTAAGTCGAGATAAGAAATTTTTTCAGTTTTCTTTATCACTTTAACACTGATTGTAATCCAAATGTATGTACATAGCTTTTTATACAACTGTTTTATTTGTCAAAAAGTATTGTTAATATTCCTCTTAATTTTCATTTAAATAATATTAGTTTCGGACAAAATGATTTTTTTCAATTCAAACGAGTTTTGTTGTTGAACTTCAGCTAGTTATTATGATTAAAAGGCACTATTAGTTTTCTTTTATAAAAGAAAACTTTAAAATTAGTTTAAAATAACATAAGTTCAATATTTCGTGTCTTGCTACAAATTATAAGAAACTTCTGAAATTAAAAAATAAATTTTTTTATTTTTTTTTGGTTTTATTGCTTTTCTTAAATATTTAAAAATTTTAACATATATTCTAGAATACACGAATGCCCATTTAGCATGATGTGCGATTTGTATGAAAATAAAATCCCATTAAATGTCAACTAGGTCAAGAGACCAGTCACCAGTAAAATCCTTATGGATCTCCAGTTCGAGTGCCTTAGGTATTCCAAGTTCGGCATAGTATCCACGTTAAAGTTTACACGTCTAATACGCCCAAATTCAGGGCAGTGACAAAGATAATTTTCCAAAGTCTAGTTCTTTTACTCTACATGTCGTTTAATGTCGTATGATCTGTTATTTAATTATTTATTCTCCTAAGTGTTGGCCTACTCAATTTCAGAATGTCTTTTTATTTCTCAAGATATTGTTATTTTGTTATTTATTGACGTGTTCCTCTATCGCCAAAATTTTAAGTTCATTTCTAAACCGCTTAAAGAGCTTAGCATTTTCTATGTTTATAGTACTTTAAGTTTGTCGGCTTTCTCGTATCCGATTATACCGTGATAACTTGGTGTCCATATTATCACTAGACGTTCACAATTTGCATTCGAGCTTATTTCTCCCTTGCATGGCACGATGTTTCGAGATTGAACTCTTTCGCTCATTAGTGCCCTGCAAGCATTTCAACAAGTTCTTTGTTTAAGGGTTTTTTTCAATACTTTTTTCTTAAATAAATAATTCCTTGTCTTTATAAAATTTATTAAAAACTTTAAAAAAATTAGTTTCTAAAAAAAAATTTTGAATTATATTTTCATAAAGAAGGTATTTAATTTTTAATTCATATAGGAGAAACTTATAGTTGTAAACAGTTTCTATTCAAATGGTTGTTTAGAAAATATATAATCAAGTATTAAATTTAAAGATATTTTTTATATTAGAAAGGAATTTTTTTTATATTAATTTTTTTTGTTGAAAGATGTATATAGTATAATCCCAATAAACCTTAAATAAATTCCCTCTTAAAAACGTTAAAATATTTTTTTTTTGCTTAAGAAATATTTTTTAAATAAATTATTTAAAGAAAATTTGATTTTATATTTATGACAAAAAAAAAAACATCAATTGTTCCTTTTAATTTTTAAAACATTTTAAATTAACGTTGTAGTAGCGTCTTTTTGGGAAATGTTATACTTCACTTCTATTCACCGTTTATATTGTTTTCAGTTTTATTTGGTTTTTTAATTTGTGTAAACATTTATTTATAGCTGTCATAAATCTGTCAAGTTCTTCAAATATAAACGTTTATATTCGTTTTCGTATGCACAAGCTTAATATAGACATGCGTGCGTATGTACATACGTAAATTTATTTATATAAAAGGGTTTTTCTATTAAGGGCGTATAGATGTTGATTATATTTAATGGTTTTATTATTTTGGAGATAAGTATGTTATTCTGTCACAGTTTGATGGTTTGACAAACTAGTTAAACCATCGAGTAGCGAGTATTAAAGGGAGTGTTAAAACACAATTGCAAAATGGCTTTTTGGTTATTAATATGAAGTCACAAATCAATGCCGATAAGCTAAAATTGTCCGATTATCACAAAACTAACATTATTCAGGCCATCAATGAAACTTAGCCCAATGTTTAAAGCTGAATTATTCTTTGATTCATCGTACCATGTGAACTCACTGCACTCGTTTGTAGGATATCATACTCTATACCTAATTTAAATATAAATCAATAAAATATAAAATATTGCATTAACATCTCACATACATTGTGACTTTATTGAAAACCCCTTTACTTGTATAAAATGTTTAAAAGTGTAGATAAGATATACATTTATGCATGCCTTTTTAATAAAATAAATAAATATATGTTGTATTCGGTTGTGATGACTTTTATATACTTTAACTGTCTATCTCAATGTCACTTTAAAAATAAAATAATTTTTTTATAAAAAAATATTGTAAATAAATATGTATTTTATTGAAATATTTTACAACTCTAATTGAAATCGCAGAAATCGTTTAATATTGTCAGCTTATATGGGTGTTGAGCCTCCTTCCAATAACATATCTCGTCCTTTTACGGCCATTGCTGTTAATGCAATTACATTAAGACGGGTATCGTAAACCATGCTCCGAACTTTTGAAACCTAGCTTTCGAAACTTCTTAGTAACATGTTTTAATTACTAGGGCAAGTCTGTGCACTAGTCAGTGGTGTGCTCTTCTGCTGATATGATACGAGTATACAGGTTGATTACTCCTAGAGTTTAGAGTCTGCTTCAACGAACAGATATTTATCATTACTTGGATTAGTTAATAAAATTAAAAAATTTTTGTTATTGTAGTGTAATAAAATATATCTAAAATATATGCTAATTTTTATATATGTATGTATATTAGCCTCTAAAATTCCTCAAGACCTCAATTAAAGATCTCTATCGATTTATTTCTGATGCTTCTTTGGCTTCACTTCCGGTTATATTGTCAATTTGAAGTTCAGCTTGAAATGGATACCTTCATGTATTTTTAAGACGTTCTTTTTTTCTTGTTCCCTGTTGTTTGTAATTAAGAGATTTCCTATTAATGTTACTTGCAGACTTCCATAATCCATGTGATAGCCATCTTTGCTTGCGTATTTTGTCTTCATGGTTATTGGATTGGTGTTGCGGTCTAAACTATGACACTAGATTTATTATAAGTCGGGGACAATATATTTTAATGGTTACCCACAGGCAACAGTCAATGAATACTTGGAGTTTTTGAATATTTAGGTGCGTTGAGTTATAGGTCTCCGAGCTATAAAGTAACACAGATTTTACATTGCTGCCAAATGCTTTAATATTGTGGATGATTAAATATTTGTTGATCTCCAGAATTTATGCAGAATATCGAATGCTTGTTTAGCCTTATCCAGCTTGTTCGGGATATGTTTGTTAGGCCCACCGGAAACAGCACATGATGCTATTCAGATAGGCAAAGGTTGTTGCATCTTCAAGTTTTTGTAACATTGAACCACATTGTTTGTTTCTGATGCTTTTATAAACAGTCCTGTGTACGCTGCTTCAGCTCTGATTGTATTCAGCAGTGGCTGCATATGTTGCTAGCTGTGCGATAATAGACAGATGTCATCAGCATTGTCAAAGTCTGAAAGTCTACCCAACATGTCCAAGTAATACCATAATTAGGAAATCAGAGCTTAATTTATTATAACATAAAATACAATGTTGTTAATAAGAAGATAAGCCGTATCCCTGCCATATACACGTTTAATGTTAATGTTATAGAATAATGCAAATGGACCTAATATACATACATACATACATTTTACTTGTCTGGTAATATTTTCTGGCGCTCTTTATGTATCGCTTTCCATATGGCAGAGTAAGTCGAAGGCTCGTTGTAAATTTATAAGCATGAGCTACAGACTTGATTGCCATTCTTCCGCCTAGTTAGTTTTAATGCAAAGTCCGTTGATATGATCAATACATGATCCATTGGGTCTGAACCTTGCCTGTTCATTTCCGAATTCAGGCCCTACCGCTAGAGAAATGCGATTGAATAAGGTACACTATTACCAAATTTTTAATTCAATTCACAACCCTCTGTATGTTTGTTGTAGCTTGTGAACTAAAAAAATTACCATCTAAGCTTTCGCGATTTCAGTGAATTTAAAGTAAGTTGTAGAACATATTGTCCATAATATACATAATACCAAACCGGTATGATTTATTATAAATACTTTTGAAAAATGTCTCTAGAGCGTTAGGTTAGGTAGAACAGGCAGCTGTTGTGCAGCTCACTTGGGTCCATTATATTGATCCCTTTGTGATACCTGAATAGAAAAGTAAGAATAAAATAGAAAGGAAGCAGACAAGTCCAGCGTCTCCGGCGGGAATCAAACCCGCAACCCCCAAACTAGCAGAACAGTACACTGCTGACTAGTCCATCGGCGCACTCTAGAGCGTTATCCTGCTTTGATAAATTAATATTATTTAAGTCTGAATACTGAAATATTACTTGCGCTGCAAGCCTTATGAATGAATTAACATACCACCTATTTCTCTTTTTGTTGGTAAAAAAAGCAAAATATAAAAATGCTAAAGAACGAAATATAGAAAATTGATTTACTACTTAATAAATAAAATCCTGTGATCAAGATTACATTTTATTTCTTTATTTATTTTGTTTTTTTTTAATTTTTTTTATTTCTTTTTTGCCTTTAGAATTTACCTAATTTAACAAGTGCTTTAAACATAAATACATAAGGATTTTTAGACAAATACTTGAGTATACACCCCTACAGAAAACTGTATAATCAAATGTTGTAAAGAAAAAAAATATATAAAATAAAAAATAAGAAATAAAAAAATTAAGAAAATGATAAATTGTAAAATTTGCTCTGTAAAATATTTTTATTTCCACGTACATATGTTTGTATGGCCTTAAATATAAAATGTCTGTAGAATAAAGGGGTTAATAATGTGCGTCTATTTATTTAAATTTTATCTCGTATTTCTTTTTAGTTGAGTTGTTATTAATAGACCCTTTTTGTGTGCTGTTAATGAATATTAATAGTTTTCAGTCAGGATAAAAAAAGGTGATAATATAATGATTTTTGGTTTTCATATCAGGTAAGAATACATATTCTTAAAGCTTGTAGGAAATGTAGAACTGAATGCGGGATGATAAGAAATTGAGATACTTGAAAATATTAAAAGATTAATTTTTTTAGTAGAAAATTCTTCAAATATAAGAAAAAAAGTGAAAGTTTTTATTTGAGACTGTAATGTAACAATTATATCGATAGATTTTTTATGTATTTTTGTATCAGCCGCAAAACGAATTTCAAAAATATTTTAATGTTTTTTTCTTCTTGACGAGTTAGTGGTAACTTTTTTCATTATATTTTGAGCATTTATAGTCGAGTGTTAAATTAATTAACTTTTGCTGAGAAAATATTGCTAGTTATTGTAAGAGAATTGAATCGTACTGTTGCGGAATATATGTGTCGCCCTAAGATCAATTACCTTGAAAGAAATACACAAGCCATTTTAGGGAAGAATGTAGTTTGATTAACGTTAGCTACGACACTGAGTGCCAGAAACTGATAGTAGTATTCCTATGTTGTTGAGTTTATGATATCTAATCAACCGCAACTGTGTTTCGTGTTTTGTTAAAACTACGAGCACTTGTAGCAACTCTTTCCACATTAATCTCTTAAATTATATTTATCATACACAGAATCGGATCAACTTTTAGAAAGAAGCTGCTTGTTAAGTAACAAATTTGTTAAAAGATTACATTCCGCTATGCTTGCAGTTAATCGAAGTTAGCAGATCATCAGTTATTAAACAACTGGTCGGTCTCCATTTCTGTTGAGAAAGTAAGAACACCCGCAAACGTAAGAAGTTGCCAAAAGGTCTGACATTCATTGAACCTCTGCCGAATCTGTTTTTTTTACTTGAAAATAAACCACAAATAAACCACCACTTGTTCTTCGAACAGACCAGCCTAGAATACTTTCTAGGGTTTTATTCTTTCATCTGTTCTTAAAAGTGATTTTACGAAAATATAAAAATATATAATCTCAATATAAAACGCATTTTTGGGGTTTACTGTTTCCAAGCATTTCTTTAATCTGCAAATCTTTAAAATGAAAATGTGGCATCCAAAAAAATTACGCATAAATTAAAATTTGTATACATATCATAGGCAAAAAAATTGTGAACCAATGCAGTTAACCTAATGGGGCACTGAGGCAGTTTTTTGTTTTTCCCCCCTCTGGAGCATGCGACGTACAGCTGGCCATATGAAAAGCATGGATTTTCCAAAGTTTTGATTTTTAATAGGGGTGGCACTGCCCACTCAAAATGTGTGCAAAGTTTCAGAAAAATCGGTCAAGTGCAAGAAGCTTAAAATTATCTCTTTTTTTTGGGCGTGGCACTGCCCACTTTTCCAATCACGAAACTGTAAAGTCATGTCAGCTCAATATGTGTACAAAGTTTCAGAAAAATCAGTCAAGTGCGAGTACCTAAAAATTATAACTTAATTTTTATGGGCGTAGCCCCGCCCACTTTTTACCACCCATTAACACTCCCTAGAATGTGTTTAAAAACTTGCCAAAGTTTGAGTTCGATCGGCTTTACGGTTTCGGAGTCTATAGCTACCACACACACACACAGACCTTCACTTTTATTAGATTATGTGCTGCATACTTCAGGGAGTAAATAGTTTTACTACATATTATGTATTAGATGTTTATCTTACTTCATTGTTAAAATGTAAGGGCATCTGGTTATTAACAAAAAATACTCGTGTGTACGTACGGGAACTTTGTAGAAAGTTACATATTAACACTTTTAAATGAAACTGAGACTATACATATTTGAATAGCAGAATATAGATGATTAGACTTGTATTTGACTTGACATATAATTTCATTTTTGTCAACAAATTAGAGAAATTTTTTCCAGGAATTCCAATTGAATCACATTTTGGTTCGTGAAAAAAATAAATTAGGTTGTTGGCAAAATTAACTTAAGTATACGACTGACCCAATTTTAGTGGTAGTCTAATAACAGAGTTCAGTGCGTGTATATCAAATTGAGTTTGATTATAAATACCTATAGCTATACAAATTTCATTATTAAATTATTTAATTTTTTTTTATTCCAAGTATGAATAAATAAAGTTTTGCTTTTTAGCCTTTATGAAGCCAATTGGCGCTGGGGTGTAATCTTAATTTTTTTATATAAACAAATTAAAAAAAAAAAATGGAATAATATTGTTACGTTTATGGCTTTTATAAATTATTGGATTATTTCCTTTAAATACCCCTTGAGTTCTTTTATTGCAATTAAAAACACTTGAAATTCATTATAAAATTAAGAGCACTTTATTTATTTAAATACACTCAAATATTGTTATTATATCACTTTACTTATTACACTTATGGTTATACACTTTTATTATCAAACTCACTTTGATACACACTTTACAAGCTCTATTGTAATACTGATCCTGTTAGCTGTTGTTCGGCTATTTATAGCAACATAGTGGTGTTCGGTAACATTTGACAAAGTTCTCGTATGTACATTCTAGTACATTCGAAAACCGTTACATTTAAATTAAGACGTTAAGTAATATGCAGGAATAATAGAAGTGCCAAAAAGTATGCTACACATAATAATAAACATCATGTTCGAACAACCAGCGAAATAAACTAATACAAATAAAACTACAGTAACTTAAACTACTACAACTTAAATAAATTATAATGTAAATTAAGCTATTTAAAAATAAATCTGTAACAATATTATAAAAAAATGTATAAGCTTAATTTATTGCGTTATATTTAAATAAAGTGCTCTCGTTTTTATAACGTAAATTTTAAGTGATATTGTTTGAAATGCAAAGATTTCCGGTGTGTTTAAAGGAAATAAATCAAAACTTATAAAAGATATAAATGTTAAAATATAAATAAACAAGTCGATTTCTTGTAACATATTTAACTTTCACATTATATAACCAATTTTATAAAAAATTAATTTTGAAAGAAAGTTGTGATATGTACAATATAGTTTCTATTAAAATTATTTTATTATATTAGGATTTCTTTGCGTTTGATGTTAAGCACACAACTGGTACGATCGTCGAATTTCGCCCAACACGACGAATTCGTCGGTTAAAAGTCGCTGTGTAAATTCGTCGTATGAAGTACAATAACGAGGAAAAAGTTACAACTTTTATGGTTGATAAAATTGTTTGCAGCAATATAATAAATATAATTTCTGTCATAGTAAATAAACGTTTACAAAGAATGTGCTGGGTACGTGCATTAAACAATAATAATAATTTTGTTTTTGTGTAACAGCTAACTGTATGTCCATATGAAAAAGATCACTTAAAAAATTTAAGCATTAGCAAAAACACAAATAAAAACAAAGTTTTGTAGTTAACTATTTTATATTTATTTTAAATGTTCCCAAACAAAAAATAAAACAATTATTGAAGTAAAAACTAACTTGATATTCCTTAAAAGTTGAAAAGTAAAACCAAAAATAATAATAAATGGCCACCTTGTATCAAGTTGTTAGTCGTCGTAAGTAATAGACGAAAATCTATTGCAGAGTTTGTCGCGTACAGCGACGCCATAATTGTACGCATTCTCATATATACAAATATATTTTGTTTTTGACGAAGAATATTCGCAGCGAAAAATTCGCAAAACACATGTTCATGCAACAAAATAAAAAGGAAAAAAAAATAATGCGTATTGACACAAATTGCTTTTGTAAGGAGTACTTTATAACTATGCTATAAAGAATAAAACAGAGAGAGTGTAACAATTTGAACACCCATTCAGAAGATGGTTATGTTTTTTTCCGGACTTACTTAAAATTTTAGAATTATTTTTCCTGGTCCAATGTTTTTAAAGGAATATTATAAAACTTTGTGGAGACCTATAAAGCGATATGGTTTAAGTTAGAAGTATATAAAACTACATAAAATGTTAGCCCAATTCACAATCTTGTGTATTTCTCAATGCAAATTTTCACAATTGCAAATATATTCTATTTGTGTATACTTTGTTAGTGTAAAGTAAAACATTCTTCACTACTTTACAAATGCACGGCTGTAAGTTCATTTGCACAAGATTGTGAATTGGGCTATTGTATACAAAGATTTTTTTAGTGTAGCAGTAAGAACAGCTGTAACATATTTTTTAAAGTTATATCGTAAAATAAATTTAATATTTTTCTGCAAGATACAATGTCCATAATTATTTACTGGGTGACCCTAATGAGCATTCACAAGTGTTGGTTTACTCTTTATATATGCACCTTTTATCACACTTATCAAATAGGGGAAAACACGTGTTGTTTTAGTAAATGGGGTTGTTACAAATGAACGCAGCAAATATCACTGTCAGCTTCATTATAAATAAGAAAAACAAAAGGTCAATATAATGTGTCAAGTGTTAGTGTTTATTTCTTTTATTTATTTCAACTGTTTAGTGGCACTTTTTGGATTATTTCTTCTTTGGAATTCTAGCGAAATTTAGCATACTTATATATACTTACTTAATCGTAATAAATGAAAAGAAATGCCACCCCTTATAAAATGTAAGACACTTGAACAATTCAGTCATTCTTTCGTACGTTCTTTATTCCATTGAATTTTTGTTTTCTTTTATTTATTAATGTTTTTCTTTTTATGTGGCTCTTTGGCAATGAAAGAAAACTATAAAAACATTTAATAATAAAAGTTTAAGCCATACATACAATGCATGATTAATAGCATTAACTCAAAATAAACATGTTTGCAACCACGGCCTTTTAATCTGCCAATAGAAAGAAAAATCATACAATGTAATAAGAATTATGCTAAGAATTTCGTAAATAAAGCAAAAAAGGAATATGTTGTTTTTTCTTGTATAATTTTGTTTTCTGAAATTAAGCTTGTAAAAATTCATGATTTCTGTGTACCCCTGACCACTGTGAGTTTCTTAATTGGGTATGTATTGTGTAAATAAGTATGATATTTTGTGTTTTAAGATGAGTGTGTCTGTGGAAAACAAAACCCACCTAAAACTTTGGAGCTAAATCAAATGAAATTAAGCTCACCGGTTTTAAGCTTTTCAATGAAAAAAAATTCAACAAATTTTTTTTAATTTAATTTGGCAAATAATGTTCAAACTGCAGAATTGATTGGGCTAATAGGTCAATGATTGCTTAGCAGCAATCTGCGGCCAAATATCTGTTATATTAGGAAATTAAAAAGAGCTTATTATAATTTTACCACACTATGAGATATAAGTTACCAACTGTATCTTTTAGTAATATATTTTTTTTATAATTTTACGTAAACATAAAAGAGTTTTAAATTCGACAATTTCAAAATAATAATTTGTTTCAAAACTAAAAGCATTATTTTTAAAATTTAGAACTATTTTTGAATTTATAATGAAATAAGAAAAATTTATTTCATCTATAAATCAGAATTTTGCTTATATTATTTATCTTGTTTAAAGTGTTTTTGGATTTTTTATTATGAAATTAAAAAGTCTCTTTGTGTTATAAGTGAGTAAACACAAAGAAACCGGCCTATCGTACACTTTAACTGTAGCCGTCCATAATTTAACTAAAGCATTATATAAAGGTAAACTACAACAGGTAATGACTTGTTTTCGTGTAATATTAATCCACGGGACACATTTCTAGTCGAACTGGTACGTTTATAAGCAAAATTGTCTAATTTAGTATGATGCTTACCTACATGAGATCCAAGAGCATTCAGTGCATTCTAAGAAGTCACTGTTTAAGCTATATCACTTAAAGGACGATGTTAACAAGGCTATAAATATCAACGGTAAACAAACTATGTTTATGTTTATGATTATAATTCTATTTTCAATATGGTTAAAGGTGGTCACAAGGTCATGCCGCATTAAACATTCCGCACATGCACTGTGGGGCATTGTCATTTCACATAGAAGTGATAAGAACTGGCAACAGAGATCGTGTTATTTGACGCCGTTAGACTTTTTTCATGTAGAGTTTTCTTAAATCGAAGAGAAATGTGTAAATTTGACATTTTGAATCCAGCAAAGCCAAGATGCTCTAGAAATTGAGTTTGTAATGCTTTTATACACTACCAGGTCTTTTATGTTGGTAAAACATTATTTATTTTAGTTAATTGACTTCTTTGAAAAACTAAATTTGTTCAATTTACTATTCAAGTTAAATTAATTTTTCTGTGCCTGACAATTTCTATTAGACTATATCCCGTCGTTGCTAAGAAGAAGAACAATTCTATACAATCAATAGACTTGCCGTAAATTAAAGTCACAAAAAAAAAAATAAAAAAGAATACGAATGAAATCAATTAGACAGCAGTAATGTATAATCATTAGTCTTATTATTGTGTGTGAGCTACTACGTACTTATGTACATACATACGTATGCATAGCCTTGGCATCACATTTGTATTGAGTATGACGCTTGTAGGCATATGCATATTAGTGTGATTCCCTTTCTATGGCAAATCATTTGGGGCTTCTCAGTAACAAGCTGTTCATAATAAATGTGAGAAATTGGGTTCTATAGAAATTGAAGCCGGGAAACCTTGAAAGATGATTTTTAATGCCAGTTTTGCACTGACTCATTAATTGCGATTAAAAATGTATTCATTACGAAAAGTGTAGTATATCGAATGTGGAATCCGGCCAACTAGCAGCAACGTCAGAGCTAAATATTCATGGAGTATTGTCTATCGTTGGGACCAAACTAGCGTTATCTATTGTTAGTTACTGAAATCTGGCCAGACTATCATAGGAAACCTGTATCAAACTCAACTGATTCGTTTGAAGTGCATGTGTGCAAAAAACCTACAGATTAACCGGCTCCAATAATGACCACATTCAGCAACATGTTGAATTATCTATTAAAAACTACTTGGAAAGAAGTGGAGAGAAAGTTTTAACTCTCCTGATTATAGGTCAGACCTTTGTCCATTTTAAGAGTAATTCTTTCGATGCGCTTTACTCTAGAACAGGATTTCCGAAATCGGCATATTTCAATCTTGGCTTCAAAAGATAAGCAGTTGGTGCGGAACCCATAAGTTGCCAGAAAGACGAGAAGAGGTTACAGCTAGATTTGACCATAACTTAAAAAAAAGTAGATTGTACTAAAAATTTCAAATATATTTTTAATTTTTATTTGTTGTTGGCTCAAAATCGATAAGATAAGATCTCTTTTTGGTTTAAGCTTAGTACGAGCTACTTTTTATTTAAATTTTGAATCAAAAATAGTAAGGATTGGATCATGGGGAGTGATACTCTCTTAGAATTCAAATATTATTTATGAAAATAGTAGCCTACCACAACAAATTTTATGAAAAGTACGATAGTTTATCGGGACCAGCAAAGCGGTCTAGGTTCTAATGGACTTCAATGAAATTCGTTTTTTTAATTAAGCCTTTTTAAGGCTTAAGATTTGCTAACATTTTTTTTTTGTTTTTTTTTCTAAACTTGACATGCAATTAATTGAAAAATACCATATAATCGAATTCATCTAAGCTAGAACTATGAGATGCAATTTAAGGAGATTTAATCTTTACTGGCAACAGTTGGATCCCCTTTATACAAATTTTCTAAGAAAATAGAATAATTATCTACTAATCAACACAATCAAATACTCTATGCAATCAAATTTTTCTACCTACACACACATTTTGGTTAACACACACAAACACACCAATACATATTTACTCGCACATTTGTTTACAATTAATGCAGACATACTTATTTTTATCTTGAATTTTGTTATTAAAGAAATCATTAAGCCTAGAATTTTTCTGTGATAAGGAAATTAATTTACATGATGTTACAATTCATCAACATGACTTCGTATTCCCAAAACATTCAAGTCTTTTAGACATACACTTGAATGCATATACAACTACACAAACATAACGAGAAAGAAAGAGATAGAGAGAGAGAATGGAACAAAATCAATTACAGCATTATGTTGAAAATATTTACAAATTACATCGGTAGAAAAAACGAAACAAAACAATGTATCAAAGATCATCAAAAGCCAAATGTTAGAAAATTGTTTTGTATCAAATTCTTTATAAATATAGAAGTTTATGTACATACAAACAGCAGCATGCAGAGTTAACAACAACTTATTTTGCACTTAGCACCATGGGAGATTATAATGAAACTATTATTTTCTGTCTAGGTAGAATATGCAGTAAAAGTAATGTTCATATATTTAACATAGCATAAAGTTATTATCAGTGTTGTCAACTTTGAAATTTCTAAAGGGACAAAAACCAAAAAAAAAAATTCGTAATTAAAAGAAAATTTTTATACCCGCCACCAAAAAAATGGTGGGGGTATATTCATTTTGTCATTCCGTTTGTAACACAACGAAATATCCATTTTAGACCCCATAAAGTATATATATTCTGAATCGGGGTTTGATTTTATGACGATCTAGCTATGTCCGTCCGTCTGTCCGTCTGTCCGTCTGTTGAAAGCAAGATAGAGGTCGCACCGAAAAAGCTAGGGGGCTCAAATTTTGCCACAATCTTTCTTATAGACAAGGTTTGTTTGGTATTGAAAATGGGCTAAATCGGAATATTAGGAAGAGAGTTATAGCTAGTAAAGCAAGAGTAGGTCGAAAAACCGTGTCCTTCGCACATCGAATAAAATTGAATTGTGTCCAGACGCATAAATGTAGAGTCATGAAACTTCGAATATATATTTATCGAGTCAAAAGAATATTTTTCCCTGAAAATTGCTTAAATCTATGAATTAGGAAAAGAGTTATAGATAAAAATGTACGAAAATTTTTACCGCACAGTGTATATTTCAAATTTAAAACGTAATAAAACTGACAAAACTATAGGTACGATTCTGAAATTTTGCAAACATGGCTTTTTGGTCAAAGTCTTCGTTATAACGGAAAATAGATGTGCCACGCACACTTTTTTCCATAAATTTTTATAAAAATATATTAGTCATATATATTAGCATTTATTCATCTTACACTGCGCCATTTATTGTACTGTAGCTAAATATAAGATTAAGATGATAAGATAGATGACTCTACTAGCAACTACTAGATGACATGCTAACAACCTTTTTCATTCCACAAGGGATTTTTAATGAGGGCTCGTGAAAACGAAAATGACCGAGGTTGTTCACAAAAAATTAGCTAGAGTAACAATTTGTGCCCAGCTCTAAAAATACATATTTGTTCATACAGTTTTATGAGGTTATAGATTTAAAAATATAAAAAAATGTACATCAGTAGATTTAAAATATGTATTTGAATATTTAAAATACATTTTTTAGTCAAATTATATTTTTATCTATCTATTCTTTTGTAAAGGGTGGTTAAATTTTAAGCGCCACAGGGTGATTCAAAATATACATTGTCAGCATTTTGTTAAAATGGGAAATTTATTAGTAAGATTTTGATTTTTAAACTTCTATAACATTTTGCTTTTAAAAGATTTTCAAACGAAATAAGTTTTGTATAATTTTAAAATTTGTTAGCCATTAGTACATGAAAATAAATTGTTTATAATGTTTAGAAATAATTTTTTTTTTATCTTTAGGTCAAAATTTTCCTAAGCTCCCATTTTTAATAGAGCATAGCTTCAGGAGAACATATGATAACAAAAACAAGTAAGAGCACTATATTCGGCTATGCCGAATCTTTTATACTCATCACCAATTTTGTGTACATTTAAAGCACAATATTTATTATTTTGTTAATCGCTATAGAATAATCTCTTTATAATAAAATATGTATCACTTTCTTTGTAGAGGGTGGTTAAATTTGAAGGGCCCATATTTAAGGTGAACCACATCTAAACTTCAACTTTTTTCTTGTATTTCATTTGACATTTCTCAATCTCAGACTAACTCAATTTGAACCGTGGAAAGATACGCAATCGAGCAACGCTTTTAAATATTAAAGATTTTTATAAAAATAGGCGTTCAAATCAAAACGCATTTCGTGCGCTTCGTGATTCTTTTGGTCAACATAATCATTCGAATTCGTCCACAATCGTGGGAATTGTAAAAATATTTAAATTTCTGCAAAACAGGTCTGTATAAAATGTTAGAAAATCTGTGAATGCCTTCTTAGTTCGTTGAATTGGAACTACTGCTGGTTTTTGCGATAGTGTTGCAAAAGAGCAGTCAACCTCGCCTCATCATCATGCCCAACAATTGAGCGTTAACATTGTCATTGAAAATTTGGGCCATCAGATAGAGGAGTGGCGCCAAGGATGGGGGGGGGGCATTTGGACGATATTTTGTTAAATACATAATTGAACCATACAAATATTATCATTACAAAAAGAAATAATAATAATATCCTAAATAATTTGTGTTTTATATATGATTTTTCCAAGCTTGAGATCAACTTTTTTTTAGTTTTTTTTTTTTTTTTTTTTTTTTTTTATAAAAAATTATTTATTTTTATTTTAATTATTTTTTTAATTATTTATTTTATTTTTTTTATTTTAATTTATAATTTATTTATTTATTTTATTTTGGTTAAAATAAATAATTTTTTATAAAAAAAAAAAAAAAAAAAAAAAAAAAAAAAAGTTGATCTCAAGCTTGGAAAAATCATATATAATCAATAAAAAAGATCAAGAAATTTAGACGATATAATTTGTGTTTTATTTAAATTCAACATAAAATTTAACCACCCTTTATAACTTCGATATGCTACTAAAATGCTCTTGTAAGTGTAGTCTTTCAATTAAAGTGGGAGTTAAAGTAGGCATGTCAATAAAGTTTCTGCTAATAAATACAACTTAGATATTTCAATATATTTTCCCAAAAACTTTATTAATAGAGAATTTACATGAATTCAAGATAAACCGTTATATGGGACGTAGGCGTTAAAATGGGAGTGTCACCTAAACTTTTTGGTAAAACAATTACATTGATTAGAAGGATATACGTAGCAAATTTGATCATCATACCTCTAATTTTGGCGGTTTTATGAGCTTTTAAATTTCATTAACGATACATAACGTGAAAAGTTGGTGTTATAGTAGGCGTGTCAAAGTTATTTTTTCGAATGAGTACATTTCAGGTGTTTCAATATAGCACTTTATTATTCCAAAATCTTTATTAATAGAGAAATTATATGAATTTTAGGTAAATCGTTATATGGGAGGTGGGCGTAAAAGTGGGCGTGGCACATTGATTTTCCGTTGCAAAAAAGCGTTTTACCAAAAAGCAAAGTGTGCAAAATTTCAGAGCCGTACATCTAATTTTGTTGATTTTATGACGTTTTTGTTTTTAAATATACCGAAAAATACACTGTGCGGTATAAATTTTCGTACATTTTGATCGATAACTCCTCTCATAATGCATAGATTATGATAATTTTCGGGGAAAAATATTGTTTTTACTCAGGAAATATATATTCGAAGTTTCATGAGTCTACGTTAATGCGTCTGGACATAATTCCTACTCTTGCTTTTCGAGCTATAATTCTGTTTCTAATATTCCGATTTAGCCAATTTCAATACCAAACAAACCTTGTCTATAAGAAAGATTCTGGCCTTCTAGCTTTTTCGGTGCGACCTCTATCGTGATTTCAACGGACGGACAGACGGACGGACATAGCTAGATCGTCATCAAATCAAACCCTGATTCAGAATATATATACTTTATGGGGTCTAAAATATTTCGATGTGTTACAAACGGAATGACAAAATTAATATACCCCCACCATTTTTTTGGTGGCGGGTTATTTGGCGGACCCTTTATAATTGGCTTGCTAAGAGAGAGAACTGAATCTAGAAAGGTAGGTAGTTATAGGAAAGGGGGGCGCATGAAGCAAGAGATACCTCCAACACCCTTATTGGGAGACAAGCATGATCCATTGTGTGAACTAAATTAAGCTTTTTGAAAAAAATTTTGGATAATTTCCAAAAGGTGTTCAAATGTCAGTTTTTGATGATAAAATGATAAATAGAACTAAATAAAATTCGTGTAATAGCTGTGAATATATGAAGCAGTGTTAAGAGATTGAA
This sequence comes from Phyto melanocephala, assembly GCA_941918925.1. Lineage (NCBI taxonomy): Eukaryota > Metazoa > Arthropoda > Insecta > Diptera > Rhinophoridae > Phyto > Phyto melanocephala. The sequence goes on along the minus strand of OW799233.1, from coordinate 27,547,062 downwards.
GTTCTCTAAAAAAAATATTTTGTGAAACGTATTAATCGTAAGTGAAAAAAACAATAAATGTTGAAAAATTTAACGGTTGTTGGGTCGTTAAAAGAGATTCAATACTACCATAAACATCACTTCTACAATATTTAAGTGGAATATGTTAGAGAGAGAAAATGATTGGATCATCTTAAATCTGGTCTATATTTTGGATAGATCTACAAAATGTCAGTAGTTCATTGAAAAAATGAAAGAATACTGTGGAGAATTATTGTCGTTTCCCAAGACTGTGTGTATAGTTAACAAAAAGTATAATAACTACTGGTGGTTATAAAATAACATATTTTGCAAAGAAACTTTTTTAAAGATATATAAAGTAGTAACTACTGTCATATGATGGATAACTTATGTTTAATATTGAAGTAGTAACTATTTTGATATCCCAAAACCTTAAACTAAGTTAATTTTATATGTATATAATAAGTAAATAAATTTTTTTTAGCTTTGAAAAACCACCAATGATTAATTAGTAATGTCAAAGATTTTAATTTTTATGTACAATAGTTTGGGGCTTCTGAAACATTAAATTAACCTAATTATTTGCCAGAGCCCAGCCTAAGTAAGAATTTTATGTAATTTTTAAGCTTCTGGTCTCATAGTGCATACATATATATGCATAATTGAAATCCAGCAGATACGGTACATTCATATACATCAGATATTCAATAAGCCCCCTAGTTTAGAATAAAATATTACGTTATTTGTAGTGGTAGTAAATAGAATACACGCTACCGTATATATCGACAACATCATACGTACATATTTATGTAGCCGCATAGTTATTTATACTTTACAAGTACGTATTACTTTCATACATGTTCTCATACTAACAATACATTTAACACACACACAAGTATTCGTACAGTGATTGATGATAAGCCTTTTTTTGTTTCTTGTTTTAGTTTAACGTACTTGTTTTTTTTTATTTTTTGTATGTTTTTTTTTGTGCTAACTTTATCCAGCTTATTTTTGATAAAAAGTAAGAGATATTATTTTGTTAATTCCTCTTGTTATAAGTGTGTATGTATAACTTTGTGTATTGTAGTTATTTTGTTCATGTTTTGCAAGCATTAAGCCTATTTTACTTTATTTAAGTTTATGCTCGTATCTCGTTACGTTTTATTATTGCTGTTATTTTCTGTTACAAAAATCATTATAAATGATCATTTAGACATTTGTAATGCCATCACATTTAACAACATACAATAAAATACAAAATATTACCACAACCAGAAAAATACATTCTTCACATACTGCTACTACTAGTAATGACGCACATACTTACATACATCTGCATTTCTCCTTCCCTCTTTCATACAAACACACACACACACACACACGCATTTACTCTTTCATTTTCAGCATTAAACACATGAATTTATATTGTTGGATGTTTTTAATGTTTCTATCTTTAATGTTAACATTATTTTATTGTTACTTAATATAATATTAATATATTTTTTTTATTCTTTTAACATAACTTTGTTATTTTGGTGCTTAAAGTTAACAAATGTTGCCATGAACTACAAAAAAAAAAAAAAAAACAACAACAATATGAGACAGGTCTAACATAAATCAGAATTAACAAGTGTATATATTTCACAAGGTTTTGTTTTTTATACCCGCCACCAAAAAAATGGTGGGGGTATATTCATTTTGTCATTCCGTTTGTAACACATCGAAATATCCATTTTAGACCCCATAAAGTATATATATTCTGAATCAGGGTTTGATTTGATGACGATCTAGCTATGTCCGTCCGTCTGTCCGTCTGTCCGTCTGTTGAAAGCACGATAGAGGTCGCACCGAAAAAGCTAGGGGGCTCAAATTTTGCCAGAATCTTTCTTATAGACAAGGTTTATTTGGTATTGAAAATGGGCTAAATCGGAATATTAGGCAGAGAGTTATAGCTCGTAAAGCAAGAATAGGTCGAAAAAACCGTGTCCTGCTAACATCGAATAAAATGGAATTGTGTCCAAACGGATGAACGTAGAGTCATGAAACTTCGAATATATATTTCTCGAGTCAAAAGAATATTTCTTCCCAAAAATTGCTTAAATCTGTGCATTAGAAAAGGAGTTATAGGTCAAAATGTACGAAAATTTATACCGCTCAGTGTATATTTGAAGTTTAAAACGTAATAAAACTGACAAAACTATATGTACGGTTCTGAAATTTTGCAAACATGTTTTTTTGGTCAAAGTCTTCGTTATAACGGAAAATAAATGTGCAACGCCCACTTTTTTTTTAAATTTTTATAAAAATATATTATTCATATTCATTAGCATTTATTCATTGCAGATGGCGACATCTGTTGAAGGCGCCACTACATTTTGCAAACACTGAGGATGATGTCTTTGCTAAACATCACGTAGAACACTAGATGACTCTAGTAACATTTTTTTGCACAAACTACAAAGGAATTTTATAGGGGTTTGTGAAAACGAAAATGACCGAAGTTTGTTGACAAAAATTAACTAGAGTAATGATTTGTGCCCAACTTAACATATAGTTGTACACACAGTCTTATGAGGTTTAAGATTTAAAAATATTAAAAAAAAATGTGCATCAGTAGATTTAAAATAAGTATTTGAATATTTAAAATACATATTTTAACAAATTTTTTTTTTATCTATCTATTTTTTTGTAAAGGGTGGTTAAATTTTAAGGGCCACAGGGTGATTCAAAATAGACATGCTCAGCATTTTGCTAAAACAGGAAATTTATTAGTAAGATTTTGATTTTTAAAGTTCTATAACATTTTACTTTTAGAAGATTTTCAAACGAAATAAGTTTTGTATAATTTTAAAATTTGTTAGCCATTAATACATGAAAATAAATTGTTTATAATGTTTAGAAATATTTTTTTTTTATCTTTAGGTCTAAATTTTCCTAAATTCCTTTTTTTAATACACCATAACTTCTAGAAAACATAAGATAACAAAAAGAAATTAGCACCATTTAGTAGATAAAACTCTCCTCTATACCCCTATACCCCATTTTATACCCGTTACGATCCGACCGTGATCAGCAGACCAATTTTTGTGACACAAGGTCAAATATTTTTTGCAAAATTTTAGTAAAAGAGCTAAACAAATTTTTTTGTAATGTGTTTTTTTGAAGTATTTGAGTTTTTATATCCGCCACCAAAAAAATGGTATGTATATTCTTAATCGGGGTTTTATTTGATGACGATCTAGCTATGTCCGTCCGTCTGTTAAAAGCACGATAGAGGTCCCATCGAAAAAGCTAGTGGGTTCAAATTTTGCCAGAATATGTCTTATACACAAGGTTTGTTTGGAATAGAAAATTGGCTAAATCGGAGTATAAGGAAGAAAGAAAAATTGCCTAAATGCATGTATTAGGAAGGGAGTTAGAGATCAAAATGTACGAAAATTTATACCGCGCAGTGTATTTTCCAATATGTTAAAAATTTTAAACCTAATAAGAGTGACAAACTTAGATCTACGATTCTGAAATTTTGCAGGAATTGCTTTTTGGTCAAAGGCTTTCTTCTGATGGAAAATAAATGTGACACGCCAACAACAACGTTCCCATACAACGTTTTCTCTCAAATTCTTATAATTTCTCTATAAATCGAATAATAAAGGACTTTATTGAAATATCTAAGTTGTATTTATTAGCATAAATAACTTCGACACACCTACTATAACGCTCACTTTCCACGTTATTTACTGTTAATGAAATTTAAATTTATAAAACCGACAAAATTAGAGGTATGATGATAAAATTTGCTACGGAAATCCTTCTAGTCAATGTTATTGTTATGCCAGAAAATTTAGGTGACACGCCCACTCTTACGCCCACATCCTATATAATGCTTTATTTCAAATTCATATAATTTCTCAATGAATAAATATTTTGGAAGAATTACGGACTATATTGAAATATCTAAGTTGTATTTATTAGCAGAAATTTTATTGACACGCTTACTTTAACGCCCATTTTCACTGAAACACTTAATTTACGAAAACATTTTACCAGCATATCCAAGTTATAAAGGGTGGTTAAATTTTAAGGGCCGATGTTGATTTTGAATAAAGCACAAATTATTTAGGAAATTATTATCATTTCTTTTTCAATGATAATATTTGTATGGTTCAATTATGTATGGAACAAAATATCGGCCAAATGGCCCCGCGACCTCAACGGCACACCTCGATCACACACCTCGATAGTCCAAATTTTAAATAACATTGCTGATGCTCAATTGTTTGGCACGATGATGAGTCGAAGTTGACTGTTTTTTTGCCACACTATCGCGATAAACAGCAATGCTTCTCATTTAACGAATTTAGAAGGCATTCATAGATGTTCTAACATTTTATACAGACCTGGGGCCGAATTACGGCATTCGATATCGATCGAAATTTTACTCGAACGATCGAGTATGCTTTAGGTATATAGATTCTAATAAGAGTTTTCAAATTTCGATCACGTTCGAGTGCCGTAATTCGGCCTCTGTTTTAAATTTAAAATTTAACCATCCTCTACAAAGAAAGAGATGTACATTTTATTATAAAGAGATTATTCCAAGCGATTAACAAAATAATAATTATTGTGCTTTAAATGTACACAAAATTGGTGGTGGGTATAAAAGATTCGGCACAGCCGAATATAGTGCTCTTACTTGTTTATTTGTCTGTTTGAAAATTATTATTTATGATGGAAAGAAAATCTTTTTTGTTAAGAATGAAATATTCCTTTCCGGCCTAAGTATCCCTTTTCGGGCGATTTTAATTAAATCTACAGTATATGATTAGATGTTAGATTAAAGAGTAGAAAAATGCACTTTTTTACATCTATGCAATGTTCATACTCTTAGAAACAGCTTCTACACAAATGTGTGTCTTGAGACTTCACAAAATTTCAAAAATAAATTGAATATTAACACAAATTAATTTTTTTTATTCATGTTAAAAAAAAAACACAAAGAAATTGCACAACTTAAAAACAAAAAAACAAAAAACATAACATAACAATTAACTCATACCTTTTGGTTTCTTAAAAAATTAAATGGACCTACGAAACGTCCTACAGCAGTTTGGATACGAATTCGCATTTCTCGCTTCGAGTTGTTGTACGACTTTTAAATTGTTTGTGCCGGCGCATTTGTGTCATTTTAATTTTGCCAATCACTGCCCAATGACTTCCTCCATTCATGTGATGCGATTCACTAACTTTTAACGATCCGATAATCGTTAAATCTGTCGACACTTGATTTTGTTTGCACTATCGATTTTGCGATTCAGTAAATACTATTTAACGATACTCGACAACTGTAACACTAAACTAGCATCTTTGTCGTAAAAAGTGTCTAAATAAGTTCACCAATAACATCCCCCATACAGGTAGTCACGCCATAGCCGGGACTTGAACAAGTGGTTTTTGAGTAGGGTATAAAGTTTAACGTACAACCAAAAAATTATTGTCCTTTAGATAACAATAACAAGTGTCGTTAAAATATGTTACAGAATACCGAAATCGAAAAAATTGTTGTTAACTGTATTCAACGATGCGATTATCGTTAAAATAAGTTAGTGAAGCGCAATGCTGAGCTATTTTGTGTCTACTTTCGTGTTTTCTTTAAGCTGCTTGTAAATTCGTTCATTTAATGCATTTTAATTGTTGGTACACAAAGTAAAACTTCTACAATTTCAATTCCAAATGAATAAAGATCTTTGATGAATTTTCAAGGATTGTTTCTTGATTTGCAGTTGAGTTGGAAGGAAAGTTATGAATTTTATAAAGAACATGTCTAACCAGTTTTAAAATAATATTTTGATTAGATTGAAATATCCCCACAGGGCCGTAAAAATCAACTCTCTTCAAACTTAAAATATGTTTAATTAATACGGCAGTAATACATTTAAACAAGTGTTTTCGAGATTAGAAAAATAAATTCTGTATAATATTTTTCTAAAAGAAAAATCTTCCAACTTGATTGAAAATTTATCTATTAATGTAATAGCTTAATATGCAGATAAATGCAAGCGAATCGGAATTTTTTAAATTGTGAATTACTTATATGACATGTTTAATTTAATTCAAAAATTTTTTTCAGAGTGGGTCTCCATTGAACTTAAATTTTTTTTAGCTTTTTCGTTTAAATGTTTTTATTATTTTATTTTTTAGATTATGTTAATAGCAACTGAATAATAAATAATTAAAAGATTTATTATATCATCGACATTTAAACGTCAGAATTTCGACTTCTGAAGCAAGTTGCCTAGTCCAACGTAATATTTCATACAAGAGATTTACGTTAATCCCGTAAAAAATGCAACTAATGAAGAATAAAATCCGCAGATCATCTGCAATTTAAAAGGCTACGCAAAAATGAAACCAACTTTATTTAAAATTTTATTTTGTGTGATGAAGCTTATATTCATTTAAATGGCCTTGCTAGTAAGCAGAACTATATTTGTAGCGTCATTTTTTACGTCCTGTGCCTGAGATAAAATAGCACTTCCAAGCCCAATTTATAAAGAACGAATAATTTGAAATATTTTTATTGAAATATTATGAAGATGATTTTAGTTTTAATATTTGTGTAAAAAATTTTCATTTTTTTATACCCTTCACCTGTGGTGCACAAGGGTATATATAGCTTTGTCATTCCGTTTGTAATTTCTACAATTTTCATTTCCGACCCCATAAAGTATATATTTTCTGAAAGCTTATGAATAGAGGAGTCGATTAAGCCCTGACCGTCTGTCCGTCTGCCCGTCTGCCCGTCTGTTCGTGTGTTGGTTGAAATCAACTTTTAGAAGCAACTATATGTTCCTCAGATCTGTATATGGTATCAATCTCTTGGAAATATCCAGGAATGAATCGCTATTGAAATTCAGCACAATCGCCCAATAACTTTCTCAGATATGAGCAAAAAACCACGACCACCTCGTTTTTTTTCACAATTACAACAACAACATACATACATAGATACATCTAAAAAACATACCAAACAAAAAAAATTAAAAAAAAAAATATTAAAAATTAAAAAAAAATAATAAAAAAAAGTACAAAAAAAAATTTAAAAAATATTTAAAAAAAAAATTTAAAAAAATTTTTTAAAAATTTTTCTAAAAAATTTTTTTAAAAAAATTTAAAAAAAATATAAAAAAAAATAATAAAATATAAATAATATATTAAATAAAATAAAATAAAATTTTTTTGGCTCAGCTGGGATTCGATGCCACATTTATTCTAACGTGTACGTATGCACGTATTTTATATGGGATGAATGGTGATACAAACAATTGTTATTGCATGACTACACGTTGTTAAGGGTATATAAGATTCGTTACGGCCGAATATAGCACTGTTACTTGTTATTTTCCAATCTGAAAAAAGAAAAAAAAGGGGGAAAATATAAAAAGGAAGTTATTAAATTTGTCATCCCCATAGTGAATTTTGTAACACCCTGTTTAATTAAAAAAATGTGCTATCTTTAAATGTTTAGCCTCCGTATTTAAAAAACCAAAAATGTTCTTATTTCGTATTTATATATTTGTTGGCTTAAGTCCGCTGAAATAGAGTCCCAGTAAAAATATAAAATTATTAAAGTTGTGTTTTGAGCTACTGTCCTCTTAAAAAAGGACACCCGATTCCGGAACACTGTAGGCTTTATTAAAAAATGTTATTTAATAAAAAAAAATTTCAGAAACATATAAAGATACAAGTTTCGAAATAAAACTGCCGGTGAAAAATTAAATTCTAAAATTCCAGTTTTGAGTCTACTTAGACATGCTACACAGACAACTAATATTTATTAAAGATAATATTTTTAATGTGATATTCTTTTATATAATTTATAGAAAAACGCGGAAACGACCCGAAATTATTTTACTTAATAATTTCAGTTCAATTCAATTTTACAATATTAAGTCTTTAAAATTCCGCTACATATACAAATCTAAAATTGTAACTCAATATACGCATTCGCTAACGTATTGGCGATTATTGGCTGCAATTATTCACATCCGCATTAGCAATGGCGAATACTTAGAAACTGATATTTGTTACAGCACTAATACATACATATATACATAGTTACATGCATATAGACATTATTAAAACTTTTTTCAAAGGAAAATATAAGCCGCCATATAAAATCTTTGCCTTTAAAATCTGTGCATTATCTTCTGCCGTATGCTGTGCTTCTTTTTATTTCCAATTTTTATTTTTTTTACAATGATTAAAGAAAATGAATAACAACTTACTAAAGTAATGAAGTTAAAGATAATTCAAACTCCTTCATTTGTTACCATCCTGTACAATTAAATGTTTAATATCTGATATGAAAGTCTTAACATGTTTCACTAAATACCATACCTGACACTCCGATTCTTTGGTTAACTGCTTACTGTTCATTTTACTATCACTGAAGTTTAATGTTTTTATTCATTAATAGTTTGCCAACTGCCTATAACTTCCAACGGCGTAAAGCCACCTGTAATGGCGACATACATTGTGCGATTAGAAGATTAACTAATCAAAATGTATTATTGTCATTTAGACTAGCAAAATAGTGAAAATATTTCAAACGCAACATGAACAAGACCAATAGAGTAAAATAACATTTTCATAATCAAGGTTAGAACAATGTATTTAGGCTGCCATATACAAAAGGACCTATTCAAATGCCAATATACTCAAACACGTCTAGAATAGATAGGGCAAACGTAATGAAAGTTAGGAAACAAAACAACACCATATAACAATCAGTATTTGATAGATAGAATCTCGTCAACCACACAATACATATAGAACACAATGCAACAAAAAGAAGAGCACTAACAACAATGACAAAATAAAGTAGTAAGTGAGTTTGTTTGTGTCTCAGGATTAGTGTAAGTAAATGAAGAAATAGCAGTTTTCTACAAACGAATGGAAATTCGCTTGTATTTTGAATGCAAGACTGTAATGCCCAATGTACGTGTGTGCATATTGTAAATGAAAGAATTTGAAATAAAACGTGTGAAGAATGTCACTCACTCCTGAATTTTTTTTTTAAATTTTTTTTTGCAACAGCTTACACAAGGCAGTCATCCAAAAGGCGTTAGATACAAAGCAAAAATAGACATACATTTACATACAGTCACACTTGCGTTGAGGGGATTAATGTGGATTCGTCTGTGTGGGAGAGAAAAAATAGAGATGATATGTGCTGACTTTTAAGTGGATGAATAAATATGTTTGGCTACATATTTAGCTCTATGCAGTAAATGACACTAGACAATGAAATACACACAAACACACGTGCGACTACATACAAATAATGATTTGAGTTCTAACCAGTGAACTTGATGTTAGTAATGACTAGGCACTGAAGTGAATTTTATACGAATTACAAGATTTTGCAAACTCTGTGCAACTTTTAATTTGATTTTGGAGTTGGTTTGATAAGGTTTTTTGTTTTTGGTCTTCGAATTTTCACATTGTGAATGATTGACTTTGGAGTACTTAGTCATTAGGTTTTCCAAAATTTCTTAAAATTATAAATAAAACATTTAGTATTAAATAGTTCTCTTTAATTTCAAATTTCAGCACCTAATCGTAATAACACACAACTTGGAACAGAAATAGTTTTGCCTTATCTTTGTTGGAATTCAAAATTTAATTTTTAGTTTCTTAAGATTTGCATAAGCACTAACAGTTCACTAGTTAAAAAAAAGTCAATGGAAAATTTCGTATAAAACTTTTTTTAACCTTTCTTTTAATATAGAGCACCCGAAGAAGTTGAAGATTTTCTGCAGTTAAAGGACATATAGAACTGCATGATTGCTACCAGCATATATACCCACAATACTAAAAGATAACACTTAGATCACAGTAAAGAAAGCTCAACATATATAGGATTCTAGCAGAATCAAAGAATCACAGAATTTGGCGCCCTATGCTCCAGTGGGAGTTAAAGGAACATATATATAGCAGAATCACAATAATCTTCACATTAGATATGTCTGATGATGATATACTGGTTTTATACAAGCGTAATGAAAGCACTCTAACGTACGCCTCGATAGTGTCGATGGCATCCTTATAGAGGAATGTTTATATAAAACTTTTCAAAAAAAACCAAAGATTTTACTGGGCATATATAGGTAAAGTCTGAAGCAGCCTTAGGCTAATGAAAAATCATACGAAAAAATAACAGAAGGGTAGATTATATCCTACCAAGGGGAGATACATCAAATACAATAAGTGACAAAATCATAATGGCTGTGTTGACGACAATTGCATGATTATAGTAACCAGTCATTAGAGGTTAGAGAACTCAATAGACTTGTTTATTTTAGACGGATAGCAAAATTGTAACTAGACGGAAATGGTTTATGAGCTCCCAGCAAGAAAATTTTTTTTTTTATTGCGATGGTACTTAAAAAAAATTAAAAAACAAGCTAAACGAGTTATTTTTATAGAGACATATTTTTTTAAAATTAACTTTAGGTACATTGGAGTGATTCCACTTATAATAAACTAAAAAATATATATTTTTAACTACGCAGCTATCCGTATCGAATAAAACTTGGTGAACCTTACTGTATTCCAAAATAAGACTTAAAGGAAGAGAAGACAACCCATTGTTCTTTAACTAAAATTTTTAAGGAATTTTGAAATAACCGTTTTTGGAGAAAGATAATCGACTGAGATACTTGATCAAAATTTTACATTTGAATTCTAAGTATTAAACTTATAATTTAAACATCTTAAAAGCTTAATTTCTCTCCTCTAATTTTATCCTACAACAAGGAATATTGCTTAATAACTTCCAAAAGCAAAAATAAATTTCTAAGGACTTAATGTAACATTTTTATTGAATTTTCAGATTTTCCAGTGACTGTATCTCGCGAGTGAGTAATGAGAATTTTGCACCAAAGCTAACTTTCTCGCAAGCATGGTTGATAGAAAATTTAACCAAAATCGGAAGAGGTGAGGTCCAAGTTGTCTGTTAATTTTATATGAGGTTTTAATTCAAAAGTGTTTGTATTTTTTGTTAACCCAAATCACATTTACACATTGTTAAAACAAGAAGAACTTTGCTCAATTTGAGGGGGTTAAAATAAAACTTAGTTTTAGTTTTCAAAAACTATGTCTAAGCTATTTTGCCATTTACAAAATTGTTACAAATAAATTACCGTGCTTTTAGTTCTAGGTCATGCGACAAATAATTGTCATATATAAAAGTAGAAAGTTTATGTCACTCAATGGTTTAGGATTTCTTTATGTTCATTAGAATGTGGTGTTAAATTGTTTGTTAGCTTGTCACTCCCCTCACTATATATTTTTGTTTCTTATTATTTTTCGGTTAAACAGCAAATGGTATTTGGATAAAATGTATGTGAAGAAAGAAAAATATTGTTGTTCATGTTTAAACCAGTACTGAGTTTTTTTCTTTTTCAATAGTGGCAAACAAAATAGAATTAAGATGAAAAAATATTTTTATAAACAGTTGTTTAAAAAACGTCAGGTGACAGCACATGGGAAACGAGGAGATTAAAAAAATTGAAAATTTTAATTAAAATAATGTTTTAATATAGAGAAATGCGCACAAACATACAGACATACAATAAATAAATATAGTCGGGCAAAACAAAGATTAGTTTTTAATTAACTTAAAAATAAATAAGATTGTTTTTCAACTCGATATAAAATTATATCTAAAATATTTTTAAATGTAATTATTGTGGTTTGTGGATATATAGATAAATAAACTTGACAACTGTTTTCTTTTATAACTTATTTTATTAGATCCCTGATGATGTTCTACGAACTAGGTCGAAAAATTATAATAAAATAAATGAAGAAATTTAAAATCTTTTCTTTAAAAATAAAACAACAAAATTGAATTTTTATGACCTAAAGTCAAACAAAAATCTACAACAAAATATAGGTTAGGTTAGGTTAGATCCGGCAGCCGCCCGAAAGCATAGCTCACTTGGGTCCTCCGAGGGTCACGTTGTGATACCGTAGGCACCAACGCCCGTTCGTCTATGTCCTCTGGCCGTTGTTTTTCAGCCTTCCTGTCCTGTTTACGCAGGTGTGGATCTTTCTCAGATCAACTGCGGAAAGACATGTTTTACTCACAAGTATTCGCTGCCCCAGGTCCCCGAATGCAGGACAATTACAGAGAAGATGTTCAGTTGTCTCCTCCTCTTCCTCGTTATCGCATTTTCTGCAGAAGTCGTTCAGCCTTTTCGCATGTGTACCTATAGGCCAGTGTCCGGTAATGATCGCTATGAGGTTCCTAAGGTGGATTCGGGGCATATTCACTGCATGTTGCCTCCTATGCACATCCATGTCAGGCCAGATCTTTCTGGTTTCCAAACAAGTGGGTTCTCTCACCCATCTTTCCTTGGCATCCCAATAGAATCGATGCGAGATTAGCTGCTTACCCTTCGATAAGGAAATACCCAAAGCACAACTGGATTCAACCGAATCTTAGGTAGTACCGGCTTTAGCAAGTGCATCAGCTCTATTATTACCATCAATATCCCCATGTCCTGGAACCCACACAAGGGTAACCGTCGAATCTCCTCAAGAGACACGCGGCATTCCTGGGCAATTTTCTATGTGCTGTACACACTCTCAAGGAACCTAATAGCCGCCTTGCTGTCAGTAAATATATAAATATCCCTGCCAGACAAAATATATAAAGAACAAAAAACGGTCACTAATACTTATTAACCATAAAACAAAATGTTCAAAGCTTTTGTACAAATAGAGAATCTGTGGAAAATATAGTAAAATATATATTAAATACTTTTGGAAGTCTTAAACAAGATAATTCATATTGTTAAATAGCAATAATTGGTGAACCATTAACAAGATTTTTAAACAAACACAAACAATAATATTTTGGCCTAACGGTTACTGCTTATTTTGTTATTTTTGGCTTAAATGGTAACTTATTTTTGTTTTTGTTATTAATTTTTTTTTTTTGTTATAAAATATAATCTTTCGTAAAAGTTTCTCACCTTAATGCCAAAATTTCTTTTACTGAAATACACACTGAGCCCAAATAATTGAATAAAATATTGTAATAAAAACGTGGGCTGATTTTCTGAAACACGATTTTCAAAATCTATCCAGACAATTTATAAATGTTGATTTAAAGTTAATCCTACTAATAAATTAGAATTTGATACTTAATCACGCAAAAACGACTGAACGAAACTAATGAAATTTAGCATTCAGATGGATTGCGAGCCATGTTAACATGTAAACTATCTTTTATTTCGATGACTACGTAGAAGAAGACGCGGCACTGCTAATCTACATGAATATAAAAATGTAACATAAACAACTGATTTATCATGGTACAGCCCAAATGCAAAAAGTTATAGACGTGAAATTTGGACAGTGTGTTCCTCTTCTGATGTACGGATTCACATCTAAATTTTTATAATTTAATTAAACTTGAAATACAATTATATCCGGGCAGAAAGAGGAAAATTCGAAAAATCGTTTGAAAGCTTCTCATAATTGATGCTAAAAAGAATAGATTCATTTTCATTAAATCAAGTCAAATTTATTCATTAGAAAAATTAGTTAGAAAAACAGGTTTTCAAAAACAACAACAAATTAGTTCTTAAAAAAAGTAAATTGAGTGTCGCAAAAGTAATAAGAACTACTCTAGCTTTGTAGTCAATGATAAAATTGGGTGCCCCGGTGGACTAGTCAATAGTGTGCTAGTCAGCTAGTTTGGAGGTTGCGGGTTCGATTCCTGTCAGAGACTCTGGACAGGCCTGCTTCTCTTCTATTCTCTTTATATTTTTACTATACTATTCATATGGAGCGCACAACATGCCAATTGAGCATAAGTGTATACCTGTCGTGGGTTTGGATCTTTAGTGCCCCTCCTTTTAAACCTAACCTAACCTAATGCAAGGATAAAATTGCAGACAAACTGAATGGAACAATAGAAATATCTAATAAACTTTTGACAATTTAAGCCGAGTTGAGAAATGAAGGCCATAAGAATATCTTTAAAAATAAATTGCCGTTTCTATCATAGCGGCCATGCATTACACAAGTATAAGGCTTAAGTCTAGCATTAAATATATGCTACACTGTGCAAGTAAACTATGCAATTTTTCATCTTAAATTTTTCAAAAAGGAAGACTGCGCATATTCTGTTTAATAATTATACCCCCATAGTTATAAAATTTAAAATGATATTAAATGTATTTTACAAGTTTTTAAAACTTTTTCATACAAAGTTTTCTTAAAATTGATTTAAAATATTGAGCCATTACCGCCAAATTGATGTAACCCACATTATGATCGACTTTCGTTGTTTTATTGAAATCGATAGTTCTCCATAATTTGTATCATCTGTCAAAACGTTATTACTGTAGAACCGTTATGATTTTATAACAAAAAAAATTATTTAAACTGAATTCATTTACAAAAAACTCTCTTCTGTAAAATTCTGATTTTGAGGGTTACATCATTTCTGAAGTTATTGCTTGATATATTTTATGGTTTTAGAAATATAAGACAACATATTTATGAACTTTTCATAAGGTTCGTTTTTTTATGACTTTACTGCTTTAATCACTGCCTTTATTAGGCCATAGTGCTAGACAGTTATAGTATAATTTGAAGAACTTTGTATGTACAGAATACTTATTCGGCTGCATTTTCGTTGTTAGTGCTGGAGTAAAGCGACACAGCTGAGATTTTTTTTCTGAAAAAAATTTATTGCACAGTTTAATGAGCATATACCAAATTTGTTTTGATTTTAGCTCAGTTCTTTGCACATATAGCATAAAAACCGACATACAGTATACAAACTCACACCACAGATGAGAATTTGGGCACTTAACTTGTGTACAGTATGGTCTGTATTACATGGGCAATTTTATTTTATGAATACATGTAAAGTGTTTCCTTAATTTTCTTAGGCAGTCACAAAGATATTGATAAGATATCAATAAAATTAGAATTTTTAAAACCAATTTAAGTAATTTTGATAATTTGATATTATTTACTGGATTTTATTTCATAAACAAATAAATTTTATTGGTCTAAGAATTATTTTGGGGATCTGTCAAAACGAAATAACCGTGTTCTTTTATGACAGTTTTTATCTTCTAAATGTTTCGTTATCCACTGCACACATTGACATTTAACTGCACAGATATAAATATGCCAGCTTTATGTGTATGTGAACATGGTTCCAAATAGGTTTGTATATAAATATGTATGTGTGCGTGCGCTTGTAAACTTTCAAGTTTTGTACCTAAGTGTAAAGTTAGTAACAAATTGCTTTGCGTCAAGTGTCATGTAATTACAACACATGATTACTATTGCTATAACTAGTACTGCCACTACTGCTACATCACCGACGATAAATGCATGAGAATGTGTTTAACTAAATAAGTATATAGTAGTGTGACAACATGAATAACATCACACATACATACATATGCATTCATAAAAGCCAGTGGAAAAAAAAACTTGTTGTTGACATCGTCATTGTTTCAATTCGGTGTCAATGTCTACTATATTTTATTATTGTTTGTTACTAGAACTGTTGTTGGCGTTGTGTTCTTACCGTGGTGGCTTCTTTTATTATTGCTGTTAGCCAGCAAAGTTTTAGTTCAAAGCTAGCCATCGTTATAATTGTTGTACTTATAGTTGTTGTTACTTTTTCTTTTTTGATTTTTTTCTTCTTAATTTTCGTTTTAGTTCTTATAGCTAAGTTACCTCTTAGCTATAGAACAAAACTTTACCGGTTGGTTGGTTACTTTTTAAGGTTTCGCTTTATTTACTTGTCATATGGGAGTTGTATTGTTTTATTTTTCTCTTTATTGTTTCTTTGTCTTTGGTGTTTTCTTTGTAATGTATTCTTAAATTTGTTTCCATCTAATTATGTTTGGCTTGGTTAAAGAAAAAAAAATTAAATAACGCTCACAAATTTTCATTTATTTAATATTTGTATAGTGGGGCAAATAATTACAACCATTGCAGACAGTTTTAATAAAAGAACTAAATATAAATTGATATTTATTTGTAAGTTTTGTTGAACGAAAAAGTTTTGGATTAATATCTTATAGTGGATAATTAAAAAACTAAATTTAGTATTAATAATATTGTGCTATATCTCGTATAAATCGGGGAGAAAGAAAGAATTTTGTATGAAAAGTTTACCATTACAGTTTTCGATTAAATCTTTTCCACAGACGGACGGACAAACGGCCGAGGCTTAAGCTGTTTCTTTTATTAGACGCTTTATATCGAATTTCGTATTTAAGAAATGTAAGCAATAAAACGTTAATTGCAACAGTCTAATATTTTATGGTTGTGCTGTTGTTTCTTGAATTGTAGCGTTTCCTAGTCCAATATGATAAAAATTACAGTTTGCATCACTAAGTATTACAAGATATTGGGTAGGTTTTGCCAAAATCCAGTGACGATGTAAAGTTTGTTTTGTGTAGGAAATTAACCAAAATTTCGATCGAATCTCCTGTGTGCTAGATTGTCTTTTTCTCCTTTCAACCTACTGTTTCAGGTTAGTACATGTGAATGTATTTACGTTTATTATATAATTGTTAGTATGATTGCTGTTAAACATGTATGCATTATATTTGAGTAGTCTATTGTTCTTCAAGGGTTTTTTTTTCATTTTCTTATATTTTTTTAAATGTCCCTTAGCGCAACATATATTTAAATATATTTTGTTATTGTTATTGTTACTGTTTCTACTTTTGTTCTTACAAATTCACTTAGCTGCTGCTACAATTACTATGTGTTTGACACTTGTGCTTTCTGCTTGTTATATGTCAACTTATATGGAGGCATAGGTGTAAGTATGTGTCTGTATTGGTGTGTATTAGTGTGACTAGAAAGTAAGATATTAATGTTGTAATAATAGTTTGCTTACTTTTAATGACTTTTCACTTTGTTAGTTGTCATTCTTTGTCAGGTCTTCAGAGGAAGGACCTCCTTTAAATTACTTAAGGTATTTCTATTATGTTTATTATACATAAAGTTATTTAGCACAATATTCATTTAGCCACTATTATTTTTTGTTTGATAAAAACTATGGTTAATGGCCTTTTCATAATCTTTGTAAACTTGTTCACATTAAACATCAACCATAAATTTGCCAGATGTTAACATATTTTCAAACGATTTGTGTAGCTTTGTATGTTAAATTTTTTTATATCTTTAAAGGATGTTTCTAACTCATTTTATTCCTCTCAACACAGTTTTTTTTTTTTGTGTGTTTACGTTTACTCCAATCTCATCTCATTTCGATAACACGAAAGAAGATGACGGTTCTATGCATTAGCTCTAGAAAATTATTTGGCTGTCAAAAGACGAAATGGCCATCACAAATTATTTTCGATTAAATTGTCAAATATTTTCCAAAGAACCTTCTTAAGTAACTGCCAATCGACTTATACTTTCGCATCGGAAGCCGGAATTCACGAATTCGACTTCTTATATAAAATTCTGCATGTGGTCAATTAAGACTTTAGGTAAATGTAACTCAGTGCAACGAACCCACGCCACACAAACAAAGCATGAGTGAGACGCAAACCTCTTGAAGCCAGATGAAAACGATGTCCTGATTGTCCTTATTCAACAACCATAATGACAATGCCGTTGTAGCTCTTGAACTCAATCGATAACGATCGCCATTGACTACGGCCACTCCTGCTAATATTCAAAGAAAAATGGCGCAATTATGCCTCTGGACCAAAGTCCGCAGCAAACAGTGACTCGTTTTGGGTGTATCGGCTTTTCAATGTATGCGTGCGGGTTTTCTGTGCCCAAAATGCGACAATTTCGCTTGTTTACATACCCGCCAAGATCAAAATGAGCTTCATCTGAAAAGACGATTTTTTTTGGCAAAATCGGCCAAAATAATGCCGCAATATTTCCCAGCGTTCTTCATTCGTATACATCACCATATTCGTTCAGCGGAAGTATAAAACTAATTCTCTGTCAAATCAGACATGAGCCAAGTGTTACCATTCAAGAAATAAGCACTAGTTGAAAAAAACGTTAGTGTCGTCCTTATAATTGGATTAAGTTTTGCAAATTAATAATTAATTAATACAGCAGCAATTTGACAACTTATTAAGACAACTTAGTAAGATGTTACATTTGGCTATAAGATAAAAAAAAAACACTTTTACGTGCCGGATACCTTCCCTTAAATATATTTTGCTTGTCCATTATAATTACGTTGATTCAAAGTCCAATTGTACTCCGCTGAACTATAATCTTTGTGAACTCTGCTGAACCATTATCTTAAATAGAAAACAAGTAAGAGCCCTATATTCGGCTGTGACGAATATTTTATATCCACCACCAATTTGATGTACTTTTATAGCATAGAATTTATTATTTTGTAAATAATAAATAAAATCAAACCTCGATTTAGAATATATATACTTTATGGGGTCTAAAATGGATATTGCGATGTGTTACAAACGGAATGACAAAATGAACATACCACCACCATTTTATTTTGGTGGGTGGCGTGTATAAAAAACTGGCAAACGCACTAAATAGCTTCATACGATGTGTCCGTATGTGTATTCTAATGTCTTTGCAGAATATTCTATATTATTTTGGGACTCGGGGAATAAAAATATACATAAAGATGTTAAGCTTTTCATTAGACAGTAACTAATGTTTATTTCATAGAATGATTAAACTAATAAAGTGTTGTTGGTTTGTTAAAAAAATATTTATAAGAAGAAAGTGTTCACATAAACTTATGTATACGCTACATGCTTAGTTAAAATTATAGCACGGTTTAAGTGTCAGAAATTAACAAAATTGCTTAGAAATTCTAGAACCAGAAACGAGTAGGAGCGCTACATTCGGTTGTACCGGAGATTTGATATCCACTTCTATTAAAGTGTTTCTTTTGTACCATAAAATTTAATATTTTATTAAAAACACTAAACTAATATTTTTATACCCGCCACCAAAAAAATGGTGGGGGTATATTCATTTTGTCATTCCGTTTGTAACACATCGAAATATCCATTTTAGACACCATAAAGTATATATATTCTAAATCGTAGTTTGATTTTATGACGATCTAGCTATGTCCGTCCGTCTGTCCGTCTGTTGAAAGCACGATAGAGGTCGCACCGAAAAAGCTAGGGGGCTCAAATTTTGCCAGAATCTTTCTTATAGACAAGGTTTATTTGGTATTGAAAATGGGCTAAATCGGAATATTAGGAAGAGAGTTGTAGCTCGTAAAGCAAGAGTAGGTCGAAAAAACCGGGTCCTTCGCACATCGAATAAAATTGAATTGTGTCCAGACGCATAAACGTAGAGTCATGAAACTTCGAATATATATTTAACAAGTCAAAAGAATATTTTTCCCTGAAAATCGCTTAAATCTATGAATTAGGAAAAGAGTTATAGATAAAAATGTACGAAAGTTTATATCGCGCAGTGTATATTTCAAATTTAAAACGTAATAAAACTGAATAAACTATATGTACGATTCTGAAATTTTGCAAGCATGGCTTTTTGGTCAAAGTCTTCGTTATAACGGAAAATAAATGTGCCACGCACACTTTTTTCTTTAAATTTTTATAAAAATATATTAGTCATATATATTAGCATTTCTTCATCTTACACTGCGCCATTTATTGTACTGTAGCTAAATCTATATATATATAAAAGTGAAACTCTGTGTGTGTGTGTGTTAGCTATAGACTCCGAAACTGTAAAACCGATCGGGCTCAAACTTTGGTAAGTTGTTGTACACATACCAGAGAGTGTTTATGGGTGAAAAAAGTGGGCGGGGCCACGCCCATAAAAAATTAGTTATCAGTCTTAGCTACTTGCACTTGACCAATTTTTCTGAAACTTTGCACACATATCGAGCTGTCATGACTAAATAATTTCGTGATAAGAAAAGTAGGCGGGGCCACGCCCCAAAAAAAGTTTTAATTTTGAGGTACTTGCACTAGACCGATTTTTCTGAAACTTTGCACACATATTGGGCTGTCATGACTAAATAAATTCGTGATTGGAAAAGTGGGCAGTGCCACGCCCATAAAAAAAAGGTATTATTTTGAGGTACTTGCACTGAACCGAATATTCTGAAACTTTGCACACATATTGAGCTGTTATGACTTTACAATTTAGTGATTAGAAAAGTGGGCAGGGCCACGCCCATAAAAACAATTATTATTTTGAGGTACTGGAACTGGTCCGATTCTTCTGAAACTTTGCACACATATTGACCTGTTATGACTTATAATTTTTAGGTTTTTGCACTTGATATTCAATTAAAATTCAGAACGCATTTCGATTCATTAAGGGGCGTAGCAACGAGCGCCGGGTTTGGCTAGTATAAGATAAAGATGATAAGATATATGACTCTACTAGCAACTACTAGATGAGATGGTAACAACTTATGCTTATGTTCTCCTGAAGTTATGCTCTATTAAAAATGGGAATTTAGGAAAATTTTGACCTAAGTAAAAAAAAATTATCTCTAAACATTATAAACAATTTATTTTCATGTACTAATGGCTAACAAATTTAAATTATATAAAACTTATTTCGTTTGAAAATCTTTTAAAAGCAAAATGTTATAGAATTTTAAAAATCAAAATCTTACTAACAAATTTCCCGTTTTAGCAAAATGCTGAGAATGTATTAAGGGCCCTGTGGCCCTTAAAATTTAACCACCCTTTACAAAAGAATAGATAGATAAAAATATAATTTGACTAAAAAATGTATTTTAAATATTCAAATACATATTTTAAATCTACTGATGCACATTTTTTTTATATTTTTAAATCTATAACCTCATAAAGCTGTGGGAACAAATATGTATGTTTAGAGTTGGGCACAAATTGTTACTCTAGCTTATGTTTTGTCAACAACCTCGGTCATTTTCGTTTTCACGAACCCTCATTAAAAATCACTTGTGGAATGAAAAAGGTTGTTAGCATGCCATCTAGTAGTAGCTAGTAGAGTCATCTATATTATCATCTTTATCTTATATTTAGCTACAGTACAATAAATGGCGCAGTGTAAGATTAATAAATGCTAATATATATGACTTATATATTTTTATAAAAATTTAAAGAAAAAAGTGGTTGTGGCACATCTGTTTTCCGTTATAACGAAGACTTTGACCAAAAATCCATGTTTGCAAAATTTCAGAATCGTACATGTAGTTTTGTCAGTTTTATAACGTTTTAAATTTGAAATTTACACTGTGCGGTATAAAATTTTGTACATTTTTATCTATAACTCTTTTCCTTAAGCGATTTTTTTTTTTTTAATTAAGCGATGTTCAGGGAAAGATATTCTTTTGACTCGATAAATATATACTCGAAGTTTCATGACTCTACGTTTATGCGTCTGGACACAATTCCATTTTATTCGATGTGCGAAGGACGCGGTTTTTTCGACCTACTCTCTTTCTAATATTCCGATTTAGCCCATTTTCAACAACAAACAAACCTTGTCTATAAGAAAGATTCTGGCAAAATCTGAGCTCCTAGCTTTTTCGGTGCTACCTCTATCGTGCTTTCAACAGACGGACAGACGAACGGACATAGCTAGATCGTCATAAAATCAAACCCCGATTCAGAATATATCTACTTTATGGATATTTCGATGTGTTACAAACGGAATCACAAAATGAATATACTCCCACCATTTTTTTGGTGGCGGGTATAAAAATAGGGATATTACCCTTAATTTTAGATATTGCCATAACATTAACCAAAGAGCTACTTAAACAAAATTTCAAATTTTAAAATAAATTATGCCATAAATTAGGATTGAAATTAAATTGGGTGCGTCAAAGTAATTGGTGATAATTAATTCATTCAAAATATTGCAATGTAAAGAGACAATTATTCTTGCGAATTGTTATTCTTCAGTTTTGTATATATCATTCTGTAAACTTTATGACTTTTTGAAACATAAGATACCAAAAAAAACGCTGCGGTTAAATTTTCTCACATTTCGACCTACAATTTTGTTATAATGCACGGATTGAAGCAATTTTCGGAAACATTCATT
Organism: Phyto melanocephala; assembly: GCA_941918925.1. Classification (NCBI taxonomy): domain Eukaryota; kingdom Metazoa; phylum Arthropoda; class Insecta; order Diptera; family Rhinophoridae; genus Phyto; species Phyto melanocephala. Next base: position 27,524,961 of record OW799233.1, on the reverse strand, counting down.
CATTTTATTCTAGTTAACGATTTTGCCATATTTTTGACTGCGCTCTATTGAGTTTTCAGCACATAGACACACAACTAGACATAGCCAGAGCATCCTAAAATGATACCAGGACTAAGGAAATATATTCCTTGAGGGTTCTTAAATTTATATTTCGATGTCTTTCAAATGGATAACAAAATGAATATACCCATATCCACACAATATGTTTAGTGGTGGTTGTAAAAAAGAGTATCGCATAATTCTATTTTTAATCATTTTTTTTAAGATTTTTACATCTTTCTTTTGGTTGCAGGAAATTTTTAATTGTTCTCATAACACTTTTTTTTATTTAACAATAAACTGGGATTGTCTAGACAGGTCTCTCGATATCAAAGTCTTATTGTTTGAAGGCAAACGAAGTAAACAAAAGATGTAAAATATGAAATATTCCTTGCTCTATGAAAACTCTTTAATACAAAAAAACAAGTATAATTCTTTTCTACGTACGTATGTATAAAAAAAAGCTTTAAAAGCTAAATACAAGCGTTCGCAAAATAGTTGAGATGTTAAATTTGACATTTTGTCAGTTGGCTTAAAAAAATAAAGGAACAAAACCATTGTAGTACTACAAATTTTAAATAATGAGGAGATACAGCATTTAAAAATTATCTTCATCTTATTACAGATAGAGTTTCCAGCATTGATTTCATTATATATTATTATAACAATCAAGTAACGTAATTTTTTAATGATTCTATGTGATGTATCAGGAATTAATATTAAATAGGCTGAATATGGCATCTGTGCCAAAGTTTTTATACCAACCATCAATATTGTATACAAATTTATACAAATATTCACTATATCTATAATTTTAAACCACTGCCATAGAAGCTCTTCTAATTTATACATGTATAAATATTCCTTTAAGTTCCTAAATAAGTGATATTTAGGATTTATATGATCAATGCATTTATTGTATCAGTAATATAAAATATTTAAACTGTTTTAAATAAAAATACCAAAAAAAAACATATTTTGTTTGATGTCTATTCTTAGCATGAATATGAATCTTTATTTTAAATAACATTTCATTGCTTATATAATTATAATTAGTTATAAGATGTAGGGAAATTTATTCATCAGGTTGTTCTAAAGAAGGCATGTCAATAAAGTTTCTGTTAATAAATACAACTTAGATATTTCAATATAGTCCTTTATTTTCCCAAAAACTTTGTCAATAGAGAAATTACATGAATTTAAGATAAACCGTTATATCGGAGGTAGGCGTTAAAGTGGGCGTGTCACCCAAACTTTTTGGCACAACAATAACATTGATTAGAAGGATATATGTAGCAAATTTGATCATCATACCTCTAGTTATGGCGGTTTTATGAACTTTTAAATTTCATTAACGGTAGATAACGTACAAAGTGGGCGTTATAGTAGGCGTATCAAAGTTATTTTTGTGAACGAGTACAACTTACGTGTTTCAGTATAGCCCTTTATTATTCCAAAATCATTATTAGTAGAGACATTATATGAATTTTAGGTAAAACGTTATATGGGAGGTGGGCGTAAAACTGGGCGTGGCACATTGATTTTCCGTTACAAAAAAGCGTCTCACAAAAAAGCAAAGTGTGCAGGATTTCAGAGTCGTACATCTAATTTTGTGGCTTTTATGACGTTTTTGTTTTTAAATATACCGAAAAATACACTGCGCGGTATAAATTTTCGTACATTTTGATCGATAACTCCTCTCCTAATGCATAGATTTAGATAATTTTCGGAGAAAAATATTGTTTTTGCTCAGGAAATATATATTTGAAATTTCATGAGTCTACGTTAATGCATTTGGACACAATTCCATTTTATTCGATGTTCGAAGGACACGGTTTTTTCGACCCACTCTTGCTTTTCGAGCTATAACTCTCTTCCTGATAGTCCGATTTAGCCTATTTTCAATGCCAATCAAACCTTGTCTATAAGAAAGATTCTGGCAAAATTTGAGCCTCCTAGCTTTTTCGGTGCGACCTCTATCGTGCTTTCAACAGACGGACAGACGGACGGACATAGCTAGATCGTCATAAAATCAAACCCCGATTCAGAATATATATACTTTATGGGGTCTAAAATGGATATTTCGATGTGTTACAAACGGAAGGACAAAATGAATATACCCCCACCATTTTTTTGGTGGCGGGTATAAAAAACAAATTAATTTAATGTGTGTAAATACACTTGAATATTTTAATTAAATAAAAGATATAAGTTTAAATTCTGAGTTTAAGAATGTCTTTCGAATATATTTCTTTTAGGAAAAACATTTAAGTTAAGATACAGCTATATCGCACTAAAAAGTTTGTTTTTAACCGTTTAAGTACTTTGCAATTAGTTTTTGATAAATTCAGTCTAGAGGTTTAAATTTATAGTGTGATTTTATCAAGATTTTTCTTTGCGATTATATTTTATTGCTATAATTTTGCTTAGACAATGCCGCTTATAACAATCAATTATTAAGTGCCTTTTTTTTTACAATTTAAATTTAAAATCAAAGATTTTTAAGCACTGTGTTATATCAATTAACTAATCAAAATATTTAAATAAAAATTTTACATTGTACTATTTAATTTTTTAATAAAACTATTTGAAGCTGTTTAAAAAAACAAAACTGTCCATAATATTTATTGTAGTAAAATTAATATAAAATATGTCATTTATTTTCTTCTTTTTCTTCTTCATGTAATATTGTAATAATTTAAATTATTTTCACAAAATCTTTCAGTTTTCAACCAAAATATGTGTTTTTTTTAATTTATTTTAAACTTGCTAACAACCAAGTTTTGCAAAAACGTCTTCCCTAGTTTTATTAAAACTTTTTTGTTGCTCTTTGTAAAGAAGCATGGAAAAAAAAAGATAAATTCCAAACACTGCAATTTAACTGCTTCATGCTAAGCATTCTCTTTACCAGAAGCAAGTTCTTCCCAAACGCACACTTGTGTACATATGTGTAGGAAAATTTATGTATGCACACAGTTGCATGCAGCCTAAGTGTATGCAATATAAACATACTATTAAACTGGCAAAAATGTGTATAATTACTTGAGATTTATGATGCGTTACGTTGATTATAATGTTGCACAGTCGGTGTGTTGTACGTTTTGCTAATGCGTATGCATGTGTCTGTGTAGGTATACGTTTTTGTTTTCTTCATGTGTTTATTTAAAGTTGTTGACAACGATGTTATTGCTTGTTGGCAACCATAGGCGGCTGGTTGCATTTGCATACAAATATGTGAGAACAGTGGTGTGTAGTAGTACTTATATTTTTATTCTAGTTTAGTTATAATTGAGTTTAATTTTAGAACTGAGTCAAAATATAGTTAAAGTAAAAGAATAGTATTAAGCAGTTATAAGTTAGATCCTGTATTGTTTTTGTACTGTCTGATTCCAGTTCAGTTTTAGTTTTAGTTAAGTTAAAGTTTGGCTGTAAATAACTTCCAGTTTAGTTCTTGCTAATTAAAGTTCAAGTAAACTTTCAGTTTTAATACAATTCTATCTCAACTCTAATTAAGTTCTAGTTTAATCCTTGACCAGTCATTGTTCTGTTTTAACTCAATCCTAGTTCATACATAATTCAGATCTATATCCATATTCACTTAAGTTTTATTTTTAGTTCTGTTTTAGTTAAAGAGTATTTTTAACTTCGATTCAGTTTAAGCTTGTATCTTATTAAGATTTTGTTTAGTTTAAGTATGATTTGAATTAAGCTCTTGTTCACATTTTATTGGTGTTGGTTTTGTAGATAATCTTGAAACACCACTGTTCACCTTAAAAAAATAATACTTTATTCTTTGAGAATGTTCACACATTTGTAACCTTATGCTACTTTAATGTGCTCTTCCTTGATGCCTTTTGTCTGTTAGCAGTTTTTCCTTTCTCTAACTAAGTCAAGATCCAATAGGTAAAATTACAATCGCGTTCTTTTGTTTTTGTGTTTTCTGCAAAAACAAAAACCCAACAAGAGTTATAGTTATTGTTAAAAATAAAAAAATAAAAAATCGTAGGGTTCATGAATTCATTAACTGCATTTAGTTTCATTTTACCTTAAATCTAAATGAAACCAGCAGTAGGTATTGCTGCAGCAGTAGCAGCAGGTTTTATTTAAAATACAATTTTTATATTCATATTAATTTATGAAAAGCTTGGTTTTGTAGACTTAGTTGTGTGCATTACAACTATATGCATATATATGTGCTTTTTTGTGCAGCAACATAGTTAATACCATATTTATATTATCAAAGTAGTTACAGCACTATATGCCCCACCACTATTTACTTACCTCTGCAACAGCGAATGCTATTAAATTTCACTATGGATCCATTAAAAACGTAGACACTTTTGTAAATAATTTTTTTTCTATTACTCGGTGTATGTGTCTGTGTGTGAATTTTTACAGAGTATGCTTTGTTTCTTCTAGTGCATTTTATGCAAATATAATACATGGTGAAGTAAAAAGGTGGTTTTATTTTCTCTTTATTATTTAACCAAAACTGTAGGTGGGCTTAAAAGCTAAAAATAACTGGTCGTTTTTTTTTTTGCTTTGCTTATTTTTATGAAGTGTAGGTGAACTGTTTGTGCTATTTTCATTCAACACTTTTTCTTGTTTAGCATTTATGCATTTTATTAAATTTTAAATAGTTTGTAGTGGCCAAGGTCGGCTTGTAGGAACCGTGTAAGAAATAAAAAAAAATGTAAGTCAACATTCGAACTACATTATTATCACATTTTAAATATATAATTCTTTAACATTTAAGCTTAAAAAAAGTGATTAAATTTAAGATAACAAGTAAGAGCACTATATTCGGCTGTGCCGAATCTTTTATACCCACCACCAATTTCGTGTACATTTAAAGCACAATATTTATTATTTTGTTAATCGCTATAGAATAATCTCTTTATAATAAAATATGTATCACTTTCTTTGTAGAGGGTGGTTAAATTTTAAAGGCCCATGTTTAAGGTGAACCACATCTAAACTTTAACTTTTTTCTTGTATTTCATTTGACATTTCTTAATCTCAGACTAACTCAATTTAAACCGTGGAAAGATACGCAATCGAGCAATGCTTTTAAATATTAAAGATTTTTATAAAAATGGGCGTTCAAATCAAAATTCATTTTGTGCACTTCGTGATTCTTTTGGTCAACATAATCGTTCGAATTCGTCCACAATCGTGAGAAATGTAAAAAATATTTAAATGTCTGCAAAGCAGCTCTCTATGAAATGTGAAAACCATCTTAGTGAATCTTGTGAATGCCATCTTAGTTCATTGAATGGGAAACATTGCTGTTTTTCACGATAACGTGGCAAAAGAGCAAGCAACCTCGACTCATCATCGTGCCCAACAATCGAGCATCAACAGTGTCATTGAAAATTTGGACTATCGGATCGTGGTGTGCCGCTTAGGTTGGGGGGCCATTTGGCCGATATTTTGTTCCATACATAATTGAAGCATAGAAATATTATCATTATAAAAATAAATGATAATAATTTCATAATAATTTTATTCAAAATCATCATAGTCCCTTAAAATAAAACCACCCATTATAACTTCGGTATGCTAGTAAAATATTTTCGTAAATTTAGTCTTTCAATAAAAGTGGCCGTTAAAATACGCGTGTCAATAAAGTTTCTGCTAATAAACATAACTTAGATATTTCAATATAGTCCTTTAGTATTCCAAAATCTTTATTCATAGAGAATTTACATGCATTTAAGAGGAAGAAAGTGAATTTAAGGTTAAATTTTAAGGGCCACAGGGTGATTTAAAATATATATTCTCAGCATTTTTCTTAAACGGGAAATTTATTAGTAAGATTTTAATTTTTAAACTTCAATAACATTTTGCTTTTAAAAGATTTTCAAACGAAATAAGTTTTGTATAATTTTAAAATTTGTTAGCCATTAGTACATGAAAATAAATTGTTTATAATGTTTAGAGATAATTTTTTTTGACTTAGGTCAAAATTTTCCTAAATTCCTATTTTTAATAGAGCATAGTTTAAGGAGAACATAAGCATAAGTTGTTAGCATGCCATCTAGTAGTTGCTAGTAGAGTCATCTACCTTATCATCTTTATCTTATATTTAGCAACAGTACAATAAATGGCACAGTGTAAGATGAATAAATGCTAATATATATGACTAATATATTTTTATAAAAATTTAAGGAAAAAAGTGTGCGTGGCACATCTATTTTCCGTTATAACGAAGACTTTAACCAAAAAACCTTCTTTGCAAAATTTCAGAATCGTATATATTGTTTTGTCAGTTTTATTACGTTTTAAATTTGAAATATACACTGTGCGGTATAAATTTTCGTACATTTTGATCGATAACTCCTCTCGCAATACATAGATTTAGATAATTTTCGGGGAAAAATATTGTTTTTACTTAGGAAATATATATTCGAAGTTTCATGAGCCTACGTTAATTCGTTTGGACACAATTCCATTTTATTCGATGTTCGAAGGACACGGTTTTTTCGACCTACTCTTGCTTTTCGAGCTATAACTCTCTTCCTAATGTTCCGATTTAGCCCATTTTCAATACCAAACAAACCTTGTCTATAAGAAAGATTCTGGCAAAATTTGAGCTCCCTAGCTTTTTCGGTGCGACCTCTATCGTGCTTTCAACAGACGGACAGACAGACAGACGGACGGACATAGCTAGATCGTCATAAAATCAAACCACGATTTAGAATATATATACTTTATGGGGTCTAAAATGGATATTTCGATGTGTTACAAACGGAATGACAAAATGAATATACCCCCACCATTTTTTTGGTGGCGGGTATAAAAATATAAGCAAAACGTACACATCTGTCTGTGTTTTGGTTGAAATTAACTTAAAAGTCCCCAGATGATGCACAGATTTGTAGTATCAATATTTTGTAAATATCAGCAAATATATCAGTACTGTAATCAAACATAATCGCCATATAATTTTGTGACATACGACCAAATAAACATGTCTCTCTTTTCTCATATCTTCAAAATACAAATCAAACATTTTCTGTCGTATTTCAATTTAGGACATGTTTGCTTATTATTGTAGCCTATAGGGAAAGTCGATTTTGATACTTGTCAGCAAAGTTATAAGCAAAATGAATTTTTTTAAATATATATGTATTTTAAATATATCAAGAATTTAAAGCTTTTGGTTAATTCTTGGAAACGTAAAAACACCAAATTATAAGCCATAGTCCTAAAAATTATGGTCGAGAAAAACTTATAAACCTTTTGAGAATAAACTAAGATATAAGTACATAAATAATGTCGTTGCTTTCTTTAAAATTGACAAATGTCAGTCGTTTTTTTAAGCTTCTGGACAACAGAAGATGCAATATGGGTAAACAAAGAAAAGACTTGACTAGGAAATTATAACAGATTATAGAACAAATTTAAGTCCATGATGGCCAACACTACAAAATGACAAATAATAAATTTATATACGAATAAAATCTTTTAGTTAAAAATATATCCACTTCAAACCTCTCAACATTGGTATCAAACGAGAGTTTAATTTAGTTAACTTTGAAAAAATTAAAATCCAATATGGCGCCTGAAATAAAATGGAGGATATGTGGGTCAAATATAGTAATTACGTCTTTGTCTCTTTCAAAGCCGTCAATATTTGGATCAAATGAAATATCTGTACCAGACGAATACAGTTAATTAAAATTACAGATGGCAAAAAAAAAAACTGGCAGATATTTGTTTTTTCTAATCAAATCAATATTGGTATCAACTGAAAAGGCTTGACTAATAGAATACAACTAATTTTGAAAAAAATTCAAAATTAAAGATTGCGTCGAAAATAATATGGAAAAATGCCAGGGCACTTTATTCTATAATTACAACACCTCCAATGATATTCTACGATGTAATGCCACACTATACTGTTCACCTATTGGGGTGCAATTGACGTTAATTAATGGCTATTAGAATTTCAGAACCTTAGAATCTACAGTTCTACCACTAACAGAGCTATTCATATAAAAATAAGGTTTATTACCTATTATCAGATTTTCAATAAATTTGATTTCTGTTTTGGTCAACAATTAAAATTTAACTGCAACAAGTAAAAGCGCTATATTCGGCCGTGCCGAATCTTATATACCCTTCACAACGTGTAGTCATGCAATAACAGTAAATTCACGTATGTATGTTAAAAAAAACAAAAAAAAAAATAAAAAATAAAAAAAAAATTTAAAAAAAAAAAATTATTATATACATATATAATATATATAAAACAAAAAAAAAATAAAAAAAAATTAAAAAAAAAAATAAAAAAAAATAATAATAAAAATATATATAATAATTAAATAAAAAATAAAAAAAAAAATTAAAAAAAAAAATTTTAAAAAAATTTAAAAAAAAATTTTTTTGCCTCAGCTGGGATTCGATGCCACGTTTTCTCTAACCAGTATACACGTTTGTATGTATGTATGTTGTTGTTGTAATGTTGTTTTTATGAAAAGAAAATCGAGGTGGTCGTGGGTTTTTGCTCATATCTCAGTTGTTTATGTACCGATGTTTCTGATTTTCAATACCGATCTACTCCCGAATATTTCTGATATTTTAATACCTTACCCGGGTCCAACCTATGTCGGGGGGCTTCAAAAAGTTGATTTCAACATACACACGGACAGACGGTCAGACGGACAGACGGACAGACGGACAGACGGTCAGGGCTTAATCGACTCCTCTATTCATAAGCTTTCAGAAAATATATACTTTATGGGGTCGGAAATGAAAATTGTAGAAATTTCACACGGAATGACAAACCTATATATACCCTTTTTCACTGTGTGAAGGGTATAAAAATTAGGCACTTGCGATGATCTGCGTGTTTTAATTCTTACACCAAATTTACTTTGGCAATAACAGTATATATTTTTTTAAACGCACCATAGTGACGTACGAGCCATCCTAAGCTGAGCAGAAAGTATTCTGGTAGATGTGTCAGGCGATTCGTTAACACTTCGCTCCACACGTTTAATATTTTCCTGATCTACTGGTTCGAACCAAATTTATTACAGCGCCATTTTGATGGTGATGTTAAGCTTATCAACGAATTACTGTTTCAGATGGAAAATTTTGATGCTGAAATGTCGACTGCTTTTTCGTTTAAAATATCTGATTGATGACTTAAGTTATAAAATTCTACTATTCTGGTTCTTTATGCAGTCTGTTATTTATTCTCCAGATGTTTTTTATATAATTTGATAAAACTAAGCAAAAACAAAAAATCTGTTAAATTTGTAAAACTCATGGAGATTTTACGCTCACTATGTGTTAAACTCTGGGCATTAAAAAAGTTAGTTTTTATTTTAGGTTAAAGAATTTTTTTCCATACCAAATTATGCCAGGTATAAACAGTCAACAACGTTACACATTTTATTACAACTAAATAATAATATCAGCTAATAAATATTTTGATTTTGAGGCAATAAGAAATTTTTATTGTCATTACAAGGGCATGTGAGGCTGTGCTTAAATAATTGTTAGTGTATTTGAAACAAGGAGAAATTTCTTAGAAAAAATTATAAATATAAAAAATTACAAGGGGAGTAATGCAAATTATGAAAAAAAGTTAAGAGATGAAAAAAAAAATATTGGATATGAAAAAGAAAGAATTTATTTTTAAAAATACTAATAACCACGGAATTTAAGGTTTGTAGAATTTTGATTTTAATTTATAATGCTGAAAAGGGGGAAAAAGCAACTTTTAAGTATTAATTACGTGAATTTTCAAGCAAACTGCAGCCAAATTATTTGCAAAATAAAAAAGAAATCAAAATTTTAATCATCAGAATGGATCGAATACTTATCCACTAAATACAAAACTTTAGTTGGAATATGGAAGTATCAGAACTTTGTATTTATTGCTCAGTCAGCAGTGCAATGTAAACTGTTGCGAATTCAGCCAGCATAAATGAAAACATTTATCTGAGTAACAATACCAGTTTCGATGACAAATCAATTATAATTCCGTTACCAGGGTTATAGATGAAGCGTCAATGGTACTTGTATAAAAAGATCCGAGGTTTATGTTTTGACGATTCAAAAAAAGATTCGGTTGCTCCTCTTCCTTTGGTCTCCGGAAATGGAAACGAAGAGGAGGATTCGGAGGAAGTGGACAATCCTCAAGAAGTGGAGGCAGCAGACGTTAAGAAGAAATCGAAAACAATAATGGTCCATATGTATTTCAGTGGTACTTGGGCCAGATCATGACCACTTAATTGCATAATGCACTTACTTAATATCTCTAACGTTCAGCAGTAGATTACTATCCTTTGTTCTACTTTCCACTTGCAGCTTGTTTTAATAAGTGTCTCAGACAACACTCTTCACGAGAATTGTATATCCATCATATACTTGCATTTCATGTCATATGTCGTTTAGGCACTAAATGACCTTCATACAATTTAACGCACAGAGTTGCCAGAATAATAATTAATTGCAAATTTAATAATTCTTAAACCGATCTATAATACTTTTTGCCAAAAACAAAGATCTTTTTTGTTGTCACAAAATTTTATTGTATAGGAACTAGATTATAATTTTAAAATTAAAATAAAAATTTAAGATTATATGGGAAATTTTCTTATAAGAAGAAAATATATCAAACTGTATATAAATAATAAACGATTATATAATCTTAGTTTCTATATCTCTATGTTGAGTTTGAGGTGTTAATAAAGATTTTTTTTATAAAAAACAAAATGCTCAAGAAAAAGGGCAAGTTAAAAACCGATTACTAATTTTAGGTAATTTATGAAAATAAATACAAAAATAGTTTACCAGAAACAAAATAATCTCAAAAAAATCTTTTTTTGAAAACTAAATAAATGTTTTTAAAAATAAAATTTTATTCAAAAAATATATGTATGTTTTTATAAAAACAAAAAAACGTTTTGTTTTATTGGTTAAGCACTGAAATTTTTTTTATTTTACACAAATGCTGGGCAATGCTGCTTATAAGCAACCTAAAAAGGCAGCTTAAACGAAAAAGACAAGACAAGCCATTAAATAAAGATTAAAATTAGCACAGTAAACGCATCAACTATTCGTTTAATCATCCAACCATAAAGTCTTAAGATGTGTACACGTATTAAAAGATTTGAAGAAAAAATAAAAAACATTCATAAATGTTTAACTCAACTCAACTCATAATTTAACATGAATATGAAGAAAGACCAAACATTAACAACAGCAACAAACATCCAGCTTCTACGTTGCCTGTTTCCTTAATTTCCTTTTTTTTTTTTAATTTTTGTATTTCTAACAAGCATTTCATATTCTACTTGTTGTTGATGGTAGTGGTAACGTTGCGGCTGTTTGTGACTTTTTTTGAGATTTGCATGAAAAGGTAAACGTCAGCAGACATCGTCTACAACGTCTGTGTATTGTAGCAAAGAATCGTGCAAATTATTTGATACTAGATGCTGTATTTTATATAATATTTTTTTCCTTTTTTCAAATCACATTTTTTCTGCTTCCTTTCATTTGAATTTGTCTGAGTTGGTTTTTGAAAAGGATTCTACTCACACCTTTATATAATAAATGTAACGCGACAACAAGTTTGCATGCGATTAAGAATGTTTTATTAATGTCTTTAGGTTAAGCTCTTTCTGTGAATTTTATGCAGTTATTGGTAAAACAAAAACACTGTAAGTAAGAAGGAAAAATACATAAATAATTTATGTTACTTGCAATATATAATCATGTACTAGTATTATGCTAAAGGACTAAAAGTTAAGTTTGCTTGTCAAGATAACTCTTCGTAAAATTTTTTTTTTTACCCTTCATCATGAACATAAATAACAGAGGGCTAGATAAGTTTATCAATCTGTCTGTAACACCATCATAAATTTATCTCAGAGCCGATATTCTTGGTTGTTTTAATCTTTTATGACAAAAAAAAAAAAAAAAATAGAAAAGATTTTACGTTTATGCGTTAAATATATAAAGTATATAAATATATTTGAAATATTTGATGACAATAAAAAGAAAATTCAAAATATCAAGAGTGATTGTAGTCTACCTAAATAATTTTTTAAGGCGTAACGTGTACAAATTATTTGTAGATATTTTATTTAAAGGTGTTTTAAGAAAATTATTTTTGTAAAGGGTGGTTCAACCATAATGCAAGATTTTAACTGTGTTTCAGTATTTGACAATTACAGAGGTGCACAATTTAGTAGCATATTCAGATTGTTGAAGCCCTTTATGAAAACTGGTGATCACATCAAAATGAATTTTGTGTACTTTGTGATTTTTTTGGTCAGCATAATTGTCATCGTTCCCAACAATTGAATATTTAACGAATATCACTGATGCGTATTTTGAATAAAGATTTGAATTAACATGCTCTCAAGGTTCAATTGACTTAAGAGCTGAAGCAAATAGAAATGAATGTTAACTTTACAAAGAAAATAATCTTCTTCTTTTAAAGCTATGCATTTACAAAGGGAGACTGTTTGGTGCGGTGTTATCAGGCTACACTTCTTCGAAAATGAGGTCGGCCAAGTGTTACCTTGAATGGTTTTCACAATTGCGTGATGAGAACAGGCTTCTTGTGACCAGAAATTTAGGATATAGACCTGGACGATATGTAGTTAAAACAGGATGATGACACTGTGTGGTGCAGCCAACGAAACAGTGGCTGATTTGCGAGAAATTCTATGTCCGTGTTATTTTACGTCGTAATAATGATTATTGTCCGCCTTATGATTTGACACTATTGGATATATTTCCTTGGGGATATTTAAAAGTGCTTACCAAAAAGTCATGCACAATTCAAGATCTAAATGATGAGATAATTCTGTACATTAACGACATTGAACCATAATTATGTATCAGTGTCATTGAAATATGGATAGAAGTATACTACCAAAGCCGTGGCGAGAATTTGCCCGATAGTGAATTTCACATGTTATCTTGTATTATAACAAAAAATATTGAGACAATTCTCTGAAAACGGTTTGTTTTATTTACACTTAATATTGTGCGTTTTGGTTGAACAATGTTGTGTAACGAAACGGTGCGAAATTTAACACATTGCAGTTAGTGAAGGGTTTAAAAAATTAGGCGAAGCTAAATGTATAATTTTTTCTTTATTTTGTTTTTTACATTTTATTCAAATCTTTGTAATGTATTGCTATTTATAGATTAACAGTAATATTGTTATATTCATGGCAATCATTATTAATGACTTATCAATAAAACATTTTTTGCTAGCGGATTTTTATTTGCATATTCTATTTTAAGATTTTGGTTTTAAAACTTAGTAAGCTTTAAAGCAAAAAATATATATAATCCAACAATTTTGTTATTGAATATTTATTAATTAATTTAGAAATGGTATAGGGCGTTTTCTTAAGTTTGATAGAACTTTCTAAATACTTTCTTTTTGCCAAGAACGATAGAATAAAGATTATGAATTCCCGTGTAAATAACGTCACTCGCAGTGTGTTTCTGTTTCATATTGCTATTCATCATATAGTTTTTTCTATGGTCGGATTACAATTTTAAGGTTTATTATATTGGAAATTATTTATATTTTTTTTACCAAATGTAATACGTGTAAACGAAACTATCTTTTTCACATGTGAAGAAAATTTTGTATTTATACATAATCAAAAAATATTGGTTTATCTTTATTTGGCAAAGATTTTGTGTTTAACAATTTTGATTTCTTTCATTAAACAAATTTTCGGCTGTGCTTCAATGTTTTTTGCAGGCAAAAATCAAAATTTGTCAACCAATTTTTATGATTAATAGCCTATTTTATTTACAATATTCCTATTTTTATGAAAAGTGCTAAAAATATACAAAATACAATTTGCAAAAATAATTTTTTAATGATGTTTTGAAAACCAAAAATCATTTTGCATTTACCCTTATGTAAATGGCAAGGTACCCGGGTACTTTTAGCTTCAATCTTTTTACAGAAATAGATAATTCACACATATGAATCTTTTTGAGAACTTTTAACTTGTAATAAATTATTTTTAAGCTTAAAAATTATTTTTAAAGGGCGTCGTGGATCAATTTTCATTAGGTAGATCATTACACCCTAAACAGCATCCGGGTACCTTCATAGATTAAATACCAAAAAAACGATTATTGCAAGTATATTTTTAGTGAGGTAATACTAGAATAAAATTAAATTAAAGTTGTTATGAATCTTTTGGATTTAAACATTTATTTAATGAAAAAAAAAAAAAAAAAACAACCCTGAAGGAAACCTGGGGGCAAGTGTCTCCAAGTCACCAGTTTTGTTGGCTATATAGTCATATAGTCATATATTGTCAGCAAAGTGTCTACATTTTTTTTTTCATTTTCTTTGGTGGAAAAAATGTATACACAATAAATAAGAGTTCTAATTACCCGCCAAAGCTCTATTAATTGCGTGATTTCGCCAAAGTTTTTAAAGCTTTAACAGGTAAAAAGTTTGATATTTAAGTTCTTAAAATTTGTAATATTTTTATAAATGGTTTTTTGTTTTTATATCTAGACGTTATATCAACTTTTAGTGAAGTTGCCGATAAAACGCTTAGAGGAGCATTAGAGCGCCAAACGAAATATATATTTTAAGCAAATGGGTAGAAGCAAATCGAAAAAAGTGAAGACATTAGCAAACTACTCTTGCAAACAATTTAACTTGTGCACGACTACAAAAACAAATTCTATTAAATTGCAATTTGCATCACTTGAGCAAATATGCACAACTAAAAATCAGTGCAAAGTAATGTCACACAAATTTGTACAACAGATACACAATTTTTTTACTCTCAGGATTTAAAATCTCCACAAATTCAATTTCATACATGGCATTTTTTACCATTTTAGGCATTGTAATTTATTTAAAATTTTTTAATTTTCTTTTCGGAAAATATTAAAAAACAGAATCTTACTTATTAATTTAAAAAAAGATTTGTTGTTTCTTAAATACCTAAAAAAATCAGCTCTTTGCCATAAGTTTGCAAGACACATGAAAAATGCACTCACACTTGGTAGCAAAAAATTAGTGCATATTTGCACTAATTGCAAAAATGCTATCAAGAGTGAATTCCGCTATTGAATTTGAAGGCGATTCATCGAGCAAAGAAAATTAATACTTTTTTTTTGAAATTTAAATTAATTTTTTTTTAATTACTATTTAAAAGGCTAAATGAAATGTACCTATGAAATGCAATATTTAATATTTAAAACAGATGTAATGAATTTATAATGAAATTTAATTTAATTTTTTTTAATACTATATAAAAGGCTATATGAAATGTACCTATAAAATGTAATATTTAAAATTAAATGTACCTAATTTACTTTTATTATTCGATATTGATGACAAAAGTTTCATTAACGACATCTATTTCAGAAAAGTACCAAAAGTGTAGACTAGAATAACTTAAATGCACTATTGAATCTCTGGTGACAATGTCTACATATGTTTCCAAAAGAACTACCTACTTAGTAGTACTAGTGTCAGTAGTAGATTTCCAATGACACGCACATGGTAAATGTGACAGTGTCAATAGTGAATCAGTACCGATTCATTAGTGACATTTCCTACAGGGAAGCTAAAAAAAATATTTTTCTTCATATACTCATACATACATACATATGTAAGTAAAAAATAACTAGAAATAAATATTAGGCTACAAAAATTTTTTATTGATCACCCTGTGAAAAATATATGCATGTTGGACAGTTTATTGAATGATAAAATATGCAAATTCAAATGATAGTGGTAATTAATTTGTTCTGCGTTTGTAGGTATATTCGCTTAATAGTTTGTCTTAACATATTTTTATTTTCTGTCTGCGACTAAATCAAGTTGCTAACAGGTTTCATCTTCTGTACAAAACTTACAATTTCCTTCCATTTCTCCATTCTTTAATAATCCGCAAATACGTATGAGTCTTCATCCGCTTCTACATTTTCTACTAATTTAAGCCAATAAATCAACTGTGAAATAAATTCTTCATCATTTACAGAATATATCATATCTTTTTACTACTTTCACACTCACATATCTGTATTATATCTGTTGAAGTAAATCTTTAAGTATGCATCCTGTTTTCCTAAAAATGCTTCTTACTCGATCATAACTTTAGATAGTCTAAAACAATACACATAAAAAGTTTTTCTCGTGTATGTGTGTAATAAGGAAAATCTCCGGAATAATATTTACAAGTTTTTGGTCTCACATTTGCTAATTTTTATATTAATAGATTAATTTTACTGAAAATTATGATCTGTTGTAATTGTCAAAATTACTTTCCGTGATAGGTACCGGATACCTTGTTATGCTGTTTTCCCATTCACATTAAGGTTACGAAAAAGAATTAATCGCTACTTATTTATGAATAACTCCTAACCACTAAGAAATATAACTTCAACGTTATTTAGCTGACTTAAAGAAAATTTTATTGCTCACCATTTGCTGATATTTTCATCGGACTTAGCATTCTCAAGTTATGATGAAATATTAGGCATGCCTAAAAAAAAGTCTGATCCCGATAAGAAAATAAAAATGAGAACGGACTTAAATTTAGCGCATCAAAATCTCTATAGTCCACATATTATAGTTTAAAAGCGGACACAATTTTTTTTTTGCAGACCAGTGTAGATAAAGTGGTATAGAGGAAGCCTAACTAGGGATGTTCTATAAATATATAACCCTTTACTACTTACAAAAATAATTGTAACCACTAATAGTGATTAATTAAATAAGGTAAGGCTGGAAAATATTTAATACACTCCGTTAATCATTCGCTTGTATCTTTAGTGGATTTTTTTAATAAGTCGCATACTTGGTAATCACTCACTTTTTTCAAAACTTAATTTTTTGTATGAATATGCAACAACAAGTTTTTATTCGAATTTTCTATTTAAATCTTTAACTGCTTCTACTCACAAGCAGTCATAAAGTTTTTACACGCATTTGAAAATAAGCATCATCGTTGCTTAAACCAGTTTAATTACAGATAAAAATGTTAAGAAATTTTCTTTTAACATTTTAAATTTTTACACTACGAACACAACGTACAACTTAACATCATACCATCTGATAATGTTTATGTAGATGAGTGAGTATGAAAATAAAATAAAAATTTAAGTAAAAATAAAAAAATACAGGAACGACATTAAAAAGTACTTTTTAGATGTCAAAAGTCGTTTACATGAATTTGCACCTTATAACGTTACAAAAGCAACGAAAAAATAAATAAAAATATTAACAAATGCGAAGGAAACAAACAACATCAACATCATATGAATATTCCAATAAAATATTCTCAAATAAGCAAACTCCTTCTTACACTTACATGCACATGCTTGACATTAAAAACACATGTATATGCACATGTACGTGTTAACATATTTAAAGACTCAAACTAGAGTCTGTACAGAAAAAAAAGGAATACAAAAATTACACACAAATATGTACACACTTTCATTACGCATACACACGTGTGAGTAAGTACATGTATATACATATGTGTATAAGTTTAGTACAATCAGGTGCACAAAAGTACCATTACTCATATGACTAAATAGTAGAGTTGCAAAGACAGCAAAATAGTAGGGGCAAAGGTTTTTTTTTCTGTAAAAATCTAATACAAGTAATACAAAATCTGTATTTTTAACATTTTCACAAAAAAATTACGATGTTTCCTTTAAATGTTTCTACTGACTTTAAACCGTGATAAGAAGTCTGTAATGGATGATTTGAGTTGAATTTAAACATTAATTATATTATTTTAAATGTAGGAGGTGACATGACAACACAAAAATTACTTTTGAACAACCTCTGAGTACCAAATTATACTCTTCAGTTTCCGTAAAAATATGTTTCGTAATGTTGAGCTCGGACATTAAAAATCAGTGCATCGTTCTCGTGACAGAAAAGAATAACTTAAAAATATTTTAACAACTACAAGACAAATGTGAAGTTATTTTTTTAATAATAACAATTTCTTGTTTAATTGTTTAATGAATTTCTTAAATCAAATTAAAGTGCTGTTTTTAGTTTTTTTTTGAATTACAACTTAATGGTTTATGTTTTTATTTTTTAATTTAATATGCCAACATTCAAAACCAAATTGCTTTTTTTAATAAAAAAAACATTAAATCGTTAAAAAAAAAACAATAAGTTTTGAAAAAATGTAGCCATACAGGCGAGTTGTAGCTTTAACGTTAAGAAAAGGTTTGGTTTTCTAGTGTTAAATGTAAGTTTTTAATAAAAATTTTGTTTGCTTGGACTACGGCTTTGTCTTTGATATTCGATAACGTCGCTGGTATTCTATTCGTGTCACGAGATTTATTTTTATGTGAATTCTTATATAGAATTTCTACTGTTGGTATGAAAACTTATAATCTATTTACTTCACTTATAGCTTCTTGTATGCCGCCACACCTTTTCCGGTATAATGAAGAGAATAGTTTTAAAGATTCTTCATATTCGAAATGTAGCAGATTAAAATTTCGTAAAACCAAAAACTAAAATTATACATTCTATGACAAAAGTTTAAAGGTATTGTATTATGGTTACAATGAACTGCATGTAATTCTGTCCCATATATATTACATATTTACATACAATCATACATGTGTGTGTATGTTAATAGAGTTACAAAACAAAACTGTAATAGTATTGGTTAGAATAGGATTATGTAACTTACTTCAGGGTTAATAGGAAGCAGTATTTGAGTTGCAAATTATACTTGAACGTTCAGAAGTAAATACATATAAGAAAAAAAAAATAAACAAACAAAAAATGAAAACTAAAATTTAGAGTTTTTATTTTTGCCATCAGAGCTTTCAGTGCTTTAAAGAAGAATATTAATGGAGTTTTCATGTTTATAACCTCATTAGCAGAAAAAAGGTAAGAGAGAAAAATAAATGCCAGTAATGTTATAATTTTAAACTCATTTACTTTGTTCCTTTTCAGTTTTTTTGGATTACTATCTGCTTAGGTGTATGTGTGTTCTTTTACGAGTTGGCAGATGTATTAATGTTTATGTGTTGGCCAAAATGAAACATAAGTCTAGAAACATACACATTGTTATATGGTTATAAATTCATATAAATATTCATGCTTTTATAGTGTAATGTTTGTATGTTAAAAAAAAAAGTTTTACAACATTTGCTTGGAATGTTTATATGTTTTCGGTCTCTCGTTACTTTTCTCTCGTTCCACTGCCTTAATCTTAACATGAATTAAAGTCTGTAATAAACTAATACCGTGATATGTTAAATTTTCATTTTCATTCTTAAAACAAAAGAAACTGTTTTAAACTTTGAGCATAAGAAAATAAAAA
The DNA here is from genome assembly GCA_941918925.1 of Phyto melanocephala. Classification (NCBI taxonomy): domain Eukaryota; kingdom Metazoa; phylum Arthropoda; class Insecta; order Diptera; family Rhinophoridae; genus Phyto; species Phyto melanocephala. The sequence goes on along the minus strand of OW799233.1, from coordinate 27,505,582 downwards.
TGTGTACATACATATGTGTGTTGCGATAAAGGATTATGTGTGAACGAGCACATTAGTTAAATGATCTGCATGACTTTATTTTCATAAAATAAATCTTCGTGTATAATTTTAATGAACAGTTTGCATTCATGTTTTATACTTTCGGTGATGAATCATTTTTTTGATATTATTATATATTGAATTTAGACATCTGATTTAAATAAACTTCCTAAAATGAAATTCATTGTTGAATAATCACATATTTTGGAGAAGTTTTCCATGAGTAAGTCTAGGGTTTAACAGCCTAAAACTGTATGTCCATTTTGAACTACAGAAATATATAAAAATAATCAAAGTTAATGCTTTCCAAACACGCCTCTTGACTTAATACATTTATAAATATATTGAGTATGTATTAGTCGACATATATTATATCACTATGCAATTTTAAATCCTCTTTTAGAAAGGATCCAGCAGTTAAAACTGCTTTATAAATATACGATCCAAATAAGCGATTTCGGCAAACCACATACTTAAGTGAAACTAATATTTTCATAATTAATTTTTTAAATGTTCCCCTAAGCGTTGTTCGATGTACAAATCCATAAAATTTTGCCTGGGAAAAAAATATTTTTTATATTAAACTAAGTTTTATTGTTCCTTTGTTCATATGCTGAATCTAGAAATAAAATTACTATTAAAGCCAGTACTAAAAATGTATTAAACATATTGTAATGAGAATTCAAAAAAGAATTTCAAATATATAACATATTAAATAAAAATTTTAAAATAGTTTAATTTTTATTAATGTAAGATTTTATAGATTATTTTATTCCTATGCACAAGCATAATTATTGTTTTATTATTCTTAGCCATGGAATCATTCATCTCTTTTCCATGATCATAATATCCAGAAGTTATTGCTTATAGTAACAGTTTTGCTGAGCGCTGTTAATACAGTTTTTATTTAGAAATTTGCATTATACATTTTAAATAGCTAAAACCATTTCTATGTTTTCTCACTGTTAATATGGTTGTCGTGCTAATGATGTTTTTTCTAACTCACCACTAAATTAATTATGGTTAATATTGTTAACACCACCACCATTCTCAAGGCAGACCATAAAAAACATACTTTTTTTACTCTCACCGTCTTTTTTTTCCTAATTTTCTTAACTCTACTAACAAGAAAAAATAAATAAAAATAAAAAAAATAAGCCTCATCTCCGTCCTTCAAACATATGTATGTACTCGTTACACAGATAAATATATGTTTGCAGCAATACGATACATGTGTTAGAATGTTGAATGAACGAAATGCTGTTTGTGTGTTTAAGATTTAAATTTTTTTTCTGCGCTCTAACATAGTACTTAATCATACATTATAATCATGTAAATGTGGGTGTATATGCGTACGCATAGCCGTTAGTAAAAGCATAAGTATGTTACTAGTACCCTGCAAAAACCAGGTAATAACTTGCTACTCGTATTACTTAATTGATGCACCCTTAAAAGTAAACTAATATCGTAGCCAATTACGCAGTATTCAAAGGCTACAACAACAGATTGGCAGATATGCCAATTAATATATTTTATTTGCTTGAAAGGTACGGCTTCCACTCATTTGAGGATATCTTTTTATTATAATAAGTTGTATAATTTTTGTTAAAATATCTAATATATGGACTGAAAATTCCATACATAGAGGTTCGTTTTATTCGTATTATTTTTTTTTTAAATAATTCATATGAGATAGAAGTAAAACACATGAGGTTTTAAGATTATAGCTGTAATAGTTTTCTTGATATCTCATAAAATGTATTTTCTTAATATTGAAGGTGCCATGCTCATTGCTCCAGCTCATTTAAAGCTCAAATATGCGACAGGAATTTTGATGACTTTAAATATTACAGTATTCTGAATATGCCGCAAAAGCTGTTGGTTTTGTTTGGGAGGATGGCACCATACCTACTTCAAGTTTTAATAAAAAGTTTTTGTAAGAACCATTCTTAAGGTTCATAGAATTTAAAAAACAAAAATACATAAATGAGGACAGCCGTTCTCCGATTTCAAATAATTAAGAAAATGTAGGCGTTTAAGTGGGCTTAATAAATTTTTTTTCCGAAAAATTCTTAGTTGGCTTATTTTCAGTTTTTTCTTAAAGTCTATATTTGTTGCATCTACTTAGTACTGATATTTTTCCATTATAAGAAAACCTTTTACTTGACATATTTATAGCTATTCGTTTATTTAATGCCTTAAGAATATATATGTAGTTATTGAGTTGTTAACTAAAAGTGATAGTAGTTAAAAGTTCCTTCGAATGATATGCTTCTGTAAAAATTATGACTTTAAATGTTAATCTGTAAGTATTCGTATTCTAAACACAGTACATTCGTATTTTTGTTCCGTTACTTAATTATAAGATTTTTTGCTGGGTACTTGAGTGTGTATGGGAGTTTGTGTTTGTTAAAAAATGTTGTTGTATAAGTTGTACTCTGTTTGTATTATGAATTATAAATATTTAATGACTTGGCATAAACTATGTATATGTTCATGAGTGCAGTCATTCATTTAAACAAATCTAACGTGAACACAAATTTATTAAAAAACATACATATTGTGGGTTGTGTGGTTCTTAAATAGTGGCTTATACTTATTGTAAAGTAAGATTGCAAATTCAATATTTAAAAAAATTAATGGCGGTGTAAAAAGCCAACGTTTAGGAATATTAAATACCGCTTATCTGAAATTTTGTTTGAATGCATTTCTGTCTGTCTTCGTTATCTCAATAAGCTTTGAAACTATTGCATGAAATTTGATAAAATTTTATGTGGCTGTACCGTGGTACATGGGTACATGGGACATATATTATACTTTTTATCGCAAAATAATAGCCTATAACCACGAAAGTTTTGATCAATGGGAAGAGGAAAGATTATATGAACTTTGTTACCAGTTACAAGCTACATAAAAGTAAATTATTGCAAAACTCTCTCTTTACTCACACAATAATATTTGACTATGTATTTAATTTATTAGATCTTATATTAGATCTTTAAAAAAAAACAACCTAGTTGTAGGGATCAGCTTCGCGGTCAGAGCTCTTTTAGTAGCAAGTTCTTTTTGGGTACCCAAAAATAAATAATTATAATAATAATATAAATCATACAACAAATAAAAATTATTTACAAAACTTTTATACAATTTTTTTTCATTTCCCAAATTCCTGAAGTAGGGAAATTTTACATTAAATTTATTATTAAAATTCCGTAAACTTATAATTATTTTTTCATATGAAATTGACGTAGACTTTGTTAGCATTATTTGTATATACATCACATAAATAAGTACATATGTGTGAGTATTAACATACAAGTGTATTTTCCATAGAAATTTTTAATTTTCAATCTGTGTTTTATTTAATCACTCCCTTTTATTCCACTAATTCATTATTAACCCTTCTCTCTTTGTTATTGTTTATAACAAATGATATAACACCGACATTCTGTTATATTTATGTATAAACTGCCACATGTATGTTTAGTATTATGAGAATATACAAGCTAATATCATTATTACAGTGTAAAAAATGAATTTCGCTGTGATTTAGTACAAAAACATTTTTGTAATGATTATTTGGATTTGTTTAATTTGCGTTGCAAACTTAACATCGTGATTACTTTCACTGTATGTTTAAAGCTGTTGTTTCATTTGGGTTTATGATGCTTTAAAAAAGAAAAACGATTGTAATATATTAGAATGGCTCAAAAAATAAATGTATAATTTACTTAAATATAATAAGTTAAATAAATAGACAAGCTCAAAGTCTTTTTTATTAATAATAATTTTAATTAATTGATATTAAAACGATAATATTATAAAAAACTTGTTTGATGTAGATAAAAAGACAAAGATAACAAACCTTGATACTACAGTTATACATAAAGATATACATAAGGAGTCATTTTAGTTAGCATTGATGTATAATAACACTCTGAAAGAATTTCTAATACGAAAAGTCAACTGGATAAAATGGACAGTTCGTTTGTAGTCTACAAAATTAATTGCTTATAGAATAATGACAACGCTTGTAATCAGGTATACGTTGGAACAACAAAAAACAATAAACTCAAAACAAGGATTGCAGGACATAAATCAGACATAAAAAATAGAAGTCAAAACTACATACAAAAAACTGCTCTATCAGTCCACACTGCACATTTATTCATCAGGTAGTCTTGTAAAATGATTATTTTTTTTTTTTTTTTCACTTATTTTAAATTTCAGCTGTTAAAGACTGTACATAGATAAAAAACAATTTTCTCTCACCTCTCATTTATTTCGAATGTCAAACTTCATATATAAAAAACTATAAACAAAAAATTCTCTCCGAACTGCAGTTACCTGATGAATTATTAAGCTTTGATCCAAACTTTGATAATGTGGAGATATTACAAACAGAAGGAAAATACAACCAACGATACACACTTGAAATGCTATACATAAATAACATTCTTCATCTAAAACGAATAAACTTCAAGAGCAACACGGAGAATTGAGCTCAAAGTTACTGACATATAATTCGCAAAATAAGAAACAATATTGAATGAAAATGAAGTAGGTGATTTGTTTGTTTTTGATCATTGTTACTAATGTAAGTTTATGTGTGGTTTATTTATAATTTATAGATACAGTGGTCTGACAAAAATAATGTTTGTTAAATATTTAGGTTTACATTACAGATTCCTAAAGATGCTATCTAGCGGATAGCTAAATAGAGATAGAAAAATAAAAGAATTAAATTAAAAAGACCTCCAGCTTGTCTGTTCGTTTTGGTAATTACTTACTATAATATTTAGTTTTTAGTCTATACACGCAAAGAAAAATCATGGTTGTGGTAATCATAACCTAAGAGCAACATACTATGATTGAATTTTATGCTTGTAGTTAAAACATATAATGGTTGCAAGATATTATTATCATGTTTAATCAAAGTGTCATGCAATTATCATACTATGACTAAAAAATTAAACATAAAATTTTTGTTTTTTTCTAAAACATATTTTATTTCAACAAAAATAAATATCTACGCTATATTCTAGAATAACGCAGCATAAATCAGACTTGTATACCTTAAGAAGAAATAGCAAAACAATATTTAGAGTAAAATCCATAGGGCAGACAACGACATTAAATTTCAATTCGAACCAAATTTAACATCGTGTAGTAATTGTAGAATATTAGAAGCAACTCGCTGCGGCACCATGCTGATTGTAGGAGTTTTAAGAATTGAATGTAGTAAATATAAATAATAAATTTTTTATATTATTTGTCGTACTTACTTTTTTGAATGCAATTTTTTCTATAATTTTTAGAACATTTTGCTGTTTATTTTAATTATTTTTTTTAAATATTTTTAAATTTTTATATTTTTTTTGTACATGTCAAAATTTTGAATAATAAAAATTCATTTAACAAGAAGGATAACGTTTAAAAATAAATTATGACTAAAACATATTATATCGTGACTGCTTTGTAATCATTCTGTTTTTCAAATTATCAATAAATTGTTATTTGTAATTTTAAATGGCTTCAAATAAAATGTTATTTTTGTGCAGACATGATAAAATTTTTGTCATAATAATTTCGTAAATCATACTATTTTAAAAGGATAACCATATCGAAGGTTTCATAAAAAGCAAATATTAAATAATAAAATTTAAAAAAATATTTGGGTATTGTGACCAAAATAATGATAAATCATAACTAAAATAAGCATTACTTTTTTCAATAACCAAATATTGTTATAGAGAATATAATAGGACCATCGTGATCATATCAATACTTGATATATATATATATATATCAAGTAAGTCTATTTTAAGAATAATAATTTTTTGCCATTTTATGGAAATTAAATAATCGTTTCTTTTTGGAACAACTACCTTATTGGATAAGGACAAATAATACTACCTTATCGTATATCTTTAAGTTTTTTAAGTTTTTTTTTTTTTTTAAATTAGCACAAGAGTACATTAAATATTATGTTACTATTTCTAAAGAACTAAATATTTTAAATTAAACTTTTAAATCTCTTAATTGTTTATTCTAAAGGGTGTCCACATTTGAGGTATAATAATAATTTTAATAAGAAAAGAGTTTTTGTTTGAGATATTAAAAATATTTTTATTCCAGTTCATTACAAATAGGTTACGGTTTTAAATGTAGGATTTTGTCGGCCAAGTGACCCCCATACTGACCCGGCAGGTTCTCAATCTTTTACAAAAATTCTCAATTATTTTTTTTTTTTCAATAAACTGTTGCCAATGGTTGATATCTGTCCGAGACAATCCTCAAAGTCTAGGCCAGCATTTTCAAACAGAAGCCAAAAGTTTTGAAATATGTAATGGAAAATGCATTAAAATATAAGTAAAGGTTTTTTGAATGACATTATTTTATATACTTTTAGTAAAAAGGTTTAATTTTATATTTTATAATCTAAAAAAAAAAAAATAATAATAAAAACAATTATTCGTCGGTATATTTTTTCATTCTTTAGACTTATAAAAAGATAAAAAAAAGTAAAACTGATCCATCTTAAATTCAAATATACGAGTAATTAAAAACATCCTTCCGGAAAGTATATAAGGTGCTCGAGATATGACCAATATGAAAGATGCAAAAAAATATTTATGAATATACATCCACAATATATATGAATGTTTGAGCTTTTTTTTTTAACATATTTCAATAAAATTTTACAGATTTAAAGTTTTATTAAACTCAGAATCACCAGTTAGTTTTTTTTTCATTCTCCGAACAGTTTTTAATTCTATAACCTTATTTCAATTTTTAATACTTTTCAAAACGAAGCGAACCAATAAAAACATTGAAAAACAAATTTAATTAAATGAAATATTGTAGAATTCGTGCAAAACATTTGCAGTGGAATGAGATTATTAAGACAAAAACAACAAGGTTAATAAATAATCTGTTTTCTACACCCACATACAAAACAAATGACTACAATATTGTATATACGCCCCTCGAAATCAGAATAAAAAATTAAATAAAAACAATATAAATTAAAATCGCATGTTTCTTACACTTAGGCGGCAAAAAAAAGAAGACAACAACTTGTGAAATCTCAAACTCCTCTGACACTAAAAACAGAATGAACACTTGGGAGAAAAAACCCGTGCAAATATTGCAAAATTTTCTATGCTGTCATATGCCACACATAGTAAATTTCTAAAATGAAGAAAAAAAGTAAAACTTATACAGAAAGTATAACAGCAAAACAATTTACAAATGCAAAGAAACAAACTTAAAAATAAGTTTTTTACTGCAAATAACAAAAACTATGGGAATACAGCGGAAAAATTATTTGGTTAAAAGGGTTGAAACGAAATAAGTTTTAAGACTAAACCCATTTTGAAAAATGGAAACTATTTGTTTGAATGTAGAAGATTTATTGAAAAAGATTTTTAGTGATTTAAAATTTATGAATAATCGTTTCATAAGTGGTTACCTAATAAATTAAAAGAATATCCGTATTTATTTGGATATTGCTTGGGACTACATTTTTATTTTAAAAAATAATATCTGATATAATCTTCATTGTCATTATATTAAGTAAAAAATATTTTTCTATAACCAGAATTTAACAGATTTATTAATTAATCATAGCACAGCCAAAAAGCAACCAGCTAGAAACATGTTATTTGGATAGTATGTTCTCCACATCTATTTTAGAGATCGACTAAGAAGGGATTTTTAGAAATTTGGTGAAATCAGCAGTGTAATCTACTTAAAACATAAACTAAGAGCTGAGTGGTGACTCTTTTAAACAATATTCTGGTGCTTTTATTGTACCCTTTGATTACTGATAAATACATAACATAAGCAAATTTTAATTGTCTTAGTACTCCACGAAAAAAAAACAAGTAAGAGCATTATATTCGGCTGTGCCGAATCTTTTATACCCACCACCAATTTTCCGTTCTTTTATAGCTAGGGTTTTTTTCCCGAAAATTTTTGTTTTCCGAGAATGCGAGATTTATTTTTTAATTTCAAAGAATCCCGCAGCAAAACAAATAAAAGTTAAATTTGTTTTTAATTAATAAAAAAACTTTTTATAAAATCATAAAATTGTTTATGCGTTAAAGCTATTCAGGCTTATTATAAAAAGAGCGTTTTAATTAAAATGCATTTCGTGCACCTTGTGCACTTCGTGACTCTTTTGGTCAACATAATCGTTCAAATTCGTCCACAATCCGGAGAATTGTATTAATTAATAATTAATAAAAAACTTTTTATTAAAAAGCATAAAATAGTTTATAATGTAGAAGAAACACTTCAAAACTATAAAAATTAATAAAAAAACCTTGAATTTTAAATATAAATTAAGTAAAAATATTTTTTATTGAAAAAAATATTAGTCTCTAGATACGAGATCAAATATGAGCACAAAAAGAAAAATACAGACTTCAGCCATAAGATCAAAAATAAAATCACTAGAATTTAATTTCAATATAAACAAAATAAACAATTCCTTTCGATTCGTAGCCACCTTTTTTATTTCCCTGGATCCCAAAAAATAATCCCGGGAAGTCGGGTTGATTAAATAAGTCGAATTTCCGGGAAATAACCTAATTTATAGCTTAAAATGTATTTCTTTGTTATTAACAATAATCGCTATGCAATAATCTCTTTATAGTAAAATATGTATCACTTTCTTTGTATAAGTTCGATATGCTAGTAAAATGTTTTCGTAAATATAGCCGCTCAATTAAAGTGGGCGTTCAATTAGGCGTGTTGAAGTTGTTTCTACTAATGAATGCAACTTAGATGTTTCAATACGATTTTGAGATTAAACATTATATGACAGGTGGGCCTTAATAATGGCATAATAATGACATTGTCTAGAAGGATATAAGTAGCAAATTTTATCATCATACCTCTAATTTTGTTGGTTTTATGAGCTTTTAAATTTCATTAACGGTAGATAACGTGAAAAGTGGGCGTTGTAGTAGGCGTGTCAAAGTTATGTTGGCTAATTAGTACAACTTAGGTGTTTCAATATAGTCCTTTGTTATTCCAAAATCTTTATTAATAGAGAAATTATATGAATTTTAGGTTAAACGTTATATGGAAGGTGGGCGTAAAAGTGGACGTGGTATCTTAATTTTCTGGCACAATAATGAAATTGCCTAGGGGGATATACGTAGCAAATTTGATCATCATACCTCTAATTTTGGCGGTTTTATTAGGTTTAAAATTTTAAATATACTGAAAAATACACTGCGCGGTATGAATTTTCGTACATTTTGATCTACAACTCCCTTCCTAATGCATACATTTAAACAATTTTTGAAGAGAAATATTGTTTTTGCTCAGAAAGTATATATTTAAAGTTTCATGACTCTACGTTGATGCTGGTGGACACAACTCCTTTTTATTCGATGTTGGAAAGACACGGTTTTTTTCGACCTAATCTTGCATTACGAGCTATAACTTTCTTTTTAATATTCCGATTTAGTCCATTTTCAATTCCAAACAAACCTTATATATAAGACATATTTTGGCAAAATTTGCGCCCTCTAGCTTTTTCGGTGGGACCTCTATCGTGCTTTCAACAGACGGACAGACGGACGGACATAGCTAGATCGTCATCAAATAAAACCCCGATTCAGAATATATATATACATACCATTTTTTGGTGGGGGGTATAAGAACTAAAACACTTAAAAACACATTACAAAAATTTTTTTGTTTAGCTCTTTTACTAATATTTTGCAAACAATTTTTGACCTTGTGTAACAAAAATTGGTCTGGTGCTTACGCTCGGATCGTTTCGGGTATACAATGGGGTATAGGGGTATAGAAAAGAGTTTTATCTACTAAATGGTGCTAATTTCTTTTTGTTATCTTATGTTCTCTAGAACTTAAGCTCTATTAAAAATGGGAATTTAGGAAAATTCTGACTTTGAAAATTATTTCTAAACATTATAAACAATTTATTTTCATGTACTAATGGCTAACAAATTTTAAAATTATACAAAACCTATTTCGTTTGAAAATTTTTTAAAAGCAAAATGTTATAAAAGTTTAAAAATCAAAATCTTGCTAATAAATTTCCCATTTTAGCAAAATGCTGAGAATGTTTTTTTTGGATCACCCTGTGGCACATTTATTTTTAAATATTTTTAAATCATAAACCCTGTGGGTACACCTATATGTAAAGTTGGGCACATATCATTAGTCTAGTTAATTTTTGGAAACAACCTCGGTCATTATCGTTTACACAAAACCCTTTAAAATTTCTTGTAGTTTGTCCAAAATATAACAGAGTTTGTTAGCAAAAATGTTATTAGAGTCAAATAGTGTTCTACGATATTTAGCAAAGACATCAATCATCCTCATTGTTTGCAAAATGTAGTGGCGCCTTCAACAGATGATGCCGTCTGCAATGAATAAATGCTAATATGGCTAATATATTTTTATAAAAATTTAAAAAAAAAGTGGGCGTGGCACATTTATTTTCCGTTATTACGAAGACTTTGACCAAAAAGCCATGTTTGCAAAATTTCAGAATCGTACATATAGTTTTGTCAGTTTTATTACGTTTTAAATTTCAAATATACACTGAGCGGTATAAATTTTCGTACATTTTGATCTATAACTCCTTTTCTAATGCATATATTTAAGAAATTTTTAGGGAAAAATATTCCTTTGACTCGAGAAATATATATTCAAAGTTTCATGACGATACGTTAATGCGTTTGGACACAATTCCACTCCGTGTGAAATTTCAAAAAATTTTCATTTCCGACCCTATAGAGCATATATTTTTTCAAAGCTTATAGGGGAGTCGATTAAGCCCCCTGACATTGCCTGGACCCGCGTAAGGTATTGAAACATCAGAAATATTCGGCAGCAGATCGGTATTGAAAATGAGAAAAATCGGTACACGTACAGTCCACACCAGCCATCGATTTATTCGAACAACAAACGATTTTTTGTGCGCACATGAACTTGCGTGGTTTGGATCGCTGTTGTCGATGTTTTGTTCTTGTTTAAACAGCGTTTCAGAAAATTTGTTTGAACAACGGTGTATGATATTAAAAGGGATTTTGAATATAAAAAAAGAGACGACACATGAAAATAGTAACAAAATACACTTCATTCGTTTTCTCCATATCAAAGAAGATGAACAACTTTTTGACAGTTGCTCTGCCGACGTTTTGTTCTTTTCTGAACAAATCGATGGCTCGTTTAGACGTAAAGTTATTCAAGTAGGGACTAAAAGTGATATGGGCTACCCAAAAAGCACTTTTTGCTATTCTTGTGGTACTTTCGTATATCCGCAGCTTATGAATTTCGGAGTTTGAAGTTTGGAATGGTTTGTAAACAAAGAGATTGACGTTTAATTTGTAGGGTAATTTTTTGTATTTTCTTATTTTATGAATTAAAAATGTTCAATAAGCGACTATTGATTCAAGTTGAGATTGAAAGTAATGTGCGCGACCCATTCCTGTGATAGTGTTTATATTTTAAAATCAGTTAATCTAGATATTTAAAATTAGAAATTTCTTGTCTAAGTTTAGATAGAAAATGCTATGTGGAATTTAGAAGGTACATTTTCTAGGGTATGGTACTATAATGTATGTGTTTTGTATGTGAATCTATAATTTTAAAATCACAGACTCATTGTTTAAGTTCAATTGACAGTGACATGAAATATTGTTTCCCATAATTGTGGTTCTTTATATATTTTATATATAATTTGTTTTTGCTGAGAAATGTGGAACTTAAGAAGCACTGTTCTTGGCGGAATAAGAAGGTGATATAGACGTACTAAGAAATTCTATATTTATATAATTTTATCGGTTTATAGAATATGCCCTACAAAAGGCTTAACAGTTCCAAGTTATGGTCTTTATATTATTTTTTAAACTGTAAAGTTTGCTTTTTATTGTTATTTTATTTCCTTCTCAATAAAATGCTCACTTTTTGTTGGTTTATACTTGTATTCTCTGTTTTTGTGTGACTAATTTTGGGTGTATAATTAAATATAAATTGTAAACAATTTTTGCAACAATCACTTGCAGCAAACTTTACAAAAAAAAACACGTTGAATTTGTGGCAGACGAAAAAATTAAGCATACACTGAAGGTGTGGGTGCCAGTACTGATTTAAATAAACAAGAAAACCAAATATGAAAAACTTTAACGGTAAAAACAAGTGTAAAAAAACAAAGAAATTAAGAGAGAGAAAAAAAGTTGTTTTAAATAATGACTTGTCTGTTTTCTACTATAAAATTGTTTTTTTTTTTTTTTTGATTTCACAAGATAAAGTTTGAAAATGAAAAGAAAAAATTAAATCTGACAAAAAAATTTGTCACACCATAAAATATTTAAGCATAATAGAACCAAGTAAGTTTATATCTGTAATTATTTGAGCAACCATACAGTTGTTGCATCTTTCCTCTCTCAGCTCAAATGTTTGCGTATGTGTTACTCCAACAACATTAACTTATTAAGAACTTAAGGTTTATCTTTGTTTCCAATTTTTTGTATTTTTTTTCTGTGCTTTGTCACATGTAAGTGTAAATTATATGTGTTGGGATAGTGTCTTTATTTTTTTGCATTTAATTTATTGGTTGGTCATAAACAGGCAAAATAAATTTTGGATAGGCGTAAGATATTTGTACCTAATTCTGTACTTTGTTCATAAAGTTTGTTAGTGGATTTTGGTTAAGCTATAATGAGCTTGTTAATTCTCCACGGGTAAGCAATTTCAGCAAACTTTTATTATATTAATGTATGGTGTTGCAGTGTGTTTTTTTCTTATTGGTAGTGCAAAGGGACATAAGATAATTTGTTATTTAAAAGGGTTTTTATGCATATGATACAAAGTTTCTCTAAATATTTTAAAGGGAAATATATGCTATATATCAAATAATAGTTGATTAGATTTTTCTTAAGAAGAAAATTGATAATCTGGCAGTTGTAGCCGAAATTGTCCTGCAAGCGACATATGTATTACAAAAGCGTATTTTTGGAAACCTTTTTGTGTAGAGCCCGGTTTTTAGTATTTAAATTTGGTTACGTTGTCAGTGTTATAAGCAAACAGCAAAAAGTAAGTCTCTACGATTAATATTCAATAATAAGATTATAAATTAATATTTATTGTTTCTGTAGCAATAAGGAATAACTGCTTATGTCTGTTTTTATAGTTTTTAAAGAAAGCACTTTTAAATATTTAACTAAATTTTTCAAAATTTATTTCCTTTTAAGTAAAGGCTATTATATGAATTCTGCACTGCAGAAATCAAAAAGCATATTAATTTTCATATATTAACCTTAATTAAAGAAAATTATTATACCAAAGAAAATTGTTCTTTGGTCAATTTTAAACAACAGCTTTATATAGCTTCCTGCAAACTTGTCCAAAATAGTCGAAAATTTGTTTAAGGGTTGTTTTAAGTTCTGAAGTTACAACGATGTGACTATCTACATTTTAGCTTATATCTACATATGCAGTTTTTCCTTTTTGGCACTTATTTATTAATTTATATGAATTTATTTTAAAAAAATATACTTTGGCTTAAATTGTTAAACTTTTAACATTTAAGGATATTGAAAAAATTTTCTGATTTTAGTTACATAGAACAAGGTGGTGTTGTGTGACCTGAGTGAAAATGAATATTCTTGCCAATCAGTATCCTACATCTTTCATTTCATTTCATTTTATTTCATTTTCATCTGGCGGTTGAAAATATAGCACTATTACTAGTTTTCCAGAGATAACATCAAATCCAACTCCTTTTCCCATTTTAGAACCAAAGCTAAAACCAAATAAAGCTTCTGTTGTTAAAGATGCCATAAGTTTACCCCTATCCGACTTACTCCTAGATAGAATTAGAATATTAAACTCCTTGAAAAAGTTAATATATAGTTTATATAAAACAAATGGTTGATTAAAACTTAAAGGAAGTCCGGCCAGAATCCCCGCATGGCCATATGTTTTTTGATCTAGGACATCCAACTAATGAAGGTCAATGGGAATCAGGTGCAATATACTGCGCAGTGCCTTTGAAGTACAAGTTCATAATGCACATGTAATTTCAATGCATGCCGATCACAGGACATTTTACATTTGATATACGACATATTTGCTCTTCATTTTGTTTTAGCATACCAGAGATCAATAAGGCGTAGAATCGAATCTCCATTTCACATTGTAAGTCTAATTACATGTGTAGAAGGATACTAAAGCCCTCTTCATTCCATCTTGGAGGTTTAGGATAATATTCAGGATAATTCTCAAATACTTTGCTTTGTCCGGAAAAAGAATTTCTAGGCGCGCATATGATAATTTTTCTATTCAATACCAGTTTCGTTTTATTCGACACAGTTGCCTTTATGACACTTGCTTTTTTCTGTCTTTTTAATATTTTATCATAAGAAATTTTAAGAATAGCAAAGAGTTCAGCCATATTTAGAAAAATCTCAAAATGTTAAAGTTTTATGTATGTTACCAATAAAAAAAAAAATAATCTGTCAATCTGTCACCTAAAAATATTTAGGTTAAAGTTGATATTTTCAGCTTCAAAGGATACAGTGCTGCTAACTGCTAAGTTTCATATCTGAATATAGCAATTCTTAGTTACTTTTTGTTCCATTTATAGAATAATAAATAATAAATTACAAATAGTAAGTTATAAATAATACATAACAAATACAGAAAACATCCATAATGTTCTCTATCCAACATTAAATATTTACGTTTTAATCTTACATTAAGAAAAGACACAAAAAAGTGTCATGAGGATTTTAGAAATCTCAAGGCAGAGGATATAAGATTAATAATCACGACCGGAAACCGTTCTGATTCCAGTATTACTTATCAAATTCAATAAGTATCCAGTTAATAGCAATAAGCAAACCTGTGGAGAGATAACCCCAGCCTGAAATAAAAGTTACCAAAATTTGATACAATATTGATTGAATTCAATATGGATGCTAGCCAGTTGCTACTTTCTAATGTCGTGTTCTTTTCAAATTACGTTGACGTCTCTGTAGTGAAAAGGGCCTCATGTAGAAGTGGTTCCGTAGAGTGTCTCTTAAGATATGCATATTTACTATACGACAAATGCATGGTTCTCTCAAGTTGTGACTCCAAGACAAGATCAGTTAACTGCAAGAGCATTAAAAAAACCAGCAGCAACACAAATTGTTAGGTTTTCACTTACCCCAAATAAAGTTAAATTTCAGCATAAAAGGTCTTAATTTTTTTAACATTAACTTTTAGTTCATTTAACAGCCCTTTAAACTTCTGATAATTTCACTTCAAGTCTCAACTCTTAACTGGTTTTAGGAATGTCGCTAAACAGATGAATTTCTATTACTTAACGTATGTATTTATTATTTATATTCTGATCAATATATGTGTGTGTTTGTGCAAATACACAAACGTATATGTGTGTTTATTTACACGTACAGTGTAAACTTGGTTGTTGTAACATAAATTTTATTTTTATACATTTTTGTTGACACATTTGCTGGGTGAGCTGAAAGCAATTAAAATTATTGTTGATTTTAATTGCTGGCACAAAACTGTAATGTAAAGTAAAAGCAAGAGCGACAACAACAATTAACTAAAGGAAAAAAATGCAAAAACAGTTTTTTTTTATAGAGCTTACATGAGAACAGTAAAAGAATAAAAAATAAAGAATGGCAGCAAAAAAGGACAAAGATGTTAGTTTGCTTGTTTGTTTGTTTATGATGTTCATTATAATTTATTTTCAATTCTAGTACAACTCAAAGAAATAAATCTAATGTCTATATAAATGTAAGTATTTTCCATGTATACAAACAAAACTGTGTGTATGTGTGGGCGTGTAACCGTAATTATAACATTTGCCATAACCTTTTATAATGCCAGTAAAAGTCTGCCACACGGCTAAACTCAGAGACCCCAAAGGGTGGCGGCTGGCCAGAGTAATTCATGATTATTATGATGACATCATGAGTATTAAAAAAAATTACCTCTAAGAGATGTGCTTTTATTTTTATTCTTTTTTTTAACTAAACTAACTCACTTACTATTTGCTTTCATTTTCCCACCATGCAACCAAAGGCTTATACTAAAACAAATGAAAAGCAGTAGCAACATCAACAACCAGAACAACAGAGCAACAACCAGTGGCTGAACAGAGAAGTATAATTTAATGTTTTCTAAATTGTTGATGTGAAAAGTTTTTCCATGAAAAGGGTAAAAAATATAATTTTACTAAAAAAAAAAACAGAGACAGGAGGAGATGTGAAGTGAACAGGGGTAGTTTTAAAAAGTACATGTTTTTTTAAATATTTAACTTTAAAAACATAGACATAAATTAAATAAATGGTTTTAAGAGAAAAAAGCAAAAAGTATTTTAATAGAGGGAACAACAAAAGTAGACCTAAGTGTAGCCGACAATTAGGTATCTTTTTCTAATATTTATGAAAAATTTTAATTGCTTATAGGAAAATAAAAGTCAATTGATCTGAACATTCTGAATCCATCATTAACTAAGGAAGGCTGCACCGTTTGAATTGTTCCTATTGCATGCATAAAAACCATTTTTCAATTAGTTTTATTTAAAATATTCCATTTATATGTTATTGAATATTGCATTTTTGCTGCTCATAGAAATGATATAAAAGCATAAGCATACTTTTAGGCAGTAGCTTGGTATAGTTTTATCTATGTATACATCTGTGGCTTGGAGCTAGCATTTTATTTATGAAGCTGTTCTGGTTAAAACAAATCTAATTCAATGATTAACTTAGAAGAGCAAAAAAGTGACATTGGCTCTTTTAGCTCCAAGCCACAGATATATAAAAGTGAAACTCTGTCTGTTTGTGTGTGTTAGCTATAGATTCCGAAGCCGAAAATCCGATCGGACTCAAGCTTTGGCAAGTTTTTATACACATTCCAGGGAGTGTTTGTGGGTGGTAAAAAGTTGGCAGTAACCCGCCCATAAAAAAAGGTTATCATTTTCAGCTACTTGAACTTCACCGATTCTTCTGAAAATTTGCACACATATTGAACTCTCATGATAATAATAGTTGGCAGAGCCACACCCATAAAAAAAAGTTATAATTTTTTGATTCTTGCACTTGATATTCAATTAAAATTCAGAATGCATTTTTATTCATTAAGGGGTATAGCAACGCGCCCCGGGCTTGGCTAGTATTGAGTAACATTAAAATATAATTGTAGACCAGGTGTGTAAGTCAAAAAGACACTATTTTCTCAACCTGCTTACATAAAACGTGTATTTTATTCGTGATGTTCCACTTAGCTGCTCCCTTTCGTGCTATTATTTTAAGATTTCAAATATGCACATTAATCACAGCTTTTTACGCTTATAGGTTATGTCTTTTATGGTGCGCTTAAATCATAACTGTTTTATGCAAGTTATATTATTGCATTTATGACTTTCATAAGCATTGGTTAATTTCCTTAAAATAAACAGTGATTTTTTTTATTACAATTAATAACATTTAAAATTTACTTTATAAGAATTTAAAACTCTTTATTGATTCTTAACACAATAAGTCAAAGTTACACAGTTTTTTTTATTAATAATTTCTCTTAGTGTAATATATTTTTATTATTGAACTCAATTTATTTTAGTAAGTCTACTATATAAAGTGGTGCAAGCGGCCTTTAGAACAACATGTTTCCAGTTTTATTTTCTTTCCAATTGTAGACCCAAAGAACAAGTAATTATATTTTCATACCTTAATAGTCATTCATTCTTAATAGTCAAATTTTTTTTTTAATATATATGCGTAAGTCCTTTCAAACGGAAACATCTTGTGGATAACAAATACATATAAAATTTTCTTACTCCAAAGGTGACAATTTTGTTATTTAACATATCGCATGGAAATGAGTAAAAGCACTAAAAAAATATTTGAAGTATCGCTTATGGTAACACTCTTGAGGTTAAATATGATTTAAGAAATAAATCTAAACAATATTTAACGATTTCTCTGGTGCAAGATTATTACTCGGTAAATAATAAATTAAAGTTGCTTACTTCAAGAGTGCTTATTATTTGCAATAAAAAAATCCCGTTTTCTTAAAAGGATATAATACACCGCTTGTAAATATATAGTTCAAAAGTAAAAATTTTGCCATATAAGGGTCTCACTCTCTTGAATATGAAATACAAGTGCAATTTTATTTATTTAGTTTGGACAGCATTAAATTGTAATCTTTTACCTATGAAAACTCAGTTGTGTTTGGGAAACAGTATTTGTATTTAATTTTTAAACAAATAACATACAACTGTATTTTGTTTTTAAACGCAAAATAAAACTTAACTTCAAGTATCTGGTTGCTGTAAACGAATTGTAATAATAGAAGTAACTAGTTATTGCTTTCGATAATTGAAATTAAAATTTATTAAAAAAACTATTAACATATAAGAGTTTTTATTATACAGATCAATATTTAAGAGTTTTTATTATATAGATCAATATTTAGTGATTTAGTGATTTGAATAAAAATTTTATTAAAAGGTCTGGGAGAACTAATTTAAATGTCCTGAGGAATTAAATTTCTAATATTGCTGTATTTTTTCGTTTATAAATATAATATCTGTTCTTATTAAAAACTCTTAATTATATGATCTAAATTTCTTGATCTTTTTTTATTGATAATATATAATATATTGGTTACTAATAAATAATTTTTTATAAAAAAAAAACAAAAAAGTTGATCTCAAGCTTAAATAAAAATCAAATATTAAAAACTCTTAATATTTGATATAATATTTTTATTGTTTAACCGTTTTTCAACCAATCGTTTTCCTAAGTGTGTGGATTTTTATTTTATTTTTAATAATTTGAACTGTGTATTACACATAGTTGCATTTTAAAAATCGCTCATTTGCAGAAATCGTTAGTATGTAAAATTAAACGCCTTTTTGTACCCTTCACACAAAAATGAAAAACGGTATATATAGGTTCGTCATTCCGTGTTAAATTTCTAAAATTTTCATTTTCGACCGCACTAAATATATATTTCTTGAAAGTTTATAAATAGGGGAGTCGATTTAGCTCTGTCAGTCTGTCCGTCCGACCGTGTGTATGTTGAAATCAACTTTTTGAAGCCCCCCGACATCACTTGGACTGCCGTGAGTTAGTAAAATATTGGAAATAGTCGAGAGCAGATCGGTATTGAAAATCAGAAAAATCGGTACATAAACAACCAAGTCCACCTCGTTTTTTTCACAAGAACAGCATTACAACAACAACAACATACATACATACAAACAAACGTGGTATTCTGGTTAAAGCAAACGTGGCATCGAATCCCAGCTGAGGCAAAAAAAAATTTTTTATATTTTTATTTAATTTTTTTATTTATTTTATTAATTTTTTTTTTATTTTTTTTTTATTTCTTCTTTTTTTTCTTTTTTTTTTTTTCTTTTTTTTATATAAATTTTTGTTTTTGAAACATATGTACATACGTAAACTCAATTTATAATTTCGCAACGGAATGTTTTTATATATGTGTGTATGTATTTCATATGAGATGAATGGTGACAGAAACAATTGTTGTTGAACCACCACACGTTGTGAAGGGTATATAAGATTTTGCACGGCCGAATATAGCATTTTTGCTTATTTACATATATATTTCACATTGCACCTTTATCTTTCTGAAAAAGGTAAACAAGTCATATTGCAGTCAAAAATTTTTAAATTTTTAAAAAAATATTTGCTTGAATCAAAGTAAACAATTCCCTTTAGTGTTGCAAAAAAATTTATAAATTTACTTTTTTTTTTGAAATTTCACCGAATTAAATTTGGTTTTTGGAAATCTCATAACTACATCAAAAAACAAATTTGTTAAAGAAAAACTTTTACAAATATTCATTTATGATCCATTTCTACAATTTGGTCAAATTGCGTTGGATATAAAAGTTTATTTATTTATTTAATAAACTAAAACTTATTCTACGTTATATTTAATCTATTACATATTTTTTGCAAAAATTTCTCTACTAATAGTTTCATATAAAATTTAATTTAATTTTTTATTTCAAACATTCGTTCTTCATTTAAATCTGCTGTGGCAATAATTGTTGCCCGACATTGGTTATCCAATTGTATAATGGAAAAATAATTTAAATTCATTGTTAAATTCATTTATGCTGTTCATAGCCACAATTATGCATACAGTGTACATGAATACATTATTTCGAAGCCAATCATTTTTAGTTGTTTTATACACAAGCATACTAACACTTACCAATCAGCATGCTCGTATACAAATATAATCATTGCAGGTACATTTATGTCTAGGTATGTACACACGCTTACACACTTATTCATATGCATAGGCGCATTAAATCTAGTTGAATAGTTAAAAACAGGAGTATGAATAAATATAGTGGGTTTCATATCTGACTATACTATATTCTCTGTAACGTTTTCTGTTGGCTATTTAAATGTGTTATTGTAAGGTTTGCTAGTATACGTATGTGTGCCTGTGTGCTGGTCAGTCAGTAATGCTTTGGTAATAATTTGGCGCATTTTTAATATTCCGTTTTCTATTTGAAAATTTGCACAAAACCACAGCAAATGTTCTATATCAAATTACGGACAATCAAACAATTTTAGCGAATTATCATTATTTAACCAAAATGATACAAATGATGCTAAATTACATTTTCTATAGAGTGTTAATGGTCCAGTATTGAATAAAGTAGAGGTTTACGAATGAGTTTAAAAGGGTAAATTGTTTGATATAATAATTAAAATGCAATCAAGCTATTGTTATTTGGTTCCTAAGGGGATTTTTAGAATGATATTTAAAAAAGCCATACTCTTAATAAAAAATTATAAACCTCTAGAATATACCACGACGGGTGGATAACCAAATGATTTTCTTTTGTAAAAAAAGTCTTGAAATTTTCTTTATAAAGGAAATAAATTTATTATGTCTCATTAATTTACTGTTGTTCACAAATTGGCAGCGAGAAATTATCTTTTGGGTAGGATGTCAGGCATGCTATGGTAAGACCTAGCACTTATAAAATTAAATAAGATTATAAAATTATGTTCTCTCAGATAGAACAACATGCGGAGCTTGTCACAAAAAAGACCGAACTTTGGAATATTTTCTTTCCAAATGTTCTGCGTGATGAGAAATTTAACGTAAACACTTGCCAAACTTACAATTCTTAAGGAATTTGGACTGTCAATGTTAAAGGAATTATCTTAGGTGGACTAGCTTTTATATTTTCTTTAATCTATTTAAAGTTTTTTTAATTGACTTTATGATTTACTTGGAGGAACTTGTTATATAAGCGTGTATTCTTTGCTTTTATCATGCATTTTTTTTAACCAAAATTTGGTAAAGTTATCTAAATATATATTTACATTAATATTTTTGATGGTTTTACTAATAATTAAGTGCTATTCTGATGTTTTATTCTGTTTGAGCGTCATTTTTATAAAAAGTCACCATGCCTCTTTCAAACTTAGTAATAGTTTTCCTTATTTTTTTATTTTTCTCTTAGATTTTAAAATACAAAAATTGCATATTCTCACAATGAGAATAAGAAATAATATATTTTTACAATAATATTTTTCTCTATCGGTCTCAGATTTTTATGGGCATGCGTAATATATCGCCTCAGACAAGGCGGTTATGCTGATACATTTCATTATTTAAAAACGCATTTGAATTTAGCGCATCAAAATTTCTATAGTCCACTTACATTTGTGTGCTTAAGGGATTGGAAAGTGATTGTGCAGGGAATTAGTTGGTGATTAAATTTAGGTGAAAACACTAATGATTTTATTATTAGTGTGTCATTGGAGAACATATTCTTACAGGAATATATTAATGAACTGCATTCATGTCTAATAGGTGTGTAGAACATGTGTATATTTGATGGAAAGCATCCGATGTTTCGTGAAAGGGTTTTGTCTGTTTACATGAATGCTTTTAGATATTTTGCATGATGTTGGAATCATTTTTAAGCACATCATTAATGACAAATTATTTTGCATTTAGGGAGTCAATAAGAATAAAAATACCAATTCTTTTAATCTATTGCTTTAGACGTCTTGAAAATGTAATTCTTTTTGCATTAATGCTTCTATTTTTTTTTTTGCTGAGAAGTTCTCATTTTAAAAGCGAATGAGCAATATTTATTGTCGTGTGCAATAAAAAATCACTCATACGCCACGAATGTTATATTTTGGAATATACTCAGAAAATCTTGAAGACGTAGAAATGATTATGCAGGGATTCAACTGAATATGAAGTGTTTTAATTTGGGTGAATAGTATAATGAATTTAATATAAGTGTATCATAGCAGATCATTTGTTTATATGAGTATTTAACTATATTTCACCTTATCCAAATAAGTGCATTGAACGCATGCGTATTAGGTGAATGGAAATTCATGTTTCATGAGTTACAAGATATTTTGCATGCAATTGCATGTATTTTAATGCACATCATTTATAAGAAAACTATTTTGAATTACATTTTGACTAAGAAATCATGCAAAAAATTATTCACATTGAATCAATGGAAATTGTTTTTGCTGGATTCTATTACTTACTGCCTTCTTAAAACTTTAAATGTATATTTCTTTATACTTTTAAATTCTGTATAGCTCTATTAAGCAGTTACATAATTTTATAGAAATAAAAGTTCTATATTAATAATAATATTTATTGCACAATAAATCAGTAGTGAAATCATGAATTGTCGTGTCATACAAATACGGTTATACTTAACACAAGCTTAACCGTACATTTAGAGAATACAGCATTGTAAAATTCTGTGATGTATTTTATTGTGTGGTTTTAAATGATCGTGTGAATTAAGTTAAGGTAAATACTTATAAAGGGTGGGTAAATAATTACTAAGAGATTTTAAAATTTAATAACCTTTTCATTTGTTTACTTGTTTTTATTTTTATATTAATTTTTGTTGTTAGATTATATAAACACTGAGAATAAAAAATGGAGAGATTCACAACTGAAAAACTTAATTGAGCTATGGAATTTTTTTTACTTAAATCAACGATCGATTCTTCTCACGCAAGAATCATATTGTCAACATTCTGACGTTAAGATTTCGCCGTCTGAAGCACTACCAACATGACAGCGTACGACAGTTGCTTTAAGCCGTATCGAGAAAAAAGTTAATATAATACTAGAAACATTTACCAGAGACCAATATGCTTGGCTTAGATTGGCGCAATAAAAAGACTTTCTCTTTCCTCTTTATAATGAGCAATTTAAGCAATAATTAAAATCCGCAAAGGTCTAAACATTGAAATTTAATTTCAGTTATTAGACAGAAATAAAATCAATTTACTAAATAAAAATTTAAGTTTAATTTCATTTAAATGGTTTTATTAATAAGCAGAGCTGTCAATTAAGGGTTTGGAAAAGCCAGATGCCATTCCTCAACGTAAATTGAACCCCATTAGAAGTACGGTGTATTGTGGAATGTTATCTAAGAATATCATTGTGACTTACTGCTTTAAAAATGAAGATGGGAGTTGTGCCTTACTTGTTAGAAAATGAAAGTGGGGTGAAATAACTATAAATAGAGAGTGATATCGGTTTAAGATAGAACAATTTTTATGTCCTGGTCCTAAAAACAGATACAAACTAGAAAAAATTTTAAGAGGGATTAATTTTCAGAAATTGGAAAATTCATTTGCGAGATTCGCCATTATTCTCGAGAATATGAGAAGGATCACGACATAATTTTTTAATTAAGTGCTAACATTATTAAAAAAAATTCAACTGCAGCAATATTCAAATGCGGAGAAAGCGGAGATAAAAACGGAGGTCATTTAACTGACATTTTTTCATAATTAGTGTATAAAAAAATTGGTATATGCTACAATAAAACAATAAACAAAATAATAAAAAATATATAGACGAAAAAGACAAAAAATATTTTCGCCCCATTTTGTCTTTCGGCCCACTCTGTAAAAATAAGTTAGAAATTTTAAAAATGATTAATTTATAGAAACAAAAATAAAAAAAAAAATAAAATTATTAAATATAAGAGCCATAAACTTCATTTATAAATTTTGGACTTCTTTTAAAACATTTTTTTTTATGCTACCCTAAACTAATCTGTATTCATCTGCTATTATTTTCTGCTCTCTAGCATTCAACAAGATAATGTATTTCTATCCAACCAACATAAGAGCACTTATTGTTTTAACATTTTATTAATATTTATTATGTTCTTAACATTATTTACAATTTAAGTTAAAATTATCTTGAATTAATATTAATTTCATTTTATATCATCCTCATTACTACGTATACAAAACAAAAGCCTGCAGTTTTTTCTACATCCTCCTCGTATTGAAAATAATGAAATATTTATTCCGATTGTTCTTAAATACATAAAATATTATTTGCTTATTATTATTGATAATAAACATCCATATAATTATAATTTTCATTTGCCAATGACTGCTAGTGGGCTTTTGTACAAAAATAAGAGAGAAATAATAGGTTGAATAAGATTTAACGACTTTTAAATTAAATTAATTTAAGCAATTAACACCCACTTATTGGCCACCACAAAAGTAGGCAATGCTTTTTTGTTATTTTCTGTACGCTGTTTACATATAAAAAAATGAATATATTTAATGTTGAAAAGTAAATACAAACGCAGATGTGCGTGAATGAAATCAAGGTGTTTGGGTGTTTAGTGGCCTTGTAAAAGTCCTTTTTTAGCCGGCAAATGTACTTTGATACTTACTACATACTCATTTGTGCTTTTACACGACTTCTGTAATTTGAAACCAATACATTTTCTTTAAGATCTTATATGACAAACTCTTTTTATTTATGCTTGAAATCGATAACGTATTCAAATCATTAAAATTAAATCTAAATATCAGTAAATATGAATTGGATGTTAAAACAAATGAAGTACATCTTCTGATGGAGACTTCTGTTAAACCCTTTGTACAAAGATCTGTTTTTCTTATTATCCGATTTTGGTAAGGTTTATTTATTCTTTAAGTTTAATGTATTTTTTTAAACATTTTTAATTTTTGCCTTACTGTTTTGAGGTTAGTACTATTAGCTCACTCTCTGAAAGCTCAGCTTACTAAGCTCACTCTTTAGAAGCCCTAAATACAACTAAATTAATTCTTGTTTATTTTTCAATGTATTTCTATTATTTTTTTACTTTTGGTTTATTTAAAATTTACTCGTTTATAATTTTTTGTTGTTGCTAAGGATAAAAGAAAAATTTCAAAATACACAATGGAATGTATGTGCATATTTCTGCGCTTCTTAACCCTAATCTTAACAACATGTGTCTGTGAGACATATTTTGATGTTTTCTTCAATGTAGTAGCGAAAATATTCGGTGTATCGCAGTCAACCTTCTTGACTTATGTTGAACATATGTTTTGTGTAGCAAAAAAATATATTAAAAATTTTAATTATTTTATTCTTTATAAGTTAAAATAATAAAATCATGTGTCCCATAGATTCAATTTCCCGAAAACTCTCTTTATGAGAGGTTGCTAAAACACTTGTTACTACCCAAATGCACCAAATAAATTACAACGGCCTATAGGTCTGTGTATACAGGAGGTGTTTCAGGAAGGGCTTCACCAAATGAAACAATTTAAGTCGTATAGTTAAACATTGCCGTTAAAAATGTTTTGCCAAAGTTTGCAATGAAAATGTTATTAAAAGTTTTGTATGTGAACAATGTGTTTAATTTTTCTTCTTCAGATTGTCATGTATGTACCTTAGACACAAATGCTAGTATGATTTGTAAAATTTTTTGTCATTATCAAGGTAGATTAATAAGGTACTCGTATGCAATCAGCTGACTGTTTTTTAAAAGTCAAACTTAATTTTTTTTATTTTTTATTTTACAATAAATAATTCATTGTTGAATTAAATTAAAACGTTTTAGAAAATAAAAAATTATAAACAAAAAGTTTTCGCTTTAAATTTTTTTAAAAATTATTAATATTAAAGAAGAAAATACAAAAATTGTGTGACACAAAAAACTAAATGCATGTGTTTGTTGTGTGTGTTGCCGCGATGGATATATGTACCTTATGAATATGCCTCGGTCGGTATGATTAAGATTAAAGAAATTAAGATGAAATTAATATCGGATCTTAAAGGCTTTTAAAAGCAGGCAGAATATTGAATGGATTTGAAAACATTAAAGAAGGTATAGGGCCTAAATTGAAAAATCCTGCTGCATTTTACTGCTGGCTTGTTTTCATAGGTTTGTACTTATGTTAAATGATATTTGTGTTTGTTAAAAAAATATTTTCACAGAAGCACATACATACATATAATTTTACTTATTTGCATAAAAATGTTCACACGTGTGCTCTTAGTTATGTTGAAATTGAATTTAATATTGTTTTTAATTTTTTCAATGCCTCAATGTATAATGGTTAACAATAATTGTTCAGAAAGGAAATGAGATATCAACTTAATGAATGAATGGAATGAAAAACCTGGGTAACTTTTCCAAATTACGTATATGAGAAAAGAAAAATCATAATTTGATTCCATTTTGGCTTATTCATAACTTTCTACCAGCGGTCCCAAGGAGCAGCTATAAGTTTAACGTAAAACATATTTATCTAACAATCATCGAAATATGAATTCACCTTGGCCAGTTGTTGTTTGTGTGATGGTCTGAGACAACATTATTACTGTTAAAAATTAAGAACAAACTAAACGAAAGTCAAGATGTTTATAGTTAAAAAAAATATACATATGTTGAACAATTTTTAATCTACAAACATTTAATAGTATACACCAAAATTAAATAGTTAAACTGAATCCCTTAATATTATTTATTAATTTTTGTTTCATATAAAAGATTAACGGATCTAGTATTGCAGTAGAGAATAAAATTGAAAGGTAGATTTCATATATTAATGGGAAAAACAAATTAATAATCTTTGTTTTTATTACTTATGATTTGAAAACTGTTGGAAATCGAATTCCTGAGAGGTATTGCGTATATATAGAATTGTCATTCAGTAAGACGACTGCGTTGCTTTGGTTCAATTTTTATTTCATCCCTGTTTGATCTGCCAAAAAGTAAACGCTCATGTAGGTGATTAGGTTGACGTGTATGGAATTTTTTATGGAGAAATATCAATTTGCTTGCTTTGTATTAAGTTAGGTTTAAAAGGAGGGATATAAAAGCATAAACCCATGACAGGTATGCACTTATGCCCAGTTGGCATGTTGTATTAAATTATTAAAATTAATCGCAAAAAGGCTGAGATGTGATAACATCACCTCAGGTCCTAACCATATCGAATGGTATTATATGTGACATTTAGATTTCATTGACTTCTGGAGTTGCAACTAGCGAATAGCTCACAACCATACATTAAAATTGGCATTAAGTATGTCTTAGCAAACAAAATTCGAATTTTCAACGCAGTGCAGTATTGCATATACCAAAGTGATCGGAGCATACAGAAAGTGCGCCCACAAACTTAAATTATAGGGGAAGACTACATATATATAAATACTACATAGAAAATATTGCCTTAATTATTTTTGTCTACTTAGAGTGATCTCAAGCTCAACAAAAATATAAAAGTTTTACAACAATAAGGTTTATATCATTGCGTGCAATTTAAAGGTGTTGTTGGAAAATAATACATTTTCTGTTTTTTTTGGCTTAGTGCTCAACTCGTTTTTCACTGTTTTCGACTAACAACGATGACGATGTAATTCAGTATTAAGCATTTGTACGCATTGAATCAACGATAAGTTTTACATATTTTATATAAAGCCGTATAACATCAGAATACAGACGAATTTTACAACCTTGCAGTGGACTTTGAAGATCATTGTAAAACAGAGAAATTAAGAGAGGAGAAAAAATTGAATTCTACATAACAGGTCTTTGCACAAGCACACATACAGATTTCCATTATTACGATACGACTTATTCAATTTAAAAGCTGCTAAATTTAACGAAAAATAATTTAGTAATTTAAAAGAGTACTTGAGTTTTGAATAAATACAACTTTGCTAGCAAATAAGCAAATATTTTGATAGTTTTATATAAAAAATCTTTCTGTTTTTATCTTGCCATATTTTAATACTTAATTAAATTTTATAATGAGTCATACCTAAACTAGAGCGAAGAGCATTCGCAACATTAAATATCGTTTCAGAAGCAGTAACACTAATTTCATTTGTTAGGTTAAGGAAAAAAAGCCCAAACCCATGACAGGTATACACGTATGCCCAATTGCCATGTTGTGCTCTCTATGTTTTATTCGTTTGTGAAGTAAAATACAGTAAATGAAACCAAAAAGGAGGATAAAGGCCTTAGATTGTCCTGAAAAAATTTAAACAAAAAACAACAAAAAATGTTGTACGTTGGTTATCGCATCACTTAAGAACGGCAGCACTGAATTCGTTATTTCTTTGTGGGACTTAATTTAGATTTTCACGGAAGGAAAAATTTATCAAGCCAACTCTTTATTTTAATTTATATGAAATCGAAGGATGGTAGGACCGATTTGTCTAAGTGTTATTTTAAATAATTTGTGATATTATTCCATAACATTTATTGTGTATGGCACCTCCATACAAAATCAAAAGTTTTTCCAGCATTTTCAGAATACTGTAATACCTAAAATCTTACAAATTTGTGTTGGGTTTTATAACAACAACTTGTAAATATATCTGAGCCAAAAAAAAATAAAAAATAGGCGTGGCATATTCAATGATGATATATGAGATGAGATATATGGAAAAAATATTTTTTCTATACCTTAAAACTTTATGCCTTGTACTTTATTCCATTTATCCAATTCCAAATAGAATTCAATACGATTGAAGTAGGGATTGTGACAAAAAAAACTCATTACATAAAATATTTTGCTAACAATACATGTTAGAAATTTCAATTCTCATAACAGACATTTTAATAAAAATTTTACAAATCAATCCAATAATGACATACAATAAGATGAAAAGCCGCGATACCTCTTATACAATAAAAATATATTAAGCGACATATCTGCAGAGATATTTGTTATAAATTTTAAATTCTGTGCAATTGGCTACAATATGAGTTAACTTTTTCGGGCACAAAATCAATAGGATAAGATAAGAGAACGTGGCGTCCTTCCACTCCCCATACCAAAAAAATGAATTCTATTTTTGTTCTAAAGTTAGTAGAAGATTCTTTTGGTAAAAATTTTCTAATTGGCGGAGGACGAGTGATACCCTCATACAAATAAATAACTATCTAATGAAAAAACTTTTTTGGTGCCAACTGCTTTCGTGTTCTGCTAACTGTAAGTAATATTAATCTTAAAAAGCAGGATCTCTGTGAATACTCTGATATAGCAAAATTTATAATGTGCCAATAGTAAGACTTGAATTGTCTGTAATATAAACAATTTACTTAAGCATATTCAAGGCATATGCATATATGTATATGCAACGGCAAATTCATAAAACAAAAGCAATAATAAAGTTTGATTAAGAAAGAGATATATCTTTGTGAAACACATTGTAAATGGTGCAAGAGCAACTGATATGCAAAATTTGATGAATCTATTATCAAAAAGTGCACTTTAGTAAATTATTTAATAACGAAAGCAAATTCTAATTTTTGATGATTACATTAATAAATGAAATCAAGGCAAATTCAACAGCTGGGCTAATACACAATGGCGAAGAGCTATAACAAAGAAATTTGTTTCGTTCTTGTTTTTTGTAAGGGCAAATTCGTACACCAGTGATGAAAACTTGATCATAACTAGTTTGTTTTATATTATCTAATTCAAAAACGATTGTATATTTTTAAAATCCACAATGAACAATAAAAATAAAAAAATAAATGTTTACTTTGTAATACAGAAAACAAAAATCGATCTTGCATAACTACACAAATAAATACAATTCAGGAGAAATAAACATTTTCTGACCAAATTCTTCCCAGTCAACTGTGAGCTAGAAGACTTAACTTTATTTTTTATATTCCTTTTTTCAATAATATTAATATACAAACTTTTTATAAAATTGTTTACCTTTTTTGTAAACTATACAAATAATTTTAACTTTTTTTTTTAAATTCTTAGGTTTCTAAAATTTCTCCGTCATGTAACTTAATACCAAATACATGCACATATATATAATCATGTTAACTCCAGTCACTTCTAAAAATTCGTAGAACATTCATTTTTAATTTACTACAATCGTTTGTATTTTCAAAATTAATTAATAATCCACAGATAACAGTTTTAACACCTCTGGCCATTGGCATTATAAATACTATATACATTTCACAAAATTTGCATATAAAATTGAAATTTTTTTTTTTTGACATTTTTGTGTATGACTTTTACCAGTATTTTCGCATCGCCAATCTAAAAAGACAATGAATTTAATACGTATATATATTTATATGCCTTTTGTTGAACAACCACATAATGTCGCATTGGTCAGTTACAATTTACGCAATTAGCGATGCTTATTATTTGATTTTATACGACATCACAGGCGTTAGTTTATTTTTCCTGTAAATGAACGCAAGCAATACAGCTGTATGAAATTCTGTTACAAAATTTACATATTACATTTGTACATAAAGCAGATACCCTGTAGCTAAATTTTTAATCAGTCACGTTTTGATCCAGTTATATAGCTTGCTCTAACGAGCCTGTAGCAAAAGTTATAGAACTTACAAGCATTGACTGAAAATTAGTGAGCACATCCATCGCAAAATTTTTAAACATTAGTCTTGTTAACATCAATTTAAAATAGCGGTGTGATGGTGTAGTGGTTATAAGGAAAAACTTCAAAACCAAAATACTCTGGTTCAAATCTTATCTTTAATAGCACTTGATGCTCAATTTCATATGTGAAATATACATTTTATTTATTTAGTAAGTGTGAGGTGGGTACACCAACTCCCTTGTAGATAAATTATAACCTAGTATTGTTTCGGTCTAGCCATAAAACTACTAGTAACGAGACTGTGGCAGATTTAACACACATTGACTAAAAATAAAAACTAAGTCACCATTCGCCCACCGCAAAGTTTAGAATTACTTTTTTAAAAAAAAAATCTTATTATTGTCAGTTAAGAATAATGATTTGCTGAAGCAGTGGTTAGAGCATGAAACTTTAAAACCAAAAGACCCTGGTTAAAATTTCAGCAGAGACAAGAAAATTTGACTGAGCTTGATACTTAATTTTCTGTATAAAATGCATTTTTTTAGAATGTGTAAGTTGAGTACACTTATTTACTACTATTTAATAATTACTAGTATTTAACCCTAGAGTACTAACCATATATTACATCCATTGCAAATAACTATCGTCGATTCGATGATGAAGAAGCAAGCAAGAAGAAGAACAGTAGAAATCAAATTATTTAAAAAAAAAATAATAGCTAGATTAATTTGTAATCATACTGTTGTTTCACCTATTATTTAACGATTATTTGTAATTTTTAATGATTTTGAAATCATACTATTTTTGAACGCCAATCATATAGAAATTTATACGAAAAGTCAACATTATATGACAAAACTCAAATAAATGCTTGATTATTGTGACAAAACCCATGATGAAATAAAATAAATTTTACTATTATGTACTTGTTTTCGGCAAACAAGTATTAGTGTAGAGAATAGATTATGACCATCGTAATCATATCGTATGACCATCATAATCATATCGTAATCATGGTTTTTCTTTGCGTGTAAATACCTTATCTGCAGGGTAATTACCCACACAAAATATAAACGCACATTTATCTCGTTGTTTGCAAAATAAGCCAACTACTCTTATTAATACTGCAAATATACTGAATACAGACAAAAATTAATTTTGCATATTTACTGACATATAACGTTGTTGTGTTTTTTTTTGCCATGACCATATCAAAAGCAGCTGTATGTTGTTGTGACTGAATAAAAACCAGAAAACAATAAAAAAGAAAAACAAAAAATATTACAAAAGGGGTAACAAAATTAAAGCTGACATATAAACAACAACAAGAATTTTAATTATGCAAAATAAAAAATCAAAAAGTCAAATATAATATGCAGACACCGTA
Source organism: Phyto melanocephala (assembly GCA_941918925.1). Lineage (NCBI taxonomy): Eukaryota > Metazoa > Arthropoda > Insecta > Diptera > Rhinophoridae > Phyto > Phyto melanocephala. The sequence continues at coordinate 27,473,430 of OW799233.1, read as the reverse complement.
TTTAAAATATAAAACATGAATAAGGTGTATAACTTTAATATGTAGCCTTTATTTTAAAAATTTTTACAATATCAATCTAGTTAAATTTATTTGTTTTTAGCAAGTTCTGAGACGAATTAAATTAATTTCGAATACCCGGACCGGAATTTAAGCATATCCCAGAGACAAAACTTTGCATCGATTGCAACAGGGTCTATAACATAAGGCCGGTAAGACAAAACTTCCTTATCACTTCTTTCTAAATACTTTATAACATGAATTTCAATATGCGACCAAGCATTGTTAAGATGCAATGTTACGTTTTCATATCTGGCCGCATAAGTGTTTTTTTTAGCTAATTAGCTTCAAACAAATCATTTGCGTTAGGTTCCCTGTAATTTACATTTAAGATTGGTTGAATCATAGGACTCATTTAATCTCAGTTAAAAAAGAACCAATTCCTTAGCGCCATGGTGAATTTAATTTGGTTTTAATTAAGCTAGTTGTTTCAGGTGTCTCAGTTTAAAATTGTTTTTTTTTTCTAAATTGGTTTTTCTGGGACTAATGGGAAGGAACATAGAGTCTTTTATATTTTTACATACAAATTTAATTTTTTTAATCGATTTATTTTGTTTGTTAAGTTCTCAAAACACAGTTTTTTTGGCCAGCTGTCCTTCGGACGACCTGATCGTCGGCAGCCTTGAAGTTGCCAATGATTTCTTGTTATTATTTCAATTGGTTTTTGCAATGTATGGCCTATTAATTCCAATTTGTTATTGCTTTCTAGTTATATATTTTCCGTACGCTAACATTAGGAGTTCAATATAAGTGATTATGTTAGTCTCCTTGTTATAGTATTTGTCATAAGCTGTATCTCACTATATCACGCAGTTAGGATTTTACACCGTTATTGAGGATACGTATATGAGTGTTATCGGTCACATTTTATTTATCCTTTTAAAAAATGCTATGGCTTACTCAACTTTAGCGATACAACATTTTCCACATCCGCATTTGTCGACATCATATATTATAAATAATAAAAATATTTGACTTATTTTATGCATTTCTATTTGCTGTATATTAACTTACAGCCCAACTCCATTTAACAGCGTAACTAAATTAATTATCTTAATTTAGTTAAACTTGTGTAATATAAAATAAAGGTCCTCAGCAAAATATAAATGTTCATGGTGATTCACAAACTCCCAAAAAATATCCCTTCTCTTTCTGCATAACTTTATCATATTATTTTCTTAAAGAGAGCACCCAGCATTTGTCATGAAGGCTTCACTGGTTATGCTATAATGTCAGAACTTATAGTGTGATCTTGTTAAGTTTATCGATTTTGCTACAACATCCTTTGCTTTGCATGTATTCCTGCTAGGACTTCCTTTTATCGAGGAATACTAAGTAGAGTCGTGGAGGATTTTTGACCAATTGTACCGCTTTCACAAGAAGGGTATTGGCTTAAACAACACAATTGGAAACTCTTTATAATCTGTCATCTATATATATAAAAGTGAAACTCTGTCTGTCTGTCTGTCTGTCTGTCTGTGTGTGTTAGCTATAGACTCCGAAACCGTAAAGCCAATGGGACTCAAACTTTGGCAAGTTGCTGTACACATTTCAGGGAGTGTTTATGGGTGATAAAAAGTGGGCGGGGTTGCGCCCATAAGCAAAATTATCATTTTTGCTACTTGCACATGACTGATTTTTCTGAAACTTTGCACACATATTGAGCTGTCATGACTATACAATTTCGTGATTAGAAAAGTAGGCAGTGCCACGCACATAAAAAAAAGTTATAATTTTTAGCTTGTTGCACTTGATATTCAATTTAAGTTCAGAATGCATTTTTATTCATTAAGGGGCGTAACAACGCGCGTCATTATAAAAACAATAACCTTTAATATAGATTTGAGCAGAGTTATACAACGCTAATGGTTACTCTACGTCAAACCGTATTCTTTTTTACCTAACTTCTTACCTTTTGTATCAGGCAGAAGTGTGTTTAACAAAACCTTGAACATATGTGGTTAGAAAACATCTAAGGTTATTGGTGGGTTAGCCTCTGTTGCGATCTTTATTTAACACTCTGTTTCTTTTTAATTTGGCTAAAGCACACGTAATTTCCCTAATACTTAAAGAAGAATCTGTAGGTATTGTATGGTTAGTTGCTGTAAGCATTGTAGTAGGTGGGGTAATTCTATGTTTATAAGCAGCTCGCCAAATAAATCTTTTATGGTGTAATTTTTATACATATTTTGGTTGAAAGAGCGACCAACTATTCTGTGTAACTCTCTTTTATTGTTTGTACTGGTAGCTGTTTCTGCTTCACCAGCAATGGTTTCAAAATATTTTCTTTTATCAATTCTCGCTTTGTTTACGGCTTAAGTAGCGGTAGTATGTTGTGGATTGTAAATTGGGTTATTAACGTGATGTTGTTTTAACCTGTTTCTTTTCCAGGTATTCTATGATAGTTTCAATTAGTATGGTACCCAGTTTCTGCGATTTTGCATGAATACAATTGCTTTTAATATTGTTGCTTAAGTAATTTCTAATTAACTTGCAATTTCTTGTTGACTTCGACAATAATCTGTAGTGAGCAGTGCCTAAAGTTTTTGGTTTTAAAACCATTTTGACTGATCTTAGCGATTGGAATCGTGTTAGGGCCTTTCTACTTGTAATCATCGATATATACATACATCCATCCATCTATTCAGAAATTAATTCGTAACAGTAACAAAAAAAATTTAATATTTTTAGTAAAGAGATTCATTCAATAGACTTTAAATGCTGTAAAATTACAAGATTTTTTATATCAATAAATAGGTAGTAGATAGCTTGTATAGTGAAATATATATTCCGTTTGCCAAAGTCATTTCCAATATTCCATTGATATAAAATACTGGTATAGTATATTTCGTTGTCGTGCTTTACCAACTTTACTATCTTAACTTTTTAATATGCGCTCTGAACCTCACTAACTCTTTATATACAAACAATTTAAGTGAAAGTATACGTATAAGCATTCATACATATTTACACCTTACAGAGAGTAAGTAGATGAGCGTAATCAAAGCAATAACATCAACAATAAAATCAAACATTAAAAAAAAGGATGGATGGATGTATACCAGAAATAACAAAATGATCAACTGACATATGTTAAATGTGGTCTTATTAGGCGTTGTTTTTGTGATATTAAACTGACACTCATCAATGTCAAAAAGCGTTAAAGCACATCAAAATTAATTGCGTATTTTATTTTTATGAACATAAAAACAAAAAAATATAACTAAATACAATATATAACATACAAATAATAAATATAATACATTGTTTTCGTTTTACTGAAAAATAAAATAAATATAAAACCCTAAAACCAAAATCTGCCAGTAACAAAATGGCAGAAGGGGGAAAAAAGCGTAACGAAATCATGCATACATCATTCACAGATTCAAAATGCGATTTATTTAGTGTCTGTAGCAAGGCAAATATTTATATACAAAATGTAATAAAATGTTGGCAAAATGTTTTTGTAAAATTTTTTTATTAGCAGCTAATAGGGGAACATGTGTGTAATAACAACCAGTATGAAAAGCAATAAGAGCCGACGACACAACATTGAGTAACATGAAAATATTGTCAATATGCGAACGGAGAAAAGTTTGCCATTTCATTTGACTCTTTAAATAAATACTATCAGGCCTATCACACATTCCGTTTCGAATGTTTTCAGTTTCTCAATAACAATTTCTGTTGTTTTTAGAAAACATAATTTTAATTCCGTTTATTTCGTATTTTAATTTATAACCACATAATTGAAAATCTAATGTTGCATTTTGATTTTGTTTTTTACAAAAAGTAACTTAAATAAAATTCGCCATAATCTTTTGGAGTACAACAACCTGTTTTTTAAAAATTTGGTTTTAAATAAACCATAAATAACTTACCTTTTACATTGTCTTGTTTTCTTTTTTTTTGTACGTTTAAACATATTTTGTTTTAGCTTTTTGTTTTACTTTTAACTGATATGTAAGGTGATATGTTTTGGTTTTTTACTAAAATAAAAACGAAATAAATATTTATGCATATAACTGAGATAGTTTTATTGAAAAAAGTGCTACATTCGGCCATGCCGAATCTTATATACACTTTACAACATGTAGTGCACTGTATCACCATTCGTCTCATAAATATGAAATACGTACATACATACGTATATGTTTCATTATCTTTATGCTGACTTTATTCTCTTAAAAACGTCTTATTGTTAAATTATAAATTGAGTACGTATGTTTAAAAAAAATACAAAAAAAAAGTTAATAAAATAAAATTAATAAAAAACAAGTAAGAGCACTATATTCGGCTGTGCCGAATCTTTTATACCCACAACCAATTTAGTGTATATTTAAAGCACATTATTTATTATTTTGTTAATCGCTATGAAATAATCTCTTTATAATAAAATATGTATCACTTTCTTTGTATAGGGTGGTTAAATTTTAAGGGCCCATGTTGAAGGTGAACTACACCTAGTCTTTAAATTTATTTTCTGCATTTCACTTGACATTTCTCAATCTCAAACTTACTCAATTTGATCCGTGGAAAGATACGCAAATGGGCAACGCTTTAAAGTTATTCAGGTTTTTTATAAAAATTGGCGTTCAAATCAAAATGCATTTTGTGCACTTCGTAATTATTTTCATCAACATAATCATTCAAATTTGTCCACAATCGGGAGAATTGTAACAAATATTTAAATTTCTGCAAAACAGGTCTGTAAAAAATGTTAGAAAATCTGTGAATGCCTTCTTAGTGCGTTGAATGGGAACCACTGATTGTTTTTGCGATAGAGCATCATTGAGCATCAACATTGTCATTGAAAATTTGGACCATCAGATAGAGGAGTAGTGCCAAGGATTTTGAATTTGGCCGATATTTTGTTAAATACATAATTGAACCATACAAATATATAATTACAAAAAGAAATAATAATAATATCCTAAATAATTTGTGTTTTTTTAAATTCAACATCGGTCCTTAAAATTTAACCACCCTTTATAACTTCGATATGCTACTAAAATGCTTTTGTAAATGTAGTCATTTAGTAAAAGTAGGCGTTAAAGTAGGAGTGTCAATAAAGTTTCTGCTAATAAATACAACTTAGATATTTCAATATGGTCCTTTATTTTTCCAAAAACTTTGTCAATAGAGAAATTAGAAGAATTTAAGATAAACCGTTATATGGGAGGTAGCCGTTAAAGTGGGCGTGTCACCTAACGTTTTGGCACAACAATTACACTGAATAGAAGGATATACGTAGCAAATTTGATCATCATACCTCTAATTTTGGCGGTTTTATGAGCATTTAAATTTCATTAACGGTAGATAACGTGAAAAGTGGGCGATATAGTAGACGTGTCAAAGTTGTTTTTGCGAATGAGTACAACTTATGTGTTTCAATTTAGCCCTTTATTATTCCAAAATCTTTATTAATAGAGAAATTATATGAATTGTAGGTAAAACGTTATATGGGAGGTGGGCGTAAAAGTGGGCGTGGCACATTGATTTTCCGTTATAAAAAAGCCACTCACCAAGAAGCAGAGTGTGCAAAACTTCAGAGTCATACATCCAATTTTGTTGCTTTTATGACGTTTTTGTTTTTAAATATACTGAAAAATACACTGTGCGGTATAAATTTTCGTACATTTTGATCGATAACTCCTCTCCTAATGCATAGATTTAGACAATTTTTGGGGAAAATATTATTTTTACTCAGGAAATATATATTCGAAGTTTCATGAGTCTACGTTAATGCGTTTGGACACAATTCCATTTGATTCGATGTTCGAAGGACACGGTTTTTTCGACCTACTCTTGTCTTTCGAGCTATAACTCTCTTCCTAATATTCCTAATATTTAGCCCATTTTCAATACCAAACAAACCTTGTCTATAAGAAAGATTCTGGCAAAATTTGAGCCCCCTAGCTTTTTCGGTGCGACCTCTATCGTGCTTTCAACAGGCGGACAGACGGACGGACATAGCTAGATCGTCATCAAATCAAACCCTGAGTCAGAATATATATACTTTATTGGGTCTAAAATGGATATTTCGATGTGTTACAAACGGAATGACAAAATGAATATACCCCCCCATTTTTTTGGTGCCGGGTATAAAAATTAAGGTAAAAAAATAAAAATTTTCTTGTCTTAACTGGAATTCATCCAGTTTGTATATGTGTGAAAAGACGAGGTGATCTAGGTTTTTTCATCATATTTCAGTTGTTTATAGAGGGATTTTTCAACACCGATCTGCTCCCGAATATTTTCGAAAGTTTGTTACATGTACATTATGTGATCATTCAAAATTGACCACAAAAGACCGACAAACAAATCATTTACTTGAGTTCCCCATTTAAAGGATTTTATGGGGTTCCAAGTAAATATTGCCAAAACCATAAGTGAAATGGCAAAAGTATAATTATCACTATCCGAACAGGTGAAAAGTGTAAAATATTAATAGCTGTAATTGTTTAAATATTATAAGACAACATTATTTTTGTCAGAAGTATTTAACCAATTACAAACATAAAATATTCTGTTTTGTTATAAAATCAACCCGCTTTGAGTATGATCCCTTCACTGGGGTTAAATAAAAAAAAAATATATCCCAAGTGTTACTCGTATTTTACTTTTAAACTGACCCCATACAATGTTGCTTGGATTTTATTTTTCTTCCTTGGCTTATGCTAAATTGTTTTGTATTTCGCTGTTTACCAAAGCAATTTTTCAATTTCAAATACAATTTCCTGAAATGAACAATGTTTAGCATGGCATTCGATAAAAAAAAAAATGAAATACACACACACTTAAGCATATGCATATAAGTATGTATGTACTACTGCATTTGCATTACTATGGTAGAATTTTGTATGGATATTTTGAATTTTGAAAAATGGACCAGAATATATTAAATGTTTAACCACGTTCCTTTATGACGAATATTTAGTCATATATTTTGACGTAGAAAAATTTTCTAGGAATAATGATTCAAGGATCTCAGTTATACAATTTAGTATTTATGTTATCTTATTCAGATTCCAAATAAATTCAAATAGCTTTAGAGCAGTGATAGGCAAATCGCGTCTCATGTGCTACTTTTCTCTTTTAAGCCTAACCTATACAAGGAAGGGTGCTATATTCGGCCGTGCCGAATCTGATGATCACCTTCACCATCATATTCACATGTAGGTATAATACCACATCGTAGCTTAATCTAGATTTCATGTTAAATGCCATTTTTTTATTATTTCCGACGCCATCCTTGATTTTGGATTTTTACATAGTTAACTGTATTCTATTAGTTAAAAATTTTTCACCATTTTGTTTCAGACGCCATCTTGGATTAAACATTTTATATAATTTACTATATTCTATTCGTCAAGCCCTTTCATTTGATACCAATATTGTTAGGGTTGAAGAAGTTACATTTTAAAATACCATATTTGGCTTATATATAAATTTATTATCCGCTATTTTGTAGTGGCGACCATCATGAATTTCAGATGATACCAATATTGACTCTCCTGGTTGTCTAGGAGCTGAAAAAATTGATTTTAGTTTCTAGATTTTTGGAATATGTGTTTAAAAAAAATTTGTCTTTTAACTTTATCCAAATTTATCCAAAATTTTTCACGATTATGTCTAGACGCATAGTATATCTACAACTATTTACAAAGGTAACTATAAGTTTTTCTATGGCTGAAAAATATTAATTTTGATGGTAAAAATATGTGAAAAAGCAGAGGCATATATTCCCGGATATTTCCAAAAGATTGAAATCATACACAGGTCTGAGGAACGTGTGGTTACTTCTGAAAGTTGATTTCAATCAATGCACGGACAGACGGGCATGGTCTAATCGACTCCTCAATTCATTCAGCTTTCAGAAAAGAAAATTGTAGAAATTACAAACTAAATGACAAACCTATATATACCCTTTTCGCTGTCATGTGAAGGGTATAACAAGAGCGTTGAAGTTTTACATGTGTTTTGTTTTTGTTACAATAACGAAATACAGAGCATTAAATTTGTTTTCAATTTTAAACTGTTTCAGATCGCACATTTAAATAAAAATTCAGTACCCATGAATTGAACCACCCTATTGCTTATACAGATATCTATATATATAGATGCGGCTTGCATTGAAATATGTATGCATTTATATACATCTCTTCTAGATAAACAATTGGCTTAAAAAATTCAGCACACCGATTCACAAAAAAAGTATTTGTTGTTCAACTCTGGATATAAAGCCTTTGATAGAAATAGCAGGCTATTGCTAAAAATGTATTTTTGTATATTTTAGTTTGGATATTTTAAAGAAGTCCTTTTTTTAACAAGAGTTTTTGAATAATGAAAAAGTAGATTTCTTAAATTAATAATTTCATAACTTTTCCGAATATTTAAATATAAAACAGTAGTTTAAATACTATAATTTTGAATTGTTAACATCGGAAGGTAAAATGGGTTCATAGTTGCCTAATCGGAGACGAGAAAGAACTAGCAGAATTCAAAGTCAACTACAATAGCAGTCATTTATACAAAATATTAAGCCTATCAAATATATAGATATGCTATTGAATGTATTTTTTTGTTTGTTTTGGAGGGGCCACGTCTTCTTATTTGATTCTATCCAATCATTAAAATGAATTGTAAAAAATTTCATTAAAATTTCTAATGCCTGAATTAAAAACTCTTATATTTGTTGTTTTTGAAATATGTCATAAAAAGATTTTTTTACATTGGGATTATCACTTTTCCAACTCTGATCGCATCGTTTGTGGTTGGAGGGAGACAGAGCGAAGAAAATAAAGTAAGACTCTAATTGCTTTGAAGTAATAGGTGTAATATTTTTGAAGATATGGAATAAAATATATTTAATTTTTTTTTTAAATGTGGATTTATTATTATAATACTTGACATGAAATTTAAAGTCGTTTGGTGTTAAAGTACTCTGGATATGCAAACTGTGCCAGTCCCACTTCAAACTGAATTATTGAGATTCGTAGATTATTTAGCAAAAATTAGATAAATTAGTCCAACTGTTCTCCTATTTTAGATAAATCAGTTGCGAATTTTTTATATCGTTAAAACTTCAGTTGTTTTACAACAAAATTTTAACATTTTTTTTTGGAAATTGGTGCAGACTTACTTAAGTAATGGGATAACCAACGAACGAATTTTATTATTTTTAACAAAGATGGTCAAATATTTAAAATTTTATTAACTTTTCAGACTAATTTTTAAGTTAATATATCAACTTAATTCATGGGGCATAAAAAATTATAAAATCAGGGAGTAGCAGAATTTTGCTGCCAGAAGTATGACCGATATTCTAGGGGTGATCTAAAACCTTTAGAGAAGAAAACTAATTTTAAAACTGATACTGAGTATTGTACAGAACAAAACTAGTTTAGCCTGCTTGGGGTTATTGGATGATACAACAAGCCAAGCTTTCCAGATAGAAAACAAAACTTTGCCTCATTTTCTATTGTTTTTGTGCTACATTTTGGCTTGATTGGATGTTCGAAATGTTGACAAATTAAAATAACTGAGGGCTATAAATTAAAAATCCCGAAAAACCAAGATAACATTTGAAACAAAAAGGCGGATTTTTTTTAACCACATCAATAAAAGTTAAATGAAATGAAAGGCTTGGCTAGTAAGCTAAAACCAACTTTGTAAAACTTCAAGATCGTCGGAAGTAATAAAGCTAAATCTAGGCTTAGCTACGATAAGGATACTGTTCTTAAGTATATATATGATTGTGGAGGGTATTACAGGATTAAACATTTTTGTTTTGGCACTCTTACGTGTGACAAATTAAATTTATTAAATTATATTTTTACATGAAATGTGGAAAATTTTTGGGTAAGATTTTATTTTTTTTAACCAATAAATTATTATTCTTTTAAAGCCAATAATAAAAGTTATTTGCTAGGTTACAGGTGAACATTACCTAATGATAAAAGGCTATTGTAAAAGTTGACTGTCACAGGTAGAAAAGTCCTAAATCGTAAGAAAAGCCCTAAATCGTATTTTTTAAGAATATGAGTTTTTCAGTGATTTCGATACATTTCACACAAATACACCTCTACAAAAAAATTTAATGTGTTAGTATTAAAAACAAAAGTTTTACAAGTAATTTTACAAAGAAGTTACATTATAATAATAAAGTTTAAATTACGTTATTGCCATCTATTTTAAAGTTTAATTATTTGAGTTATGGCCTTTCTACCTGTAACCAACGATATGCAACCTCTTTACTGATGGTGGCAAAAGATAGAAATAAACCAAAAATCTTTCAATCGACTTCACTAAAATCTGTACACAATTGCCACAATTTTACTCTCTCTTTAAATTTCCATTTAGTGTTTTTTTTTCATTTATCGTATTACGTATAAATACAATTGCAGTCTTCAATAAAAAGAAATATTTAATTCGCAATTGCCCCAAATTGAACACGTTTTCTGTTGCAATGTCAACCATAAATACTTGTACAATTTAGCTGTAAATAAATTTTCAACAATATTCACGCATTTCTCACATTCCATACTAACATTCACCAATACACTCGCATATACTTAAGGCACACTTGTAGAAAAATTATTGTATGTTCTTGAATCTTGCATTACGAATGTCAACTAATATTAAATGAAACAATAACGCATATACACACATCTTGAAATGTTCTTATATTTACACAAGAAGTTACATTCGAATTTAAAAACACGTAAATAGAATAATGTGTAAAATGCAATAAGAAAACTACAACAGTTACAAAGCAATACTAGGGCAAACATAATACATTTTTTATATTCGTTACGCGAATTTTTCAAAACAGTCTTTGTTCCTCGTTTCGATGTGTTGTTTTGCTGTAATTGTTGTCAGTATTATATTCATTATTGCGGTAGTTTTCATTTGTTACATCCATATGTGTGCGGTATGACACATATTTAAATGCGTCGTATATTATGAGTTGAGAGCAAGAATAACAATATTAAATTCCTCACAAAAGTATAAATAAAACAAATAGGTAATAACAGCCAGTCATAACAGACTACAAATTACCCTATGCCAAGTATTTAATTAAATAAAAATTAGATTTAAAGACTAAAAGTTAATAAAGTAATTGTTACCCTAAAGCCCTAAAGGGCTGGCAATCAAAAATGGAAATTTTTCAGACATCGGCAGTTCTTTAGTTGATGAATATGGGCAAATATAATGGCAAGAGAAATGTCTTAATGATAAGGGGATATTTTTGTACTGTTTTTCAATACAATTTGAGATATAATTTTAATTTAAAAAAACTATTTGTTTTTGAGATATTAAACATATTTTTATTTCAGTTTATTACAAATAGGCTTCGGGGTAAAAATGAAATGATTTTATGTCGCTCAAGCGACAATCAAGACAAAAACCACCACACCGCCCAACTGGCTTGGCTGGTTCAAAATCTTTTACCTGAATTCTCAATCGCGGTTTTCACTTAACTGTTGCCAATGGTTAATATTTGTTCGAAAATGTTCTTCCTTGAATTTCTTGAATTTTAGTGGGGCAATTACTGTATACTTTCGATTTCAAAACAACCTTACTTAAAATAGTATGAAAGTGTCAAGTCGTACGATCTTGGAGGCCGCTTCACTTATCTTCTACGAGAAACAAGGCGATTTTCAAACTTTTCTTTCAAAGATCCATTGGTTCTCCTAATGTGTGTGGTAAGTACTTAGCACCACCTTGTTAAGTCTTCTTATTACCTCTGTAGCGATTTCCATTGACCATCGATACTACAAACTTAAATACTCTAACATCCTTTACTTTTTGAAACTTATTTTTCTGTGTTATTAGTTCTTCCAAAAAACTACTTCCCGTGTATATTGTAGGGCACAAAACACATAAGCTGTAGCTTTCCATGTATCTTATAGTGTTATTATGTTATATTTTAATATGTTTCCTTGTGGTTGACTTAAGGAATTTTCACAAAACGCTTAAGTGTATAAAGGCATCTTCCTTTTAGTTCTTTAGCTCCTTATTTTTGTGTTTATTGTTTTATTAATTTTTTCCATTATACAAATATGCTAAAGTAGAAAAATTTTTATATATGTATGTACGTAAAGAGTATGTTAAGTTTTTTAAATAGTTTTAGGTGTGACATAAAGCTTTTTTGAAAAAATATTAAAAAGGGAACGCTCACTAGACTACACTGTCTTATAGTATAGTTTCAATGGCTATAAAATTGAATATCTTACATATATTTTATAGAAATAAAAATGTTTTTATATTTGTTAAAAGTTTTACCATCAGACATTATAATGTTTTTGAGGGAAAAAACTTGTGTTGGTCTGTACAGAAATATTTAAATGTAATGGATGTCCAAATTTGACCAATTGTTGGTCAATGGAAATGTCTACAGGGAGATGATCTGAAAAATTTTTTGATGACAAATTGACGTATTACACGTAGAGAACATGTAGTGTTAATAGGATGGCATAGTCAGAAGAAACAATGGACCTTTAAAAGAAAAGTTTAAAAGTTTAACCCCTTGAGACTATTTTTTGTGGGATTTTTTTGAAATTAAAAGTATAAAGCAATAATCCCACAACAGCTAGAGCATCAGTTTATTGAAAAACGTAATTGAAATTTTTGTTAACAGTTTGGGAGTCTGCCGAACAATTAAGAGGGTCACTTGACCGTAACAGTTTTTAATTTGAAACCCAAAACTATTTGTTCTGAGCTGAGATAAATATATTTTAATAATCTCAAAAAAAGATTAAAATTAAACTGTTATTTCGAATTTTTTTTGAAAAAAAATTTCATTAAAAATTTTTTAAGAAAAAATTTTCTATAAAAAATAATTTATCGAAAAATAAAAAAATTTCATAGAAGTTGCATTAAAAAATTTAACAATTATTATAAAAATTTTTTTTCGAATATTTTAAATATAAAATTTTATAGGCTAATTTTCAAGCAATAATTTTTATGAAATATTTAAAAAAAACATAAAAATTTTTAATTAAAAATTTTACTAAAAATTTTCTATGACACAAATTTCATAATTGAAAAATAAAATATTATAAAAAATTTTGTATAATGAAATTTTACCTAAAATAATAATAACTAATTTATATAGAATTTTTAAGAAAAAATTCATCAAAAATATTATATAAAAAAAATGTTATAATTGGAAGATTAAATTTGATTAAATAAAAATATTATCCAAATAAAAATTAAAAAGAAAAATATTTTAAAATTCTTTAATAAAACACACCAGAAATTTTAGAAATAAATGTTCATCAAAAATTTTTTTGAAACTTTCAAAACAATTTTAAGAAAAAAGCTTTTAAAAATACTTTAAGTTAACATTTATAGATAATAAAATTAAATTAAATATTTAAAAAAAAAATTTTCTTTGATATTATAAATCCATTAAAAAAGTTTTCAACATAAAATTTTACACCATTAAAAAAAATTTATAAAATATCGAAAAAAAATTTATCAAATATTTTTAAATAAAAAATCCTTCAATAATTATTCATAAAAAATTTCATTAAATATTTTTTATAAGAAAAATTTTATTTAGTATGAAAAACAATTGGAAGATAAATATTTAAAATAAACTGCCTGTTCAACGATGTCGAAAGAAAACCCAAGCGAAATTTCATTCGTACAAATATATTAAAAACAACAACAAAAACTAAAAATTTGTTTTTGTTTTCAACGTATTTGTACGAATAAAATTTCACTTGGATTTTCTTTCGACATCGTTGAACAGGCAGAAAATCTTACACAAACTTTTTACGAATGCGAAATGCATTAAACATTTTCTTAGAACAAAATGCATTACAAATTTTAAGGACAAATTTCGTAGAAATTAGAAGAAAAATTTCATTAAAAATTTTACCAAAAAATATTTTTAAATTTAATAAAATTTTTTAAAGAAAATTTCATAATATAAATATAAGATTTTATAAAAAAAAATTTTAATATAAAATTATTTTTCGGAAAAAAATTTCATAAAGTTTATTTTAAGAAATAATTTTACTGGATATTATTAAGTAGAAAATTTCATTAAATATTTTTTAAGAAAAAGGTGCATTCGAAAATAGTTTTTTTTGTCATTAAGAAATATTTTTAAATAATTAATTAAATATTTTTAATAAAATTTTGAATTAATATAAAAAAATAAAAGAAATATTTCTAAAGTTAAAATTTATCTTATATTATTTGAAGATTTCGAACTAGTCGAAAAATCAAATAACAAAATTGTCGCAAAAATGTTTTAAAAGCTGTATAATCTTTTATAATTACTTGGTTTTTCATGCTTTATTTTAACTAATTTAGAACCAACTATTTACTTGTTTAAAAATATTATTTATGTTAAATTTTTCTTTATTATACTTTAAAGCTTTTTTAACTTAACATAAAGTAATATATTGCCTTCATGAGTGTAGATATGAGTGTGTGCATCTTAGTCGTTTGAAATTTTATAAGCAGTACTTTTATGAGATTTTGGTAGAAACAGTTTTTCATTAACAAATATTTCTCGTTTTTAAATTGAAAGAAAATTTTATAATTAAAAAAAAAGCCATTTAAAAGAAAAGCTGTATGTATGTTATATATAATAAAACTAAAAATATACTTACGTAAATATAAGCAGTTGCAAGGGTATTAACAACTGTAACTAAAAGAATATAGAAAATCAAAAGAAAAAAATTATATTTTCCAAATAATATTTTTAGATCTTAAATTCACTAACTTTTGACCTCAAGTATTTTGAAATATATTTTAATTTCGAATGTCATTATCATTAACTTTATGGTATAAACTTTAGCAATTAAGAAAATATTTCATAATTATACATTTCCGTTTTTATTTTTTATATTTATACCACAGTGTGGTCGATTAATTATATATATAAATGACCTTTGTGTTACAACTTTTCATGCGCCATTTTATGGAGATTGTCATGTTGATTAATTGCGAATTGAGCTGGATAAAAGTTCTCTCATCAGCATTCCAACTATAATTAAAGTTATCTGACAAACATCTAAGGATATTATTTATTTTATATCTAACATATCATACATACACACACTCATATAATTATAAACATTGGCGCTTAAATACATGTACATACGTCCGTGAATAAATTTATATCTAAATTACATGGTGTATGTGTGTGTGTAATGCAGAGTCGTACGAGGTCAAGTTTAAATGGGATGTCAATAATATTCATTAATTAGAACTAAAAGTTTTTGTTCGTTTTTCTCAAAAACAATACATTTTTAGTTTGTAAAGTATTTAAAGAAGTCCTTGAGAAAGCTACTTTGGTTTATATGCTATTATATGCTATTATTTTATATGCTATTCTTTACTTTGAATTTCATAAAATATTTAGTGATTGAAATTGTTGTGCACAAACCTAATTTTTCAATTATTTTTTGTTTAATGTTGTTCTTTGATTTAATTTATTCTTACAAGGTTAAGCGATTTCTGTAAACTGATTTTATGATACAGTTATCTAAATTGATGATTTAACCCTTATGTGAATGTCATGTCTTTGTAATAAGACAAATCACCGAAGTAATACTTATAAGTTTTTGGTTTCACATTTCCTGAATAAATCAATTTTACTGAATATCTGTTGTAATTGTCAAAATTACGTAGGTACGCGGGTACCTTGCCATGCTGTTAAGGGTGTAAAATGAAAATTAATCCACGATGCCCTTTAAAAATCATGTTTAAGCCTTAAAATAATGATGATTTATAATCTATTAAAAGTTTGGAGTTCTCAAGAAAATTCATATGTGTTAGTAATCTGTTTCTATAAAAAAATTGAAGATAAAAATGCTAAAAATACTCGGGTACCTTGCCATTCACATGAGGGTTAAAAATGTTGTAAATGGACAAAATTTTAATAAAATAATTCTTACAGGTATTGTTAATAATAAAAACTAAAAAAAGCCTTATGCCACTCATTAAGGGACTTAGTGCTTAGTTGGGTCTAAGGTAAGTAAATAATATATTTTATATATGAATAATTATGAATAATTAATATGAATAAAAATGCATCCTGAACTTTAATTGAGTATCAAGTGCAAGAAGCTTAAAATTATAACTTTTTTTTATGGACGTGGCACTGCTTACCTTTCTATTCACGACAGCTCAATATCGGTCAAGTGCAAGTAGCTAAAAATTATAACAAATTTTTTATGGGCGTGGCCCTGCTGACCTCTTACCACCCATAAACACTCCCCAGAATGTGTACAACAACTTACGAAAGTTTGAGTCTGATCGTCTTTAGGGTTTCGGAGTCTATACCTAACACAGACACACACACACAGAGTTTCACTTTTATATATATAGATGCTAAAAACAAAGTATAAAACAATAGTTCATTTCCACATTTTCATAAAGTTAAATAAAAAATTTAAAAAAAATCTCACTTAAATTCGTATATAAATTCTTAAGTTAAAAATGTCGAACTTTGTCTTCAAACAAGAAAATAGCTGAGAAAAAATTCAATTTGAAATTTCACTTCAATGCACCCCTCGTACGCAAGCTTGCAACAATATATTATACACAGTCACCATTATAGCATACTTGTTATTTTATTTAATTTATACACACATCTATTTATATAGTTTATCTATAAGTGTACATGTATAACTATATAAAAGCATGTATATGTATATCCGTGTATAAATATATGTGACATGACCAAAATCCTCATCAACTAATCCACACTATACAACCACATTTTAATTCAGTTGCATTTCTTTACGCTACAAAACGCACATTAACGTGCTTGTGGTCAGCATAAGTTTATTCGTTAGAAAACATAGCAACAAATGTAGCAACTGCAACAGGAATACAAGTAAAACTTAGAGTATTAGAAATGCAAGTTACTACTACAACAACAATAATAATGGCTAAAATAACTACAATATCAGTGGTAGTAGCAATAGAATTTAATATGTATTTAACGTGTAAGCTTATACGTTTGTACGGGTGTATGTATGTGAATAACAAAAATTATAGAAATAGAGAATAGCATGGAGATGCTACCGGTGTACAATTTATATTTAAAAAGCACAAAGGAAAGCAAACTTTTTAAGTTCTTTCAGTAACACGTTTTTTTTCGAAATATTGAAATAGAGTTTAAAAAATCATGATTGAAGAAATGTTATTTAAAAGGATCTCAAAGCAGATATTTAAGCGTAGATTTAGTATCAGTTGCGTTTTGCGAGCTGATATCATACAAGAGTGTGAATTATACGTCGGGGCTTCCAAAAGTTGATTTCAACATTTACCCAAATTTACGGACGACGGATGTAGGCAAATAAATTTGTCTATCTAAACGATTATAACGATTCAGAATAAATATAATTTATAGGGTTGTAAATGAAAATTGTAGTGCTATATTCGGCCATGTCGAATCGGATAATATTTGCCATTCAAACTGGGACGCCATCTTACTTTGTCATACAATAGTCTACCGTCATTTCACTAGGATGATCGACCCGGGTCTACAACCGGTGGAAAACCCGGTTTTTCCTCTTTCTGCTGACGTTTTTTCTAAATGTTTATATTTCGTATATCGAATACACCGGTTTTTTATCCAAAAAGCTGGTTTTTTATTTTTTAAAGTTTATCTTCATATATCTTTGTAACAAATTTCAACATAGAATATATTTAGTTCGCGAAAAGTTTCCAAATATCAGAAAATAAAATCTATTAAATAGTCTTCCATAATATTGTAAAAAATTTATTTGTTGTTTAAAAAACAAATGCAAAATAAGAAAAATAATTGAGCTTAAATATTATTTTTTTATAGGATATAAACCTAACGTTAAAAGTTAAAGGTAATTGAATCATAAACTTAGCTGATCGATCAATTTCAGGCAAAAAATATAGTTACAATAAAGAAAAACCAATAATCTCTTCTTCCAGTTGTTCTTCCTGTTGTCCTTAAATTCAACTAATTAAAACCAAACTAGTCAACTGCATTCATGTCAGTTGTTGCGTTATTGTGCAGCCAAACGTATATTAACTGTAAAAATTTTATATTTAGATACAATTTTTATTATAATATTTTTTTACAATATTTTTTAATTTTATCTTTAAATATTATATTTTATATATTCAAACCGGTTAAACCGTTTTTTCTAAAATTATAAATTAGCAACCGGTTTTTCTTGATTCTTAATTTCAAGCTGTTTGAAAACCGGTTTCTTAAAAAAGTCGAATAATGGATCACCATACATTTCATCAAACGGGAAAGGGGTTGGTGTTGTGTGTGGCGTTAGCAAGGTTTAAATATTGCAATACCAGATATGACCCATATATAAATATATTGACAGCCAATTTTTATTAGCGACCATCATGGATAGTTATCTTTTTTTTATAGTATTTTGCAAGTCTTTTAAATAGATCAAGGGGTATCCACTCGGTCCTCTCGGTTGTATAGAAACTAAACAAAATCATTTTTTGTTTGTAAATATTAGAAAGGACAGCGAAGCGTTTGTACTTGGTGCTTATGTCTATGTTAGCTTAAAGCCGAAATATATGATTTTCTCAAAAATAATCTTTGAGACAACGGCTTATATTTTGGTGTCTTTAGAGTGTCCTAGAATTATTTAGGAGCTTGAAAAATTTTAAATATCAAAACAATGTATTGTTTTCAAAAACATGTTTTTTACCTATAACTTTGCAGATTAGTGACCAAAATGTTGAACAAGTTTTCACCAATACCTCTAGTGGCATATCATATATATAAATAGTGTCGTATCATATATGTATATGTATCATATCTAAAAACGTGTCTATAAATTATGCGAGCGCTAAAACATTTTAAATTTTGTTGTGAATATGAGGAAAAAATGGAGGCAGTCTTGTTTATTTGCGCTTATTTAAAAAAGTTAGGGAGCGAATGAGCTGATTTTTAATGCTGTTGTACTCCCAAATATGTTCGATATTGTGATACCACGAACGGGGCTTGTCGATGTCTGAGGCTTCAAAAAATTGATTTGAACAGACACGCGGATAAATGGACATTATTCAGTCGACTTTCCTATTCATCGGCTTTAAGAAATTATATACATCAGGGGGTTAGAAGTAAATATTGTAAAAACTTTACACCGAATGATCATTACACTCTCTTAAGGGTATATAAAGAAAGAATAACAACGACAGAGTAGTCAATTTCATTATCACTTGAGGAAGGAAATACGAATGAATAATTATCGAATTGTATTTCCTAAAAGCTTGGGAGTTGAATAGTTAATTAAACCGTAGCTGGCTTTAAAATTTCATTACACCTGGCTGGTGTCGGTTAAAATTTACTTTTTCAGTTTATTTATCATTATCTTCATTAACTTAAAATGAACTTGAAAGCCAAAATAAGAATCAAGTAAATATTGATCTGAAAAAGTACATTTTAGCAAAGTTTTTTGTACCATTTATAATTTTTCCTTCACTTATCTATGAACATAGTGTATCTGGAAATATATATAAATATATGTAAGCATGGGTGTGTTTTGGTGTGAGAGTGTGTGTGTTAGTATAATTTTGGGGTAAACATCTACAATATTATTACTACTTTAGTTGAAATTGTTGCTAGGGTTTGCATTTATATTCCAGCAGCTTTACGTTTATGTGTGTGTGTTTGAGTAAATGCATGGGATTGTGTGTGTTTTTGTGTGCTGGTATTATACGTGTGTTCACTTAAGTAAAATCTTACAATAAATTGCACAACTCTTAGCTCTTAAGCTTCCTTATGCACCAGCGAAATGAAATTTTGTTTTTTTCTTAATACATTTTGCGTTCATTTATTTTAGTTTTTCTTTAATTCTATTGTGTTGTTTTTCTTTCCATAGCATTGTATAACAATAGATAAAAATGTTGTTGTTTTAGTATTTAACAGGTATTTATTTGTTGTTATTATTGTTATGTTTTTTGTTGTTGAACATTTTTTTAAATATCTTACGGGTTGTTTGTTTAAATTTTTAGGTCAAAATTTAAACACGATAATATGCTAGAATTAAAACAAGGAATAATTTTTTTTATTATTTTTTTTAACTTGACATAACTCATTGCTATCACGATGTCATAACAGTGTTTGAAACACAGTGATCGTAATGTTTGAGCATTTCTTGCGGCCAGTTGACACGTGACTTTTTTTTCGCGATTGTAGAATTACGCGGGCTCTAATGCTATATTTTAAAAGAATAAAAATTAAAAAAGTAAATACAAAAAAAATTTCTCAGTTAACTTTCTGATGTGACACGAAAAGATGGGAAGCAAAATTTTGTGGACTATGGCATGGCAAAACAAACTGTATAATTTTTTATTATCTTAAGATGTTTTGTCTGCAGATGTGTAGATCTATTAATTTTAAATTGCGCGGTACTGTAAAATTTAACATTTAATTTGCTATTTGTTTATAATTTTTATATTTGAAAGTTTGTCCACCACATGTGCAAAGAAAAGTAAATTGTAAAATAGGAAAATAGGAAAAAATAAATTTTTTATTTATAGAAATTTACGTGTGCCGAATTTCCAGTTTTGTTTTTTAAGTTTCTTTGACGCTAACTTAGAAAAGTAAAAGTTTTTACTTTTTGTTACCAACTTAACCAAGCAGTTAAGTTTCTGCTCCTTTTTGTGCACTAGAGTCGGTTTTTATTGTTCTGGGCTCGACTGGAACGCGTACTCTTTTAAGTAACAACGAAAATCACATTAATATCATCATCAGTATCAAAACTTAAAAAAGGAAAATATAATTCTGTTTTAGCTTTAGCCAAATAGAGAATATCATGAAAAAGTTTTCTGTTACTGATACTATTGTGGCTAAAACGAAATTGGTAAGTGCATGCTTACTGAAATATTTAACACATATCCTTGATAAACTTTTTCGTACTGAAAGGATGTTTTCTAAGAAGAAGAGGAATGAATAGTTCCTGAAGCAAAACAGAAATAGTGTTAATAAAAAAATAAAACAAGCGGGAATAAATGATCTTCATCACACAGTAAAATATATTGTCACCAGTTTCAGCATGATTTAAAATACCGTTAGCACTATTGGTACGCTTGTAAGTAAAACTCAATAAGGAGCTCTACTAAGTGAAAGTTTTAAAATTTTATAACGGAACAAAAACTTTGCTTTTCTGACACAAAGAAACAAATGTAGATTTATTGGTTATTTTAAACAACTCTACATAAAACCTGAAGTTATAGAATTAAAAAGATGTTTGCTCAATTCACAACCTATCGTATTAGTTGTATGTCAGCGGATCCAGCAGTAAAGATCTAACAAATTGTCACACTCATTCCATTTATTATTTAGTAAGTGGTCATAAAGTGGCCGTTTTACATATATTTCCAAAATTTTTTTTCAGGTAGAGTATATAACTTCAGAAGAATCACTTACAATATACTAAATACGCAAAATAATAAGGTTTGCTTTTATAAGAGAGGTAGGAGTTAGAGCAGGCATTAAATGTAACATATTCTTCTAAAATCAACTAAGACTTTAAAACATAAAAGAAATCATTACCCTTTCGAAAAATATATAAATTTGATCAAAAGCTTTATATTAGAGGATTGCGATAAAGTATACGTGTCACATTTTTCCTTTGAGGTTATATTACCTAGTAGCCCATAATGACGAAGTTTCAAATTATGTCATATGTTAAATGTAGATATGACATAGTAATTTCAGATTACAGAGAAATCGTTTTTTAATAGAAAGTATATAAATTTAAAATCCCCCTAGCTTTTTCTGTTTTTGTTCTATCGTGCCTTCAATGGAAAGACAGACGGATGGACAAACAGATGTACGGATAATTGGATGGACAGATAGACATTCATAGATAGGTCGTTCTAAACTGAAATCAGGATTTTCAAAATATATATGTTGTGGTCTAAAATGAATATCTCAATGTGTTATAAACGGGGTGATAAAATAAATATACCAGCACACCATTTTTCTGCTGAAGGATTTAATAATTTTAATTTATTTCTCTAGAAAATTGTTTAAACTATATTGTCAAATATAACAATATAATTAATTTCATATAAATATCATTCTACTTATATAATAAATGTGAATGTTTGTATGTTTGAATGTTTCTTACTCAATTACGCAAAAATGGCTGAACGGAACTAAATGAAATTTGGCACACAGTTAGACAACAACATAGATTAATATATAGGCTTCTCTTTATCACTATAATCAAACAAATTTGCAGAAATATGCAATAAATATATTTGTTGTATGTAGTTAATCGATTGTTTAAGGGTTTAAGGTGTCCAAAGTTTACACGTACTGCCGGAAAAGTTAAATCATCCAACGTCGTCTCTAGAAATATTTGATCCTAAATATTTGAACTAAGTCCTATCCCACTTATTTTTTACATATGAATGTTTGTATGTTGAAATGTTTTAATCTTTTTACTCAATCACGCAATAAATGAGTAAACGGATAGATAGATAACAAACAGAATTATAACATAAAGAGGCTACCTTATGAGCCGATAACTACGCAGACAAAGTCGCGAGCACAGGCTAGTTATAAACATTTATTCAGTATTAAAATTTTTTGTTTGAAGTTTTATTTAGCTATAACGGTTTACTAATAACTTATTTGTATTAAAATTTGTTTACAAATTTTAAATAAACAATTTTTAACATCAATCCCTAACATGTAAATATGAACATATTTTTTTTTTGTTTCTGTAAATAAACTTAAATGTTTGAGTGCTTCCATATGCATGTAGGATTATTTTATAAATATTTTATAGAAATATGTAATAAACAAGAAAATATTTTGTTAAAAATAAAACAAACAAAAAAACCCTTAAACAAAAGCGGTAACAGCAGCAACAAAAATTGTTTTGTATTTTAAATTTTCATGGAGTTGTATTTGTTGCTGTTGCTACTTTATAGTTGTCTTATAATCTTGTCACTCAAACTGGCAGTCACTCAGTCAGTCACATAATTTCTGGCTCTTTGGCATGCATAGTGTGTTATTAGTCCCGTGGATTTTAACTTAACTTTTTCTTAGTCAAACAATTTTTTTTATACACACATACTTACACCAACAGATTTATATAACAACAAAAATATTTACATATACGTACATATGTTTGTGTGTAAATAACATTTACAAACGTGAGTTTGTAGTGACATGGTTATAACTGTAGTAAAAGCAGAATTGTTTAAATGTGTGAGAGAGTTTACTTGTGTGAGAGTGTGTGTGTGTGTTTTTTTTATAAAATTTTGTGTTATTGCATCACATTTTGTATTTCATATTTTTGCTCTCATCTTTACAAAAATTTCCAAAATTTTGTTATTGTTGTTGTAGTTTATGTGCTGTATTTCAGCAGACTGATGATGTTCCATTTTCAAGTTGATGGCCCCACGTAGTTGCTGCATTTGCTCTAATGGTTATTGCACGTTAAGCTTGGATGTTAAAGATGTTTAGCAGGTGGATAAGATGATAAATATGTTTCGCAAAAACGAAAAACAACAAAAAAAGAGTAAAACACTTTAATCTTTAAATTATGTAAATTATTTATTTCCAAATTTTTCAAATAAAAGACATCTTCCGGATGTCCTGTGAATACAAATTATGGTAAATAAATAAATAAACACATAAATATATAAATTGACAGCTTATGTTTTATTGGATTATAAATTTATATATATAAAAGTGAAACTCTGTGTGTGTGTGTGTGTTAGCTATAGACTCCGAAACTGTAAAACCGATCGGGCTCAAACTTTGGTAAGTTGTTGTACACATACCAGGGAGTGTTTATGGGTGGAAAAAAGTGGGCGGGGCCACGCCCATAAAAAATTAGTTATCATTTTAAGCTACTTGCACACGACCGATTTTTCTGAAACTTTGCACACATTGCGAGCTCTCATGACTAAATACTTTTGTGATAAAAAAAGTGGGCGGGGTCACGCCCATAAAAAATTTTTAATTTTGAGGTACTTGCAATAGACGGATTTTACTGAAACTTTGCACACATATTGGACTGTCATGACTTAATGATTTTGTGATTAGAAAAGTGGGCAGGGCCACGCCCATAAAAAAAAGTTATAAGTTTGAGGTACTTGCACTGGACCGATTTTCCTAAAACTTTGCACACACACTAACCTGTCATGACTTTACAATTTTGTGATTAGAAAAGTGGGCAGTGCTACGCCCATAAAAAAAAGTTATCATTTTGAGGTACTTGCACTGGACCGATTTTTCTGAAACTTTTCACACATATTGAGCTGTTATGACTTTACAGTTCCGTTTTTAGAAAAGTGGGCACGGCCACGCCCATAAAAAAAATTATAATTTTTAGGTTTCTGCACTTGATATTCAATAAAAAATCAGAATGTATTTGGATTCATTAAGGGGCGTAGCAACGCGCGCCGGGTTTAGCTAGTAAGAAATAAAACTCAGATACTTATACCATAGTATTTAATAATTATAAACTTCAATATATCAAGTCATATTGCCCTATAAACTATCACTTCATTGTTATTGGATCCACACTTGACCAGGTGCAGAAATCATACCAATAAATGTGTTTTAAATGACAGTTTCAATTGTGTGAGTTACTGGCAAGATCATACTACAAGCAAAGCGATCTTTGTTTATTACGTTTAATTTAAAAATTTTCAAAAACTCGAATTTATTTAACACTGGCCAAGCCCTGCGCGGGATGCTAGGCCCCTTAATGAATAAAAATGCATTCTGAATTTTAATTGAATATATTAAAAATAATACTTTATTGATTTTTATTGCAATACAAGTGGGTAGACAATATTTTAAGTTTTTCCATTTGCTGTAAAAATAGATAAATTTGCAAAATTATATAGTCATTGCAGTTCAATATGTATGCAAAGTTTCAAAAAAGTTGGTCAAGTGAAAGTAGCTAAAAATTATAACTCATTTTTTATGAGCGTAACCCCGCCCACCTTTTACCACCCATAAACACTCCCTGAAATGTGTACCAGAAATTGCCAAAGTTTGCGTCCGATCGGCTTTACGGTTCGGGAGTCTATAGCTAACACACACATACAGACAGAGTTTCACTTTTATATATATAGATTAAAATGTTTGCATATTACTCAGTATTTATGCATTTATTCACTTTTTCCGGAAGTGCCAACCTTTTTTAAGAAGTTGGTCAAGTTATGCATAAAATCGTATATGTCCAAAGACTTATTACCGTTGGTCTTTAACACTTTTTTGTCAAAACCCCAGTACCTCTCCCCAGGCCAAAGTTCTGGACAGTGCATAAAAATCTTACCAACGTTTATGCACAGCTTAATACATAATTTGTTTTGTTTGTATTGTATTTCTATCTTTTGTTAGAAATAAGATACTGTCTCGCAATAAAAAACGATTTCTATGTTTATTTAGGTGTTAAAATACCTCGATAGTAAGCTTTATCAAAATCTATTAAGAGGTTCTTAGACCAATCGAGTTTAGGTAGAAAGACATATAGACGACAAATTTTAAAAAGCATTATATTTTATTACAGATCTACGACTACATAATCCACTATCAAAATTTTTTAAAAATATTCCATGTAGTGATTATGAAGACTTTACAATTACGGTATAAGTAAAAACTGTATGTTTATCGTGATGCAATTAAACACATAAGGGCCTTTTATTCATAATGGCATGATGTGAAATACGGCGAGAAATATGAATTCACTCTATGCAGTTATACTAAAAATAAAAGACGTTTTTGTTAATACTTCGTAGTATATATTTCAGTTTATCATGCCTGATGTCACAAATGATTTTTTTTTTATTTCTAAAAGACTATGTGGTTAAAAAATTACAAATTTTTCAGACCAAAGATATGTATTAGCTAGAATGGTGTGTTACTGTTTTCTCACTTAATGTTAGCATAAAAAGGAAAAGTATAATTGTATATATTTTATATGAAATACTGGCTGAGAAGACGAGTTAATTTGTCCAGTTCATCTGATAAACAGATTCATTGAAAAATGGTTGGCTGATTTAAGCTTTCTCTTATTGCAATCAAGTTTTTCCATTTGGATATAATATTTATATTTCATTTACACAGCTCTAATAGAAGTTTGAATTCTTTTAGAAAATCATGTTTATAAATGCAAAGAAAACCTTTGATTAGAAGATGATCTCTGTGGTTTTATTATGGTTTTCATAAAAATCTTTACTTCTTAAAAACAAGTAAGAGTTTTTGTTTTTATTTTGTTTGAATTCCTTAATATATCGTCTACTTTACGGAAAGACAATTATTTGCTTTCGCTTTAAATATATTATGATTTTAAAATTATGATGACAAAAATAGTATGATATCAGATATACCATTATAAATTAAATCATTTAAAATTTTATATAAAATTGAAACATAAGGTGAAATAATAGTATGATTACAAAGCAATCAATCTATAATAAGTTTACACAATAATAGGTTGCTTTTAACTGTGTTTCTTTTTCTTGTTTAATAAACTATATTAATTTAAAAGTTTGACAGCGAAAAAAAACATACAAAAATTTTGACAAATTTTAAACAATTAAAATTAGAAATATTAAAAAAACCTATGAAATGGCAAACAATATCGGTAAAAAACTATTGCGACTATAAAG
The DNA here is from genome assembly GCA_941918925.1 of Phyto melanocephala. Lineage (NCBI taxonomy): Eukaryota > Metazoa > Arthropoda > Insecta > Diptera > Rhinophoridae > Phyto > Phyto melanocephala. Next base: position 27,446,733 of record OW799233.1, on the reverse strand, counting down.
GTAACTACTTACAATCTATATAAGTAATAGTTAAATAAATTTGATGAAATGATTTTTTTATAATACTTTATTTAAATTAATAACACTATGCAACAAACTAAAATTCCCATAATAACCATACAACTTTTTTGATACGCTTTAGTCACCTAACTGCAAAAATCATCATTATTTCAAATTCTATGCTAAGGTTTTTTTTTTTCTAAAATTTGAGATTTTTGAAGAGACTGCTCCATACATCTTGTCGTAACTTTGAAAGGACGTACTTGATTTTGTTTAGCAATCCGCTTGAAAATTTTAAATTATGCCAGCTTTAAATTTTTGTAATATCATTTTCTAAAATAGCCATCAGTTTTGGAGTTTTCGACGAACCATTAATATATAGAATTTTTGAAATTAAAAATTTTTTCAGAAATAGAAAGAAACAAATAATTACCAGTTTTGGTACTTAATCTTAAAACTGCATTTGTTGAAAATAAAATAAATTTCACTAAATGAAAATCCATGAATATATTCTTGTTTTATTCTCGATAAACTGAAAGTACCTAGTCTTCATATTTTTTATCACAAATTATTATTATTTTTTCTTAATGAAAAATTAATTTCAAATTATTTTCCGACGTAACTTAATGTAGAAGTTAGACGAGATCTTAAAAAGTACCAAAGATAAAGTTTTTACCGGTTTCTGTCCCTAAGCCTTTCGATTTTAGAAAAAGTACCAGACACCTGTTCGCTTAGTTTTTTTCTGCTTTTTGTGTAATAAGTATTTGAAAAGTTATGTCTTTAGTCAATTGAAAATGTGCGTTTTAGTACTTAGTCTTAATGCTGCATGTGGTCAAAATAAAATAAATTTCAATTGCATTAAAATCCAACGATATTTTCGAGTTTTATTCCCGATAAAGTGAAAGTATAAACAAAGGTAACAAGTAGTTATATTTTATTTAACCTTTTCATAGAATTTGAAATTATGATGATTTTTTGCAGTAAGGTGACAATAGCGGATAAAAAAATATAGTAGTTATTCTGCATAGTGTAATAAACGTTATATTGTCGTACGTAAATTATTATTTAAAAAAGAAATATTAAGTTTAGTTGTTACCTACAAAAGTATTGTAGAACACAAGGTAAGTGCCTCATATTTTGAAAATTATAAATAAAAATGGTAGGGTGTTTACGCAGATGAACAGATCTAAGAAACTGTCCATGGAAGTCAGTCTTATTTGAATTTTTTATATTTTGTGGTGTTCGAACGACGATATGTTCAAACCTTAATTATACAATTTAATTATATAATGTTGCTCTTAAATAACAAATACAACAACAAGTAAACTGGGACATACACCAACATATTTTTGTTACAACAATAAACACAAAGACGGTTCGGATTAAGCTCAAAAATATTTAGCTTCTCTGGAGTTATTTATCTAATTATCAAATACATCACGTGACAATGACAAATAAGGTACTTTATCTTATATATCTGTGTTAGAAAGAACAAATTGCTTAAGTAACATAAGCTAAAAATGAGGTAATCACACCATTGCAAGGACAACATTTAAAACTACCCTCAGATAAATTTTAAACTTTTTTGGGCAGCTCTTCAAAAACGTATGGCGTAAAAACGTATTGTCTATATTTTTTCAAGGCAGAATATCATGTAGAATAATTACTTGATTTAACTCATTATATTCTTTAATTAATATAGCACAGAATTCATATATTTTAATGGGAATCAACTTGTAAAAACCAACTAAAACATATAAATGTGCTTCCTGAAAATCTATAAAACAGACATAAGCAGTTTTTCCTTATTGCCAGTAGATTTCTTATATTGCTTTATTTAACATAAATTAGACTATAGACAATTGTCAGCTTTGCGTATGATTTATTGAGATAGATGTAACACTCATACGTCACGATGATCCTTATAAATGACATTGAAACTTTTTATACCCTCTAACTTTTACGCCCATAATTTCTAGTAGTGTTGGTAATTTTTTTATGAAAACAATAATTAAAACTAAAAACCATCTAGAAGTTTTCATTATCCCATTTATTTCTTTTATTCTCTTTTGTCTTTGTTCTTTAACAATAAATGCACACAAAAGGGAATTCACATACTTATAATGCTAAGCTCTTCATCATTATCATCGTCGTTGCTTTTATGGCTAGAGTTCCTCAATAAATAATTTATCATATTAATTCGATGAGAAAAAAGTTTACTGCTTAGAAGTGTAACATGCAATTGAAGCTTTAAATGTAATAAATAAAGAAAAAAATGTATCTAATATCAAGGTTAAATTCTTTTTTTTTTTTTTGTATTTTATATTCTTGCCAACATTGCAATTGCGAGAAGCTTATATGTCAATCAAATCTGAATTTTTATTTTCTTCAAAGTCATTATTAATATTCTTTAGAACTACATATGATGTGTTAGCATGTGTAAGTAATGCTCAGGCGTATGGGTTTAAATCTCTGTTAATGTATGCATGTATGTGTATGTCACTACACGTTGTCCTGGTGAATATTTTCAATTGATAGTAGAAGATATTGTTAAGATTTTATTTATTATTTTTAAGCGGCAAACCTTATTTCAAGCGTTTCTCTTGATAAGCTTTAACTTTAAATATTATTTTAAGCGTTGACGAATAAATTTGAAGTTGACAAAAGGTGTGCCTTTGCAGATGCTCAGCTATTTAGCGTTTACTTAAAAACATGTGGAGTCTTGGTCAAAAATATTTGAAATTGAAACGTAAATAGTGCCCACTGCTTGGTGTTATTGATAGTCCGCAATGTACTAATGTTACCGAACTTAGTAAGTATAAAGGGATTTAAAGTTTTTAATAAATCTAAATAAAAACTTGGTAATTCTTTAGTTTACGTAGAGCCAGCACTAAAAGTCATTCTTACGATACGAAAAACCCCACAAAAGTTTGGTGCTACAATATTATTCTATAATCTTTTGGCTGCGTAAATTGATTTAAAGTGTGGTTATTGCAGTGATTGAATTCTATATACGATTTTAACAACTGTAATACATAATTTTTAATTGTACGACATGTTCGATTTAACTTTTTTTTAATTAACATACCTCCTCTCAAAAAAATGAGCAAAAGCATTATTTAGGACTAGAGTGTTAATAGAGCAAATATATCTGTAAAGTACAGAAAGTTCCAGATCGCAATTCGGTTAAGAACTCAAAGGCAAAAAAATTAGCGAAAAAATTGAAGGCAGATTTTATAAAAAAATATACCTGTTGTGTGATGGATGACAAATCATACGTACTGGCAGACTTTTCTCAACTTTCCGGCCAAGATTTTTATATTGCTGATGAAAGAGGTAATGTTCAGCAATAGTGCCGGACAAAGAAACAAACAAAATTTCCTAAGAAATTTCTCGTGTGGCAAGCTATTTGCAGTTGTGGCAAACAAAGCCAAGCATTTGTGGCATCTGGCATGATAAACACAGAAATTTATATCACGAAGTGCCTAAAAAACGACTTTTACCTTTTATAAAACAGCACCAAGTGCCTACATATTTTTGGCCTGCATCATGCACTATGAAAAAAAGGCACTTTAGTGGTATTCAAAGTATAATGCCCTTCTTTTACCACGAGAGACAAATCCACCAACTGTCCAGAACTTAGGCCCATGGGAAGGTACTGGGCTCTTGTAGAAAATGAATTGAAGAATACATAAAATGTGTGGTAGAACATGTACGATTTTAATTGTAGATGGGAAGCCTTCTTCAAAAAGGTAACAAAAGCAACTGTTAAATCTTTACTGGAAGGACTACCAAAAAAAGTGGATAATTTTATAAATACGAAATAACAAATTACGATTTTAATGTTAAATAAATTTGTACAATATGCCAACAAATTTGCGTATATTAAAGAGTTTCCTTATTGCATGATTTGAGATTTATTTAACTTAATGCAACTACAAATTTGTTGCGATGCACTCCTTATAGTGATCAACAAAGAGGGTTGATCTAATATTTGTAACCTAATTTCCATTATTATTATGTTATTTAGTTTCAAATTAATTTATTTTACTTAAAATCACTACACTAGAACTACCAGCCATTTTCAGATTGATTTTATTGTATGCAATTGGCTCATGAGCCGCTGCTAACTTATCAAAATATGCTTTATGTCAAATGTTCTTTTAAAGAAATAAAAAGCTGAAAATCGACTAAAAAAATAAAAAATAAATTTTTATAAAAAACATATCATAAATAATAATCTGTATTACAAATATTTATATTCAAAATTTTTATTTTTTTAATACGAGTGAGAAAATAATAAAAGAGACTTACTAATTAATTATACGCAAAAAAAATATTAAAAAATATTTTAATAGCGGCTTTAAAAGAGAATTGTACAATTTTTATAACATTGAAGTCTTCGTAAAAATGCCGCCTTAAGTTGCTCACGCTAAATAAATCACATTTGTATAGTGACACAAAAACATAGCACCCATTTTTCCGCCATTTTTAATTTTCCTTAATCATTAAAGTCCATATTGATTCAAGAATAATTTAATATTTGATTTAAATGAAGAGCATTTTTAATTTGCATTAATCGTTAAAGTCCATATAGATTCAAGGATAATTTAATATTCGCTTTAAATGAAGAACATAAGGTGTTATTTTGAAATAAATAATTAATTTTCAATTGACTAAATATCTCATTATGTGCTTTTTTTAATTTTTAATTAATTTAACATTTCTTCCTAAGCCATAATTGTGGGTTTTCAGAAACCTTTTCGAATATTAACTCAAAGTATGTTTTTCGACCTAGGTTTTTATTGCTTGTGACCACAGATGTGTATATGCCTGTCTATAAAATTATTTTTAGTTTAAACAGGTTTCAATTTCTTACCCTTAAAGTTGAGCATATAGTTTATACTAAGCCACTAGATATAAAAATAAATTATTCAAAATTCTACCAGCATTGACAAATTGTCATGTTTCAATAAAACAAGTCAAAATTAACACCTTAAGAAACAGACAATCTCGTTTAACATTATGTTAAAGTATATAAAGCAAAAGCTTCAAGCTTTTAATAATTAAATGCACTCTAATTGAGTGAATACTAAATATAACTGTTATACTTGAGTCTTAATAAAAAAGCAAAGTAAGAGATTTCAGAGTTAAAGAGAATTTTTGAAACAATTGTAACGGAGGATTAAATAAATAGGAGAGAGTGAGAGAAATATGTTCTAGTTCGTAAAGGATAACTTTAATTTCTCTAGATTTTATTTATGTCAAATTTTCTTTTTACGAATTTTATAGTAGAAAATAGTATTCGAATACGATTGCTTGATATATTAACGCATTTACCTTTTTTAACATATTTTGTACAACATCTGCATGTAGTGAAGGCTATTTTTAGGGCGGCTAAAAACAAATTAAATTTAATAGTTAAAAAAAATCCAAATATACATAAGAAACTTATAGTTGAAATAAAACTAAAAGGAACATTAAATGTTTAAAAGAGGACAGGATATATAAATTTATTTTTTCTAAAACTGTTGTTTTCTGTTGTTTCTTGAAAGAAATTACTACTTTAATTTTTTTTTATTATTTTTTTTATACAATAACCAATGTTGCCACTATTATTTAACATAAAGTTTAACCCAATTTAGTTTCAAAGGATAATAAACAAAATCTATACTAAAACACACAATTTTTATAACGATATTGTTATAAACATTTATATGTATGTGTGAACATATTCACACCTTTTGTTATAAATACTAACATGCGTTTAAGACTATGTGTAGCTAATGTGTATGTTTGTCTAATATTTTTGTTTTGTTGCATTCGTTGTTGCTTTTGTCGTTAATGTTGCCGTTAAGTTTTGGTTTAATTTTGGTTGTTGCTATTTTCGTTTTTACTGAAAATAATCGTTTTCACTTTGATAAAATGTATATAAGGATGTTCGTTTTTTATTTGGGTAAGGTCGCGTTAAATATTGAGCGTGTATTGTGTAAATGTGTAATACAAATAGCACTGCGAAAATGATACAAAATCCATACTCTTTTACAGGCGAACACAGAAACAAATGCTCACCACCGAAAACAATACAAATAATAATTTTCATTCGAAAATAGTGAGACATAAAGAAAAGAGAGAAATAGGCACAGGTTAGAAAAATAATTTAATGTAAGTTTTAAAAGAGACTAAATAACAAGAAAAAGTGAGAGCTTTTCTTAATAAGAAAAGAGCTTTTAACTGTTATACATATATTCGTATAATTTGTTTTGTATTAAGATTTTTTTTACTTTTATTTTAGTCGTTGTAGCTTTTTTGTGTTTTAATATCGACAGAATCTGTGCATTGATGAGTAAATCATACAATAAGCCATAAAATCAATCATAATTCAATAACATAATAACGCTATCAGCAGAATTTAATACAGACACTTTCAGCTTGCTTACGATATGAGTAAATACATACATACATATACGATACATTTGTGTTGTTAGGTGGAATATTATATTTTCAAGATTATATGATAAAAAAATATAATGTTCTACATAAGAATGAAAAATTTGAAATTAAGCAAGAACTATTGGAAGTATTTAGCGTAAAGATTTTAGTAAAATATCTTATATTTATCGAAATAGCAGACTGACTTTTTGTACATACAAAATATGTAGCTATTGTTTGACCATGACAATAGTACTTATCATATACTGGCCAGTACAGATATCTGTTCCCAGAAAAGTAATAAATAAAAAAGTAATAGTGAATGCATGGCTTCAAGTTACGATATAGAAATTCAATTTAGGTGAAATATTCATAAATTCAACATTAAAATATTATTGTACATCAAATATAATATATAGAGAAGCTACACCTCATTCCAATATGTGCATATCACGCATAGATATTTGGTAGAAAGAAAAAAATTTTATTCGCATTAATTGTAAATAATATATTGCATTTGTTTACGTATATTTTAAAACACATCACTTATGACAACATTTTTTTTAATTTAGGAAGGCATAAAATGCCTTCTCTGACACTATTGCCTTAGAAGACTAAAAAATTTTATTCAAATTGAACTAATGCCAAAGTTTTTTTAAGTCGGAAATATCTTTCGTTAACATAAGCTTTCTATGTGTTCAATTTGTTAAGATTTGTCTTGTGTTTTTCAAAGCAAAGGCTCTATTGAGAAGCTGGAGGTATTCAATAGACTAAGTTATTGTCAATGGTCGAAAGCCACTTTAAATGAAATTCGTCCCGGTAGTATAATTTGATGCTTATAACTAGATGAAAACGAATGGCAAATTAAATTTATTTATTAACTATTAACTTACAGCTTAAATATAAAGAGTAAGTGCGAAATAAATAAAGCATACTTTTAGGTATGTTCCTTTTTTTTAAATTTGTTTTGTTAATGGTTCAGAAAAACATATGCTGAATTTTATGTCAGTATTAAAAATTGTTATTGTAAGAATGTCAAATCAGAAAGAAGTGCGTAAACCAAGGCATATCCATAGCGTAAACTAATTATTAAGTTTTTTAACAAAAAACCAAGTTGTCGGTAGAAAAAAAAAATTCCAAGGCTTGCAAATGTATCCCGAAATACTGAATCTGGGGTAATAGAAAATATATAAAGAGTCCCCGAGTATCAATAGAAAATAAGGTTGTGGTAGAAAAAATGGATTTTCGGATCATAAGTTGGCTGAGGTAATAAAACGAATTTTATTGAAGTATCCCTGTCGCTCTCGAAAGCGAAAAGGGATCAGAAGTCAAAGTGCTCCAAGACTTTGGTAAAAATAAATAAAAAGAGGCTGGTCTAAGGACATACTACAATATAATAATAAAAGAAGAAATGCTGGAAAAAAATTTTTTGTATAAAAAAAATTCAAACTCCCAAATAATTCTCGGTTTGGCAAGCCATTTGGACACGTTGTCAAATAAGCAGTTGCTTTATTGCTACTGGTACAATAAGTGCTGATGTTTACTTCAAAGAATGTCATCAGGAACGAGTACTTCCTTTAAAAAAACATGAAAAACAGTCGTTTCTTTGGCGTGATCGGCGATTAAGTGAAAACAAACGAAAGGTCTTAGATTTAAAACAAAGTAGGCTAATCTATTAAATTGTCCGGACCTTCAGCCAATTGAAAGGTATTGGGGTTTAGTAAAAAACGTCTTAATGACACTAAGGGATCTGCAAAACGTGAAAGCAAATTAAGGAAAAAGTAGACTACTTCCCCCAAAAAAAGTAAAGGAGGCTACAGAAAAAATCCTAATGGAAGGTATTCCGGAAAATTCAAAAATTTTTTAAAAAATAAAAAAGAAAACTTATAATTTGTAAAATTTTGAATTTAAATGTTATATTCTTAAAACCCAAAAAAAAAAAAAAATTAAAGAATTAAGCTGGTGGTTTTATTTTTATAACGATAACCACGTACAGTGTTTTTATTTGCGAGCATTTCTTATAAGCTAATTTAATAACTACGGCTATCGTTAATTAATTTCCACATAGAAATTTCTGAACTTGTGGGCAAATGATATCATAAATAAAATCTTTGTGAGGATTTCTGATCAAAAAACTACTTGTCATTTTGCCTGCTATATATGTTTAAATTTAATTTATTAGTCGTAGTATTTTATTATAATAATAGTAGATAATTTTTTGTTATATTCGAATTTCATAAGTACAATGTAGGTGTTTTATAAATTAAATGGAGTCGTATAGTTTTATTTTGGTGATTCTAGGAAGCTAGATATTATAGAAACATCCTCTTCTGTTGGATCATCAAGTACATCGAATGGGTATTTATTATTTAAATATTTCGAGTTTTAAGCTGGTTAAAGTGTACAAGCAATTTGGAAATATGTTGGATGTATGTGGGATGTTATCAGACAATTGCAGGGTTGAGCGAAATGTAGGCTTAAAAAGTACATGTGAAACTTTTGTGTGGCCGTCTTAAAATTTTTGATTAGTCTTGTCAGTTGGGAGTGGAGTTTTTTTATATACATTTTTTTTCTAAAAGTCTTTTAACTAAAGTGTTGTGAATCTTACAGGTGTAGGTATAATTGTTGGTAATATTTGAAATAGCTTAAACTATAACAATCTCTCGCTTGTTGTTTGCAATATATATGCTGCTGTCAGTAGTGTAATTTAAGCAGTATAAAAAGAAGTATGATGTAGGAAGTTTCGTACCTAAAATATTATTTTATATTGTCGTGCTCAGTCCTGAATTGTAATTGTTTTTAGAGCCATCTCAGTATATGATATTATAATTAAGGTATTTTTTCTGTAAACCCTTCAAATTGAGATATAAATGATCAGAGCTTTGATCAAGTTTTCAAACTGATTGACTGATAAATCAATACAGTTTTTGTTTAGAAGCAACGCAAGAAAGTGTTTTCCTTAAATTGCAGAGAAATTGAGTCGTATATTAAGGATGACTAATCAAAAATTCATTGCTTTTATTTTAAAAATAATAACCTTAAACAAGTGGTAGGATAAACTAAAATTAGCACAAGAACAGGTTCACATTTCATCGATAAGTCAAGTTTTTCATTATTTCATGCTGGTTTCTGAAAAAATTTGTAATTTTTTTTTACAATATTTAAATATATTTTGTCAAATATATCAACAAAAAAATTAGAAAAGAAAAAAATTACAACATTAATTTTAATACCACCTTCTTTTGGATATATTTGTATCTGGGATGTACATAGCACCAAATTGTTCAATATGCTTCACACTTAGTCGATAACTTGCTAGTTCTGCATTGAGAACTGTTAACAGATTTCATATATTATCCTACTGCTTAATATAATGAATATGAATTTTTGTGTGTTTGAATGTTTAGATATTTGAATGTTTTTTACTCAATTACGCAAAAACTGTTAAAACTGTTAAACGGAGTGACATTTGACAGACAGACAGATCGATAACTACTTAAGTGAATATATAGGCTTTTCTCCATCCCATGAACTACACAAACATATTTGTGGGCACATGCTAATAATTTAATAAAATTTACAAATACGTACATATATTGAGTTCCGAACATCGCTTTGTAAGAACCCTGATTTTGTGACTTTTATCCTTACAATTTTTGCCCTTATACTTTCAAACGGCATATTTCAATTTAGATATGATTAAAATTTTTTTTTCAGTCACATGTCCTCATTTAAGACAAGAGCTTGTTTTGATGGATAAGGTTAGGTAGGTTAGTTTAAGCAGGCTAATGATTTTAAAAGTCCATAATAGTTGGATGCATGACTGATCTCTTTGTATGTCCTGATACATGGGATAGCACGTTTAGTTCCTTCTCCACCCAAAGGACAACGGTCCATAAGAAAGGAGAATAATATCTTAACATCAACATGAAATATACTTGCCAGATGGTGAAAAAAACCTTCCTCCAGATACAGGGCTCTATGTTCTAGAGCCGGAATGTCCTCGACCAACAATTGTCACACAACTGTTTTGCAGGATAAAAGTGGTGATCCAGTGAGTGAGTCAACCTCCCACGAGAGCTAGTTCATATTTAACATAGTTTCTGAACATTACCATTAGGACAGGTTCCCAAATTTTTCTTCAATTTCGAACCATAAAGTGCAACCTTTCATACTTTTTTTTATATGATTACAATAAAATTAAATTTAAAAGTGTTCTAGAAAGATTACTACTTAATAGGAAAATTAACTTAAGTTACAGAGAAAATTATTACTTTTACTAAATCTTAAATACAAAATTGCCTGTATTGCAATGATGTAAGTGATTTTTTTTTATTTATTACCAGAGGGACAAAAATAAAATACTTTTTTTTGGAAAATCATCAAAAGGATTATACTTCTTCTATATGATTGACTCAATTTATTGAAATTTTTTTACTCGTTTTTGTACTTTGGAAGATATTTCTTTTGCTTTTTTATACCCGCCACCAAAAAAATGGTGGGGGTATATTCATTTTGTCATTCCGTTTGTAACACATCGAAATATCCATTTTAGACCCCATAAAGTATATATATTCTGAATCGGGGTTTGATTTGATGACGATCTAGCTATGTCCGTCCGTCTGTCCGTCTGTCCGTCTGTTGAAAGCACGATAGAGGTCGCACCGAAAAAGCTAGAGGGCTCAAATTTTGCCAGAATCTTTCTTATAGACAAGGTTTGTTTGGTATTGAAAATGGGCTAAATCGGATTATTAGGAAGAGAGTTATAGCTCGAAAAGCAAGAGTAGGTCGAAAAAACCGTGTCCTGCTAACATCGAATAAAATGGAATTGTGTCCAAACGGATAAACATAGAGTCATGAAACTTCGGATATATATTTCTCGAGTCAAAGGAATATTTCTCCCCAAAAAAAAAAAGAAAAGGAGTTATAGGTCAAAATGTACGAAAATTTATACCGCTCAGTGTATATTTGAAATTTAAAACGTAATAAAACTGACAAAACTATATGTACGGTTCTGAAATTTTGCAAACATGGATTTTTGGTCAAAGTCTTCGTTATAACGGAAAATAAATGTGCCACGCCTACTTTTTTTTAAATTTTTATAAAAATATATTAGTCATATGCATTAGCATTTATTCATTGCAGATGTTAACATCTGTTGAAGGCGCCACTACATTTTGCAAACACTGAGGATGATGTCTTTGCTAAACATCACGTAGAACACTAGATGACTCTAGTAACATTTTTTTGCACAAACTACAAAGGAATTTTATAGGGGTTTGTGAAAACGAAAATGACCGAAGTTTGTTGACAAAAATTAACTAGAGTAATGATTTGTGCCCAACTTTACATATAGTTGTACACACAGTCTTATGAGGTTTAAGATTTAAAAATATTAAAAAAAAATGTGCATCAGTAGATTTAAAATAAGTATTTGAATATTTAAAATACATATTTTAACTAAATTTTTTTTTTATTTATCTATTCTTTTGTAAAGGGTGGTTAAATTTTAAGGGCCACAGGGTGATTCAAAATAGACATGCTCAGCATTTTGCTAAAACGGGAAACTTATTAGTAAGATTTTGATTTTTAAAGTTCTATAACATTTTACTTTTAAAAGATTTTCAAACGAAATAAGTTTTGTATAATTTTAAAATTTGTTAGCCATTAGTACATGAAAATAAATTGTTTATAATGTTTAGAAATACTTTTTTTTTTATCTTTAGGTCTAAATTTTCCTAAATTCCTTTTTTTAATACACCATAACTTCTAGAAAACATAAGATAACAAAAAGAAGTTAGAAAGAATTTAGTAGATAAAACTCTCCTCTATACCCCTATACCCCACTGTATACCCGGGACGATCCGACGTGATCACCAGACCAATTTTGTGACACAAGGTCAAATATTTTTTGCAAAATTTTAGTAAAAGAGCTAAACAAATTTTTTTTTAAAGTGTTAGTTTTTATACCCGCAACCAAAAAATGGTATATATATATTCTTAATCGGGGTTTTATTTGATGACGATCTAGCTATGTCCGTCCGTCTGTCCGTCTGTTAAAAGCACGATAGAGGTCCCATCGAAAAAGCTAGTGGGCTCAAATTTTGCCAGAATATGTCTTATACACAAGGTTTGTTTGGAATAGAAAATTGGCTAAATCGGAATATAAGGAAGAAATTTATAGCTCGTAATGCAAGAGTAGGTCGGAAGAACCGTGTCCTTCCAATATCGAATAAAATGGAGTTGTGTCCACCAGCATCTACGTGTGAAACATGAAACTCCAAATATAAACTACCTGAGCAAAAACAATATATCTACCCAAAAATTGCCTAAATGCATGCATTAGGAAGGGAGTTAGAGATCAAAATGTACGAAAATTTATACCGCGCAGTGTATTTTTCAGTATGTTCAAAATTTTAAACCTAATAAGAGTGACAAATTTAGATCTACGATTCTGAAATTTTGCAGGAATTGCTTTTTGGTCAAAGGCTTTCTTCTGACGGAAAATAAATGTGACACGCCAACCTCCCATACAACGTTTTCTCTCAAATTCTTATAATTTCTCTATAAATCGAATAATAAAGGACTTTATTGAAATTTATAAGTTGTATTTATTAGCATAAATAACTTCGACACACCTACTATAACGCCCACTTTTCACGTTATCTACTGTTAATGAAATTTAAATTTATAAAACCGACAAAATTAGAGGTATGATGATAAAATTTGCTACGGAAATCCTTCTAGTCAATGTTATTGTTATGCCAGAAAATTTAGGTTACACGCCTACTCTTACGCCCACATCCTATATAATGCCTTATCTCAAATTCATATAATTTCTCAATGAATAAATATTTTGGAAGAATTACGGACTATATTGAAATATCTAAGTTGTATTTATTAGCAGAAATTTTATTGACACGCTTACTTTAACGCCCATTTTCACTGAAACACTTAATTTACGAAAACATTTTACCAGCATATCGAAGTTATAAAGGGTGGGTTAATTTTAAGGGCCGATGTTGGTTTTGAATAAAACACAAATTATTTAGGAAATTATTATCATTTCTTTTTTAATGATAATGTTTGTATGGTTCAATTATGTATGGAACAAAGTATCGGCCAAATGGCCCCCGCGACCTCAACGGCACACCTCGATACGATAGTCCAAATTTTCAATAACATTGCTGATGCTCAATTGTTTGGCACGATGATGAGTCGAAGTTGACTGTTTTTTTGCCACACTATCGTGAAAAACAGGAATGCTTCTTATTTAACGAATTAAGAAGGCATTCATAGATGCTCTAACATTTTATACAGACCTGGGGCCGAATTACGGCCATCGATATCGATCGAAATTTTACTCGAACGATCGAGTACGCTGTGCTTTAGGTATAGAGATTCTAATAAGATTTTTCAAATTTCGATCACGTTCGAGTGCCGTTTTTTAAATTTTAAATTTAAAATTTAACCACCCTCTACAAAGAAAGTGATGTATATTTTATTATAAAGAGATTATTCCAAGCGATTAACAAAATAATAATTATTGTGCTTTAAATGTACACAAAATTGGTGGTGGGTATAAAAGATTCGGCACAGCCGAATATAGTGCTCTTACTTGTTTTTTGTTGCGTTGATTTGACTACCTTCACGTTAAAAAAGAATCAAAGTTTGACACATTAATTCATTGACCTGAACCATCAATGATTGTGTATTACTTTGATGGAATATTCAACAGTACGTGCATATGGAAGGGGTTTTTTTTGCAACATTCTATTTTGTTTTATTTTTTATTAATAATAGTAATATGAAATGTGTATTTCTTACATACGTGTATTTTGTCTATGAGTGTTGCACTTTTGTTGGAACTTCGTGTGCGAATGTATCTCTTTTCAGGAAATTTTGAGAATCAACAAAAAGTATAAATGAATCAGAATTTCGTTTGTTTTCTCTCTCTCTCTCTCTCTATTTCTCTCTCTTATTTCGAAATTCTCTGTTAGGCTCTTTGTTAATTTGTGAAAAAATATATTTACATTCATTCGGTTTACCCTGTTTTAACACCCATCACATGTGTGTTCATTCGTTTTCTTTTAAAATAAAAAAAATAAATGTTTCGTTAAATATTCGTTAAACAGCCTTTACCGTTACAAATGAGCAATTTTGTTTATTTGGTGTGTTTTTTTTTGCTCACTTTTCTCAACCGCCTCACTTTGCCCATAAACAAATACCCATACATACTGAAAGTTTAAAAGCATTGCGAGTAAATTAAAGTGTACAAACAGCAGCAAGAAACTTTCGAACTTCGTGCGAAAACGATGACTAAAAATGAATGAAGAATCCTTTAGTATTGAAAAGGTCGTGGTTTTGTAAGGTTCGTCGTTGTTCTTACATCAAAACGGAACTATTTAGTGAAAAGTAAAAATAATACAAAAAACGAGCGACGGTTTAACGAAGTAACTAACGTTTCAAGTCTTTCTTTAAGTTCTTAAAAATAAGAAATTAATGGCAATCATTAATTGTAAAAAATACTACATACATAACCTGAAATGATAAAAAATAATAAAATAAATTAAAATCAAAAATTCTTTAAACATAACAAAAGGATCTTTAAACATAACCACTTTTCAGGTTACTCTTATAAACAGACGTAAGGATAATAGTGTTTGTGTAGTGGTGTAACCCAAATTCGTGTATAGTGTTTTTTGTGAAAATGTATTAAAGTGTGGTGGTTTGCGTTTTAGTTTCCTTACGACTGATAATAATAATGATTTTAATATGGCTTTGCGCCATTGAATTTGCAAGTTTTACGCAAAATTAAGCATTTCCGGTTAATAGAAAATAATGAAATAAAACCTATTGAAAGCGTGACAGAAAGATGTGTACATAAGCTTATACTACGTGTATATTATAAAAAAAAATTTTAATGTATAAAGCCAAAAAGAAATTCAAGTGTATAGTGCGGTTTGAAACAGTATTAAAACCAATGAAGTATGAAATTTTTCACGTTAAAAGTAAAAAATAAATTTTAAAGAAAAAATTAAAAAAAAAAGAGAAATATTTGTCAATTAAAGCAGTTGGAAAAAAGTTAAACAAAATTTTCTTTACGAAAAAAGTTAAAAGAAGAATCAAGCAGAATTTATGCAAAAATTTTTAATATTAAGTCATAAATTTAAAATAATAGCAACAGATCATCATGTTTATTAACTGAACATACAATACTGAAATATTTAATGTTCTATATAATCTGGACCAGCACATTTGGCAAGGCAATACATTTTATGGCTCTATAAATTATAATTTAAAAAAGCAAACCAAAACCAGCCAGCAAGCTAATAAGCTTTAAAATCTTGAAAAGACAAGAAAACGAATGTACTTTTAAGCTATTTCAAAATTGTTTTAATACCTACTAAGACCACGGCTGTACTGCTGCTGCAGCTGTTTGTATAACAATTGCAATCAACAATTAAATTCAAGTAAAGAATTGTGCTACTTTATATGAAAAGTTGTTTTGTTTCAATAATAAATTAGTAGTTTTAAATTTATTTAAATGTTTTTTTTTTTAATTTAATATTTTTCCACAAAAATATTTCTTTAACCTGTGATGCTGAGTTGGTTTTTTGTGTTACTCACTTTAAATACATTTAAATACAAGCATTTTAATATAAATGTTTATAAATGTTAGCAATAATCCTATATAAGTGAAAAATATAAAAGAAAGATAAAAAAACAAAGCATATATTAACCTTATTAATTACATGGCACAGCAATAAGTTGAAAAAAAGGATAAATGCTAGAATAAAATTAAAAGAAGTCAAAAATACGTGGAACAAAAAAGGTAATTTATGAAAAATAGTGTAAAAATAACACAAAAATAGCTTAGTTTAAAGACTTTTTGTTAGCATATAACTTAAAAAGTTAGTGTAATTATTAAAGCACGTAAAAATTCACAGCATAATGTAGGGCTTCACATAGAAGAGACATTTGAAGCATACATAAGTGGGTTACAGTGAATAATACATGCTTAAAAAGTTTAAATACAAAATTATAAACACTTATGCAGTTGTTGCGTATAATATGATAAATCTATGGATGGCTTAATATTAAAACGATATATCTAAATTTTCTATGAATTCGCGTTTTTAAAGTGTTCTGGTAGTCTACATAGAAAAACATCACCCCCACAAAAATAAGTTAGCTGTGGTTAAAAATAAATTATTCGTAGCCATATAAAAAGGATTTAATTCACTTCACTCTTTTTAATTTTATTCAGTTTTTGCTTCTCCTTTAAAGTTATAAAAAAATGAAAAACGCCCTTTTTATATAAAGCCATCGATATGTATATTGAAAATATGTATCTATGTCTGTCTTTCGCTAATTAATTTTTTCCTTTTTATAAATTTAAAATTTTACTAGATTTTCCTTAAAAGGCTAACAACTGATGTACAAAGAATAGGCTCAAAATTGTTAGACATTTAAACAGGTTTATGTTTATAAAAATTCTCGATGGTGTTACCATGGAATAGATTAGATTTTAAAAATGTATCTTTAAATTATTTTGTCATTATGGAAGTTTGTTTATAGAAACAATTTTTATAAAGGGTGGTTTAATTTTAAGGGACGATGTTGAATGCGAACCACACCTAAATGTCAAGTTTTTTTCTGCATTTTATTTGACATTTCTCAATTTCAAGCTAACTTAATTTCAACCATGGAAAGATACACAATCGAGCAATGCGTTAAAGTTATTCAGGCATAATATGAAAATGAGCGTTCAAATCAAAATGCATTTCGTGGACTTCATGATTCTTTTGCTTAACATAATGGTTTAGATTCATACACAACCGGGAGAATTGTGAAAAATATTTAAATTTCAGCAAAACAGGTCTGCATGAAATCTAAAACCATCTGTGAATGCCTTATTAGTTCGTTGAGCGGAAGACATTGTGGTTTTTCATGATAGTGTGGCAAAAGAGCAGTCAACCTCGAGTCATTATCGTGCCCAACAATTGAACATCGACATTGTCTTTAAAAAATTGGACCATCGGATGGAGGTGTGCCGCCGATGTGGCGGCGGCCATTTGGCCGAAATTTTATTCCATACATAATTGAACCATACCACTATTTATTATCACAATAAAAAGATATGACAATAATTTCCTAATAAAATAATTTGTGTTTTATTCAAAATCAATATTGGCCTTTAAAATTTAACCACCACTTTCGACAGAACAACTTAAGTCAAGAGAGAAAATTTTCAGCTTTGAGAGCCATATACGATCGCTGTCCTTCTGTATAAAATACTTTAAATTGTGATGTGTATTTCGTATTAAAACAAGCAAAGAATTAGCTTATGCACAAATGCGTATTAAGAGTCGTATTGTCATTATATAAACAAATTTTAAAAAGGTCTGAAAATCTTACAAGAAGCAATACAAAGCCTTAATATATTAACAAAAAATTTTGAACTTATGACTTTATGAGAATATGACACTAAGGACACCCTTGTGAATTGGCCAAATATATTTTAATTAACTCATAGTTCTTTTGTGCTACCTCAGTTCTTAGGAGAGAATCTAGGTACTTGAGTTCCTTTGGTGTGTTAAATCAAAATTTTTTCATTAACATTGATAATATGCATATTGCAAACATCCTGAGAACTACAAACTTTCAATAAATTTAATATTTTTACAGCCATTAAAGTGTATATTTTTCTCAATTTTCCTTAAAGGATTTTCTCATAATACCCTTAGCAGTGCACCAACATATCCGGGTAGCTGAATATCTTTATCATGCAAATGCGGCCATTGTAAGATTTTTTTAGGTTGTTAATAGCTCTGCCAAAATAAATATAAATTTATAAAAATTTAAAAACTTAAACCATTATTTATGTGTTACTAGAAAAGAGTAACAAAAAAAATTTAATTAAATTAATAATAAAAACAAAATAAATAAATTGTAATACAGATCCTTGGAGCAGTTTGTGCACATTGCTAATGTATTGTTTATAACGAATTAGATTGGAATTGCCAATATACGATTTTAAAAAGTTTTCTGCTTCATACATAGTTGGGGGGACAAGTTATAAGTTCCTGTGAACATAATATGACCACTTTTATCCTTTATTTTTAAGCCGTATATGAATGGTATTTGTATCAAAGCCTTTGTATAAAACAGTTGTATTGCAGTTCCTGTCACTTAATCTTTTTTGGTATTTTTATTTTCTTTGCTTTAGTTTTGCCTGATACAATCAATGCTATTTAATTTCTATGACGATCAGTCGACTTAGTTATATGTTTGGTATCAAATTTCATTATACAATAAAGAATGATAATGCTGCTAATATATATTTTAATTATCCATTTAATAACTTTCGATTAGTTTTATTTAAATCTGCTATAATTTCTGATTTCTTAAATGATAAGATGCAATTAACCTAAGAAAATATAACTCAATCCATAAAATATGTATAGATAAAACTAACCTTCCTTTATGTGCCCGCATACATGTGTCCGCACAATAAAAACTTTTATTATTTCGCATATGAGGGTTCAAGATATTGAAAATTTAATTACAGATCAGTTGTCAAAATTAAAGAAAATTATTAAAGTTTCAAATTTAAATTTCATTATATTATGATTTCTTTTTTGCGAGCGTTTCCTCTCTGCTAAAATATTTGAAAATTTTAAATAAGTTCATTTGCCAAAAGACCATATGTTTGTGTAAAAAAAAAACAAAATATACACGATACATACTCATTTTCACTTACAGAGGAAATTTCAGTATTCAAAACAACTCTGAAAAATATAGTTGTTTAATGGTTTTTAGATGCAAGGGTGCCCTCACTTGGAGTTAATGGGCGATTTAGTTGTGTGGTGGAAGTTAAACTGTATCTTTAATTGGCAAGTAACACTGTAATGTTTGCTCAAAGCGACATATATTAAAGGAAGGTCATGTCTTCTGCTCTATATAATAAAACATATATGTAAATGACGACCATTACTTACTGCATAGTCTAAAAACTGTTAGTATTTCTTCTCTTTAATAAAAATTCTATAAAGCCAAATAGAATGAACGATTTGTTCAACACCCTCTATTCTCTGGTTTTAATTTACATACAATATGGGTTTCCTTAAGTCATCATTTCCTTTTTGATTCAAAGTTTTATTTCCTAGTGCACGTATAAACTAAAAATTTCTTACAACGGTGACGTTGGTATTGCTTTTCCTTCTATCAAAACGATAATCATTTCTGCTTGATACTGATTCTTTATTATTATTTTCGTGGACATTAAGGGTCTTTTTGCATGTACTGTCTCGAATTGTATCAGTTTCTATAAAACTCTAAAGGCGTTTGCTTCAGCTATAAGGCAATAAGAAGTTTTTAACTACTTATTCTCTAAGAGAATAAATACTTGTATTTATATTTTACAGCAATAATAAAAATCATAGCCGTAACAATCGAAACTTATGCTACCCAACCAACTTCTGTAACCAAATCTTAACAGGTTACCAATAAAAACTGTTTCGTTGAATTTTAAAACCAAAGGAATTTTTGAATCTTTAATCAGTGAGCTTTCATGAGAATTCAATAAAGTAGTGGGTTGATAATATAGCTAGTATTTATTTATTTTAAAATCACTCATTTTCAACTGTTATTGTGCTCAAAATCGACAGAGAAAATAGTAAGTAAAATAAGTAATATTTAAAAAAGAAACAATATGAACTTTTAGCATAATAGTTAAAGATCAGAGAGTTCATCGTTGCACTATTTTAAAAGCAATAAAGCAATATAGGGAAGACTTGAACATTTAAAGAAAACCTGGATCAGGAAGAGAAAAATATCATATCATAATTCTTTCAAATCTTTAGTACCAAACACTGATTATTTTGTACACAGGACAAAAGCTGATGCAGAAGTCGTATAAAGTTTAGAAGTTAGACATCGCAGTGTGGTTATTCGAAGAAAATAGAACGAGCGAAAAAATTAAAGTTAAATTTTATTAAAGCTGATAGACTGACAGCTGTTTAAGAAAAATTACGAACAAAAAAAAATTCTCCAAGAAGCTCCTTGTATACCAAGCCATTTACAGATGTGGCAAAAAAAGCCCAATCCCTTTTGATTTCAGGCACGATAAACACTAAAACATATATTACCGAAAGTCTACAAAAACGACTTTTAATGTTCTTAAACAGCACAGAGTGACCTCATATATCTAGTTCGATTTGCCATCATGTCAATATTGAAAAAAATTTCTTTTAATGATGTCAATTTCATATCACGTAAGGTTAATCCACACTTTGGGTCTATGTTAAAAAAAGAATTTAAACATATAGGAAAGTTATCACAGAACATTCGGTTCTAAGCATGAGTTGAACACATCAATCAAAAAGATAACGGAAACAAGTATAAAATCTTTAATGGAAGGATTTCGGGAAAAGTGTAGAAACACAAAAATATCGAGTAATCTGCCAATAAATTAATGTTTAATGAATTTGTACAATATTTGCATAAACAAACGTATTTTTGAGAATTTTTATACTGATGGGTTTAGGTTTTATTTATCTTACTAGGAGTATAAGCTTTTTCTGACTCTGCCCTTAAAACGATTTTATGATGGCAAGTGTTATCGAATTGCTTAGATTTGTTTAAATGAATCTTAAAAAAGTTGCTTAAATGATATATGAGTCATACCGAGTTACTAAAAAACGTCATAAAACATAGCAAAACATTTAAAAACTCTTACGTTTTGACCCGTAAGTTGATTCCGAAATGTCACGTATTAAGCCTAGTATCTCATCTATATATATAAAACAGGATATATGGAACGTATGGACTCCAAAACGGAGGGGCGTGGCAAAATACAATTTTCTTATTGCACCACCAATGACATATACATATATTTATTTTGTTTGTTGTTCTTTTTATTTGTTTTAAAGCCGTTATCCTGCTTTTTAAAACGAGATATCCAACTCTTAAATCGTTAATGTAGTCCCGAAGATATTTACAAAAAACCTTTGATAATAATGAACCAATATCAAAATTTTAAAGTTCTCGAAATGTTGCATTCAAAAATAATAAATAATTCAATAATAATAAATAAATATAATTTCCAATTTGCCTTCAATACATGCGTTTCTTTTTTGATTGAGCCCAGACCTACACCATATGGAAGTTATTCTGTAAAAAAACTTTATAATTGTTAATCCATGGATTTTTATTTGAAGGCCGTAAATTTCGTTAAAAGCTCAATTTAAATCGTGTTGTAATAAGTACAACACTAATGTTTGCTTAGGGCCAGCAACACGGAGCGGATCAGCTAGTTTCTCATACAAATTTTCAATTTATTATACCCGCCACCAAAAAAATGGTGGGGGTATATTCATTTTGTCATTCCGTTTGTAACACATCGAAATATCCATTTTAGACCCCATAAAGTATATATATTCTAAATCGGGGTTTGATTTGATGACGATCTAGCTATGTCCGTCCGTCTGTCCGTCTGTTGAAAGCACGATAGAGGTTGCACCGAAAAAGCTAGGGGGCTCAAATTTTGCCAGAATCTTTCTTATAGACAAGGTTTGTTTGGTATTGAAAATGGGCTAAATCGGAATATTAGGAAGAGAGTTATAGCTCGTAAAGCAAGAATAGGTCGAAAAAACCGTGTCCTTCTAACATCGAAAAAAAAGGAATTGTGTCCAAACGCATAAACGTAGAGTCATGAAACTTGGAATATATATTTCTCGAGTCAAAAGAATATTTCTCCCCAAAAATTGCTTAAATCTATGCATTAGAAAAGGAGTTATAGGTCAAAATGTACGAAAATTTATACCGCTCAGTGTATATTTGAAATTTAAGACGTAATAAAACTGACAAAACTATATGTACGGTTCTGAAATTTTGCAAACATGGGTTTTTGGTCAAAGTCTTCGTTATAACGGAAAATAAATGTGCCACGCGCACTTTTTTTTTAA
The DNA here is from genome assembly GCA_941918925.1 of Phyto melanocephala. NCBI lineage: Eukaryota > Metazoa > Arthropoda > Insecta > Diptera > Rhinophoridae > Phyto > Phyto melanocephala. Next base: position 27,424,330 of record OW799233.1, on the reverse strand, counting down.
ATTTTCATAAAAATATATTAGTCATATTCATTAGCATTTATTCATTGCAGATGACAACATCTGTTGAAGGCGCCACTACATTTTGCAAGCACTGAGGATGATGTCTTTGCTAAACATCACGTAGAACACTAGATGACTCTAGTAACATTTTTTGCACAAACTACAAAGGAATTTTATAGGGGTTTGTGAAAACGAAAATGACCGAAGTTTGTTGACAAAAATTAACTAGAGTAATGATTTGTGCCCAACTTTGCATATAGTTGTACACACAGTCTTATGAGGTTTAAGATTTAAAAATATTAAAAAAAAATGTGCATCAGTAGATTTAAAATAAGTATTTGAATATTTAAAATACATATTTTAACAAATTTTTTTTTATCTATCTATTCTTTTGTAAAGGGTGGTTAAATTTTAAGGGCCACAGGGTGATTCAAAATAGACATGCTCAGCATTTTGCTAAAACAGGAAATTTATTAGTAAGATTTTGATTTTTAAAGTTCTATAACATTTTACTTTTAGAAGATTTTCAAACGAAATAAGTTTTGTATAATTTTAAAATTTGTTAGCCATTAGTACATGAAAATAAATTGTTTAAAATGTTTAGAAATATTTTTTTTTTTATCTTTAGGTCTAAATTTTCCTAAATTCCTTTTTTTAATACACCATACTTCTAGAACTTCTAGAAAACATAAGATAACAAAAAGAAATTAGCACCATTTAGTAGATAAAACTCTCCTTTATACCCCTATACCCAATTGTATACCCGGGACGATCCGACCGTGATCACCAGACCAATTTTTGTGACACAAGGTCAAATATTTTTTGCAAAATTTTAGTAAAAGAGCTAAACAAATTTCTTTGTAATGTGTTTTTTTTAAGTATTTTAGCCGCCACCAAAAAAATGGTATATATATTCTTAATCGGGGTTTTATTTGATGACGATCTAGCTATGTCCGTCCGTCTGTCCGTCTGTTAAAAGCACGATAGAGGTCCATTCGAAAAAGCTAGTGGGCTCAAATTTTGCCAGAATATGTCTTATACACAAGGTTTGTTTGGAATAGAAAATTGGCTAAGTCGGAATATAAGGAAGAAAGTTATAGCTCGTAATGCAAGAGTAGGTCGAAAGAACCGTGTCCTTCCAACATCGAATAAAATGGAGTTGTGTGCACCAGCATCAACGTATGAGTCATGAGACTCCAAATATAAACTACCTGAGCAAAAACAATATATCTACCCAAAAATTGCCTAAATGCATGCATTAGGAAGGGAGTTAGAGATCAAAATGTACGAAAATTTATACCGCGCAGTGTATTTTTCAGTATGTTCAAAATTTTAAACCTAATAAGAGTGACAAATTTAGATCTACGATTCTGAAATTTTGCAGGAATTGCTTTTTGGTCAAAGGCTTTCTTCTGACGGAAAATAAATGTGACACGCCAACCTCCCATACAACGTTTTCTCTCAAATTCTTATAATTTCTCTGTAAATCGAATAATAAAGGATTTTATTGAAATATCTTAGTTGTATTTATTAGCAGAAATTTTATTAACACGCTTACTTTAACGCCCATTTTCACTGAAATACTTAAACGAAAACATTTTACGAGCATATCGAAGTTATAAAGGGTGTTTAAATTTTAAGGGCCGATGTTGATTTTGAATAAAACACAAATTATTTAGGAAATTATTTTCATTTCTTTTTTAATGATAATATTTGTACGGTTCAATTATGTATGGAACAAAATATCGGCCAAATGGCCCCCGCGACCTCAACGGCACACCTCGATCCGATAGTCCAAATTCTCAATAACATTGCTGATGCTCAATTGTTTGGCACGATGATGAGTCGAAGTTGACTGTTTTTTTTGCCACACTATCGCGATAAACAGCAATGCTTCTCATTTAACGAATTTAGAAGGCATTCATAGATGTTCTAACATTTTATACAGACCTGGGGCCGAATTACGGCATTCGATATCGATCGAAATTTTACTCGAACGATCGAGTACGCTGTGCTTTAGGTATAGAGATTCTAATAAGAGTTTTCAAATTTCGTTCACGTTCGAGTGCCGAAATTCGGCCTCTGTTTTAAACTTAAAATTTAACCACCCTCTACAAAGAAAGTGATACATATTTTATTATAAAGAGATTATTCTATAGCGATTAACAAAATAATAAATATTGTGCTTTAAATGTACACAAAATTGGTGGTGGGTATAAAAGATTCGGCACAGCCGAATATAGTGCTCTTACTTGTTTTTATTTATTTTATTTATTTAATGTTTGGTTACCTAGCCTCTGGGCCATAGTCGGTCACAAACTTATACTACACACAAAAGTCTACTATTTAAACTAATTTACTAATTTACTTATGCAAAATATAACTTTAGGTCACAGTTATAAAAACTATACGTATAAAACTAAGCAAACAAACAAATACGGCATAAATCTTATCCTCTTTAACAATGTTAAATTCTAGGTTTTTAAATTTCTCCTTACTGTAGCATTTTCGCAGAGTACACTGTATTTAATAAAACACACAAACATATTTATGAAAGCATTAAATTTAAACAATTTATTGTGAGGCTAAACACAAGTATAAAGTTATTTCCATTACTCCCCAGTTGACATTCCTATAATGCTAATGTATTTTAAATAAATTCTAATGTAGATCACCATAAAACACACCCATATTTACAAACATGCTTTTAGCCATAAAAGCTATAAAGTTCTTAGCGAAAAAGGAGAAACTCTACGCGAAGTTAAACCATTTTATAGCCAACACAACTTTAATTCTCTTTATTATGTAAAAAAAAATATGCTAAAAGAGTATACAAACTTATGGCAAATAAAAACTTAAATGGGTTGTTACATTATTTAATATATTTTTTCTTCTTCTTACATTTTTATATTTTGCCATTCAACTTAAGTAACATACGTTCGCCATTCACATACAAATAGAAAAAATGTAACAAAAAAAAACATAAGAAAAAAGTCCTAGTAGTTGAGAAAAATACATTTCCGCTTTTAGTAATGAATGTAACGTTTCCTTTTAAAATCAAAAGTAAGATGAGAAAATATAAAAAAAAATATAAAAAAGCAAACAACAGTAAAATATAAGTGAACATAAGTAGTATTATTCTCATTTCAACGGCCAAGTTTATGAAATATCTTCCTTTTCGTTTCTAAAAAATATTTTTTATCAGTGTGATAATATTTTTTTATTTCGTAAGTATTTTTTTCAATGATTTTTGTCCATGTCGTATCTGTCGACTGCATACACTACTGCATTTATTTGGTTTTTTTTTTGTTCTTAAAAATATAAATAAAACATAAAAGCCTGTTATAAATAGTGTATTATTTAAGAACCAAGGTCTTTTATTTTAAATGCATCTTTTATTTTATTTTTTTAAATATTTCATATTTGCAAATACTACAGACATTTAATAATAACACGACGAAAAATGCCTAAAGACTTTTGTACACATATACAATTTATATAACAAACTACAGATTTTTATTTACACTGGGATAGGGACAGCGGGAATAATAATGGCTACATTATAATACCTTTTACTCGCAGCTTTATGTTTCACTTTTAAATTCGTTTGCGAAATTTTCCGTTAAATTTATAACGTTACAACAAATTTAACTTTCGTTGAACTGACCTTTTTTAACCGAAACCAAAAAAAATAAGAAATGGTGGGGGTATATTCATTTTGTCATTCCGTTTGTAACACACCGAAATATCTATTTAAGCCCTCCAAAATCAGGGCTTAATTTAATGACGACCTAGCTATGTCCATCCGTCTGTTTAAAGCACGATAGAGGTCGCACCGAAAGAGCTAGGGGGCTGAAATTTTGCCAGAATATTTCTTATACACAAGACTTGTTTGGTATTGAACAAGTAAGAGCACTATATTCGGCTGTGCCGAATCTTTTATACCCACCACCAATTTTGTGTACATTTAAAGCACAATAATTATTATTTTGTTAATCGCTTGGAATAATATCTTTATAATAAAATATACATCACTTTCTTTGTAGAGGGTGGTTAAATTTTAAATTTAAGACAGAGGCCGAATTACGGCACTCGAACGTGATCGAAATTTCAAAACTCTTATTAGAATCTCTATATCTAAAGCACAGCGTACCCGATCGTTCGAGTAAAATTTCGATCGATATCGAATGCCGTTTGGCCGATATTTTGTTCCATACATAATTGAACCATACAAATATTATCATTAAGAAAGAAATGATAATAATTTCCTAAATAATTTGTGTTTTATTCAAAATCAACATCGGCCCTTAATATTTAACCACCCTTTATAACTTCGATATGCTGGTAAAATGTTTTCGTAAATTAAGTGTTTCAGTGAAAATGGGCGTTAAAGTAAGCGTGTCAATAAAATTTCTGTTAATAAATACAACTTAGATATTTCAATATATTTAGTCCTCTATTATTCCAAAATATTTATTCATTGAGAAATTATTTGAATTTGAGAAAAAGCATTATATTATTAAATTTTCTGGCATAACAATTACATTGACTAGAAGGATTTCCGTAGCAAATTTTATCATCATACCTCTAATTTTGTCGGTTTTATAAATTTAAATTTCACTAACAGTAGATAATGTGAAAAGTGGGCGTTATAGTAGGTGTGTCGAAGTTATTTATGCTAATAAATACAACTTAGATATTTCAATATAGTCCTTTATTATTCGATTTATAGAGAAATTATAAGATTTTGAGAGAAAACGTTGTATGGGAGGTTGGCGTGTCACATTTATTTTCCGTCAGAAGAAAGCCTTTGACCAAAAAGCAATTCCTGCAAAATTTCAGAATCGTAGATCTAAATTTGTCACTCTTATTAGGTTTAAAATTTTGAACATACTGAAAAATACACTGCGCGGTATAAATTTTCGTACATTTTGATCTCTAACTCCCTTCCTAATGCATGCATTTAGGCAATTTTTGGGTAGATATATTGTTTTTGTTCAGGTAGTTTATATTTGGAGTTTTATGACTCATACGTTGATGCTGGTGTACACAACTCCATTTTATTCGATGTTGGAAGGACACGGTTCTTTCGACCTACTCTTGCATAACGAGCTATAACTTTCTTCCTTATATTCCGATTTAGCCAATTTTCTATTCCAAACAAACCTTGTGTATAAGACATATTCTGGCAAAATTTGAGCCCACTAGCTTTTTCGATGGGACCTTTATCGTGCTTTTAACAGACGGACAGACGGACAGACGGACGGACATAGCTAGATTGTCATCAAATAAAACCCCAATTAAGAATATATATAAACCATTTTTTTGGTGGCGGATATAAAAACTCAAATACTTAAAAAAACACATTACAAAAAAATTTGTTTAGCTCTTTTACTAAAATTTTGCAAAAAATATTTGGACTTGTGTCACAAAAATTGGTCTGGTGTTCACGGTCGGATCGTCCCGGGTATACAATGGCTATAGGGGTATAGAGGAGAGTTTTATCTACTAAATGGTGCTAATTCCTTTTTGTTATCTTATGTTTTCTAGAAGTTATGGTGTATTAAAAAAAGGAATTTAGGAAAATTTAGACCTAAAGATAAAAAAACAATTATTTCTAAACATTATAAACTATTTATTTTCATGTACTAATGGCTAACAAATTTTAAAATTATACAAAACTTATTTCGTTTGAAAATCTTTTAAAAGTAAAATGTTATAGAACTTTAAAAATCAAAATCTTACTAATAAATTTCCCGTTTTAGCAAAATGCTGAGCATGTCTATTTTGAATCACCCTGTGGCCCTTAAAATTTAACCACCCTTTACAAAAGAATAGATAGATAAAAAAAATGTAGTTAATATATGTATTTTAAATATTCAAATACTTATTTTAAATCTACTGATGCACATTTTTTTAATATTTTTAAATCTTAAACCTCATAAGACTGTGTGTACAACTATATGTAAAGTTGGGCACAAATCATTACTCTAGTTAATTTTTGTCAACAAACTTCAGTCATTTTCGTTTTCACAAACCCCTATAAAATTCCTTTGTAGTTTGTGCAAAAAAATGTTACTAGAGTCATCTAGTGTTCTACGTGATGTTTAGCAAAGACATCATCCTCAGTGTTTGCAAAATGTAGTGGCGCCTTCAACAGATGTTGCCATCTGCAATGAATAAATGCTAATGAATATGACTAATATATTTTTATAAAAATTTAAAAAAAAAGTGGGCGTGGCACATTTATTTTCCGTTATAACAAAGACTTTGACCAAAAAGCTATATTTGCAAAATTTCAGAACCGTAAATATAGTTTTGTCAGTTTTATTACGTTTTAAATTTCAAATATACACTGAGCGGTATAAATTTTCGTACATTTTAACCTATAACTCCTTTTCTAATGCATAAATTTAAGCAATTTTTGGGTTAAATATTCTTTTGACTCGAGAAATATATATTCGAAGTTTCATGACTCTATGTTTATCCGATTGGACACAATTCCATTTTATTCGATGTTAGCAGGACACAGTTTTTTCGACCTATTCTTGCTTTACGAGCTATAACTCTCTTCCTAATTATCCGATTTAGCCCATTTTCAATACCAAACAAACCTTGTCTATAAGAAAGATTCTGGCAAAAAATGAGCCCCCTAGCTTTTTCGGTGCGACCTCTATCGTGCTTTCAACAGGCGGACAGACGGACAGACGGACGGACATAGCTAGATCGTCATCAAATCAAACCCTGATTCAGAATATATACACTTTATGGGGTCTAAAATGGATATTTCGATGTGTTACAAACGGAATGACAAAATGAATATACCCCCACAATTTTTTTGGTGGCGGGTATAAAAATGAGCTAAATCGAAATATTGGGAAGAAAGTTATAGCTCGTAATGCAGGAGTAGGTGAAAAAAACCATGTCCCTCCAAAATCGAATAAAATGCAATTATGTCCAAAAGCATTAACGTAGAGCCGTGAAATTTCGAATGTATATTTCATGAGTAAAAAAATTATTTTCTTCGAAAAATACCAAAACCTATGAGTTAGGAAAGGGGTTATAGATCAAAATGTACGAAAATTTATACCGCACAGTGTATTTTTCGGCATATTTAAAATTTAAAACGTAATAAAACGGACAAAATTAGATGTACGAATCTGAAATTTTGCAGGAATTGCTATTTGGTTTGCACTAACAGAAAATAAATGTGACATGGCCACTTTTACGTCGTCCTCCCATATAACGTTTTATCTCAAATTCATATAAGTTTTCTATGAATATTTATAATGAATAATTTTTCTATGAATATGAATAGATTTTGGAAGACGTTTTGTTTTCTTTTTTAATTGGTGCTGCCCATGTATTACATATTTAGTAATAAATAAATGAAGATACAATTGTACCTACTCAGTCATTTAGTGTTTTAAAATTCTTCAGTTGAGCGAGGGTTAATTTTCAAAAACATTTAATTTTTATTCAGAGTTTCATTGGCTTTGGCAAATTTTAAAACCTACAACTTAAAAGCAAAACCAATAATACCTTTCAATAATACTGGGCCAAATTTAATCTTCAGATTATATTAATGATGACTGTTCAATAATAAGAACAAGATGAGCGAATATTTACCATGGGTTTTAAAAATTTAATTACTTTTTTATTTATTAAACCCTTCATATGAGAGTGTTAAAGGATATATCTAAGTTTATCATACCTTTTGTAATTTCTACAATATTTATTTGCGTTTTATTGAAATACATAAACTTTGCATCCTTATAGATTATGCTATGTCCGTTTGTCTGTCCATGTGGGTGTTGAAATCATCTTTTTAAAGCCGCCATATAACCCAGGGACTTGTTTGTTGTATCAATTTATCAACCATGCTTTCGATAATTATGGTATTAAAAATTATCCACATATTAGCTGCTGAGATATGGGTCAAAAACACCACAATAAAAACAGGCGGTGTTGTTGCATAATTAAGAATGTATGTACGTGTGTAGGTCTGTATGTTTGTATGTGGATATTTATTGTGGTTAGAATATTTTGTATGCTTATTCAAGTGAGCAAAGTTTCAAAGCGAGATTCTTTGTTTAGTCATTATCCGCTGCACGGATAAGAAGATATGTTCCCATATGAACCAACAATGGCAAAGCTCGAGCAAGTGTAAATCTATTTCACAACAACTCATATCTATATATATATGCTTTTAGTTGCTTATCTACACTTTTGTTAAATAATTGGGTGCAGCCGAATATAGCAGTCTAAATAAATCGGTTAGAAGAAAAGCATTTATGGAATAATTTTGTTCCTAAAGACGTCAAATTTTGAATTCAAATGGAACTCATGAAATACTAAAATTAGTAATGAAATTATAAAATATGCTAGGAACATAGCGTGGTATCAGTTGAGGTAAAAGTTAAACTTAAGACGAATGACTGATTGGACCATAGCACTCTATTTAATCCTGCCACCAGGAGTGCGGATTTATAAAACCTATTACTCCAAGCTTGTAATAGGGTTGATTTACTCACGGTCGGTAGTCAGGGGCTCGTTAGCGTGACATGGGATACAAAGTTCGTTTTGTTAGTTGGTGAGCCTAAGTTTTGAACAAACAATTTAATATAAGTTCACATAACAAAATTGTATATACTTAATTTCTTCATTGATCCCCCACTCTACCAGTGCATTTGTATTTTTTCAAAACGGTGCTATATTAATCATTCTTGAATATGATTGTAAGTATTGCGCAGTTTAATTTTACAATCCTTTTAGATAACATTAGTTTGTGCTCATGCGAATATATGTACCCCTATATAATACCAGCAAATCGTCTGTTATGTGTTTTGCTTAACCAAAATACATTAAAATATTTCATTACGGGCAGTTGTATTAAGCGGACATACCTTTTGGATGGACACTTTTGGTCGGTCCCGGCAACCCCCTTTGAACGGACACATTTCAATGGTACCATCAGTGTCCGCTTAAAAGAGATTCCACTTTATCATAATACTTAATTTGTAAGTTGTTGTGCAGTTGTTCTGTTTACTAATGTTGTCATTATGCTTCATCACTGAATTTAATTTTCAAAATAAAATTTTTTAAAATATACTCCAACTGCCAAATCGCTTCTGTTACTAAATGAAAGTTATTCTACAAATGCTCTGCCCGCTCTACGACTCAATAAAAATCAGTTGGTAAAAACACTAATTTGTTTTTGTTTTCTATTACTTATTCCCACCGTCTCTTAAGTCTCAAGTGTTGCTTAGTTTCAAAGTGTACAAGATATCCGTAACATAAAAGAGATCCTTAAGGTCATTCGCAGTATTCAAGTGAGCCTGTGTATGTGTTTATTGGTTACATTTCATTTCAACTTTTTATTGATTTATGGTTTATTTTTTTCTAAATAGAAAAAACAAGTGCGTGAGAAAACCTAAGAGAAATAAGAATAACATAACCCTAAAAGTAGCAAAATGTCTGGCGCAGCCAATGGAGTTCAAAATACAAGAATTTTCATTTTACTTAAGATTTTTGTTGTTGTTTCTTTCCCTATTTTTATATCTTTAAGTTTTCCCTATTGTTTAAACATCATATATAAAATCTTTTTACTAAAATGGTATTTAAGTTTTAAGTGTGTGTGTGTGTGTGCGTGCTTTTTTTGTTTGTGTTTATGCACAACAACACATAAGTTTAAGTAAATTTAAGTACATAAACTAACATGCATATGTATGTGTGTAGGTTTGGTTAACATTGTAGATACGGTTGGATTGTTGAACGGTTGAATTATTTGCAAACGCAGAGTAGATTTTCTTTCTTTTATTTAAAGTGTTCCTCGGGGACCTTTATATTTTTAGTTGTTGTTGTTAACCTTGTTTAAAAGTGGATTTTGTTGGTTAAAGTTTATTTTCTTTTCACTCTCGCTTGCCATACTTTAAATTTTTTTCTTTTTTGTTTAATGTTTAACTTTTTTTTTTGTTTTTCTTTAATTTTTCAGCTTTCATATTTACTTGATATGCTGTATGTGTATGAGTTTAATGTCTAAAAAGTAGTTTATTTAGCCATTTAGGCAATTGGGGTCATACAAAAATAAACATAGGAAAAAGTTGGCAACAAGTGATGTTCTTATGGTATGGAAAATAATGGAAATATTTCTGAGAAATTTTAAATTCATATAGAAAGAATTTAAGATTACACTGTGTGACGGTTGAAGTTCACTTAAAGCTTTTAGATATTTTTCGGTGATTCTCAAATCAGCCTTTCGAGAGAACCCCTTAATATCCTAACATATAAAAAACCGTTACTTATTGGGAAAATATTCAGTAGTTTTTTTTATAGCATTTTCAAAAAAAACAAGTAAGAGCACTATATTCGGCTGTGCCGAATCTTTTATACCCACCACCAATTTTGTGTACATTTAAAGCACAATAATTATTATTTTGTTAATGGCTTTCTTTGTAGAGGGTGGTTAAATTTTAAATTTAAAACAGAGGCCGAATTACGGCACTCGAACGTGATCGAAATTTGAAAACTCTTATTAGAATCTATATACCTAAAGCATACTCGATCGTTCGAGTAAAATTTCGATCGATATCGAATGCCGTAATTCGGCCCCAGGTCTGTATAAAATGTTAGAACATCTATAAATGCCTTCTAACTTCGTTAAATGAGAAGAAATTGCTGTTTATCGCGATAGTGTGGCAAAAAAACAGTCAACTTCGACTCATCATCGTGCCAATGAGCATCAGCAATGTTATTTAAAATTTGGACTATCGGATTGAGGTGTGCCGTTGAGGTCGCGGGGCCATTTGGCCGATATTTTGTTTCATACATAATTGAACCATACAAATATTATCATTAAAAAAGAAATGATAATAATTTCCTAAATAATTTGTGTTTTATTCAAAATCAACATCGGTCCTTAAAATTTAACCACCTTTTATAACTTGGATATGCTGGTAAAATGTTTTCGTAAATTAAGTGTTTCAGTGAAAATGGGCGTTAAAGTAAGCGTGTCAATAAAATTTCTGCTAATAAATACAACTTAGATATTTCAATATAGTCCGTAATTCTTCCAAAATATTTATTCATTGAGATATTATATGAATTTGAAATAAAGCATTATATAGGATGTGGGCGTAAGAGTGGGCGTGTCACCTAAATTTTCTGGCATAACAATAGCATTGACTAGAAGGATTTCCGTAGCAAATTTTATCATCATACCTCTAATTTTGTCGGTTTTATAAATTTAAATTTCATTAACAGTAAATAACGTGGAAAGTGAGCGTTATAGTAGGTGTGTCGAAGTTATTTATGCTAATAAATACAACTTAGATATTTCAATAAAGTCCTTTATTATTCGATTTATAGAGAAATTATAAGAATTTAAGAGAAAACGTTGTATGGGAGGTTGGCGTGTCACATTTATTTTCCGTCAGAAGAAAGCCTTTGACCAAAAAGCAATTCCTGCAAAATTTCAGAATCGTAGATATAAATTTGTCACTCTTATTAGGTTTAAAATTTTTAACATATTGGAAAATACACTGCGCGGTTTAAATTTTCGTACATTTTGATCTCTAACTCCCTTCCTAATGCATGCATTTAGGCAATTTTTCTTTCTTCCTTATACTCCGATTTAGCCAATTTTCTATTCCAAACAAACCTTGTGTATAAGACATATTCTGGCAAAATTTGAGCCCACTAGCTTTTTCGATGGGACCTCTATCGTGCTTTTAACAGACGGACATACGGACGGACATAGCTAGATCGTCGTCAAATAAAACCCCGATTAAGAATATACATACCATTTTTTTGGTGGCGGATATAAAAACTCAAATACTTCAAAAAAACACATTACAAAAAAATTTGTTTAGCTCTTTTACTAAAATTTTGCAAAAAATATTTGACCTTGTGTCACAAAAATTGGTCTGCTGATCACGGTCGGATCGTAACGGGTATAAAATGGGGAGGAGAGGAGAGTTTTATCTACTAAATGGTGCTAATTTCTTCTTGTTATCTTATGTTTTCTAGAAGTTATGGTGTATTAAAAAAAGGAATTTAGGAAAATTTAGACCTAGAGATAAAAAAAAAATTATTTCTAAACATTATAAACAATTTATTTTCATGTACTAATGGCTAACAAATTTTAAAATTATACAAAACTTATTTCGTTTGAAAATCTTTTAAAAGCAAAATGTTATAGTACTTTAAAAATCAAAATCTTACTAATAAGTTTCCCGTTTTAGCAAAATGCTGAGCATGTCTATTTTGAATCACCCTGTGGCCCTTAAAATTTAACCACCCTTTACAAAAGAATAGATAGATAAAAAAAAATTTGTTAAAATATGTATTTTAAATATTCAAATACTTATTTTAAATCTACTGATGCACATTTTTTTTAAATATTTTTAAATCTTAAACCTCATAAGACTGTGTGTACAACTATATGTAAAGTTGGGCACAAATCATTACTCTAGTTAATTTTTGTCAACAAACTTCGGTCATTTTCGTTTTCACAAACCCCTATAAAATTCCTTTGTAGTTTGTGCAAAAAAATGTTACTAGAGTCATCTAGTGTTCTACGTGATGTTTAGCAAAGACATCATCCTCAGTGTTTGCAAAATGTAGTGGCGCCTTCAACAGATGTTGCCATCTGCAATAAATAAATGCTAATGAATATGACTAATATATTTTTATAAAAATTTCAAAAAAAAGTGGGCGTGGCTCATTTATTTTCCGTTATAACGAAGACTTTGACCAAAAAACCATGTTTGCAAAATTTCAGAACCGTACATATAGTTTTGTCAGTTTTATTACGTTTTAAACTTCAAATATACACTGAGCGGTATAAATTTTCGTACATTTTGACCTATAAGTCCTTCTCTAATGCATAGATTTAAGCAATTTTTGGGGAGAGATATTCTTTTGGCTCGAGAAATATATATTCCAAGTTTCATGACTCTACGTTTATGCGTTTGGACACAATTCCATTTTTTTCGATGTTTGAAGGACACGGTTTTTTCGACCTATTCTTGGTTTACGAGCTATAACTCTCTTTCTAATATTCCGATTTAGCCCATTTTCAATACCAAACAAACCTTGTCTATAAGAAAGATTCTGGCAAAATTTGAACCCTTTAGCTTTTTCGGTGCGACCTCTATCGTGCTTTCAACAGACGGACAGGCGGACAGACGGACGGACATAGCTAGATCGTCATCAAATCAAACCCCGATTCAGAATATATATACTTTATGGGGTCTAAAATGGATATTTCGATGTGTTACAAACGGAATGACAAAATGAATATACCCCCACCATTTTTTTGGTGGCGGGTATAAAAAACAAGTAAGAGCACTATATTCGGCTGTGCCGAATCTTTTATACCCACCACCAATTTTGTGTACATTTAAAGCACAATATTTATTATTTTGTTAATCGCTATGGAATAATCTCCTTATAATAAAATATGTATCATTTTCTTTGTAGAGAGTGGTTAAATTTTAAGGGCCCATGCTGAAGGTGAACTACACCTAGTCTTTAAATTTGTTTTCTGCATTTCATTTGACATATCTCAATCTCAAACTTACTCAATTTGATCCGTGGAAAGATACGCAAATGAGCAACGCTTTAAAGTTATTCTGGTTTTTAATAAAATTGGGCGTTCAAATCAAAATGCATTTTGTGCACTTCGTAATTCTTTTGATCAACATAATCGTTCAAATTCGTCCACAATCGGGAGAATTGTAAAAAATATTTAAATTTCTGCAAAACAGGTCTGTATAAAATGTAAGAAAATCTGTGAATGCCTTCTTAGTTCGTTGAATGGGTACTACTGCTGGTTTTTGCGATAGTGTGGCAAAAGAGCAGTCAACCTCCACTCATCACCATGCCCAACAATTGAGCACCAACATTGTCATTGAAAATTTGGACCATCAGATAGAGGAGTGGCGCCAAGGATGGGGGGGCCATTTGGCCGATATTTTGTTAAATACATAATTGAACCATACAAATATTATAATTACAAAAAGAAATACTAATAATATCCTAAATAATTTGTGTTTTATTTAAATTCAACATCGGTCTTTAAAATTTAACCACCCTTTATAACTTCGATATGCTACTAAAATGCTTTTGTAAATGTAGTCTTTCAATGAAAGTGGGCGTTAAAGTAGGCGTGTCAATAAAGTTTCTGCTAACAAATAAAAGTTAGATACTTCAATATAGTCCTTTATTTTCCCAAAAACTTTGTCAAAAGAGAAATTACATGAATTTAAGATAAACCATTATATGGGAGGTAGTCGTTAAAGTGGGTGTGTCACCTAAAGTTTTTGGCACAACAATGACATTGATTAGAAGGATATACGTAGCAAATGTGATCATCATACCTCTAATTTTGGCGGTTTTATGAGCTTTTTTAATTTCATTAACGGTAGATTACGTGAAAAGTGGGCGTTATAGCAGGGGTGTCAAAGTTGTTTTTGCGAATGAGTACAACTTAGGTGTTTCAATATAGCCCTTTATTATTCCAAAATCATTATTAGTAGAGAAATTATATGAATTTTAGGTAAAACGTTATGTGAGAGGTGGGCGTAAAAGTGGGCGTGGCAACTTATTTTTTGGCACAGTAATGACATTGCCTAGGGGGATATACGTAGCAAATTTTATCATCATACCTCTAATTTTGGCGGTTTTATGAGCTTTTAAATTTCATTAACGGTATATAACGTGAAAAGTGGGCGTTATAGTAGGCGTATCAAAGTTATTTATGCTAATGAGTACAACTAAGGTGTTTCAATATAGCCCTTTGTTATTCCAAAATCTTTATTAATAGAGAAATTATATGAATTTTAGGTAAAACGTTATATGGGAGGTGGGGTAAAAGTGGGCATGGCAGCTTAATTTTCTGGCACAGTAATGACATTGCCTAGGGGGATATACTAGCAAATTTCATCATCATACCTCTAATTTTGGCGGTTTTATAAGCTTTTATATTTCATTAACGGTATATAACGTGAAAAGTGGGCGTTATAGCAGGGGTGTCAAAGTTGTTTTTGCGAATGAGTACAACTTAGGTGTTTCAATATAGCCCTTTATAATTCCAAAATCTTTATTAATAGAGAAATTATATTAATTTTGAGTAAAACGTTATATGGGAGGTGGGCGTAAAAAAGCATAGTGTGCAAAATTTCAGAGTCGTACATCCAATTTTGTTGCTTTTATGACGTTTTTGTTTTTAAATATACCGAAAAATACACTGTGCGGTGTAAATTTTCGTACATTTTGATCGATAACTCCTCTCCTAATGCATAGATTTAGATAATTGTCGGGGAAAAATATTGTTTTTACTCAGGAAATATATATTCGAAGTTTCATGAGTCTACGTTAATGCGTTTGGACACAATTCCATTTTATTCGATGTTTGAAGGACATGGTTTTTTCGACCTATTCTTGCTTTACGAGCTATAACTCTCTTTCTAATATTTCGATTTAGCCCATTTTCAATACCTTGTCTATTAGAAAGATTCTGGCAAAATTTGAGTCCTTTAGCTTTTTCGGTGCGACCTCTATCGTGCTTTCAACAGACGGACAGACGGACAGACGGACAGACGGACGGACATAGCTAGATCGTCATCAAATCAAACCCCGATTCAGAATATATATACTTTATGGGGTCTAAAATGGATATTTCGATGTGTTACAAACGGAATGACAAAATGAATATACCCACACCATTTTTTTGGTGGCGGGTATAAAAACTATGTAAAGAAATTAAAAATACACAGAAAAAATAGTTAAATAGTCCAAATTAGCAGCAATTTAATATCGCAAGCTTAGGCCTGGTACATATATAGATTGATATGGGCTTGCATAAGGTCTTTTACAGAAATTAGATGTTTATGTCAAATCAAGATATTTAATTGGAAATCAAAATTCTCAAATTTCTTTTACGACTACAATTATTTTGGCTTTCATGTCGGTTATTAAAAATACATAAATATCTTTTGCACAAGACTTGCAATGTTTTACACTTTATATTTTTTCAATAACTGTCTGCACTTTAAATGACCTAGTTTTTATATCGCACGCAATCATCACTCCTACCTACATATTTCGTATGTCTTACAAAACATAAATCGTGTTAATTAAAATTGATTATAGTGCGTGAAAAATCTTTGTGGTTTTCAGTTAACAATATGCTATTTCAATACAGTAACAACAGCAAACTTCGCTATTAAATAAATATACTAAACCTGCTAGTATTTTTCATCTACAATTTCAATTTCTCCTCAAACTTTTAAGCAGCTTGTCTAAGTATTTAAAAGTTGTATAATATTTAACACTCAAAAAAAAAAAAATAGTTGTGGTAATCATAATTTAAGATATGATGGCAATGTTTGATTGTGGTTAAAACATATATTGGTTGCAAGTTATCATAATTATGTTTAATTAAAGTATCATGCATTTATTATATATTATAGCTAAAATTAAAACATAAAACTGTTGGCATTTTCTAAAATGCATTTTACTTTAACAAAAATAAATGTCTACGCAAAATTATGTGTACTCAAGAATCGCCAACGTTCGTATGTGCTCGAAACCTAACCAGCAACCGATCCGCATGCATAACGCAAACACAAACGCTCCTGGATTTTTCACTCTTGGCTAAACCATTTTTTAGACGACATAACATCACATACCCAAAAACGTCAAATAATAATTGAGATGTGTAAGTTAAATTTAATTGAAAATAAATTGAACATCGAACATTAGATACAGAACATTGATAGGAAATTTCTTCGGCCCTATGCTGCTTTTAGGAGGTTCAAGAACAGTTGTATATATGTAAAATAAATTCTTAGTTTTACTATCTATTACACTTAAATTTTCAAATATAATTTTTTTTATCAATTTCTAATATTCTATTGCTTATTTTAAATTTCTTTAAATTATCCAAAATTTTTGTAATTGTTTTTTTACATGTCAAACTTTTTAGTAAGAGACATTTATTTTAACAGAAGAACAGTTGAAAACTTATTATGGTTCAAGATATCACGGCATGATTGCTATGTAATTATACTATTGTTTCACTTACCATATATTGTTATAATATGACTGTCGTGATCATGTCGTAATCATGGTTTTTCACTTGTTTTACTTACCATTTATTTGCAATTTTAAATGGCTTCGAATATTATGGTTTTATTTCAACGAAATCATACTATATTTATCATAATAATTCTATAATCATGCTATTTTTTAATGACAACCATATTGAAATTTTCATTTAATGATACAATTTAAACAACTGCTTGATTATCATGGTGAAATATGTAAAAAACGATAAAATATAACTAAGATAACTATAACTTATTTTCGATAACCAAATAATGTTATCGAGAATATAATATCACCATCGTTATCATATAGTAACCATGATTTTTCTTTGGGTGTAATAACAATAATTTAAATATCCTAAGGTATTTACAAATTATTTTTGGTGAAAGCCAAACAAGAAACCAGCAGTAGAATTCATGTAAAACATCAGACAGCCACAATAATAATTTATGACTTGGGCGATATTTTTTTGAATATATTAAAATTGTTGATGAACAGCGTTTATAAAAAACTTTTTGTAAGAAGAATGCTTAAAAGAGAGAGAGAGAGAGAGAGAGGTCAAATGGAATTATTATACTTATATAAATAAATATAAACTAAATTAGATAAATGATTGGTTTCGAAGTAAAAAATTTAAATTAAAATAAATTATATATGTTTTTTATCCAAGCTTGAGATCAACTTTTTGTTTTTTTTTTAATTATTTATAAGTAAAAAATTTTTCGCTACCAAACAATGGGTAGCTTCTTAAAGGTAATTTGTATACATATTACCCTGAAGAAACTACCCATTGTATTGTCGTAGGCTACAGGTAAAAAACTACTTCAACAAATAATTTTAAAAAAGTAATTGAAACTGTATTACCTTAATTTAATTCCTTTTGTAAAATTGCTTGAAAAACTGATATTTTGTAACTGTTGCATACAATTTTTGTGTAGAGGTAAATTTGTGTGAAATATATTGAAATAACTGGAAAACTCAATTTCGTAAAGAATACAACAGTAGGCGCGTCCTACTTGTGACCATTGTCATGAATTAAAGTGAAAAGAGAGGAGTGTATGAAAACAAGCGTAACATACTTTTTTTCCACCCATTTAATTCACGTTAAGCATTAAATCACAGAGTCCCCTTATAATTAAAACTATTTGAGAATTAGAAAAGTTTATACATACGTACATACATACATGCATACAGAAATACATACTCGTACATACGACTAGGAATGTATAGCTTATATGGTAGGTGAGTTAAAGTAGGCATATCCCACTAACATTTACCAACGAATTTTGTTTCCACATATTAAAATATGGTGTCCTATAATAATTTAAAATTTTTGCCCATGTTTATGCAAATAAAATAAATGCAAGATTAAATAATTTAAGATTAATGGCGTGTCACATAATTTTTCTGTCGTTGATGTAATATAAAAAAAATAGTTTATATGGAAAAAGAACATTTGCCGGAAATCTAGTGTTATTATAAAATTAAAATCGTAAACGCATATTTTCCATACAATTTTATTGAATATTAATGCAATGATATTTGTCCTCCTATATCGTAACAACTAATTCATATCAAGGCATATTCTTTTAGTAGTAGTTCTTTTGTTGCCACTTTGTAAATTTAATTTAAACGAATTTTGATTAAATTTAAGAAAGCAAAGATTTCAGATAAGAAACTGACTATGATTCAGACAAGACAATTAATTCTGAAAGAGAAAGTGAACAAGACGTGAGTGAAACTATTTTTGATCCCCTTCTTATTGTTAAAAACAAAATGTTGTTGAGTGCTTCTTCCATGTTGTTGAGAAAATTATATATCGTTAAAGCTAGTGAATAGATGAACTGACATGATGTCAATAATATTGGGTTTCCTTCCACCTTCAATAGGAAAGGTAATAATAAAATTAAGGCAGAATCAAATTTGGTGATAAATTGAAGGATATTGAAGAAGATTCATTTGGGGTACTTATTTTTGCAAAGTATATTGTTAATTTTTATTTTTAGTTAAAAAATATCTTATATAAAATTTATAAATGTATGGTGTTGCAAGAAATCAACACGTTCGCGGTTTGAATTGCGCTCCATTTTGGGCGAAAATTAAATTCGTCTCAACTACAAATTTTCTTTACTTTATGAGCTGTTAGAGCGATGCACCTTATCCTTCAAATGTTTAACACTTGTACCGAAATCTTCTGAAATTTAAAGGACGATGTTCCTTAAAACAAAAGCTGCGAAATATGGTTTGAAGTTTTTGTTAGTAGTGGATTTAAATTTGTCTCTGCAGCCATAACTTGGAAAGTTAAAACTGCAAAATCTGAAAAAAAACCAGATAAAATGCATTATGTTGGAATTAACGGAAGGGTTAAAAGAATAAAATATAATAAATTTTTCTCTAATTTTGATTTAGCAAAAAGTTAATTGATAGAAAATTTACTTATATAGGAACACTAATTCGACCGATATTCAATTAACTTGGAATTTGCAGTTAGTGAAAGTTTAAAGCAGATTTTAAATGCTCTATTTGTGAGATAATTATTTGCAAAACTAACAGAAAAAAATATATTTTTTTTAGCATGTGAATGTGAAACATATAAATACAATCTTTTTATACCCTTTATAGTGAGTGTAAGGGTATATGTAGGTTTGTCATTCCGTGTGAAATTTCTACAATTTTCATTTCTAACCCCATACGGTCTGTCAGCCTGTCCGTTTGTCCGTGTGTATTTTGAAATCAACTTCTTGAATCCCATAGACATTCTTATGGCCCGTGTGTGGTACTTAAATATCAAAAATATTCGGGAGCAGATTGGTATTGAAAATCCAGACAATCGCTCCATAAAAAACTGAGATATGATGATAAAACCTAGACCACCTCTTCTTTTCACATCAATACAAACTGAATGAACTTAGATTCGAACTCGAAATTTATAAAATACTAGCTTGTGCCCGCGACTTCGTCTGCGTAGTTATCGGGATAAAAATAAAAATATTATAACACAAACAACCCGTTTAGGATGTGTGATGATGAGTTTATCAACGACTTCGCTTTATTATCGTGATAAAGAGTAGCCTATGTGTTAATCTAGGTTGTTATCTATCTATGTGCCAAATTTCATTTAGTACCGTTCAGCCGTTTTTGCGTGATTGAGTAACAAATATCCAAACATCCAAACATCCAAACACACAAACATTCGCATTTATATATTAGTAAGACTAGTAGGATAGGATAAATTATATTGGTAGGATGTATATTTAATTTTAAAAAACAAATAATTTTCAATATTAAATAGTCAAGCTTAAAGTCTAGATTTGTTTTTAAAAAATAATAATAATAATTTTATCTTTTATTTCTAATTTCTAAATATTTCTCATCCTTTTGTTTCAAAATAGCAATACTTAACGCCTTAACATTTTCAATTGTATAGACATATTGACAATAAAAATAAAATTATTAATTTTTTTAAATAACAAACATAGACTCCAAGCTTGACTATTTCATATAGAAATTTGCAAATCTCAAAACAAACACGTAAGAGCACTATATTCGGCAGTGCCGAAACTTTTATATCCACCACCAATTTTGTGAACATTTAAAGCACAATATTTATTATTTTGTTAATCGCTTGGAATAATCTCTTTATAATAAAATATACATCACTTTCTTTGTAGAGGGTGGTTAAATTTTAAATTTAAAACAGTTCTGTATAAAATGTTAGAACATCTATGAATGCCTTCTTAATTCGTTAAATGAGAAGCATTGTTGTTTTTCACGATAGTGTGGCAAAAAAACAGTCAACTTCGACTCATCATCGTGCCTAACAATTGATCATCAACAGTGTTATTAAAAATTTGGACTATCGGATCGAGTTGTGCCGTTGAAGTCACGGGGCCATTTGGCCGATATTTTGTTCCATACATAATTGAACCATACAAATATTATCATTATAAGAAGAAATGATAATAATTTCTTAAATAACACTGCTCTGCAGCAAAATCCTCCATTTAATAAAACTATGTGGACTATATGGATTTTGACGCGCTGAACTCAAATCAGTTGTCGCTTTTTTTCCATCAGATCGGGATTTTTTTTTATGGGCGTGGCAAATTTTTCCCCCTAAATTAGTCAGGTACGGACACATATTTAATCCTAACTCGAGAACCAGTCATCCGATTTTCAAAAATAAAACACCAAAAAATGTGTAACAAAATTGTTTTTATTTCAATGGAATAAAATTTTCCCCTATCTCTTATCGTTTTGGAGTTATTTAGAAATTAATGGAGAAAAAAAAATTTTTTCGTGCAAAATTCGTCATATTTTTCAATTTAAAAATGGAATTAAAAAAAATTTAAGGCAAATATTCAACATTTTAAACTTTTTTCTGAGAGCTACTTGTCTTGGAAATAAAAGAAGTCATAAACCATAAAAATAGGTTAAAAAATGTGGATTTTATTGTAAATTTACCGCAGGAACCCAATATTGACGAAATATGTGTAATGCAGCAAACAACGTCAGAGTGGGCGCACTAAAGCGCCTTGTAGCATCAATGAATGACAACTTTTTACTTCTATCTATTTTCGTACAACTAAAACATATACAAGCAAAAAAATTTGCCAGATTGTAATTTTGTAGCAATGCCTCGCTTAAAGCACCCACCCTGTCGTCACCCGTAGATAACTTCAAATTTCAATAAAAAATTAAAATATTTACAGGCTATTTTACTTAAAATAACACAACATTTTTGTTAATAATTATTAATTTTTATTAAGAAAACACATAAAAAAGTAGCTTAAGCTGTCCATGCTCTTTCTTCGACATTATTTTCGACAAAATTTTTCATTAGGCCTAGCTTTATATGAAGAGAAGAGTTTGTTCCTTTTGTTTTTAAGGCTCTTCTGCTACATTTTTTTTCCTGGAATAAAATTTACTCTTTTCGGTCAAAGTTTAGCATTGTAGTGTTTTTATTTTGCGCGGCTATCCCATTTACATAAGAAGCAATAAAACTTAGTATATCCACTTTGCAATCCATTTATTTAACATTGCTACGACTTTAAAATCTGCAGATTCCATGAGTAATGTGAATATTTAATTTGTTGTAGTATCATCTTCATGCTACAATAGTTTTCTTTCATATTTCTTGCATACGCGAGTGGGACCAATGGAAATTTGTTGCCAATGTGAAGTAAAACGGCTTTCAAACTTATCTTGGATGAATTAATAACAAGCCGCCAATCCTAAGATTTATGACTGAAACACAGTTGTCGCAAAAGTCCATCAGCATTATCGCAAAATATCAAACCTTCCTCTTTGCTTAAATATATTCAAAAAGGTTGTTCTTTATTTCGAAAGTAAGAGACGTTAACGTCCGTTTGCACCAAATTCAATTCTTTTAATTGGGATGCAAGAAGCTCATACTTGTTTTTTGAGAGCCCTAATTTACGAACTAAGTTATTTATATCAGTTTAATTCGGAAAATAAGGTTTACTCGTTGGACTTCCATATAAATGCGAAGAAACACTCATGTAGGCGTAAGTGGATTCAGTTGCTGCAGAAAGCCTATCTTCTTCATCGTCTGTAGGAGGCAATGGAGGTAAAAATTTATTTGTAAACTGGAAAACTGGTCGTTTGACGCATAAAGTATTTGGATATGTAACATTATTTTTTTTTTTTTTTCGTAAACCCACGTGTTTTAGTATGGCAAAAGTAGCAATCATTTTGATGATTTTGTGGTTCACTCCAAATCGCTGGCTTCATAAACGGCTTCATAAAGACTTATGACTTCCATTTAACCAACCTCTTAAAGACTTACCACAGCTACTACAACATATTTTCGGCAGCCAATTTTTATTTCTATCATCGATAGGAAACCCAAAACAACGACAATAAGCATCTTTAAGCTTGGAAGATATTGTCTCCCGTTGAGAACTTAAAGTTAGATCGCCACATACGTAACAAAATACATTTAGGGATTTGTTACAAGTCCTTGACATTTTGTAATATGAAAGCGTTTGTGGATTCTTTAATTGCTTTATTTCTTTATACAATAACAAAGTAAACTATAAGATCTATTTACTGTTGCCGATTTTAACCGTACGATATTCAAATTAAAGTGACTTACTTATTGTCCATCAGCTTCTATAGATTACAATAAATACTAGAATCTACCCTAATGTTCTTAATTTGAAATTACAGGTAATTGAGAAATACTGTTATAAATATTAATTCCAAGAACTATGTAAAATACCGTTGTACTTTAGTTCCATTACCTGCTCACCTAACGAAATGTTACATATATCATATGCAAGGCTGATTGCATTACAATATTGGGTACCTGCGGTAAATTGACAATAAAATCCACATTTTTCAACCGATTTTTATAATTTATGGCTTGTTTTATTTCCAAGACAAGTAGCTCTCAGAAAAAAGTTTAAAATGTTGAATATTTGCCTTAAATTTTTTTAAATTCCATTTTTAAATTGAAAAATATGACGAATTTTGCACGAAAAAATTTTTTTTTCTCCATTAATTTCTAAATAACTCCAAAACGATAAGAGATAGGGGAAAATTTTATTCCATTGAAATAAAAACAATTTTGTTACACATTTTTTTGTGTTTTATTTTTGAAAATCGGATGACTGGTTCTCGAGTTAGGATTAAATATGTGTCCGTACCTGACTAATTTAGGGGGAAAAATTTGCCACGCCCATAAAAAAAAACCCGATCTGATGGAAAAAAAGCGACAGCGGATTTAAGATCAGCGCGTCAAAATCCATATAATCCACATAGTTTTATTAAATGGGAAGACAAAAAATTATTTTTTGCAGAGCAGTGTAATTTGTGTTTTATTTAAAATCCACATCGGCCCTTAAAATTTAACCACCTTTAATAACTTCGATATGCTGCTAAAATGTTTTCGTAAATTTAGTGTTTCAGTGAAAGTGGGCGTTAAAGTACGCGTGTCAGTAAAATTTCTGCTAATAAATTTAACTTAGATATTTCAATATAGTCCGTAATTCTTCCAAAATATTTATTCATTGAGAAATTATATGAATTTGAAATAAAGCATTATATAGGATGTGGGCGTAAGAGTAAGCGTGGCACCTAAATTTTCTGGCATAGCAATTACATTGAATAGAAGGATTTCCGTAGCAAATTTTATCATCATACCTCTAATTTTGTCGGTTTTATAAATTTAGATTTCATTAACAGTAGATAATGTGAAAAGTGGGCGTTATAGTAGGTGTGTCGAAGTTATTTATGCTAATAAATACAACTTAGGTATTTTAATATAGTCCTTTATTATTCCAAAATCTCGACTTATAGATAAATTATAAGAATTTGAGAGAAAACGTTGTATGGGAGGTGGGCGTAAAAGTAGGCGTGTCACATTTATTTTCCGTCAGAACAAAGCCTTTTACCAAAAAGCAATTCCTGCAAAATTTCAGAATCGTAGATCAAATTTTGTCACTCTTATTAGGTTCAAAATTTTGAACATACTGACAAAAAAAAACTGCGCGGTATAAATTTTCATACATTTTGATCTCTAACTCCCTTCCTAATGCATGCATTTAAACAATTTTTGGGTAAAAATATTCTTTTTGCTCAGGTAGCTTATATCTGTAGTTTCATGTCTCTACGTTGATGCTGGTGGACACAACTCCATTTTATTCAATGTTGGAAGAACACTTATCTTTCGACCTAATCTTGCATTACGAGCTATAACTTTCTTTCTTATATTCCGATTTAGCCAATTTTCAATTCTAAACAAACCTTATATATAAGACATATTTTGGCAAAATTTGAGCCCTCTAGCTTTTTCGGTGGGGTCTCTATAGTGCTTTTAACAGACGGACAGAGGGACGGACATAGCTAGATCGTCACCAAATAAAACCCCGATTAAGAATATATACATACCATTTTTTTGGTTGCGGGTATAAAAACTAAAAGACTTTAAAAAAAACACTTTACAAACAAATTTTTTTAGCTCTTTTACTAAAATTTTGCAAAAAATATTTGACCTTGCGTCACAAAAATTGGTCTGGTGCTCACGGTCGGATCGTTTCGGGTATACAATGGGGTATAGGGGTATAGAAAGGAGTTTTATCTACTAAATGGTGCTAATTTCTTTTTGTTATCTTATGTTCTCTAGAAGTTATGCTCTATTAAAAATGGGAATTTAGGAAACTATGAACCTAAAAATAAAAAAAAAAATATTTCTAAACATTATAAACAATTTATTTTCATGTATTAATGGTTAACAAATTTTAAAATTATACAAAACTAGAAGTTTAAAAATCAAAATCTTACTAATAAATTTCCCGTTCTAGCAAAAGACTTAAAATGTTTATTTTGGATCACCCTGTTCTCGGTAATATATGTATGTGAAATAAAGTTTAAATTTTTTGGCTCACGAGGTACACTAGTTCTACATTCGAATGGAAAAATGAGTTTTGGCCGCCTTCTCGTAGAATGGTCCACTGTGCGGCAGCCATTATGCCGATATTTTATTTCATACATAATTAAACCATACAAATATTATCATTATAAAAAGATATGATAATAATTTCCTAAATAATTTAAGTTTTATTAAAAATCACCAAAATCGCCCCTAAAATTTAGCCACCTTTTACAAAAGAGTAGCTAAATAAAAATATAATTTAGTTAAAAAATGTATTTTAAATATTCAAATACATATTTCAAATCTACTGATGCACATTTTTAGGATGTTATCAAAAATGTTACTAGAGTCATCTAGTGTTCTACGTGATATTTAGCAAAGACATCATCCTCATTGTTTGCAAAATGTAGTGGCGCCTTCAACAGATGTTGCCGTCTGCAATGAATAAATGCTAATATATATGACTAATATATTTTTATAAAAATTTAAAAAAAAAGTTGTCGTGGCACATTTATTTAATTTCAGAATCGTATATATAGTTTTGTCAGTTTTTTTTAAATTCAAATATACACTGTGCGGTATAAATTTTCGTACATTTTGATCTATAACTCCTTTTGTAATGCATGGCAATTTTTGGGGTGAGATATTCTTTTGACTCGAGAAATATATATTTGAAGTTTCATGACTCTACGTTGATCCGTTTGGACACAATTCCATTTTATTCGATGTTAGAAGGACATGGTTTTTTCGACCTATTCTTGCTTTACGAGCTATAACTCTCTTCCTAATATTCCGATTTAGCCCATTTTCAATACCAAACAAGCCTTGTCTATAAGAAAGATTCTAACAAAATTTGAGCCCTCTAGCTTTTTCGGTGCGACCTCTATCGTGTTTTCAACAGACGGACGGACATAGCTAGATCGTCATC
This sequence comes from Phyto melanocephala, assembly GCA_941918925.1. Lineage (NCBI taxonomy): Eukaryota > Metazoa > Arthropoda > Insecta > Diptera > Rhinophoridae > Phyto > Phyto melanocephala. The sequence goes on along the minus strand of OW799233.1, from coordinate 27,397,892 downwards.
AAATCAAACCCCGATTCAGAATATATATACTTTATGGGGTCTAAAATGGATATTTCGATGTGTTACAAACGGAATGACAAAATGAATATACCCCCACCATTTTTTTGGTGGCGGGTATAATAATTGAACATATCAGGTACATAAATGCAATGCAGTAGGGTACTCATCTAATATAGTAGCTTTTGATTATTTAGCTATAACTTTCGTACTCTTATTTTCTGTACTATGCCTTTAACTCATTTTAGTTCATTTATTATCAAGCCAATTTAAGTAGGCCAACATTAAGCGATAATAGATGTTAAAAAAGTCTACCTCATAAATCACATGTTTTATATTTTTGTTCTAATGGTAAAAAATAGGAATAAATTAAATAGTTTAAAAGAGTTAAAAATTTTTCCTAAATTGCAAGAAAAAAAACAAACAATAAAAAAATGTATTTAAAATAAAGTAAGCTGCTTATTATGCCAAGCCAATTTAGGCGTTTCTTGCAAGGCTTTTATATTTTTTATTCCTTATTGAATTTATAACAAACGCTGGTGTTTTTTTTTTCTCTATAAAATTACTTTAAATTATATGTATTTTTTGAACTAACTATCTAACCATAAAATGGTAATTTATGGCATTTTTAGCCATTTAACTAGGGAGAATTTATTTGAAAATAATTTTAAATTTAAGCTGTTTATTGAGCAATTTTGTGTCTAGGTATGTGTGTGTATATGTTTATTTGAATTTTAAAATTTAAGCAAATGTTGGTTTTTTTTTTGTTATTTAGCTGGCAAATTTATTACACTAAAGTAAAATAAATATGTGTATATGTATGTGCATACACATATTTATTCGTTTACAGTGCAAGTTGTTATTCAAGATGTAAGTAGAGTTTTTGGTTTTTGTTTTAGTTTGACAAACAAAAAACTATATACATACGTATACTCGACCTAAATACTGTTACTCATACACATGTATGTTTTTTCTTTGATTTTTTGCAACTGAACGTTTTATAATATGAAAAAAAAACAATTACAATAAATAGGTTAAGGAGATCAACTAAAAATATAGAAATTCAACTAAACGATTATGATTTGCAAATAAGAAGATATTTTAAACTTAGAAAGATTCTATAAAAAGTAATTGTTTGCTAAAGTCATTTTAAAGTAAAAAACATTTTAAATTGTGTTATTTTATCTGTAATTCCAAAAGTCTAGAGTTTTTAATTAAACTTGAATAAAATATTTTTCATTTAAAAAAAAACTTTGTTCGCCAGTAATTTTGAAATGTCTTGTGTACAAATTGTAAAAATAAAATGATCTTTAATAAAAATTAAATTTTAATTTATTGTTTTCAGTTTTGTTTACAGCTATTAAATGCTTAGTCTTCTCTTTAATTTAAATTTTGAACTTTGTATAAAGATAAGAATGTATATTAAGTGCGATCCAACCAAAACGCACAATTTTAATTGTAAATAAAACCAAAAAGTCTTCAGAGAATTATCTTGATATTTGTGCATTATGATAGAAGGTTTTGTGGCAATAATCTCTGAGACAAATTATTGGCCATATACTCACCACATATTTGGTGGCATACTTCTATGCGATGGCCGATATTTGCCAGGACACTTAGACATGATCGAAGTTTAATATTGTGAATGTGTCAAATTATCTCCTCATTTAGCTCTTGATTTGTTTTGACTTGTTGACGTACACTTTTCCTTTAAATATTACCGAAGAAAGAAGGCCAACGATGTAAAAACACATGACCGTGGAGGCCAATTAACATCGCCAAACAGTCATTATTTGTTCATGCATAGACTTTTCAAAATTCACTCGTAGATTCCCATTGAATCCGCTGAGGTGAAAGTGTTCCTCGTCGCTTAAAAAGTTTTTCTTTTTCTTAATTTTGGTTTGAACTGACATTTATGTACCTCTGTTTGGTGTAATTTTTGAAGCACTGAAGCAAAGACATATCAAATTAAGTTAGATAAAGCACTTGCCACTAAAAATCTTGTAAAATGGTTAGACCACATTTATATTTAAATCAAAATCAAGAAAGTTTTATAGAATTTTATAACTTATGCTACAAAAAAAAAAGTTCAAAAGCTCAACACATATGTTTAATTAAACTAAATAAAAACAATTTAAAATATTAAAAATTTATGTTTAAAATCCATAATAAAGCAATGAATTTAAAGTTTCATCAAAAAAAGAAGAGAATAAATAGAAGCTTATTCTATTGATTTTTCTTTCAAGTTCAAATTGGGAAAGTTTAAATATAAAAATTTTAAAAATACATAAAACTGAGCTTGACTTGTAAATTGATAATCATAAACATATTTTGCTTTACCGAAAAAAGCTCTGTGGCAAAAAGGAATAACTGTTTAAGTCGACCTAAGCTAAAATTTAGATAATAACAGCTCTGTACTGCCGCAATTTAAAAGTATACTCAGACGAATTTTTAACTATTTTGACTAACTTTTCCGGAAGTTTTACTTTGTTATAGATTTGGCCGTGACGAATATAAATAATACCCTTCATTATCTTGTATAGAGGTATAATTATCACATCGTAGCTTATTTATGATTGAGGAGAAATCTTATTTATACCAATATTGTCCGGATTAAAGGGGACAAAGGCGTATATATTATATTCTACCCAAATATCTACTGTTTTAAACGACGCCATCTTAGATTCTTACTTTTTTATAGGCAACTGAATTTTACTGGTATAGAGTTTTGTTTGAAAATTTTCTAAAAAAATGCCGAAATATGTAGGTGCACTTGAGTGCTGATATCTAGTTAGTTTCCAACCTATTTGTCAGTTTTTCTCAGTAATAACTTTTCAGATTACTGTTTGTATTTTGCAGTCTTCAGCATGTACTAAAATTCATTCTGACCTTTTAAAATATTTTTTTTTATAACTTCAACGATCAGGGGCCGATTTATTAAATAGTTGTCACGAATATCCCTAGAAATCATATATTTCTAGGTATGTCTAAAAATGGTAAAAATTAAGTCGTGGAGTTATACTAGGACTGGAAACGTTTATTTTTATCGTGAAAACATGAAGAAAATCAGAAGCAGTTGTGTTTATTTGTTGATATCCCGAAAAATTTTAAGGGGATTGCTCAAAATTTTAACAGCAATTCATTTCATTTCAATATTAATACCACAAAAAGATCTGTGAAATATGTAGAGGCTTCTTAAGGTTGATTTCAAGCATCACACTGTTAGACAGATATTGCTCAATCGATTCCCTTAGTCAGAGGCTTTCAGAAAATATATTCTTTATAGAGTCGAAAATTAATATTGTAGATACATACATACATACACACATATGTTTTTTTTTAAGCACGGAGCAATAAAACTTTAAACGCTATTAAATCCTAAAATACTGAACCAATTTTAATAAAGTCAAGGTTGTGCTTATCATTCAATGCGGTATCGATTGTAGTAAAATCGAAGACTTCGTTACAAGAAATCGACTCGCCTATTAATATAAAATATAGCGCGGAATTCATATAAGAGTCTTTATTTTAAATACACTCAATTCATAAAAATCAACTTGAAAATTTAGATGGGCTTTCGTAAAAACTATAAAAACAAATAAAAGTAGCTTATCATTATCTTCTCAGAATGATGTTTTAAAGAAAATTAAAAATATATTTATATACATACATAGAAATAGCTGAATTATTTTATTTTAAAACTAAAAATCTTATTGAAAAACGGAAGAGTTAAAATTTTTTTAATTTATGCATGATTAGCAATTTTTTTTGTATAGAAAATCATACTTTTTCAAATACATATGTTTATAAGAAATTCATCGTGTTTTTCTGGCTGTAACAAAATGTTGTCTAAGTATAGTTCTTTATGTCTTCAAGCAGCACACTGCTATTCCTTTAAACAAGAAATTTCTAAATAAAATTTTATTAAAAGCATTAAAATAAAAAAAAAATATTTATAAAGAGAACTATTTAAAAGTACTAGCAACTTATGCCTGAGTTAGTAAGTAGTTCAGTATTGTTCTAAATACTGACCTGGCTCCGCCTAATTTTTTTCACTACAATTCTTTCATGTATATTCTTTTGTGTACAGCTTTTATTTATTTATTTGTTTTTTTTGCACTGCTGCAATTCTGCTGGGCGAGCAAAAAATACTTAAATTAAAATAGTATTTCAGTAAAGTTAAAAAAAAACAACTATAACAAAACTACATCAGAAAAAGTTTGTCGTTGAAAAATAAAAAATAAAAAAAAAATTAATAAAATCAAATAGTTCAGTTGCAAAAGGTTGTTGTTTTCAAGAGTTCTCTTTTATTCTTTTTTTTTTTTAGCAAAAATGAAAAAAATATTTGAAAAAAAATCATTAAGAGTGAAATCCATACTAGATGAGCATTTAAATTTAAAAAATTTCAAAAAGACTTGTAGTGGAGTGAATTTGTGAACTGTTGACTGCAAAATGAGGCCTTAATATAAAGTGCTTAAGAGTTTTGGATATTCTGTCTTTTGATATATAATTTTGGAATATTTTAAAAATCTAGAATAATTTTTTTTAAACTGAAATAAAAGGAATTGTGTAATTTTCTTTAAAAAAATTTTGAAAATATTATCCAGAAATAAAAATATATTTAACAAAAATATATTTATTATATAATTCAGTTTGATATTCTTTTGTGTATGCTTTAGGTACAACTTAGTACTTTTACTAACTGTAGTTCTCTTAGTACACGTAAAGAAAAAATATGCATGTGGTAATCATAAAAAATTTTTGTTTGAAAATTTTAACCTAATTGTAGATTATACAAGTAACTATACTCTTTGAGAGAAATGTTTCTGCATATCTGCAGTATCTATTTACATCCTGCAAAAATCGGTTGGGCAATGTAGGGACCATCAAAGAGTTCCGTTCTCAGATTCTATATAGGTGTAAAATACCATACAAACAAGCTACTTAATGTAAGGAACGTTTTCTTTGTTCACTTTCGTGAAACAGGGCACAAATTGGCTTACTATCAAGAAATATGTAAAGCATTAAATTTTCCAACAAAATATTTGTCATTAATTTCGACTAAATGACTCTAAATATTCAACGCAAAACTTAACTAAGACATCACAATTAACTTAAAACTTCAAAAGTGTCATACTGATATAAAATTCGTTGAACCCTGCCCCTAAAATATTTTTGTATTTTATGTATATTAAGATACATTCTGATGTCGCTGTTAATAAAAATTAATAGTTTTTTATTATAGTGAAAATTCTTTTTTATTTCTGTAAGTACCATCTTAAATATTCTCTTGTTGGCTATTTTTCGATAAGGTACCGTCTCGCGTCAAAAAGTTTTCTATATGTTAAACCAGGGACTAGGATATCTAATAACCAAATTTTATCAAAACAAATTCAGTAGTTTTTAAGCCAATCGATATTAAGATGAATAGATAAAATTTTGAAAAGTGGTGTTTTATATTTTAAACTATTAACATTCATTAAAATAAAAATAAAATACTTCATGTATAGAAACAGTGTTTTACAATCTAATTATAAGTATATATAGAACCTTTCTCAAAACCTCATTTTAAGCAGTTATTTTGTTCAGAAAAATGTGTTACAAAAAAATTTTATTATATGCCACCGCATATAAAGAACTTTATCGTTATAATAAAATGCAGGGGTGACCCGAATTGCTATGCTAAATAACCTTTAATAATATTCAGATGTAAAATTTCAAACACCCTATATATATAAATGTATATTTTTTTAACCTTCTGTCAAAATCTGTTGCCGGATTGTACTTTTTTGGTATTTTATAGTGCTATTTAACAAATTACTTATCCTGTTAATAATAGACTTATGAAAGCTAGGATTTAACACGATTGGATAAGGGAAATATTAAGCAATGGACACATGATACAGAAGTCTACATTAATCAATTTAAAATTTTATTTAAGTCACTCAAATCTAAATTTCGTTATTTAAGACTAGACCATACTTAGAATTACGCAATATAAAAAGGAAAAAGACACGCGAACCATAGCAAATAAAAAGTATTTTTTTTAAGCAATTTCAAGACTTTTTTGCCGAACATTGCCGAGGGGTTGCCGTTCTAAAATTTTCGTCTCCGTCATTTAATGTCATATTTTTAATGGTGGTGATATATCGACGATTTTGTTAGGAAAACAAAAATTTTTTACTCTAACGGATATTGACCTCAAATACTCTGTGCCCGTAGTATTAGTGTGATAAAAATATTTTCATTTTAATATCCTTTACACGTTGGTGCAAAAGAGTATATATATGTGGCTTGGAGCTAAAAGGGCCAATGTCACTTTTTTGCTCTTTTGAGTTAATCATTGCATTAGATTTGTTTTCTTGCTCTATTTCATTATGGTAAAACAGCTAAAGTCATACTTAACCCAGAACTGCTTCACAAATAAAATGCTGGCCAATGTCACTCTGAAAGCATATATAAAAGTTAATGTTCAATTCAAGTTTTCTGAAAAGTAAATATTTTGACATTCGCCCTTTTAGCTCCAAGCCACAGATATAGGCTTGTTATTCGGTGTAAAATTTCTACAATACTCATTTCTGACCCAATTAAGTATATATTTTCTGAAAGAATATGAATGAGGTAAGTCGATTAAACAATGTCCATCTGTCCATGCTTATGTTTTTTAAGCTCCCCGATGTCATCGTTACCCTATGTATGTATGTGGTATCAAAAAATATTAACTTTCTAAGATAAGAGTAAATAAACACGAATTGTTCAGTTTTTTCCTATATTTTCACCACAAATATTAAAAATTTTCAGACCTATGATAATTGATAGGCACGGTTGATAGGACCCCTATGTTTCTAAAGATATTCGTGAAAATTTTTGGACAAATTTCTCACTAACCGAGAAAATGTAGGCAGTTAAAGATCCAAAATGACATCCTTGATTAAATGCCGAATATAAATGTAAAATGTAGTAGTAACGGCTTTATTCACTTTAAATAATACAATATTGGTAACAATGAAAGTAAAACAGTAGAACACAGTTAACCATTAAAAAATGTAAAAGCCAAGATGATATATGAAACGCAATGACGGAATTTTTTAACCCCATCAATAAGGGTATTGAAGGTTAAACCTTTAACTAGTAGAATAGAGTTAACTATCTTAAAATTCAAAATCGAGGATCGTGTTGGAAAAGAAAATGACATATAACATAAAACCTGAAACCAAAGATATTTCGAAAAATTTAAACAGGCGAGCCCTATATTTAAAAGAAAAAACTATATATAATTGCAAAAATACTTTATATATTTTAAAGAGTCTAACAAACTTCTTCTATTAGAACGGCCTATACAAAGAAGAAACGCTTATCTCTTCGCCAATTCAATCAATTTCAATGAAATTTATTAAAAGTGTTTGATTTATTTTCATATTAATATATTTTATATATTTTTTGCATTCTTCTGACAATTGAAGTTAAAAATTTATTTACATTTTAAATATAAAATCTGTATGATCGGAAAATACTTTAATCTTAACAAAACTATTCTTAGAAACGTGAAATGTTTTTAGTTGACTTAATTTTATATACGACGTATACTAAAATATTTTCCTAATTTTTTTATGAATATGTATCATGTTGTGCAACTCTTTTCTATACTAAAAATGTATCGTTTTTTAATACATCTCTTAAAATTATTTCTTTGAATTTTTGTGAGAAAAAGAACACATTTTATTTGCTAACATTAATCTTAATTGACCTCAAAGATAATAAGTTCAGATATTTCTTTGAAATTTCTTTCATATCTAAAATATTTATTAGCAATTATTTATTATAAAGAAAAATATTCATAATATTTGAAATATTTAAAATTTCGTTTGTGACTTTATTAAATGAAAATTTTTGTTTGTTTTATTACTTGTTAACGTTCTTGCTCTGCCAATATTTTACAATTGTTTGTTATTTATGGTGTACATTTTTTAACAAGAACAACAACTAATTCTACTTGATGAATTGTTTTATATTTTACTGCTTCACGAAATATTTAAATTTTTGTTACTGCCGCCTTTGTTCTTCTCGGTGTGTGTGTGTTTGTATTTTTGTGTTTGACTTTTTTCTTCTTTGTTTTTTATTTCATTGTCAGCTACTTAAAGGTATTTGCAACAGATTTTCACCATCCTCATCCTCTATTGTTAAGTGATAGACAGTTCACAAACGTATATTGTCTGTTTTTTTTAGCCGTGTTATATTTTATTTATATGTAGAAAAGTTTCCTTGTCAATGTGTGTTTTTATTTTTAGTTAAAATGTTATTGTGCCTTTGTTTGTTTATAAATCAACTAAGATGTGCTAATGGCTTGTCTATAAAGCTTTTGACTTTTTTTTTATAATTTATTACATTATTTTGATTTGTGTGTTTGTTGTAGAATCTATATAGACTTTTTCGCAGAAAACACAAGAAGAAGCAATAGGCATTTGTTTTATTATAGAAGAATTACATTATTAATATGATTAAATGGTGTTTTGGAAAAAAATGTTAAAGGGCAATAAAGCATTGTACATTGTGGTTACATACTTAGACGTCTGCGTAGCTGTACTCAAAAGCCATTTAAATATGTACATTCGTTTGTTCTATAACTACGCAGTGTTATTCATTCTGTATTAAATAAACTAAATGAATGAACTCTCATTCGAAAGCAACCGAAAACAACTTAAACCGAAAACAAAAATGACTACAACTTTCAGATAAATCAAACAGAAAAAGATGTATATAATATTCGAGTATGGTTTTAGTATTAATACAACTTATTTGGGTGTATTCGAATAATCACAAGTAATATGTGCATTTTTATTTGTATTGGAAAATTTTTCATTGTTGTTAGAATTTGTACAATACGAATCAAGTTTTTTGCTAAACGTCGTGAGTGTATTGCAGATTTATGACAAAAGTTGATTTTTCTAGATATTTTGAAAACAAGTCTTTTTGTATTCTTGTTCTTCCACAAAGAAAGTTAATTAACTTCTAACAGAAATATAATGCCCAATTCGCTGTAGGCGAGTAAAGAACTTTTACTTGTTTTAAAGTTAGTTAAAGTTAGTATAATTGAAATTTTCGGAATTTATTCAATTCCTTTTCTGCAAGACAGATTTTTAAGGTACTAGTATCAAATAAGCTGATTTTTAAGATAAACAATATTTACAAGTAGTTCCAAGATTTTTGTAATTATCTGTCTGCATCTATTAAACTTAATTTTTTTATTCATAATAAATAATTTGAAGTTTTTAAAAATTAACAAAATTAAAAAAAGTAAAATCAAATTTTGAGAAAAATACATATATGTTTAATATAAAGGGCAATTATAATTTAAGAGCCGATGTTGACAAATTATTGTCATTTATTTTTAATATGATAATACTGGTATGGTTCAATTGTGTATGGAACAAAATATAGGCCAAATGGCCGCCGCGACCTCGGTGGCACACCTCCATCCGATGGTCCCAATTTTCAATGACAATGTTGATGTTTAATTGTTGGGCACGATGATGAGGCAAGTTTGACTGCTCTTTTGCCACACTACCGCGAAAACCAGCAATGTTTACTATCCAACGAACTAAGATGGCATTCACAGATGTTTTCACATTTCATACAGACCTGTTTTGCTGAAATTTAAATATGTTTCACAATTCTCCCGATTGTCGATGAATTTGAATTATTATGCAGACCAAAATAATCACGAAGTGCACGAAATTCATTTTGATTTGAACGTCCATTTTCATAATAAGCCTAAATAATTGAAACGCGTGGCTCGATTGTGTATATTTCCATTGTTCAAATTGAGTTAGATTCAAATTGAGAAATGTCAAATGAAATACAGAAGAAAACTCTGGTTCACATCCAATATCGACCCTTAAAATTTAACCACGCTTTATATTAATTTCAAAATAATTTAATTCAAATAGCCTCTACCCTCAGTGACACATGTGCGACATCTTACAAATAAGTTATTCAATATTGCCTTAGGGATTGCAGCGGGAATCGACTCAATTTTCATTCGAGTGAATTACTTTAAATCATCCAAATTTGTAGGTTTTTACTTGTAAACTTCCTAGTTGCAATAACCCCACAAAAAGAATCAGATACAGTAAGGTCAGGAGACATGGGTATCAACGGAATGTGGTGGTTCTTAAAATCAGTTTATTGGGGAATTTTCGCCTCAATTTTGTCATAACAGTCGTGGCTATGTGACAAGTAGCCCAATCTTGCTAAAGCCTTACAGAGTTGAAAGGGATTCTCTTTCGAAGTAGTTCTGGAAAGAGAAACTCTTTCAACATCTTTATATAACGATTTTCATTGATCGTTACAAAAAAATTCTTTCAACATCTTTGAATAACGATCTCCATTGGTCATAACAGCCAGACAGCTTTCTTCGAAAAGGTAAGGCCCAACAATGAACCTTGATGAAACTGCACTGTTGATTGAATTTTATATGGAAATAAGTTTAAATCTTGATGCAATTTTTTAATTGATAAAATTTTGCAGTCTACAGTGACTGTCTGTAAGCTCCTTGTCTAAACTCTAGGATCGAATTCTATGGCAGCAGCTATAGCAATGATAGTTTCCTGCATCCGAACTGAGGAATCTCGATGATAAGGCCTTCTTGAGACTGTGCCACGTTCGGAAAAATTAGTCACGAGCCTCACTAGGAGGAGTGCCGTAGAATATATTATATTCTCTTTGGACGGAAACTACGGACTTTATAGCGTGAAAGAGGCTCACTATCCAAATTCTTGTTTTATTGTCCCATTACTCCATTTTCGTAAAATCTAAAGATCAATCTATAAAATAAAATAAAATAAAATAAATATGGAGCAGGTTGGTTACACAGAAAAAACTTTATTACTTTTTTTTGGTAACATCTTGCATCAGCCATCAGCAAAATTCATGTTTTTTTTTAATTCTTGTGCTTGTTGTTGCAATGCACATACCTTTTGAGTAAACTTGGTTTTCTATTTGCTGGATTGTTCATTTAACATTGTGAGACAGTTACTTATTTCAACATAAACGTGTATTTGGAAATAGATTTTAATTGACTTCAATTTGAATTAAAAAAATTCCTTGAATTTTCATTACATCTAAGTTGTCAAAAGTGCATAATAGATATGCATTAACATGTGTGTATGTTAATTTTAAAACATATTAATTGAATTTAACCACAATGAAGAGTTCGTTAAGTAAAAAATAATAAAATTACGTTATAAATCTTTACATATATGTATGTACGTATATAATTAATATGTAAAAAAAACTCAATTAGATAATTTTGTTATAATTAAAATTCTATCGAAACCCAAAAGTTTCTGTATAATTAAAATTGAAACTAATATTACAATTTCAGTATAATTGTTAAATGAACAGTGATGGGTAGCTAATGTTTTCTTTTGCGTTTTAATGATATTTAAGTGAAAAGTGGAAAGGAGAATAATGGAAACATAATAAGTTTATCTGACAGCTTATGATATTCGCTAATTGAAAAGTTGGTAGTAAAATCTTTTGGTATATAATTAAATTTAACCATTTTCACATGTCAAATATAATTTATATAAATCTTAGTTAATATTGTTTTAATACCATGTAATGCTATAGTTTATTTCAAGTTTAATTAAAATTCTTGTAACACTTTTAATTTAAACATATTTTAACTGCTTATTTTTTCTTTTATTTGCAGGTAAGTCGACAACTTTGTAAGGAATTCCTAGTAACTCAAGGTTTTCTATACAAACCTTGTGTAATAGTTAACATATAATTACCATTTTGAATATTACCACTATTGAACAGTCATAATTCAGCTCTGGTCGGGTCAAGAGCTAGCGCGTTTTTGCCATTATCATTAAGAGGAATCAGGTCGTCCCTTTTCATCTGACTTCGAGAGTTTTGCGTCTCAGTGTCGCGTGGTTAATTATGTGGCTTGGCGTAACTGTACTGTTCTTGATGCAGTTTACAGACTATTCTAAACTCAATTATAATAAGAGGAGTACTAATTGAGCTCATCTACTCTTTAATTTCCTATATACTTCCTATATGGAAGTATAGGTCATCTTACGGAAAGTCAACCATCATGGGTTAATCTGGCCATAAGTGTAACGGCCAACGAATCAATTAGACAAAAAAACTGCAACCACTATTGTAAATAATAGTTTTCTTGAAGAATATGTAAATGAACTTTATTAACACTTGAACAATTGACCTGTTATACTACAAAGTTCTGATCAACGGATTCATCACAAACCGTCTGAATTCCTTCCTATCCGCAAGTAAGTGATAAACAAGTACAATTTTAGTCGTTCGTTCTGCAGAGTAGTCATTAGATGCCATTGTTGTTCACTTAATTTATTAATAATATCTTTTAAATACATATTTCGATTCCAAAACACTGAACAATGCTCAAGATATCAAACTCTTTTTTTTATTATTTATTTATTTAATAAAAGTCTATAGGTTATAAATCCTTAAAGACCAAAAAAGAAAAATACATGCAAAAAATAAACTTAACTAATTACAAACATTTAAGAACAGAATAATATTACGTTTAATTATATTGACATTTACAGAAAAATCAGTGAAATTATAAAGATCATTATAGTTTTTCGACATTCTCCTTAGTGAGTCAGCATCAGCGTAATTAGTTTGAAGACATCTAAGATAAAGAGGAGTAAAATTCCGTGTAGCTCTAAGTGGAACATTAAAGTCGATATTACTCAGCAAAAATTCAGAATTAACAGAACCATTTAATAAATTCACCATAAAAGTTACATTAAGCATAATTCGTCTACTTTCTAACGTTGGCAACTTAATTGTAGCAAGTCTAGTTGTGTAGGGCAGAATGTTTCTATCAGGATCCCATGTTGTATGACCTAAACAAAATAGAAGAAATTGTTTCTGAACAGATTCGATTCGATCCTTCTGAAAATCGGTATAAGGATTCCAAATAATAGATTCGAATTTTAGAATAGGTCTTACTAATGAGGTGTACAACCGTACAGTTATTTGTGGTTCTGTAAACTCTTTAGCCCAACGTTTTATAAAAGCGAGAACACCACGAGATTTATTTACCATCATAACAATATGGTTGCTGAAATTTAGTTGATATTCTTTCAAGGACATTTGTGGGCAACTTTTGGACCTGGATATATTTTTCCAATGATGTGAAATGAATTTTATGGTGTAAATTTTAAAATCTCTAGATAAATTAATTTTACAAAATTAAAAAAAAAACAAGTAAGAGCATTATATTCGGCTGTGCCGAATCTTTTATACCCACCACCAATTTTGTGTACATTTAAAGCACAATATTTATTATTTTGTAAATCGCTATAGAATAATCTCTTTATAATAAAATATGTATCACTTTCTTTGTAGAGGGTAGTTAAAATTTAAAGGCCCATGTTGAAGGTGAACTACACCTAAACTTCAACATTTTTCTTGCATTTCATTTGACATTTCTCAATCTCAGACTAACTCAATTTGAACCTTGGAAAGATACGCAATCGAGCAACACTTTTAAATATTAAAGATTTTTATAAAAATGGGCGTTCAAATCAAAATGCATTTTGTACACTTCGTGATTCTTTTGGTCAACATAATCGTTCGAATTCGTCCACAATCGTGAGAATTGTAAAAAATATTTAAATGTCTGCAAAGCAGGTCTGTATGAAATGTGAAAACATCTGTGAATTCCATCTTAGTTCGTTGAATGGGAAACATTGCTGTTTTTCACGATAACGTGACAAAAGAGCAAGCAACCTCGACTCATCATCGTGCCCAACAATCAAGCATCAACAGTGTCATTGAAAATTAAATGTGCCGCCTAAGTTGGGGGGCCATTTGGCCGATATTTTGTTCCATACATAATTGAAGCATACAAATATTATCATTATAAAAATAAATGATAATAATTTCATAATAATTTTATTCAAAATCAACATAGTCCCTTAAAATTAAACCACCCATTATACCTTCGGTATGCTAGTAAAATGTTTTCGTAAATTTAGTCTTTCAATGAAAGTGGCCGTTAAAATACGCGTGTCAATAAAGTTTCTGCTAATAAACATAACTTAGATATTTCAATATAGTCCTTTAGTATTCCAAAATCTTTATTCATAGAGAATTTACATGAATTTAAGAAGAAGAAAGTGAATTTAAGGTTAAATTTTAAGGGCCGCAGGTTGAATTAAAATATACATTCTCAGCGTTTTGCTAAAACGGGAAATTTATTAGTAAGATTTTGATTTTTAAACTTCTATAACATTTTGCTTTTAAAAGATTTTCAAACGAAATAAGTTTTGTATAATTTTAAAATTTGTTAGCCATTAGTACATGAAAATAAATTGTTTATAATGTTTAGAGATAATTTTTTTTGACTTAGGTCAAAATTTTCCTAAATTCCCATTTTTAATAGAGCATAACTTTAGGAGAACATAAGCATAAGTTGTTAGCATGCCATCTAGTAGTTGCTAGTAGAGTCATCTATCTTATCATCTTTATCTTATATTTAGCTACAGTACAATAAATGGCACAGCGTAAGATGAATAAATGCTAATATATATGAATAATATATTTTTATAAAAATTTAAGGAAAAAAGTGTGCGTGGCACATCTATTTTCCGTTATAACGAAGACTTTGACCAAAAAGCTATGTTTGCAAAATTTTAGAATCGTACATATAGTTTTGTCAGTTTTATTACGTTTTAAATTTGAAATATACACTGTGCGGTAAAAGTTTTCGTACATTTTTATCTATAACTCTCTTCCTAATTCATAGATTTAAGCGATTTTCAGGGAAAAATATTCTTTTGACTCGATAAATATATATTCGAAATTTCATGACTACGTTTATGCGTTTGGACACAATTCAAAAGTGAAAGTGGGCGTTATAGTAGGCGTGTCAAAGTTGTTTTTGCTAATGAGTACAACTTAGGTGTTTCAATACAGTCCTTTATTATTCCAAAATCTTTATTAATAGAGAAATTATATGAATTTTAGGTAAAACGTTATATGGGAGGTGGGCGTAAAAGTGGGCGTGGCACCTTAATTTTTTGGCATAGTAATGAAATTGACTAGGGGGATAAACGTAGCAAAATTTATCATCATACCTCTAATTTTAGCGGTTTTATGAGCTTTTAAATTTCATTAACGGTAGATAACGTGAAAAGTGGGCGTTATAGTAGGCGTGTCAAAGTTATTTTTGCGAATGAGTACAACTGATGTGTTTCAATATAAGTTTTATTATTCCAAAATCTTTATTAATAGAAAAATTATATGAATTTTAGTTAAAACGTTATATGGGAGGTGGGCGTAAAAGTGGGCGTGGCACATTGATTTTCCGTTACAAAAAAGCGCCTCACCAAAAAACAAAGTGTGCAAAATTTCAGAGTCGTACATCCAATTTTGTTGCTTTTATGACGTTTTTGTTTTTAAATATACCGAAAAATACACTGTGCGGTATAAATTTTCGTACATTTTAATCGATAACTCCTCCCTAATGCATGGATTTAGACAATTTTCGGGGAAAAATATTGGCTTTACCCAGGAAATATATATTCGAAGCTTCATGAGTCTACGTTAAGGCGTTTGGACACAATTCCATTTTATTCGATGTTCGGAGGACACGGTTTTTTCGACCTACTTTTGCTTTTCGAGCTATAACTCTCTTCCTAATATTCCGATTTAGCCCATTTTCAACACCAAACAAACCTTGTCTATAAGAAAGATTCTGGCAAAATTTGAGCCCCCTAGCTTTTTCGGTGCGACCTCTATCGTGCTTTCAATAGACGGACAGACGGACGGACATAGCTAGATCGTCATAAAATCAAACCCCGATTCAGAATATATATACTTTATGTGGTCTAAAATGGATATTTCGATGTGTTACAAACGGAATGACAAAATGAATATACCCCCACCATTTTTTTGGTGGCGGGTATAATAACTCTAAATATTGTGCTATTGAGTTCACAAACTAAAAAATTCCTCAATATTATTTATCTCGGTATTTTATTTATTTTTTATCGTTATTTCCCTAAACCGAATGTCGTTCGTTAGACCCTTAAGAACCGGTGCATCAATTTCGCTAATTTTTTCATATTTGTCATTTAACACAAGCTTTCATTTTATAGGAAGAAAAATTTACCAGTCTCATTTTTACGTTCAGTTTTTCAGATATCTAAAATCGGAGAACGGTCGAATCGATTTCTTAATTTGTTTTTGAAATTAAATTTGACGCTCAATGATAGTGCTTTAAGGACAATTTTGTCTTTAAATTTGAAGTAGGTGTAGCTACTACTGCCTTTAAAAATATTAACAGTTTTTGCTACATACAGGTCAAAGTTAAATGTTTCAACATTAACCACAATAATTTGCAATATCTGATATCTGTTTAGGCGAATCATTCATACACAAGGAAAATAGCAGATGTTTGATAATTACGAATGATGAAGAAAAGTTAAAGTGGTTTTTAAAAGTGGTTTGAAAGTGCCACGGTCCACTGCATCAAAAGCCTCAAAGGGATCGAAAGGAAACATAAACGAAATTTGGCCATTATCAAGATTTTGATGTACATTGTTAGTGACACCAACTGGCGCTGTGGTACAACTATGAAATATAAAAGAGCCAAATTATCTACATATAATGAAGTATTATTTTTGATAAACTCATAATCCTTTCAGGAATCTTGGAGAAGAAACATAAAATAGCATTCGGTAGAAATTCTGTATTGGATTAAGAAATAGAGACCGTTTAAGCATGTTTTCAATTTGCAAGAAAAGAACTCGAGTAATGTTGGCATCAAAAATATGCGTAATGTATGGTTAAAGTAATGGAGGAATAGTTACAACAAACCTTGGCTGCATAACATTGCTTCGTACAGCATAAAATTTTAAAGTCATAAAATTATAGACTATCACCAGAAAACTCTGAATATTCACTTATATTGTCATACGTTGTTATGCTGGAGCTTTAAAGTTTATGTTAGCTTATTTGTAAAGTTCTTGTTTAATTCAATGGCATCGAACTGATTGAGGTCTGCGGCAATTTTTTCTGTACCAAGACTTATTTTGCATATTATTTTCCGTGTTTTATTTGAGTCGTTAGCATAACTAAATCGTTAGGAGTAGCATTTTGTTTTTAGCATTACAAATTTTATTGTTGACGAATCTTTCAACTGCAGGTTAATTTAGGAGCAGCTGTAAAACTCTTCCAGAGTATGTGTAATAAAACCCTGGTTTTGTGTCTATAAAAAATTTTCAATTATTTATTGGAACTGCATGGTTAAAAACATGTGATTAATTAAGCTGTTCGATCTTAGAAGTTTATGCAGTCAAAATCAAACAATGCCTTGTAGGGAGTTGTGCAACCAACACGCACAATATTATTTATAAATAAAATAAAAAGTTTTCAGATATTTATAATACTTTTCATTGCGATAGAAGGATCTCTGAAAATTATTGGTGGAACAATATATCGGCCAAATGCACGTCATGGCTTTGATGACTTATTTATGTCCAAAGTTTTATGTTTTCAATGACGCGGAGACATAATTGAGGTTAAATATCTTTTAACTGGCGAATTGTTTTATCCTTTAGCTCTTTATTGTTCCTGGCTTACTGACATTGACGTTTTCCTTTAAATATGCCCAAAGAATGAAGAACGAGGGTGTCAAACTATATGATCTTGATGACCAATTAACATCGCCACGACCTGTATATTTAAATTTTTATTTGAAATCCGTGTTATTTTCGTGAGATATTCAATTTTTGGGCACGACGAGAATTTGAAGTTGACAGCTCTTCTGCTAAACTATCGCGAACAGGAGCATAGTTTTCGAAGAACAAACTAGGTGATCATGCGCATGTGTTCCTGGTTAGCTAAAACATGCGCACAATTATACCGATTGTGGACATATTTGTTCGATTATGCTGGCCAAAACAACAATCCAATTATGCATTTTGATTTCAACGCCATTTTAACGTGCTGCTTATTTGTGTACCTCTACGTGGTTTAATTTGACAAACACTAAATCAAAGAGATATCAAATTTAGTTTGGAAAAAAACTTGACGTTTGGGTGTGTATCTTAAATAGTCCTTATAAGGTGGAATTTTGTTAGTTTGATCACAAGATTAATTATCATGATTGTAATTATAATTTATAATAATAACAATAATAACAAGTAAGAGCACTATATTCGGCTGTGCCGAATCTTTTATACCCACCACCAATTTTGTGTACATTTAAAGCACAATAATTATTATTTTGTTAATGGCTTTCTTTGTAGAGGGTGGTTAAATTTTAAATTTAAAACAGAGGCCGAATTACGGCACTCGAACGTGATCGAAATTTGAAAACTCTTATTAGAATCTATATACCTAAAGCATACTCGATCGTTCGAGTAAAATTTCGATCGATATCGAATGCCGTAATTCGGCCCCAGGTCTGTATAAAATGTTAGAACATCTATGAATGCCTTCTAAATTCGTTAAATGAGAAGCATTGCTGTTTATCGCGATAGTGTGGCAAAAAAACAGTCAACTTCGACTCATCATCGTGCCAAACAATTGAGCATCAGCAATGTTATTTAAAATTTGGCCTATCGGATCGAGGTGTGCTGTTGAGGTCGCGGGGCCATTTGGCCGATATTTTGTTCCATACATAATTGAACCATACAAATATTATCATTAAAAAAGAAATGATAATAATTTCCTAAATAATTTGTGTTTTATTCAAAATCAACATCGGCCCTTAAAATTTAACCACCCTTTATAACTTGGATATGCTGGTAAAATGTTTTCGTAAATTAAGTGTTTCAGTGAAAATGGGCGTTAAAGTAAGCGTGTCAATAAAATGTCTGCTAATAAATACAACTTAGATATTTCAATATAGTCCGTAATTCTTCCAAAATATTTATTCATTGAGAAATTATATGAATTTGAAATAAAGCATTATATAGGATGTGGGCGTAAGAGTGGGCGTGTCACCTAAATTTTCTAACATAACAATAACATTGACTAGAAGGATTTCCGTAGCAAATTTTATCATCATACCTCTAATTTTGTCGGTTTTATAAATTTAAATTTCATTAACAGTAAATAACGTGGAAAGTGAGCGTTATAGTAGGTGTGTCGAAGTTATTTATGCTAATAAATACAACTTAGATATTTCAATAAAGTCCTTTATTATTCGATTTATAGAGAAATTATAAGAATTTGAGAGAAAACGTTGTATGGGAGGTTGGCGTGTCACATTTATTTTCCGTCAGAAGAAAGCCTTTGACCAAAAAGCAATTCCTGCAAAATTTCAGAATCGTAGATCTAAATTTGTCACTCTTATTAGGTTTAAAATTTTTAACATATTGGAAAATATACTGCGCGGTATAAATTTTCGTACATTTTGATCTCTAACTCCCTTCCTAATACATGCATTTAGGCAATTTTTCTTTCTTCCTTATACTCCGATTTAGCCAATTTTCTATTCCAAACAAACCTTGTGTATAAGACATATTCTGGCAAAATTTGAGCCCACTAGCTTTTTCGATGGGACCTCTATCGTGCTTTTAACAGACGGACATACGGACGGACATAGCTAGATCGTCGTCAAATAAAACTCCGATTAAGAATACACACACCATTTTTTTGGTGGCGGATATAAAAACTCAAATACTTCAAAAAAACACTTTACAAAAAAATTTGTTTAGCTCTTTTACTAAAATTTTGCAAAAAATATTTGACCTTGTGATCACGGTCGGATCGTAACGGGTATAAAATGGGGTATAGGGGTATAGAAGAGAGTTTTATCTACTAAATGGTGCTAATTTCTTTTTGTTATCTTATGTTTTCTAGAAGTTATGGTGTATTAAAAAAAGGAATTTAGGAAAATTTAGACCTAGAGATAAAAAAAAAATTATTTCTAAACATTATAAACAATTTATTTTCATGTACTAATGGCTAACAAATTTTAAAATTATACAAAACTTATTTCGTTTGAAAATCTTTTAAAAGCAAAATGTTATAGTACTTTAAAAATCAAAATCTTACTAATAAGTTTCCCGTTTTAGCAAAATGCTGAGCATGTCTATTTTGAATCACCCTGTGGCCCTTAAAATTTAACCACCCTTTACAAAAGAATAGATAGATAAAAAAAAATTTGTTAAAATATGTATTTTAAATATTCAAATACTTATTTTAAATCTACTGATGCACATTTTTTTTAAATATTTTTAAATCTTAAACCTCATAAGACTGTGTGTACAACTATATGTAAAGTTGGGCACAAATCATTACTCTAGTTAATTTTTGTCAACAAACTTCGGTCATTTTCGTTTTCACAAACCCCTATAAAATTCCTTTGTAGTTTGTGCAAAAAAATGTTACTAGAGTCATCTAGTGTTCTACGTGATGTTTAGCAAAGACATCATCCTCAGTGTTTGCAAAATGTAGTGGCGCCTTCAACAGATGTCGCCATCTGCAATGAATAAATGCTAATGAATATGACTAATATATTTTTATAAAAATTTAAAAAAAAAGTGGGCGTGGCACATTTATTTTCCGTTATAACGAAGACTTTGACCAAAAAACCATGTTTGCATAATTTCAGAACCGTACATATAGTTTTGTCAGTTTTATTACGTTTTAAACTTCAAATATACACTGAGCGGTATAAATTTTCGTACATTTTGACCTATAACTCCTTTTCTAATGCATAGATTTAAGCAATTTTTGGGGAGAAATATTCTTTTGACTCGAGAAATATATATTCGAAGTTTCATGACTCTACGTTTATGCGTTTGGACACAATTCCTTTTTTTTTCGATGTTTGAAGGACACGGTTTTTTCGACCTATTCTTGCTTTACGAGCTATAACTCTTTTTCTAATATTCCGATTTAGCCCATTTTCAACACCAAACAAACCTTGTCTATTAGAAAGATTCTGGCAAAATTTAAGCCCTTTAGCTTTTTCGGTGCGACCTCTATCGTGCTTTCAACAGACGGACAGACGGACAGACGGACAGACGGACGGACATAGCTAGATCGTCATCAAATCAAACCCCGATTCAGAATATATATACTTTATGGGGTCTAAAATGGATATTTCGATGTGTTACAAACGGAATGACAAAATGAATATACCCCCACCATTTTTTTGGTGGCGGGTATAAAAATAATTGGTTTTACATATTAAAATAATAATTATAACTATGATTTAATAATATTCTTGGTTGATATGAAACATTGTCTAACAAAGTTTTTTTGGTGTATGAAAAATTCAAAGAGTATCTTGAATTTTTTTTATATTGTTCATATAAACAGTATTGATAATATCTGAAATGTCTTTTTAATGTACGAGCTATTTAAAACTATTTATTGTTATTTTTTTTAAGTTTTATAAAATAAAATTCCTCTTAATAAATTCCAACTTTCTAATACTGCAACACTTTTGAATCGAGCAAACTTTCTGAAAAGAGTCTGCGTTCATGTACCTGTTTTATATATTAGCATATAATGCCTTACATGACATGTAATTTGAAGCCATAATGAGATCACGTTCTTCATGGCTGTGATTTCAAAATTAAACTTTCTTTTTAAGTGAAAATAAAAAAGTACTACATTTAAGGCATATGTTTTTAACATTGTATCGTTTAATCATGGCTGGATTTTAAACTTTTTTCTTTATTAAAAAAAAAAAAACACTTTTTAAACTTAGACTGACTTTAAAATATTTTTAAGAAGTTTTTTTCAAATCAAAATCCAAAAGTTGGACATTCTTTAATTCCAAAAATTCATTTAAATAACCAATTTCTTTCGTTCTGCTGTTACGTTTGTGCGTTGTCATCAATTTCCCGTACGAAATATATTTGCACAAGCACGTACATTGTCTTTAATTTTTTATTTATTTATTTTTTTCTTCAACATACCGCAAAGTGTAATCTCACATACAGTCGTACATACACAAACAGCAAAAGCGAGCGAGGGAGCAAAATTGAAATGTATTTTCTTTATATTATTTAACTTAAACTATGGGGGATAACCAGGAAAATTGTAAGACAAACTCAACGCCATGCATACATATCCGAACACGTACATATTCACACAAAAATAACTGGAGCAAGAAAATAACATAAAATTTCTAACACACACCATCACTTGCATATTTATGTATTCTTGTTACAAATACCAGCTCTCACACTTTTGAGCAGGTGGTTGTGTGCATGTTGTTTTTGGTTCAAGGTAAACTTTAAGTCTTAATGGCTTCATTTGTTGTGACTTAAGTCGGTGTTTGAGTGCGTGAGAGTGTGTGTTAGTGTTGGAAAGTTTGCCAGCAGGAAGTTACCAGAAAATGAATCAGTAAAATGTTTAAAAGCTAAGGAAATCGAAACCAAAATAAACGTTGTCTCAAATATGTTTTACGAAAACATTCTTCACAAACATTTATAAATCATTGAAAATAATAAGGGGAAATTGTATAATTTTTTAATTTCTAAAAAAAAAAATTATCAAAATAAAAGTAAAATTTAAATACAGCGTATTTCTTGTATAAATATTATTTTAGAATTCATTTGTTTACCAAAAATACTTTATATTCTTTTTTTTTTTTTTTTTTTTTTTTTTTTTTTGATAAAAAATTATATATGTGCAAATAAATAAATATATAAATTTCAGCCGACTTAGAACAAAACGTGAGCTGCATTAAAATATACTCTTGGTGTTTGCAGATACAGCGTTTTAATATAAGTCTTTCTTATTTAATTATTCACTCATACTAGGGGTTTTTATGTTTCCCACGTTATGCTTTATTTCTGCAAAAATTATTACTTATTTTGTTTGCACAGGTGAAACGCGGATACGTGGCAAATGGAAGGGATATTTAAAAAAAAGCTCTTCGTTATAGGCCAATAAACAATAGCCCTACTTGCAAATTTTCGATCAAAAACCAAAATCTGAAAAAGTTTAAATGATTCCTTTGTTATTGTTATTTCTGATAACTTAATTTTGTGTTCCAAAAAGTACTTTTTATATTTAAATATCAAACTAAGCTCAAAGATGAATGAATTTATATATTTTAAGAATAGGAAAGTATAAACAGTATCCCTTGTAATGACAAGTACCGTTGGATTATTGGTACATATAAAGCGTGATTTTTTAAGCGTAGTTTTTTTTAAGAATCTAATAAAACATTAAAATTTGCATCATATTATATTCAAAACTTTTATTGGAATCGATAAATTGGTCTTTTCCAGTTACTTTTTTAAAATAGCTTCATGTAAATAATGCCCGCGGCTCTGGTTCATTTGTAGGATCCAATTTTGCACCACCTTTTCAAGCATTTCGACCTGTATTCTGTGAATAACATGTGTTATGTAATACTCTAAAGCTTCAATCGTGTTTGGTTTGTCCACATAGACCAACGACTTCTCATAACCCCTCAAGAAATAGTCAAGAGGCGTCAAATCACATGATCTTGGCGGCCAACTCACGAGGCCATATCGAGAGATAAACTGCTCACCAAATTCATCCTTTGATGTGTCCATTATTTTTCGAACTGTGTGTCATGTGACACCGTCTTGTTGAAGCCACATATCAAGCAAGTTCAACTTAGCCAATTGGGGCAAAAAAAGTCGTGCATCATGGCTCGATATCGTTCGCCTTTGACGGTAACGTTTCTGCCACGGTCGTCTTTGAAGTAAAATGATGATGCCACCAGCCCATAAACCACACTAAACTGTCGTTTTTTTTGGGTTCCATCGGTAACTCTTGTACGGCATGTGGCTATTCTTTACCCCAGATGCAACAGCGTTGCTTGTTTACGTATCCATTAAGCCAGAAATGAGCCTCATCGCTGAACACAATTTTCCGATAAAACAGTGAGTTTCCATCGAGCTGTTGTAAGACCCATGAACCAAAAATTCGACGTTTTAGTAGCTCATTCGGCTTTAATTCTTGCATGAGTTGGATTCTATTGGCTTTCAAATGCAAATCGATACGTAACATTTTCCACGTGGTTGAATAACATATGCCCAATCCTTGAAAATGGCGACGAACTGACATTTCACTATAAACATAAATATAAACATTGGTCGCTACGGCTGCAAAATTCTCTTCGGTACGCTCACTGCTACCGCGAAACAAGTCCACCGGCTTAGAGTCGACGGCGCGCCGTCACCGGGTTTTTTCAATGTCCACGCTACCGCCGGCTCAAGAAAGCCGCCGTTTTAATCGGCTTCAGTCGACTCAGGAAGAAATTTTGTTTGTAACAGATATGAAATATTTAGTTATATATTACCGTTAGATTTTTTTTTAAATTTATTAGTGACGTCGTTTTGAAATTTGAGCCACCGATTTCACTTTTTTAATAGCCGCTGACGCTTAAATACTGCTCAGCCGTCGCCGCCACAAAATTTTGCCTCCGCTTGTTTCACTGAACGCGCTTTGGTGGTTAAATGTCCACCAAAGTAAATTTGGTGCGAAATTTGATGATAATAGCACGAATTGTTGATTCACTAGGTCGATTATGACGACCATAAAAAGTTCGCAAAAAAAAGTAGTTAGGACACAATTACCAACCAATGCTGGCAGCCTACAAAAAGCCTAAAAAAATCGTGACTTAAATAAAAAGTGGACTTTACAGGTAAATCGGATTCCGATTCTTCTTATATATTGAGAAATGAAAAGAATCACGTGGTTAAAAACAAATGATGTCACGTCTTATGGTAAAGTGTATAGGTCGGACATATGTACGTAAATTAGCTAGTTTCGGAACTCAAATGACCATTGGATATCCCAAAAAAAGGGGAAACAAATTCATCGTATTGTAGAATAAAAGTGCCACTACTTTCTTTTATGCATGTGGCCAAACGCTTATCTTTTGCGAGGACATGTATTATTTGATCACTTGAAAAATGAGAGAAGGTTCTATGGATATGTAAATCGAAAAACGTCTTATTTAATAAAAAATATTTCAGACCTCTTTCCCGAAGGCCACCAAATAACGAATTCAAGCAGCATATAAGTTATAGTGCAATAGTATTGATGTGTTTTCATGTCTAGTTGAGGGTCCCACATATTAAATTAAGACAACTATGGATGAAGCCGTAAATGTTAAAGCCCTGGAAGTGTTTATATAACCTTATGTCTCCGATAACATGCCAATGATGTGGGTCTTTCAGCAGAACAATTACATTACATTCACATTCAGGACAATTGCGTGGGTTACTGATAACGCAACTAATGCAAAATCGCCGAACTTGAACCCCATTAAAAATTTAAAGGGAGACGTAAAGAAATCTGCATCAGCGATGACAATAATAAGTACAGAGGGCCTTTGAGAAGTTGTTAATAAAATATGGAATTTAATTACCGTAGAAAGATGCTAAAACCTAATTAAATATGTGTTAAAAAAATGTGCGGCCGCTATAGAAAGTAAAAGACATGCAGCAAAGTATTGCAAATTTGTTGAGGAAAAATATTGGGAAATATTTTAGTTTCGCTTAAATTTCTTAACAATAAGAAATATTTTTTTAAATAAGATGAAGAGCTGTTTCTTTAACTATTAATTATGAAGTTTTTTTATGAATGAATTTTTTAACTTAAAAATAATCAAATACTTGTTATAATAATAAAATACATACATCACCGGTTTTTTGACAGCGTTTTGGGTGAAATCAAAACAAAATTGTTTAAATTATAAATAGATTTTCCAAAACCTTTTGGTGGGTTCTGTTAAGTATTTTAACCACATCGGAATATATAGTAGGTTAGTTAGGTTAGGTTGAAAAGGAGGGGCACTAAAATCCCAAACCCACGGCAGGTATGCCCAATTGGCATGTTATGCGCTCTATATGAATAGAATAGTTAGAATAGAAAGAGAGGAGAAAGAGAAGCAGTCCAGTCCAGAGTCTCTGGCGGGAGTCGAACCCGCAACCCCCAAACTAGCTGACCAGCACACTACTGACTAGTCCACTTTGAGTTATTTTTAAAAACTAATTCAATTTAAAATTAAACAGCATATTTATTTTCGTATATTTAGCTTAATTATAAGTTAAACTAAATTACTACTCCAAAAGATATAGGTTTTCGAAAAAATATAGGCAATAAGTTGTCATGATATAACTTGCTGCAAATTTGTCGAAATTAAATTGTGAAATCCGGGATTGCAATGTTATGACTGTCTCAAATTAAGCTTATATCGTGTAAAGCAGTTTTTCCTTTTGGATAATTTTTTTAAATATTTATATTAATTTTACACTAAAAAACAATTTTCTAAAAGTTCTCTCTCTTTGGAAATAATTTAGCAAACACAAAATTTATATCAAACTGTAAAAAGTTCTTACATAATTTAGATTTTATAGTTGTTTTACTTTCATATTATAATAAAATGTTCGATTTTCTTCTACTTATTTTTGTGTGTATGTGTGTTTGTGCTAAATATATTGTTAACAAATACAAAAGTCACGTTTTTATTTTAAGTTTTCATGGTTGTTCTCTGCTAAACGTAAGATTTTCTTTTAGCAAACAACCATTAATTGTAGGAGCACAATTTGTATATGTGAGTTTGAGTTTTCCGTACTGAGTCAATAATTTATATTCTTACGGCAATTGGAAAGGTTTATAATCATGTTCATGTTCATTAGGATTTCTTTTTATTTCTGTTTCTGTTTGTGTTTCTCTTCTATTTTTATTTTTTATTCTCTTCTAACAAACTCATTGTCGTTTAAGCATTTTCCCGCTGTATATAAATGGCATTGAAGTAAGAGTAGTTACAAAGTTTCGATATAATTTATTATTTAATAATAAAATATGCATTTTATACTAAAATGATTTTAATAATCGCTTTGCAATACAATACGACTTTTCTAAGAAGTTTTTTTTTATTATGCCCTTCTGCTCTATATTTATAAATTATAGTGTAAGAGAGATGGAGAGGAAGAGAGTGTAAGTTAAAACAAATGCGTGTTGTTTTTCTTTATGTTTAAACATTAAAATAAAATGAGTTTTCTTTTTTATTACCAGAAGCTTGCTTTCAAGATAAGATCATGACTTTGTCAATTGTATGGTTTTGCTCACTCAACTGCTGTAAAAAAAAACTTTTAATTTAAGTAAGCCAGTCAGAAATATGTATGTGTACATCAAGGCATATTTATTCATCAGGTACTCTTGATTCGTCAGCTGATTATTTTTTTCATCACTTATTTTAAATTTTAGCTGTCAAAATGCATAAAAAACAATTTATTATCTTTTATAATTTATTTCAAATGTCAAACTTTATATATAAAAAATATAAACAAAAAAATTCTCTCCGAACTTCAATTACCTGATAAATAAATATGCCTTTGTGTACATATATAATTTGTTAGTAGTTCCGTAGCTGGCTGCCAATAAGAAGCATTTTTATTTCTAATCGACTTAAAATCAATAATTTTTTTTGCTGGGTAGTTTTAAGAAGAAAAATCTGTGAAGACAGAAACGGAAATAAAAATATTTTTTTTTATGTTTTAAAATAATTGCTTCCAAAGGAAATACTATTAAATTATTGTTTTTTACCATTCTAGCGAGCTTTTGTTCTATTTTAAAAATACGTGCAAGTTCTACACTTCGTTTTCTTTTCTGAACATTTTGCACAAATAACTCGCAAGAGTGTATCAAAACTAACCCGCAATTATATTTCAGTGTTATAAAGCACCCCTTTTTACAGCTGGGTTATGTAAATAATTTTGAATCACCACATATACATACATTAATGTCCAATGTTAAATCAAGAAATATTTCTGTTTCATTCAACTGCAGTCTGATATATAAAGCTTCAGTAATCAGATACTCGTCATGTAGGTAAATCGGGTATTCAAATAATTAAAAAAAACCCCAAAAACCGTTTTTTACACGTAAAACCAGTTGGGGCAACTGGCTTTCAGATTTAACGGTATACGCCATTTTTCTTTATTATTTCCGCTGTCATCTTTGACTTTGAATTTTCACATAGTTCACTATTATACTTGTCAAGCTCTTTTATTCATATTCATTACCCTTATTGATAAGGTTAAAAAATATCCGCAATGTTGATTCGGATGCCATCTCAGATTTCTTGAGTATCATACGTGTCAATAGATTATCATTAGACTGAAAATTTTTAATTTTTGTAATAAAATTATGGGAGGAAACAAAGGCAGTCGTATATATTTTATCATATCTCAGAAAGTTATGCGTTTGTTGCAGCGAATTTCAATAGCAAAGCTGAATATTTTCAAAACATTTATACATATTGCGATAACTAGGACTGTGCAAGATATGAGGGCTTTTTCAAGTTGATTTCAACCAACAGACCTACATTTCTCAATTGACTCCCCTATTAATATGGAGTATAAAACCCAAAATACTTTCCTCACACACTATGAAGGAAAAGTTGCATAATCCACGAGTGTGTTTGAGACGAAAGTAATTTCCGAGTAAAATTTAAATAATTTTAATACAAAAATTGTTTACATGGAAAATAACATATGGATATAAGTGAACAAAACTATTCGATACTGTCATATCATTCGAGATTAATATAAACACTCCCTCTTATTTTAAACTTTCGTTTTTGTGTTAAACGATGATTATTATTTTCAAATTATATTATTAAAAATATATAAAACTGAAGCCACAAAAATATAATAATAATAAAAAAGAACAACAAAAACAAAAAACTTATAAGCATCACTTGAAATAAAAAATATTTTTATTTAAATGTTATAATTACAATTGGTTTTAATGTTTTTGCTTGTTATCTTGCTCTTAAAAATATTAACTCTATACCATGACAGAAAAGGCAAGATTAAAAATAACAAAAAATTATGTACGAAAAACATTAAAAAACAGAAGATGACTGTGAAACAACTGAAAACTATTAACATGCATAAGTCACGCAATATATTTCAAAATAATAAACAAATGAGAATTTCACATTTTCTATCTTTATTCGGCGTTCTATGGGACATTAAGGAATACATTAAAAAACGTTTAAACACAGACACATGCACATATACACACAATATACTCTTCAATAAATTGCAGAAAATTTAAAGTGTTTTTATTGTTTTCTCTTATTTATATTTTTTAATTATTTTTGTATCTATAATAGCTTGCTGCATTCATATACGTTTTATAGATAAAAGCGAAAATATATATTTTCTTTCCATATACTTCTGTGAATAAATACTTTCATAACTACTCTACGATCGACTCAGCTAACTTTAAGTTAACTTTTTCGCAACTAGTGGTGGTCGATTTCTGGATCATTTTCAATTGGGCCAACGGACAATCTTAACATTGCATTTTTTTAACTAAAAGTTAGTTAAAAGTCACTCCCTTTGTAAAGGGTGACTTTTTTAGCTATTATCTTTTTGGCAACACCGGTTTAAACAGCTGACACACGTTTCGTGTTTTGTTTCACTGCCAAACATCTTCAGTTTGGTCTATAATTTAACCATGAACAACGCTTGCAAATTATTGAATTTTATTATCAACATGCGTGATCTGTTCAGAAAGTTCATCGCGCGCTTCTTATCGAAAAATTGTATTCAGCGACGAAGCTAATTTTTGGCGCAATGGGTACGTTAATAAGCAGAATTGTCGATTTTAGTGTGAAGGTCAGCCAGAAGCATTGCAAGAGCTACCAATGCATCCAGAAAAAGTCACAGCTTGGTGCGGTTTATGAGCTGGTGGCATCATTGGACCGTACTTCTTCAAAGATGGTGCGAATCGTAACGTAACTGTGAATGATAAGCGCTACCGTGAGATGATATCCAACTTTTGTTTGCCCAAAATTCAAGAGCTTGACTTGCATGACATATGGGTTCAACAAGACGGTGCCACATGCCACACAGCACGCTTAACAATGGAATTATTGAGAGGCGAGTTCGGTAAATATTTTATTTCACGTTCGGGACCGGTCAATTGGCCGCCTTGATTGTGCAATTTAATGCCTTTAGACTATTTTTTTTTGGTGCTATGTTAAAGCTCATGTCTAAACACACATGCCCGCTTCAATCGACGTATTGGAAGACAACATTGAAGCATTTATTCATGAGATACCGGCCGAAATGCTGGAAAGAGTATGCCAAAATTGGACTAAGCAGATGGACCATTTGAGGCGCAGTCACGGTCAACATTTGGAGGAAATAATCTTCAAACATTAAATTATATGGACCATACCATTGATCCAAATAAAGATTTCATGAATTTTTCTGAATTTTATGTGTTTTTTTTTCAACTCTCCTATAGCTATAAAAATATCAAGCTTTAGGTATTTTAAAATTAGTTGTATTTAAGCAAACAGTTAATTAATTTTATTAAAAAAATTTGTTTAAATTTTGGTGAAATATTTTGAATTTCATTTTAGAATTATTTAGGAATTAATAAAATGTATAAAATGATTTCCTTTTTGCAGTAATTTATACATTTAACTTTAGTTATTTATTTTTTACTGACTTTACTTTTTTATCTTGACTGACTTCCAGCACAAATAATAAGCAAATTTAGAAAATTTTCAGCGAAGCAAAATATTAAAAACCAGCATGCAGGAATACCGTTTTTAGTCTCCTTGTCTCAGAGCATAATAAAAAAAATATGTTAAAATGAAAACATAAGCATAAAACATAAGCATGTATGACACCAAGATACATCATTTATAGATTTAAGTGCGGGGAATATATCTGTGGCTTGGAGCTAAAAGGGCCAATGTCACTTTTTTGCACTTTTGAGTTAATCATTGCATTAGATTTGTTTTCTTGCTCTATTTCATTATGGTAAAACAGCTAAAGTCATACTTAACCCAGAACAGCTTCATAAATAAAATGCTAGACAATGCCACTATGAAAGGACCTATAAAAGTTAAAGTTCAATTCAAATTTTCTCAAAAGTAAATATTTTGACATTGGCTCTTTTAGCTCCAAGCCACAAATATTTTTCAAACACATACAATAAATTATGAAAAATAAAATTCAAGATGGTCAATAAAAATAAAATTTTAAAAATAGTAATTAGGGCTTTACACCCTATAATCCCCACAGTATTAGTATAAAAGAAGGCTGGCCAAAAATATATAGTGAGTAATGAAAAAGTTAAAATCTAAGATAAGATCCTAAGTAAAGTGGCAAATAATTTTTCTAAGCCCCATTATCTAATGAAAAGGCTTGACGAGTAGAATATGTAAGAACTCAAAATCACAGATTAAATCTAGGCTAAGCTACGACGTGATAACTATACGTACATGATGTTTAAGGTTATAATTAGACTCAGCACTTTCTTGCTTGTTTATAACAAATTCATATATCAGTTAATTTTCCATTAAATCATCATTATGGTCCACATGTTCATAACAGTTCTGGAAATAAAAAATTGAAAATTGTGCGAAAATTTTAATGTTTTTTTAAAACAAGCCCGGCGCTCGTTGCTGCGCCCCTTAATGAATAAAAATGCACTCTGAATTTTTATTGAATATCAAGTGCAAGAAGCTAAATATTATAACTTTTTTTATGGGCGTGGCACCGCTTACCTTTCTACTCACGAAATTATATAGTCATGACAGCTTTATAAGTGTGTGCAAAGTTTCAAAAAAATCGGTTCAGTGCAAGTACCTCAAGTGGGTCCTGCCCACTTTTCTAATCACGAATTTATATAGTCATGACAGCTCCATGTGCATGCAAGTGCAGTGCAAGTACCTCAAAATTATAACTTTTTTATGGGCTTGAGACTGCCCACTTTTCTAATCACGAATTTGTCATGACAGCTCAATATGTGTGCAAATTTTCAGAAAAATCGGTCAAGGGCAAGCAGCTAAAAATGATAACTTATTTTTTATGGTCGTAGCCCCACCCACTTTTTAGCACCCATAAATTCTCCCTGGAATGTTAGCAATAACTTGCCAGAGTTTGAGGCCGATCGGCTTTACGGT
Source organism: Phyto melanocephala (assembly GCA_941918925.1). Lineage (NCBI taxonomy): Eukaryota > Metazoa > Arthropoda > Insecta > Diptera > Rhinophoridae > Phyto > Phyto melanocephala. The sequence goes on along the minus strand of OW799233.1, from coordinate 27,365,935 downwards.
TTCGGAATCTATAGCTAACACACTTACACAGTGTTTCACTTTTATGTATATAGATAGAATATAAATATTTTTTGGAAATGCATTTAAACGCAAAGAACTAATTATATGTGTCGTTCTATCTCTTATTTAGACCATCCCTCATAATCGAATTTATTATTTGCTTATCTTTGGCATCGTCCCTTAAAGTTTGAATTTTCATAAGCGGTTTTTAAGGCTCTGACTGCAGGATTGTATTTTTTAGTAATGTTTAGAGATTTTTTTACCTCATAGAACCGCATTACGTAAAATATAAAAAATTATGTGTTAATAATCTAGTTTTATATGTTTTTTACCTTGTTTTACGTAGAACTAGTTATATCCACTGATTCAGCTTTTGATCTTTGTAATCAACAAATATTCCTTTCTTATAAAATTTAATTATTAGTAAAAATGTTTTAGTTTTTTCTACATTGAGATCACACAAAACGTACTGTTGTTAAATAAACTTTACTTGAATGAACACTTCCTGCATTTACATCGTATTTGCAATATGTTTAAGGTTTTGTATTTTGGTTCATGTTCATGCTCAAGTTCTATTCTATAAGTTATTTTATTTCGAATCAATTAAGACCACAGTTGCTTGAGGTAATTGTACACTATTCAGGCGTATTTAGCTTAGTTTCAGTTAGTATTTTAAAATCTTGTATCTCAGCTTAGAAAATAGTATTGTGAGTTAGTAGACGGAGGTATTTAACTCTGTTTCGACTTATGTCGAAGAAACCCATTTCAGTTCAGTCACTAATGATCAATCCGTCCGTATAAAAATCGATGCCTAGGGGCTTAGTAGTTTAGTAAAGAGAACGTTTTTGCAGATAGATATACATTGATTAAAAATACAACCAGTTCTAATAACTTGAAAGCCTTATATAAATATTCCCTGTTGTTACACACAGTGTATTGGGTTAAATTCAATTTATGCTCTTTTTTTGTTAAATATCAGTAACTGAAGTCTGAAGCTGCTTCTAATTGTATTGTAGGCAATGTTTCAGAAAAATATGTTTAGTTTAAAAAATTAAGTCGAGGGACATAATGTGAGTAAATATTCAATACTTTTTTTCATAAACAATGAAGTTATTCACATATTCAAAAAAATATTTTTGTATGTTTCTTAACTCAACTCCGTTTGTTAGCTTCTGCATGTATTGTTAAAAAAACAAATATTCAACGCAAAAATAAAACAATATATAGTAAAGTGATTGAAGGAGAAATATTGTACAAGAACAATAAAGGACGAAGAATATGCAATATTTCTTAAAATTTTGACATAAATTAATGAAAATGATGAACATTTTTATTAATGAAAAGAAAAATACGTTCATTGAAATTATCTTAACAAGAAACGTAGAAAATGAACTGTTCGACCTCACAATGTCAATTTTAATTTTAAACAGTATATTTTTGATTAAGTTACTAAGTATAAGCAAGAGTTTTAAGGCAAAATTAAACTAAATTTATTTTTCGAAAGGATTAAAAAATACGTTGTTTAAATAAAACAATATCCAAATTAAAGAGAAAACACAAATTTTTCCAATTTTTATATATATAAAGAAAAAAGAAAATATTTAATTAGTTGGAACAGGTTATGGTTAGCAGACAAAGACGCATTCTTCTTAATTTTTTTAATACGAATTTTTTTCCCTAAGGCCGCTATAACAAGCTTTCGTTATTTTTTTAACTATTGCTCAATAATGTTTACTTGTAAATTCCTTTATTTATTCAGACCCTTAGCTGTCAGCCGTCCATTTGTTAATCTAACACCTTTTAACATTCCCCCATTTGTTTTGTGTTGGAAACACCTTTTCACACAACAAATGGCAAGTTAAGATCTTGTGTGTGTTTTTTTAATACAAATCCTCCCCATTAAATTCTTCAATTTGATTTCAAGTTTTACCTTAAATGTAGATTTAACAAAAACGCCTTTTTAATATAGAACTACCTACTACGAACGTTTTATTAATCTAGCTGGTATGCGTGCTAAAGTGTCTTTTGAAAAAAAAAAAATTTTTTTTTTGTTTATTCTTCTCTTGCCAACTTTTATGTGTGAAGAAAAGAAAAAAGAGTGAGAATTTAAGAGAAATAGACTAAATATTGTTTTGCTATTTTATAATAAATGTTGGAATCAGTCTGTACTGTATGTTTAGACATTTTTATGCGATTGTTTGTATAAATGTATAGATATTTTTAGTATTTTTTGTTTGTTTGTTTGTTTGCATAACTGGCAAGGACATTCTTAATGACTATCACTATAAAGCAGACAAATAAAAATACATATGTGTGTATGAACTTACATATGTATATGTTATTATGTATTCAGGCATATAACTTCAAGTGCTTAAATTTTGCTTGTCTTGTTGTTTATAAAAGTGTGTTTATGTTTATACTTAGTACAAAAAAAATTTTTTCATTAGTATTTTTCTTTAGTTATTGCATGTATTTATATAAAAAAAAACGAAAGTAAATAAGTGGTCCCTTTATTGTCGCTTTAATTACACAGTACAACATTTTTCAGCTCAATGATTTGGGACTCAAATTTGAGAATTATAGGTGAAAGAACTTCTGCAACATTCGTGTTGTCCAATTAGCTGCATTAGTAATTTAATGGCTGTTAAATAAACAACCCTTTTTGTGCAGAGTGAATTACATGTTAAAACCGGAAAAACATTGTATATTTTAATATTGATTATAACAAGTGCCTAAAACTGTATGATTTTTGTAACGTTTGTACTCATATTGTCCCAAGAATAGGAAAACAGGATCGAAAAAACGTGTTTACTGAGGTATTAAAAACAGCGCTTATGTATTATTTTGATGAAACAGAATTAAGTGGTGCAAACTAAACGCAATGTGCAAAGTTTGTTATAAAGTGGATACATGCAAAACGTATACAGTTTTCTTTTATTAAGCCAGTAATTTGGGTGCAAGATCTAACTGGATATAATGAATCCAAGTGATATGCATGCATTAATACCGGTGATGGATTGAACATAAAATAATTGAAAACATAAAAACCTCAGGAATTGAACAAGCAAGAAATGAGGTTTCATCAGGTTTCCAATGGAAAAGCGATTCAAAGGAAAAAAAAAAATAGATGCATTGTTATGAAGTTTAAAGATTAAAGCACTGATAATAAAAATGACACCGAAATATGTAGACACACTGAAAAAAACATACCCTTTAATATTATGTCTAACCCGGATGATGATGCAGACTCAGAACATGAATATGAACAACCTACAAAGAAATCAAGATCATCAGAATCGCAAGCGTCAATTTCAATGAGGATGGTATTAGATGAATTGAAATTTTTATTTTTATGCACAATGGGGAAATAATATACTTTTTTGCGATTTTTTAAACACTGGATGCACTTTTTTCTCGCATATGTGTTCCTTTATTTTTGCCCATTCAATATCTACAACTTTTCTTTAGACACAAAAGAGATGTTTCGTATGGTACACCGAGATATAACCGTGCTAAAATATAGAAAAATTAAAAAAAAAACTCCGTCTTAAGCATAGAGATTCGTATGGTCATTAAATTATTAATGCAGCCATCTTGGCAAAACAAATGACGCAGAAGTTCTTAATCTTGGATCTACTTTCTTGTGCAATTCTTATAGCCCAACCCAAATAAGAGCGTTGAGCGCCAAGCTTATCAATTTTGTTTATTTTTTTTTTGTTGTTTTAAAGAAAACGAAACACATGTAAAACTCCAACGCTTAACGCTCAACGCTTTTATTTAGGTTTGTCTCTAAGAATTGAGTCCCAAAGTCATCTGTTGTGCTAAAGACAAATGTTTTTAACGGCCCTTTTTAAAATGTACGATCATAATTTAACAAAAGTTTTAAAACTTTAAATGCAAAGCTGCTGTTAAATTTAACCGAACAAAATGTCCCGATTAAGATTTAATCAAGAGAAAAAAAAAAAAAAAAGTTACGGTGTTGCAGCATTTTTAATTTTTAAAATGTAAAGAGTACAAAATTAAAATATAAATTTTTCTGTACATTATTTTATTAATAAATTGATATTTTATAAATTTTTTAATTAAAAAAAAAAATCTTTAAAAAATTTTCTTCAAAAATTGTCTTTAAGAATTTACTCTCTCATTGCTGGATTTTTCGTTAATAAAAAAATTAGTATTACCATATTTTTTATAGGATGTTATAGTTACTTAACTAAAAAACGGTAAAACGCAAAACATTTATTGCCGGTTTAATAGTTCTTGTTAAATGCCGATGATCATACTTTGTGAAAAGGTCCGTAAAACAACGTTTAATAACTGGTATTCCCGTAGTAAATGAACTAGTTATTTTTAGTTTTTACAGAGGTAGATTTTAACAAATATATGTGTGTGTATATTAGAACGCACGTGTGATTTTATGTATTTCTGGATGTTATATTTTCTGCCTGCTAAATAGATTTATTAACCATAATATTGTTTATAATAAAACTTTATATTTTCTTTTGTATTAATTTGCAAACTTTATATGCTCTTTACCAAACGTCACCTTAAATGCAAACTGCCCTAACTAATAAAACAAATTCTAATTCATTGGTTATTCTTAAAGTTTAGTGTACTTTTTTTAAATTAAGACTTAAAGTCTTTTAAAATTTCAGATAGACAAATTTGCGTTTCTGCTGACGATACATTTATTTTTTCTAGCGTAATTTATGTTTAGTATTTATGGAAATCTATAATTTTTCTCTATTTTGTTAGTCTAACCTTTAAAATATGCTAAATGTTTTGTCTATTAAGATAACGTAAATCATGTCATTATACGCAATTTATAATAATAATATTTTTATTATATTATAGTATTATAGATTTTATGACAAATTTAGTTGTGTTTAAATATAAAAATTATTTAAGCAGTATAATTGTATTTTAATGATTATGAATGTTATGTTATAAGTGCTAGGCCCAATATTTTAACTAGAATGAACGACAATAAAGTGTTCAAATTGTGAGAGTTTATTTTAAGAATAAATATATTCAAGGTGAATAGTCATTTTCTATTTTAGTTAGAAGTTTGTACACATATGTGAAACTTTATTTTATTCTGGTCTAAGTTCATTCACATTTAAATAGTTTTGCTGTTCCTAAAATAAATAAATAAAATTGGAATTTTTTAAAAATACTTTCATATTTTTTGAACTTAAAATTTAATACTAATAAAATTTGGGGGGCATATCAATTATTATTACTCCTTGCTTATTTTAAATTATTTTTAAAATTAATTTTTCTAATATATTATACCAATGTGCTGCACAAAGTTTAAATAATTTTTAAATAATCTCTTTGTGTTTAAATAATTCCAAAATAGCAGGACTAGCAAAGATGACCGCATGAATGAATTTTTTTGTCAATTTAAAAATAATAAGAAACTTTTTCAAAATTTTCAATTTTTTTTCTGAAAACTAGAAACGGAGTAAGTAGTAACCAAATTCAGTTAGCTGAAAACATAACCTAGTTTCAACAATGAATTTCACTCAGCTCCAATCAGCTAAAATATAAATTTTCAGATTATTTTTTCATTATCATTACTACCATAAAATAATATAAAAAATATAATTAAGCTCAAGCCTTAAAAAAATTAAATTCGTGCTTGTCTTTGTATGATTTTTTTTATTTAAAAATAAAAACAAATAATAATAGCAGTAGTTTTGAATTTTTTATTGACTTTTAAATAAAATGTGTTCGTGCTGAAGAAAATTTGTATCTAAAAGCTCCTACTACTGATTACAGTCTTTTACTCTTTTGCTAAAATTTCCGTGACTTTTTCACAGAGATGTGGCTTCATCTTATCGACGGCGTGTTAAATCTGAACTTGAGCATATAAAATGTTTCCAGTTTATTCCCATAAGCGTAAAAACCTCAAAGAAAAAATCACACTTTTTTAAATTGCATGACCAAAATTTCTTAAGATAATTTGTTCTAAAAATCGTTGCTGCCATAAATTAACTGTTTCTCACAAGCAGTGTGGCAATTGTCTGATATCGCCCATATATATGCTCCCAGATGAGGTCACAAAATCAAAACCTTAAGAAAAAAGTCACAAGCTATTAAGTCGCATGGTTTTGGTGGCCAGTTGACACCAGAATTTCGTGAAATAATTTGTTTTGGAAATCTTAGCTGCAATTAAAGGATTTTTTCAAGTGCGGTGTGGTAGTTTGTGCCATCCAACTAAAAACTCATATCGCTCAAATCCATGCTATCCAGTTGAGGTCACAAGAATTCCGTGATCATATTTGTCTAACGAATTCTGTTCACATTTGTTTAAATTTGAGCCACATCTTCAAAAAAGCCTGACTAAAATCCGCATCATACAAATGCTCATTGTAAGTGCATTAATTTCTCTAAAAATTGCATAGAGATTCTCTTAGCCCCAAATTGAATATTCATGAAGCCATTCAGATGGGAATGCGTTTTATCGGAGATAATATGACTTTTTAGGGGCAATCTCAACAAACCTTTTTAATAAGTTTTCACAATTATAACACGTAGATCTTTCTTAAGGCGCTTCCTCAGAATATATCTGTGGCTTGGAGCTAATAGGGTCAATGTCAATATATTTACTTTTGCGAAAATTGGAATTGAACTTTAATTTTAAAAGATGCTTTCATAGTCACATTGGCCAGTATTTTATTTATGAAGCTGTTCTGGGTTAAGTATGACTTAAGCTGCTCAACCATAATGAAATAGAGCAAGAAAACCAATCTAATGTAATGCTTAAATCAAAAGAGCAAAAAAATGACATTCGCCCTTTTAGCTTTAAGCCACAGATATGTACAATTGTAACAGATGCCAGAGTTGCCACTTGTAAAGCAAAACATTTAATTTTAAAATTACATTCTTAGTAAGATACCGTTTCTTATTTTTAATTAAGAAGTTCGACAATAAATATAAAGTTTAAAAACTATAAAAAAAACATTTTTTTTTAAATTAAATAAAGAAATATTTGTACAAATTATTTTTATAAATTAATTTTAAAACAGTTTTGATTAATTTATAAGCAATATAAAAAATGGACATACGTTTCTAGAATATTAGAGCATTACTTATTTGTCGTGGGACAAATTAAAACAATTTAAATATTGGAAAAAGCTGTGTTCGTTAGAGTTTATGACAAAAATAAATGATATAAAACACCTATACTTGGAGATCCCTGAGGTCCAATGTGATTCCCCATAGCAAAAGAGATGTAGAAAGAAGTAGGGAAAATTAGGTAAAAGAAGGTAGACGCTATAACAAACATGCGAAACACAGTAATATTAAGCCGTGAAAGTCTGTCTATTAGCCACTCGGTTCCTCTTATTAATCTGATGATTGATTTTTATTTACACTTCGAGATATTATTTAATTTATGCTGAAATAATCATGCCGCTTAGCCCTATAATTTTGCGTTATTTGGCAGCAACAGACAACATATACTACCGGTTTTATATCTTCCTCATCCTCACACGTGGAATATTATGAAATATCGCGATCCCATCTATGTACAAGCAAACAATTGTGTCGTACACCTTCAAAATAAATGGTATTTTATAAGGCAATTTCGGAAAAAAATATTGGAATATATGGGTTGCCGTTTAACAGTCTTCGTTATATTTTTATATTTGCATTAAAATCTAAAAGCCACTGACCTTCTGTTCTCATATCTACTATTTACTAGATTTTAAGGACATTGTAAAATATTGCAAAATATTGACCACCTTGAAATAAAAATGTCGCTATAAAATAGTTTTGTAGACTCTAAATTGCATTGCAACAATACATCAGATAAGAAGGTGTACGGCGAAGTTTTTTACGTTATAGTTTACTGTTCATACTTATTGTACATATACTATAGGAACCTTTAATCCTTAAGAAATATTTAATTAAATTTTTTTTTAAAAATTTATCATTCCATAATTAGTTAGAAATTTTTAAATATATAATTTTAAAATTGGTCTTTGTATTTTAAAAGTTTTATATAAACTTTGTTTTGTATTTTCAACTTTTTTTTAGCTGATTTAAACATGATTTCTAAAATTTGTTATACATAATTTAATAGTAAATTAATAAATATTTAATTCCTCTATTAATTATAAGTTCTATTAGAAAGAACTAAAAAAGTAAGTTACCAACGTGCAAGTTATGAAAGTATAACAGAAATAATCTTTTACACATTCGTTCGTTCTACAAAATACTCTCACAAAAAAGGGTATACACTTTAACACATTGACAGCTGACACTGTACTATGAAGTTTTTTTTAAATAAAAAAGAATAAACGGTTTTGGATATCAATGAAATTCTTTATTCCTGTGAAATTACGTTCGATGGCATTATGTATGGAACTCGATTTCTTTTGCATGGCTACCACGGCGGTTTTCAAGCATAAATCGGGCGGTACTGCTGCAATTTCATGTTCGATGTTCGTACGAATTTCATTAATCGTCGCTGGCTTGTTGACATATACCAACGGCGTCAAATCACACGACCGAGGCGGCCAATCGACTGGACCATTCGCTGTGTGGCTTGTGGTGCCGTCCTGTTGGAACAACATGTCCTCCAAGTCCATATCATCCAATTGGGGCCATAAATATTCTGTTATCATTGAGCGGTAGCGATTCCCATTCACAGTAACGTGCCGGTCTTGATCATCATAGAAGAAATACGGCTCAATGACGCCGCCGGCTCATAAACAGCACCAAACGGTAATTTTTCAAGATGCAATGATGACTCATGGAGTACGTGTGGCTTGCTGTCTGACCAATAATGCATATTTTGCTTATTGACAAAACCACTCAGCTAGAAATGAGCCTCATCGCTGAAGATGATTTTTCGATTAAAATCCGAATCGTTTTCAGGTTGTTGGTCAGCCCAATTAAGGAACGTACGCACTTCTGGTGGTTAAGCAGCTTCAGTTCTTGCGACAATTTGATCTTGTAAGGATGTAGGCCAAGATCTTTTTGCAAAATTCGCCACAGCGAAGTCACGGAGATGCCAAACGCTTACAAACGGCGTGTGAGAGACACATTTGGGCTTTCTTCAACTGAAGCCTCAGCGGCAGCAACATTCTCGACACTACGGGCACTTCTTTATCTCACTGGCACGGTAACATTTTGTACTGTACCTGTGGATTCAATTGTTGATCTGGTGGGACTATTATGGCGACCATAAATTGTACGTAGCACTCTTAACGTTGAGGCCACTGACTTCAAATTTTTGTAGTAAACTTTAATAATTTTGACTAACGCGCTGTTCAGAATGATATTTTTAATTGCTTCAATTTAGTGTTGAGTGAGCAATTAAAATACGTGTTCACACATACTCAATTTATCTTACTCAATTAGCATTTGATAGCTGTAAGAATACAATGTATTTAAACCAAATCAAATAATGCCGTCTCTTAAGTTTTTCAGTTTTTCCAATACGTATACTATTTTTGCCTTCTTTTTGGCGGTCTCTTTTGTACATAAAGTACATATTCGACATACTTTTTTATTATACTTTTGTTTAATTTTTTCTTTAGAATATAAATATTGTTAGGTTTCGTAAATAAATATTACGCAATTGAATATTACTGAAAGTATCCGAAATTCCAATACTGAAATTCTGAATATCTGTCTGTCATATGTTTATATTTATACTGCAAAACAATTTAATTGATTTGGGCTGACTTTAAAATTCTTTAAAAGCATCAATATATTTATTCAATCCTAATCTAGTTACTAGTTATTTACATAATTTTATTATGCAAAATAATTTGTATTATCAAATTTATGTGATCTATTTTAATTTTCTATTTTATGTGAATTAATTTACAAAACAGCATATGAAAATATTTTTTCAATTGTATTTAAAACCCTAAGAGTCCTGGGTTTTGTATTGTCATAATGTCACAATTTCCAACAAATTTTAATATTAATGAAACTTATTGTACTGTTTATTGTAAAATGTTTAAACGTTTCAACCAAAATGCACGATGTTAATTACAAATAAACAACAAGCTTGCAGAGAATTGTCTTAATAGTTTTCATTATTATTGAAGGATCTATGAAAATTATGTGTAAAACAAAATATAGACCAAATACAAGTCAAGGCTTCAAAGACACTTGTTTATTAGACAGGCGATATATATAGTGGACGCTGAAAAGTTTGTCCTTTAGTAAAAGCAATTTATTACATAGTTGTTGCTGCAAAACTATACATATCTTTTCCATGTGACTTTTTGAGTTTTTCCGGTATGTTTGACTGTCTATGGAAAACACTCACAAAAGCAAACTTTGAAGCAAAATTTAATTAAATAATTCCATACGTTGTTTCGTATTGAAAAAAAGCTTAAGCGGTCAAGTTAAAAATGATAACAAAATGTTCTATAAATACATTTATATGCTTAAATTAAAATCAATACCTACAATCAATTAAGAAGAAATCAATGAAATTCTTTTATATTTCTCTCGGATTTGTTGTTCCCATTCATTTCAAAGCTCTTTGGTGTATTTTGTGTGTTTTCATTTATTTTCTTTATCCCCCCTTCCAGACAACTTTTATTCGTTTTAATGTGCACTAATTTCCGTCTGTAATCAGTAGAAAAATACAATAACGCCGTTCTGAAATTAATAGTAGCTGTATTGTATTAAAAATGTTGTAGAGAATTATAAAGATATTACACTCGCTATTACAGTCTGACATACACGGACATGTGGACCTTAACATACATTTATAGAATGTTAATTTCTTTCATTTTGTTTTCTTTAATTCTTTATTCGCTTTTTCATATCAACGTCAACGTTATGGCTGTACATAAACTTGTGGTTTTTTCTTCGTTACATACAGGCAAAGATTTTATTTTTGGTCACAGTGTGCACGGCCATGAATATGTCTGCTGTTGTGTTTCTGTTTTAAATGAATGTCATGAGAGTCGTTCGTAGAGCAGATATTAACAAACGCTTTTTCTCAATTTGTTATAAAACAATAGCAGTTCCAGTTTGAGCTGAGAACCTGCTTTTGCTAAATTAACAGGTTTTTGAGTGTTTTTTTAATAATGGGTTATATATTTTTTTTTATCAAGTGAAGTATTTTAAAGAAAAGGTTAAAACTTCTTAATTGTTCATGAAATATAAATTTTTAGAAAATATCTTTAAAGATGCTTACAAAAATGTGCATTAATAAAAAATAGTTTTCAACAAATTTCTCCTAGAAAAGAACCCTTATTTTTAAGGCAAATTTAGTGAAGTTACATTTTTTTAATAAAAAAAATTTTAATAAAAATTTGTTTTCTAAAAAAGTGTTTTTTTTATCAACTTATTTCCATTAAGAATATATTGTTTAAAATTACATAATGAAACACATCCAAATATTTTCTTAAAAGGAACATATCAACCCCTGTGCGCGAAATTATCGTATGTTACATTTTTTTAAAAAATGACTTCTTATGCATATTGGTTCTACATTCATTAATCCATCTGCTGATTAAATATTATAACAATAACTGTTTCAGTTATAGAGATAACACTGTGTACATTTTATCGTATGTAGCAGTGTTTTTTACGTTTATATTTATTTAAAAGTAATAAAAACGCTCTCCTGTAATATTTTGTTTTTGTAACATTCGCGCACAGGGGTCGATATATTTAGTTATTTATTAAAGTTTAATAAATGACCAGCACTCATGGCAGGCGTTATCCTGTGTGAATGTGGGCTTAACGGGTGCTGTAAGAATTTTTCCAATACGACAAGTGAAGAAAAAAATCATATGCTTTTACAGTGGTGCTTTGGGTTTTTTAATGTAGTCTGCGAATATCAGCAAAATGATCACAGAAATCAATCACAGTGCCCCCTATAAAAAATATTTTTATAGTTCAACCCTATAATTGTGAATACAAAGGTTCAATAGGTTCAAATTAAAAAAAATTTCTGTAAGTCGATCGCTGCACTACTTACTGGGTGGTATAGCAACAAATTACACAGAATTTAAAACCAATAACATTAATAGTTCTGAAGATGTACCCCTAGATATATTTTCTATTTATGTGAGTAGGATGCTGCCAATTTTTATCCCATTTAAATATTTAAATAAATTGAACAGTTTTTATTAAAATTTCTTATGCAGTGGTTAAAAATTTTAACATTTAAAGTCCCGGAAATATGTCATACAATGAGTTTTTCTTGTGGGTTGGTATCACTAACTTTATTTATTTATTTTAGATGTTATAGTTTTCCAAATAAAAAATATAAATTTTGTATATTTAAGGTGCCACGCCCACTGTTATTCGCAAATAACTTTCGAGCCAAACTATGCAATTTATTATTATAATTCCCTACACGAATGCTTACGTTTTTAGGTATAATATTACTCTGGATATGTCGCAAAAAATATTTATTTGGTGTGGTAAGTGTTATAACCACTTAAAACTTTAAGAAAAAACATCTGTAACAACCGTTATTGAGACTCATATATTAGTACATCTCTCCCCGATTTTTTAAATATTTAGAAAAAGTGGGCATAGGAGTGGGCATGGTAAATATTTCCTTAAGCGAAATCGGTGCAGCTATTCCTTAGAGATTCCGATTACCAACGAATAACGTTTGACTTTCGTGTATATATATATTGAAAGGATCTTTAATTGCTTTTGTGAAAATAACTTTAATTTTTCCTTGAATTATTTTTTTCAATGCAATTTTAAACTTTATTATTATTATTTGGGATTCCTTTTATATGGGGTTGAGATATAAAAGTAGTCCAGCTCCGTTGTTGAAGAAAGTTTTATGTTTTTGTAAGTAGGGAAATGAAGGGATATAAGGTTAATTAGAGCCAGTATAAGCCAATTAGTTTTCACTTAAAATTCAAATACATTTCTGTACTTACTAAATAACTATGGTTTACCAAACGAAAGATCCAAATAATTATGAATTTAAGAAATAAAATTTTAATTACATTTTTTTACGGTTCATCTATCGAAATCTAAATTCATATTAATTTTACAATTTTTATTTTTAAGTTGAATTCAATTATCCTAAAGTTCAAAAATAAGTTTAAAGCCCAACATTAGTTTCGAAAATATTTGTATTCGAAATATTGCCTAACTACAGTTAGTTATTGAGGGCCTTAAAATACAATGACTCGATACTGTGTACCTGCAATAAATACTGACAACTTTGTCATTACTACTACTGAGTTCAAGCTTAATTGCAAACCATTCTCGTACCTAAGACGTTTGGATTTTGCTTTAAATTTTAAGATAATATTTCCTTAATTCATTTTACCTTTTCGTTCAAATCTCTGCTATAATTGTGTTCATACTTTACATGCGAAGCATATAAAAAATTATCAACTGGGATTTTATGATATTATACTTCTTTAACTGTATTGCGTAGATATTTATGCATGTGCTTCTGTAAATTTATACAAACAAACATACAAAATTTGTACCCATATTTATATGTTTGAAAAATTATGTAACTAAACGACAAAGCCTTCTGTTTTAAAATACAAATCTGTAAAGCTTTTTTCAAATGTAGATCTTTAAAGAACGGCGTCTAAAAATTAAATTAAAAAGTAAAAAAATATATTTTTTTTTAAAACTTATACATCATTTATGACCACCCTCTCTCTCTCTCTCTCGACGCACACATATCAACACAACACACTGACTTTTTTGATAAACTTTTTATACAGTTGACGTTTGTATTTCGTTATTGTTTTTGTCAACCTATAGACGTCTGTGGGTTTTTAATTAAAAGCGCTTTTATATAATTATTTTAAGGCCCAGAATTAAGAAAAAAATGAGGGAGAGAAAAATATTATGAAAATTAAATCAGCAATAAACGTGCATTAACAAATGTGTGTATGTATGTATATGTACAAGTCCTGACATAAAGAAGTCAATGATTTCATTATCAGCTTAAATTTAAAATTGTGGTCTTTTTAATGCCTCCAGTAGAAACAAAGATAGGGAAGAAAAATAATAAAAAAGGAAATGTTATGTAGCCATCACTACCAGGTGAAGATGTCAGAAAAACTGGAAACGAAAATAACATTTATAAAAGTTAAATACACAACTTTCCGTATACCTGTTTGTATGTACCTAAGTATGCATATGTAAGCATGGATATGAAAAATATTTTATTATATAAATTAATTCATATTTCTTTATCCAATTTATATCTGTTTGTGTTATTACTTATTTTTTTAATAATAGTTTTTTAAATACTTCTGAAGGAGGTACTAGGAAAATTATTCATTAAGATACACATGTTTTAATTAAATGTTGATAAATTTTTTACGTGCATATTCGAATTAATCAGCGAAAAAATTGTGGTATTCGCAAGCTTTCGGAATTCTGCTGGTACGTTCGTATATATATTTTAACAAATATTTAAAGTTTTGATCATGTTCATATATCGTAATTCGCCCACATCATTGGTACAGTATATAGTGACAACAAAGGTAAACAGGAAATAGTTGAGTGCACAATGGGTTTTCGTTAATGAATTAATATTTGCAAATATTCAGCTCTAAATTTTCGTAAAAAAAAATGTGGAATGTTGTTATAATTTCCATGATTGTAAAGAATGTAGTCGAAAAACCTCGGGCAGACATGTAGTTCAATACCAATTCGCTTGAAAGTCAATATAACGACTAAAGATCTGCGTCTTCACAGCTAAGAAAGCTTTTTTGAGTAAGACATAATGAAAATAATGAAAACTCCTCAATAATTTATAGTTCAGTGGGGTTTCATGTGATTTCAATTAAACTGGGACATTCACAACGTGCAACTGCTTGGTGCAGTTTTTATACTGGCAGCATAATTTGAAAATGAGACCTTTAAAGCAGTGATTATCATTGATGCTTAACATTGCGACCTTATAAGAAGACGACATGTGGTCTCTTGTTTCGACTAAAAAACCATAGAAATATTTTTGGCTCCACGAAAAGCCCCCCAATGAAATAACGCCCAAACGAGAAATGAAATATTCTCCAAATTTTTTTCATACATTTTTGGGTGTTATTTCATATGAAATAACTCCCAATTTTTTTGGGCCGTCTTTCATTTTTTTTGGAAATTATTTCATTTCTCATTTGGGGTTTTCAAATTATGAAATAATCTCCAATGAAATAACACCCAACAAATTTTTAAAATTCGGGGCTTGTTTCATAGCGTGTATAATTTGGGTGATATTTCATTTTGTATTCGGGGGTTATTTCATTTTTAAAGATTTTGGTTTTGGGGGTGTTTGTAAATAAATTATATAAAAATAGGCCTTTTACAAGAAAACTTTTAGCCTGTGTATATTACAATATCTTTTCAAATACATAAATGATAACGTTCGGGATTTGGATGGTGCGACCTTCGTGACAGACTACGAAATTAGTCTACGGACGGCAATAAATATTGTTTTCCCTAAACCAAAAGTAATCGGTTGTTGCTTCCACTTTTGCCAAGCAGTGAGAAGGTCCATAATAAAGTGTAACCAACTGGCAGCATTTGTACATACAACGTATATTTTCTCCATCTTGATTTCATGAGCAACCATTTTGTTTTAACTATCATTTCTTACGTATAATGTATTAAGTTTATTTATGTATGTACATGAAAATAATTTTTTGGTAGTTGGGTTTCAAAAAGAAATATATTGAAAATATTAAACAATTCTTTGTCCATACTTTCTCATATCTCCATTACAGAAAATTACTGCCTTCTTTACAATATTGTAACTATAATAACGTCTCCCATAAGTTGGATTTTAAAACCATTCGTAAAGTTATAGAATAGCTCGTTGGTGGCTGGTCTGAAATAGCTTCCATCGTATAAGGGCAAATAACTGCACTGGACTTAGTCCATTTACAAAACCAAAAGTAGTCACTATTAAACGAGCTTTGTATGTTCTTTCACCAAAAAAAATTGATTATGAATGCTGGCACACTTTCGAAGTTGTTATGAAGAAGACGCCTGTGGTCCATATTGACTTCATGAAATCCTTAATGAATCTGACTCTTATGAATTTTGGGCATAATTTCATTTTTGTTGCTGATGGGGTTTATTTCATTGTGGATTATTTCATTTTCATCATTGGGATTTATTTCATATGAAATAACTCCCAAATATTGGGGGTTGTTTCGTTTTCGCTTTGGGGTTTCATTCACTGTTTTTGGGTGTTATTTCCAATTTTTTGGGGTTTACTTCATTGGGGATTGTTTCCTGGGCGTTATTTCATTGGGGGGCTTTTCGTGGAGCCATATTTTTTATTTTATTATGTAGCAGATTAGTACTATTATGGTTGTCTTCTCTTCTCCTAAGCTAAATTTTTACCTTAGATTTTACATTGCTCATTACCGACCATGCTAAGCGAAAAGTTCTTCGTGCTCCAGAACCTTCGTTGAGATAGACTAAGGCCCACCATAGCATCCATACTATATGTGATGCATACTAAATGTAATCTTAGTCTCTCTAATCTCTTAAGGTTTTGTACCTAGAAACTAAAACACAATATACATATATTCAAAATGGTCATGAGAACCTTTAAGAGAAAACCAGTTGTTCAGTTGTGTTTTTTTATAACAGTAATATCCTGGTGACTAATTCATAATATTAATAAATCCTAAAGAGTTTAAAGAAATAATAAATTTATTACTAAAAGCTTAGAAATAAAAAAAAAATTGGTTTTCAGCAAAATTTTTCTCTTAATTTTAAGAGATTCTTAAATTTTAAGGAAATTCTATGTCTATTTGGAGTGACTTTTACAGTCTTTTTATTAATTATTTCTTTCTTATATAAAGCTATCGATTATTTGTAGAAATTACACTCAAGTATCATGCTCGTCTATACAAAATCTTTGAGAAAACTTTTTTCTCCTCACGCAAACATTTGTTAAATATAACTATTTTGTTAAAAAAAATTAATACAACTCATATTAAGAAATTTGTGGTTTAAATTTTCTATGAATATATATTTCGAAAAATTTGCGGATTAAAAAAAAATATTTACAAATATATAAGTACGTATGTGTGCAATGCCAGTTTAGGTTACAGGTTCTTCCTACTGGTGAGCATACAAGTCAAGTTAGCGGTACCAGATATGTAATTGTCTTCGTTTTCTGCATGTAGTTTGAGGACTCTCTTTAGCCCCGCTAGGTCGGTTTCTCTAGTAGAAAATTTACATTTTTTATACACGACAGTGTAAAAGTATAGTGTGTCATTTCGTTTGTAATTTCTAAAATTTTTATTCGAGAACCCATAAAATGTATGTTTATTTTAAGTCCCTATAGATAGAGGAATTGATCTAACTAAGTCTATCTGTTCCTGTGTATGTTTAAATTCAATTTTTACAGCCCTCACATTTATTTCAGACCTTTACATGGCATCAGTGTTTAATATATGCTTTTAGAATTTTTAAAACAAGATATGTGCGCTTATTATTAGCTTATATATCCAAACAAAGTAAAATCTTGTAGTTGATGTAGAACTTCTTGAAATGTTTATTACGAATATATAAAATATATACTTTTGGGAATATTGACAGACAATCTTGGTTAAATTGGTAAATTAGCTTTTATTAACCATATATGGCCTTATAGGCTCGGTTATGTTAATGAAGCATTCTGTGACTTGAAGCTAAAAGAGCCAATGTCATTTGTTTGCTCTTTTGAGTTAATCATTGCATTAGATTTGTTTTCTTGCTCTATTGCATTATGGTAAAACAGCTAAAGTCATACTTAACCTAGAACAGCTTCATAAATAAAATACTGGTCAATGTCACTATGAAAGCATCTATAAAAGTTAAAGTTCAATTAAAATTTTCTCAAAAGTAAATATTTTGACATTGGCTCTTTTATCTTTAAGCCACAAAATTAATAAATAAAAAAAAAATTCCAGACAAAGATATTGGCGAAAAGAATTTTTGGAAAAAAATAACAATAATAACAATTTTAAACAATTTTCTATATTAGATTTGGGAACAGTTGCAAAATTTGAATGTCAGTTATGGTCTTGAAACTGTTCGTGTTGGAAATTAACAAAAGTTTCATCTAATTAAATACAATAAATTGCTGAGATACAATCCAAAAACCTCTATTGCTTCTGCTTTTGTCAGATATTTTAAATAACAATTTATTTAGCACAATTTAGAAGTTCACTTAGCTAAAGCAACAACAAAAGGAAGCTTTCGCTGTGTAAAGGGCATATAAGATTCGACGAAGCCGAATGTAGAACTATTACTTGTCTTAATTTTCTTTAGTCTCAGAAAATATTACTTTAACGTCAAATATTTTAAAATTAGATTTTTACCAAAGTTAAATCATTTATTAAGCCCAAATATAATCATAATTTGTTCTCGTAATTTACACTTAAGTATCATGAGTTAAAGACACAGCTTTTGATTGAAACCCTCACTCCACCTTTTTCAACCGAAAAGAGAAAAATACTTGAGTTTCGTACTTAAGACAACTAAAGCAACAAACAAGCAGACAACAAATACACTTCATTCAACATTGAAAAACATTCAATTGCACAAAATAGACTACAATCAAACAACAAAGAACAAAAAAACATCAACGTCATTATGGCACACAAAAGCAGCAATTTCCTGCACATTATCATTATCAATATCGAAAATACGAAGAAAAAATAAATAAATACAAATAACATACAAACCTTTATAAATACACACATACATACATACACATTTTCATCTCTGTTGCTGAAATATAAAGTAAAATAAGAAAAAAATAAATAAATATTTATGTATATAAAAATTTTGTAGTAGAAAATAAATGCTTAATATTATAAAGCAATAACCTTAAGGCAAAAAACGATAAAAAGAAATAAGAGAAGAAATGTACGAAAAAAAGAAACACAAAATACTCGTAAGTATGTATTTATTTGTGTGTAAGAGAAAATCATTGCAACAAATATATCGCATACTAAATACAATCTAGTCACAACTAAAAAATTTCCAACATTTACTTTTTCCATAAATTGATTTACAATATACATCTATAATTTCCATAAACACTTCTTTCTCATCATTGGCTTTTTTAACTTGTCTGTTAATTTTTGTTAAACGTTATGCTTTTGCACGATCAACAGTTTTTCCCTCACCTGACAGTTTGAGAATATTGAGTTGTGACATTATTGTATTAAGTGTGCGATATGTATGTATATTAACTGCAATAAAGGAAATACACAGAAATACTTATAAAGCAGACATAGATTTATTTTATATGAATAAGCAATTACAATTAGATTGAGAGAGAGAAAATGATATGGAAAAAGCTTTAAGTATGTCATCATGTTATTAGATCTTATGCAAAGATGGAGTTCGAACCATTTATCATTTAAGATGAATTTTATTAGTGCAATATTGAAACTTCTGAAGGATATTAACAATATTTCAACAATGTGCTTCTTCAGTATGTACGACGAAGTGTAAGTAGATGTAAAAAACCTAAAGAATTGCTGTTCATCACAAATTTTGCAAGTTTTTGGAACCTTGTAATTTAAAAGTCTCAATAAAAGAGGTTTAATGCAATCAGCCTTTTTCGTGATAATTACACTGGCTAAGCAAGTACTGATATTGGGGCTCGATGTCGCGACATGATTAATCTAAAGTCAATGGTGCTTAAATATGTGATACGTGACTTCGACAGAACAGGGTTACATTTTTCTCGAGAACTAATTCAGTCTCGCACTCAATCATTTTATGAAGCAAAATTATCTACTAATGTATTTCTTTGAGTGGGATTATATAAAGTCAAAGATCTGTGCCAACAATTCAATAACCAGCCCTGAGTTTGAAGAAGGTAAATATAAAATTTTAAAATTAATTTGTTTTCTTCTTAATTTCACTTAGTTCGTTAATTATGTAAATTTGTACAAGCCTGCGTTCTAGAAAAGTACAGCACTATTATGTAGAGGGCTTGAGTGCTGATACTAAACAAATGTAAATGAATATTTGAATGATTTTTAGTTTACTTCTCAGCTTTATCTGAGTTACATAATATCATATGCATAATACTCCGAAGTTAATACTACTTTTTTGAATACTATTGTGCTAACATAGGATGGACCAGAAGAACTAATCGAAATTTACTAAGCAGCAACCCTTCTTCTTTTGTTTGTTATTATCTTTTATTTTACCACTAGCTTTGTTCTGATCTATCCACCAGTTAAATAGGTAGCGATAACAACAAGAACAGATGAGTTTTTTCATGTTTATAAGGGGGGGGTGAGATAAGGCCATGATGGCTTTTTTGCTGAAATGAATGGGAGATAAAGTCATAATGGCCTTATTGCCTAATCATTGAGAGGTAAGGCCATATTTAAAATTTTGCGAAATGAGTGACAAAACCATATTTTTTTTTCGCAAATGAGAGATAAAGCCATATTTTTTTAGAATATTGTTATAATTATTTTTATAATCATTACATTTTTATTCTTGTGAAAAACGCAGGAAAACTTTATTCAGCGAAGCCACCTGCCGAGTCCAACTAGAGGAGAAAAACTTTAGTATGCGAAGCCAGATTCCAATAATAATAACATTCTGTAAAAAATGTCTTCTCGGAGACACTAAAGTTAAGTATTGTAATTTGGCCTCGCGTACTAAAGTTTTTCTGCGTTGCGGCCTGCGGCCGTGCTTACGGGTTTTCTCCTCCAGTTGGACTCGGCAGGTGGCTTCGCTGAATAAATTTGATAAATTTATTAAAACATTATTAATTAAATTTATATAAAAATATTTTGAAAAAGACTTTTACAAATTAAAAATTTTTTTTGGTATAAAAAAATTAGTAATTTTTTATGTAGCAACAAAATCAAGAAATTTTCTTAATATATATGTATGTAGCAACAAAATCCAAAAATTAATTTTTAAAGAACTATTGAGAAGTTTTCCAGTTAGAAAAAAATTCTTAAACAAATATTTTTTGTGGCAATTTTTTATAATATCTAAAATTTTCAAAAACTTTTTTGTAAACACATACTAACATAATTTTACTAAAATTTTTAATTTTTTTTTCTATATTAATGTCCATGTATACAAAAAAAAAAAAAAACTACAGACATCGCACCATTACGTTATTTCCTTACGTTTTTACGTGATTTTATTTATGATTGCTTATTTTCAAGTATTTCCTGTTGTCTATTCCCTTCATTTCCGTGTTCCGTTCTCTAACAATTCCAATCAAATGCTTAAAACAAGTATAAAAGTGTAAAGAGGGGTGTATGTATACTTTGTTCGTTTTATTTATACACAAATTCACATTGTCATCGGTGCTCAACATTCGTTTTGCACAATTGGAAATTGTAGTTTTGGGTCGGTCCGTAACAGTAGCAGCGTTTGCAGTAACAATAAATGCATTTTCAATTTATTTCTTTTTTTTTGATTTTTATTCTAAAAATTTTATTGACAAAAACAAATTTTTTTCCAAAAATAACACAGAACCCTATTTTGCACATGACATTAAATCACAATTTATTTGCTCTCATCCTTCATATACTATTTGCATTAGTTTATAGCAGTTATATGTTCTCTTCCTCTACCTTCCTCTATCTATCCACTCCATCGTTTAGGGTTTCACAAACATATAAATATTTTATAAATATAGTCACTGCACACTCATGAATATATCAAATACTTTTTTTACACACACTGCAGATGGAATTTTAAATGTTGCAACCAACTGCATTTCAGTTCAGTGTGCACAACAGCAATAACAATAACGAATAATATAGTTCATTGAAAGTGTTGGTATTAACACATGCCATGCATAGGAAGTAGAATGAGTTTGAATGCACGCTTTTTCTCTTTTGTTGTGCTTGTGAAGCCTTTAAATATGTATATTTGCATAACCTACATCACGTTGTGACATACACACATACATATTTGTACGTATGTAGATTGGCAAAAAGCAAAAAAAAAAATAATTGCTCCAGGGTTACGAACCTAAGAGCTAAACTTAAGAATATTAAGAAGTTTATTTATCAATATTTATAGTTCTCGTTCCTTTTTTTCTGGGGACAAAAAATTTTTTATTTTTAAAAAATCTTATTTACGATAAGTGAATTATTTTTGCTCTTCCTCTAATGCAGCGTATTAAAGTTCATATAGTCCCTATTAATATTCGATCATAATAAATACTTATTCTAGTCTTTATTGGTACGAAAAAATGATTGGTACTTATTTGAGTCCCTATTTGTAAGAGTGCGCGGTGAGAAATTTCCGTTTAGAAGTAGTGGGTTTAAACGCAAAATTGTAAGTAATGAAGACCTGTTTTTTAGTACATTGAACTCATTATTTTGTAATGAGTATTTTTGCTGTGATGTTTAGTAATGTACTATTTTCCATACTTTTTCATCACTATAATTACAATCGACTTGATATGGCTTTAATGACTAACCTCACTTGGCTATGCTATTCTCATACTTGCACTGGTCCCACTATTTATTTGTTATGATTTACAATTTTCCTACAAGCTCATTCATACGCTCATCCGGAGAGCGTGACGATATATTTACTCGTTTAAATAAAAAAAAAATATTAAAATGGCTACTCCATAAATATTATTATTTAATTATTAATAATTATTTTTTTTTATTTTTTATTATTTAAGTAATTTTTGTTAAAAATAAAAATAAATTTTTCTTTCAAGCACTGACACCATTTAACGAAAAATTAGAATAATTAAATTAAATTTAACAATAAAACAAGTAACAGTGCTATATTCGGCCGTGCCGAATCTTATATACCCTTCACAACGTGTAGTCATGCAATAACAATTGTTTGTATCACCATTCATCCCATATAAAATACGTACACGTTAGAATAAATGTGGCATCGAATCCCAGCTGAGCCAAAAAAATTTTATTTTATTTTATTTAATATATTATTTATATTTTATTATTTTTTTTTATATTTTTTTTAAATTTTTTTAAAAAATTTTTTTAGAAAAATTTAAAAAAATTTTTTTTTAATTTTTTTTTAAATTTTTTTTAAATTTTTTTTTTGTACTTTTTTTTATTATTTTTTTCTTATTTTTAATATTTTTTTTTTTTTAATTTTTTTTGTTTGGTATGTTTTTTACATGTATCTATGTATGTATGTTGTTGTTGTAATTGTGAAAAAAACGAGGTGGTCGTGGTTTTTTGCTCATATCTCAGAAAGTTATGGGGCGATTGTGCTGAATTTCAATAGCAATTCATTCCTGGATATTTCCAAGAGATTGATACCAAACACAGATCTGAGGAACATATAGTTACTTCTAAAAGTTGATTTCAACCAACACACGGACAGACGGACAGACGGTCAGGGCTTAATCGACTCCTCTATTTATAAGCTTTCAGAAAATATATACTTTATGGGGTCGGAAATGAAAATTGTAGAAATTACAAACGGAATGACAAAGCTATATATACCCTTGTGCACCACAGGTGAAGGGTATAAAAAAGAGTACATGACGTTGCTGTACTCAATTTTATTATAGCATCATATTTTCGACTGGCTTTCGAAAACACCAATACAGTTTAATTACACTGGCATGCAGGAAATACGTATTTAATGTTCCAATATCAGTTTTTTATTTAAATAAGAATATCTTAAAAACTGGACGTAAAGAAATAAATCTGTCAACGTAATTGGATAGGGGTCGAGCTTTTGAACTTTCGAATTTTATTTATTTATTTTTTTTTTTTTTGACGACCAGTATTATTAAATATCAAAAGCTTACTTTTTTAACACAAACAAATTACAGTTATGTGAGTTTTAATATTAAATTAGTACAACTCGTATTTACAAATTAGTGGCAAATATGAATTAGGTGCTCTTGTTGAGACGCCCATTATTTTTTCCATTTTAACATTATTTCTTCCTCATTATGCAATATTGATGGGTTTATAAGAGTGATAGTACACGACAGCCTTCTCTTCAAGTTAACATTATTTATAACATAAATTTTTAGAAAATCTTTTTAATTAAAATGTTTGGATAAAATTATATAACAATTTTTTTTTAAAGAATTTGCAATTAACAATGTAGTTTAAAAATATTTTTGTTTTTGTATTATTATTTATTTCTCATTAAACTTCTTGTAAGTATTTAATCTATTCTATAGATTTTTTAATAATATCACCATTAATGAAAAGTATCAATATTATAAACTTTGTGTTTTGATTTTTTAAATTAAGATCTAATATCATGTTTAAACACATAACAAAAAGTTTAATATAAAAAATATTGAATTTTAATTTTGTAAGATTTAAATGCATTGCAAAAATTGTATATAAATATATTTATATATGTACATATGTTAAACCTTTTGTAATTTAAATTCAATTTGCAGCAATCAATAGTTTTTTTTTTTAATATTTCTAACTTTATTTTTGATTTATAAATTAATTCTAAAAAATGGTGTTAAAACAAGCACTAACGCAGATTTCTAAAAATATATTCAAAATGTGTATATAAGGGCGTACCATCTTACAAGTAAAAAAATGTGAATCAAGAGCACTATTCAATCAAAGTTTAAATTTTTTATTAATTTTTTTTTCTGATCTTTGGTCAATGGCCCTTAAAACAAACACAAACACTTTAAAATTCGAATTTTAGCAAGGGCGATGAGCCCTATATTCGGCAAAAAATAAAACACTTTAATTAACTTTTTATTCGAAGGTGCAATTCTTATTTTACGTTTCCGGTACGACATTACGTACATGAATTTTATGCGCATCAATATGCATATTGAATTTCCAAGTACTAAAACTAAAAAGTCAGAATATTTGTTTATATTGTACAACTATGTAGGTGTGTAAATAAATGTGTGTAGGAAAATTGTTGAGGAAAATTTACCAATTATTTTTTATATATTTTAATATTTACAAATCTCTGGCAATTGTTGAAAATATTACAATGCAAGCAATATAGTAAGAGTATTCGCTTCATCAGTTAAATGCCTCCTATACCTCTTTAATTTTAGCATTCTTTTTAAATTGATGCCGAACAAAGCGTGTCTTTCTTCTTCTATTTACAATTTACGATTTATTTTTGTTTGATTCATTTTAACTCGAGATGATGAAATGTACTGTATGATTGAAGCTTGAGCGAGCCTGTGTGATCATGAGGCAGAAAAAAGACTTTAATATGGTACAACAAATTTATTTACAATCAAAATTAAAATATAGTTAAAGAAGATATTGGGACAAAAATATTAAATTTTTATTTCTCTTCACAATAACAAAATTGATTTAATTAAAACTTCTCATTCTTAATTGAAATACAATATTAATTTGTTGAATTTTATTTCTTTCAATTACAATAAGAGAAAATTCTTTTATCTTTAATCTCAATTAAAAAAAAAATATTGTCATATAAAAAGTACGCATGCAAAAACGTTTGTTTTTTTTAACAAAACCTACTTTTATTTTTTATATTTTAACAAACCGTATTGCATGCAAGTGAAAGCTACTTTAAGTACGTAAATCGTTGACATTTGGTTTTTCTACTTATTTTTGTCCGCTGAATTTTATAATAAAGAAGAATATTGTTATGTATTATGGGCTCAAGCTATTTAAAAATCGGGAAAAAAATAATATCTCATTTTCCAGCATTTAAAGGAATCAAAAATTACGTTTAAGAGTAGCAGAAGTCACTCCTCAAATGCAAAAAATTAATAGGTGTAAACGAATACCCCTATTAAAAGATTTAAAAAATTTTTTTTAAAAGCTTGGAAAAAGTATTTAGTAATATTATACGGAAGTAAAAAATAGAAAAACCGGTGAAAAATTTGTATTGAAAATTTTATTTTAAAAATAATCTATTAAAATTAAAGAATTTTTTTTAGCTGTAATTTAGGAGTAAAGGTTGAAAAGTTCATGAAATATGTGTATAGGATTAAATATTATTTAAAAAAAAAAACCTTTAGTAGTTTTCATCTTAAATTGTAGTTATGGTAAACATTTTATAATAGTTTTTTTGTTGTCTATTTTTGCTTTAATTAAAAAAAGAACTTAATTTAGCATGATGCCTAAGAAGAAAAACCTTTACCTTTACATACAATACTATTTTTTAAAAATAGAAATTTAACCACACACTAGTACTCACAGGTACACGGTACATATTTTATACATATAAACCCCTGGCGGGTGCAAAACCATTATAATTGAAAATGTTTTGTTTTAATTAACTTGCCGTTGTTTTTGTTTTTTCTAGTTGTTTGATAGTACAACTAGCAAAAACATACCAATAGTACATGAAAATCCAACATTTTACAGTTATACAAACATACACACACTAATAATCATACATGTGCATGTGTATAGAATACTTACATTGATGCTGTTATATCAAACATTTATGATTCTACTAGGAATAGCAAAGAGTTAGATGGAGTGGTAAGGTAGAAATGGACAGAAAGGTATATATAACACTTCAGAAGGATAAACGTATATATATACAGATGCTATATGATTACATAAACACAAGAGAATAATGCTAGCAACTGCTGCACCAGCATCGCGAAAAAGTTAAATTTTTTGTTTATTACGGGTAAAAGGTCATCGTATATTGTAAATACTTTTAGTTGAAGATGTATGTGCGTTTGAATTCAAATGTGTGCTTGTGTCATTTGAAGCGATATGAGAGCATTTTTAGCCAACATTTGTTTTACATGGAAGTAAACTGAGTTAATCTCACTGCTGAGAATACACACACACACCATCCATACAAAGACACAAACGCTCATTCAATAAAAAGGGAATGAAAACAATTGTTTTGCACCAGTATCAGCTGTAAATTGCAAAATTTATTATTTGGTGTATTCTGCACATTGGGTTGAACAAGTTTTAAGTTCTTTCATATCTGAGTAAAATTGATTAAATTCAAAAATAAAAGAACCAGTCAATTATATATTTTTATTATATATTTTTAAAAAATTATTATTATTTGCCTATAACTTTGCCGATTAGTAATAGATTTGTCAAACAATTTTTATAATTACTCCTAAATGCTTTTAAAACAAGAGGTAAAAATATTAGCAAAATGAGAAAAATGTGGGAAAGGCGTATTATCCCATATATGTTTTGAGGTGATTGTTCTGATTTCTATAGCAATTAATACCCGAAAATTTTTTTAAGATTGATACAACACCTAGATCTCTGCAACATGTGAGGGCTTCTAAAAGATGATTTCAAGCAAAAGACCTACATTACTCAACCAAGTCCGCTATTTACAAACCTTCAGAAATTTATATTGTTGGTCATAGGTAAAGAGGCTGTAACTCAAATAATTGTTACATAACACGAGGAGGCAAAAACCTAACAAAAATTATATTATAATACATAGTGTAATTTCTTTTGTAAGATTACTTGTGAAAGTTTTATTTCTTATAAAATTGCCTTGAATTTTTGTGTAGAGGCGTATTTGTGTGAAATATTTACGAATCACTGACGAACTTAATGTCATACAAAATCCGAGTTAGGGCCTTTCTACCTGTGATCATCGCTATATATTATGAGGTTGGAAATGAATATTGTATAAGTTATAAACGGATTGACGAAACTATATGTATCTAGCCTTGACACCGCAGTTGAAGGGTATACAAAATTTATACAATGTTGAAAAAAGTTGAATGTTTAAAAATATGGATAAAAGTATTAATTTAAAATAAGTCAGAAATAGTTTGCGAATGCTATAAGAGTTAAACTAAAAAGATTTTTTTATTATTTTTGTACAATAATTTATGTATGAGTGAAATTTTAACACGATTTACCAGATATGTGCACTAGAGAACTGCAACGAGCACCCGTTTTTATGATTTAAGATACTCGCCTTAAAACGAGTTGCGGTGTAGTTAATACAGCATATTGCTTTTGTATGTACTCGCCGGGCTCGTAAGAAATTGTGTTTGCAATATACGAGCCTTAAGCAAACACAATAAAATTATATGAGCTTTGTATTGTATTGTTTCGTATATATACTACAACTAATTTACTCTCTTTTATTCAATGTTCTCTATCTGCCCTTCACTGACTGAGTTATAATTGGTTGAGTACACAGGTGTTTACTCGCAGCATTTGTGATTCGTAGTAATATTTAAAACAGCGTTACCAGATGATTTAGGAAAAAACCAATGATCGTATATTTAAGTAAACATGTAAGGCTAGATTCATTATGAATTAAAATAAATTTAATAGTTATAAGAAGAAAAATTTCCGTGGAAAATTTTAATTAAAATATATAATGAATGTGACAGGCTTATGAATCACAATTTTTTTATACGTCATTTTCATTTATATGTAAATAATTTTACAAAAATATTGACCAATGGCAACCCAGCTCAGTCCATTATTTCATTGTGCGACGTAGACACAGAACTTCCTTTTTATACCCGCCACCAAAAAAATGGTGGGGGTATATTCATTTTGTCATTCCGTTTGTAACACATCGAAATATCCATTTTAGACCCCATAAAGTTTATATATTCTAAATCGTGGTTTGATTTTATGACGATCTAGCTATGTCCGTCCGTCTGTTGAAAGCACGATAGAGGTCGCACCGAAAAAGCTAGGGGGCTCAAATTTTTCCAGAATCTTTCTTATAGACAAGGTTTGTTTGGTATTGAAAATGGGCTAAATCGGAATATTAGGAAGAGAGTTATAGCTCGAAAAGCAAGAGTAGGTCGAAAAAACCGTGTCCTTCGAACATCGAATAAAATGGAATTGTGTCCAAACGCCTTAACGTAGACTCATGAAACTTCGAATATATATTTCCTGGGTAAAGACAATATTTTTCCCCTTAAATCTAAATCTATGCATAAGGAGAGGAGTTATCGATCAAAATGTACGAAAATTTATACCGCATAGTGTATTTTTCGGTATATTTAAAAACAAAAACGTCATAAAAGCAACAAAATTGGATGTACGACTCTGAAATTTTGCACACTTTGCTTTTTGGTGACACGCTTTCTTGTAACGGCAAATCAATGTGCCACGCCCACTTTTACGCCCACCTCCCATATAACGTTTTAACTAAAATTCATATAATTTCTCTATTAATAAAGATTTTGGAATAATAAAACTTATATTGAAACACATCAGTTGTACTCATTCGCAAAAATAACTTTGACACGCCTACTATAACGCCCACTTTTCACGTTATCTACCTTTAATGAACTTTAAAAGCTCATAATACTGCTAAAATTAGAGGTATGATGATAAATTTTGCTACGTCTATCCCCCTATGCAATTTCATTACTATGCCAAAAAATTAAGGTGCCACGCCCACTTTTACGCCCACCTCCCATATAACGTTTTACCTAAAATTCATATAATTTCTCTATTAATAAAGATTTTGGAATAATATAGGCCTATATTGAAACACCTAAGTTGTACTCATTAGCAAAAACAACTTTGACACGCCTACTATAACGCCCACTTTCACTTTTGAATTATGTCCAGACGCATAAACGTAGTCATGAAACTTTGAATATATATTTATCGAGCCAAAAGAATATTTTTCCCTGAAAATCGCTTAAATCTATGAATTAGGAAAAGAAATATAGATAAAAATGTACGAAAATTTATACCGCACAGTGTATATTTCAAATATAAAACGTAATAAAACTGACAAGACTATATATACGATTCTGAAATATTGCAAACATGGCTTTTTGGTCAAAGTCTTCGTTATAACAGAAAATAGATGTGCCACGCCCACTTTTTTCCTTAAATTTTTATAAAAATATATTAGTCATATATATTAGCATTTATTCATCTTACACTGCGCCATTTATTGTACTGTAGCTAAATATAAGATAAAGATGATAAGATAGATGACTCTACTAGCAACTACTAGATGGCATGCTAACAACTTATGCTAATGTTCTCCTGAAATTATGCTCTATTAAAAATGGGAATTTAGGAAAATTTTGACCTAAGTCAAAAAAAATTATCTCTAAACATCACAAACAATTTATTTTCATGTACTAATGGCTAACAAATTTTAAAATTATACAAAACTTATTTCGTTTGAAAATCTTTTAAAAGCAAAATGTTATAGAAGTTTAAAAATCAAAATCTTACTAATAAATTTCCCGTTTTAGAAAAATGCAGAGAACGTATATTTTAAATCACCCTGTGGCCCTTAAAATTTAACCTTAAATTCACTTTAAGGGACTATGTTGATTTTGAATAAAATTATTATGTAATTAGTATCATTTATTTTTATAATGATAATATTTGTATGCTTCAATTATGATGGAACAAAATATCGGCCAAATAGCCCCCCAACCTAGGCGGCACACCACGATCCGATAGTCCAAATTTTCAATGACACTGTTGATGCTCTATTGTTGGGCACGATGATGAGTCGAGGTGCTTGCTCTTTTGCCACGTTATCGTGAAAAACAGCAATGTTTCCCATTCAACGAACTAAGATGGCATTCACAGATGTTTTCACATTTCATACAGACCTGCTTTGCAGACATTTAAATACTTTTTAAAATTCTCCCGATTGTAGACGAATTTTAACGATTATGTTGAACAAAACAATTACGAAGTGCTTAAAGTGCATTTTGATTTGAACGCCCATTTTTATAAAAAACCTGAAAATTTTAAAGCGTTGCTTATTTGCGTATCTTTCCACGGATTAAATTGAGTAAGTTTGAGATTGGGAAATGTCAAATGAAATGCAGAAAACAAATTTAAAGACTAGGTGTAGTTCACCCTCAACATGGGCCCTTAAAATTTAACCACCCTCTACAAAGAAAGTGATACATATTTTATTATAAAGAGATAATTCCATAGCGATTAACAAAATAATAAATATTGTGCTTTAAATGTACACAAAATTGGTGGTGGGTATAAAAGATTAGGCACAGCCGAATTTAGTGCTCTTACTTGTTATATATTTATACATTGTTTAAAAACAATTTTCCAACAAACACACAATTATATTCTATGATGCTAAAGATGAACATAAGAAAATTTTTTTAACTGGTTGAGTGCGCTATTTATGTAATTTTTAATTTAATGTATTTAAAATAATTAGATAATAATAAATAAAATACTTTAAAAAAGCATTACTATTTTTCATACATAAAATAAATAGCTAAAAATGCACTTAATCATTTAAACGCCTCAAATCGTCAAACCTACGACAAATCATAAAATCTGGCAGCCACTTTTTCACTTTCTACAATTTTCATTTCCGACCCCATAAAGTTTATATTTTCTGAAAGCTTATGAATAGAAAAATCGAATAAGCCCTCAACATCTGTCCGTGTGTTGGTTGAAATCAACTTTTAGAAGCAACCATATGTTCCTCAGATCTGTGTATACCATCAATCTTTTGGAAATATCCAAAAATGAATCGCTATTAAAATTCAGCACAATCGCCCCATAACTTTCGGAGATATGAGCAAATAAACACGACTTCCTCTGTTTTTTTTTTTTCGTATTTTTACCAACAAAATTAAAGTTTTTGTTGATATAATATGCTTCTAGAGATATTCGTGAAAATTTTTGGATAAAGCGTTCTCTAATCGGTTAAGTTATTGGCAAAATAAAAAAACCTTGTTAAACTAATACCTACTTGTTTAAATACATGTGACATATAGTTGAACTGCATTACCGACATCTTAAGCTAAAGCCAAACATTGAAAAATACTTGTGGTAATGACGTGCACAAAAGAATACAGGAAAAACAGATGTTGGTAAATTTCATACTAGCTCAATGATATGTATGTATGTATATGAAATAACAGGAAATCAATTAGGACAATTAATTCTATGTTTCACATTTCAATACAATACTGAGTTAAATAGTTGATATTTATACACAACACCTGTAGTTCTGATCAAAAGAGTGCTTAATGAAATATAGGTTAAGCTACGATGTGGGATTAAACCTATGTAGATGATGGTGAAGGATATAATAAGATTCGGCACGGCCGAAAATAGCACTTTTACTTGTTTTGAGTATAAATTTGTTTTTTTTTAGGAAAACTTTTGTTAGTGTTGAATTTTGTAAGTACTTCAGTTCAAAATCCTAATCATAGTACATGCGATGATGCCTTAAAAAACAAAACATGTTAATATTTTTTGTTTAGTGCTTTCTAATAAAAAAAAAATACTTTCGATAATGCCGTATTAATAAAATACCATGTTTGCTTAAATTTTAATTTCCCAAACACATACGTAATATTACGTTAGGTCGATGGAGCAGCAGACTCGTAAATGTTTTTCAAAGATAATGAAGTCATTTATGTATGTTTGAAGCCGAAATAATAATGGCTGGTATATAATTTTATTTCAAAGCATCATTTGGTTTAACAACTAAATATTCAATTCCCTTCTAAGTATTGTGTGACGCAAGCTGATAAAACTGTTTTTAATATACAAATCCTCTGTCACACACTTACAAAAAAATATTATTATTTTTTTATTATTTTCATCTTTGATTTTTGCCATGTGAAAGAATTGCAGCACCAATTATTTTTACAAAACAAAAATAGCAATAAAAAAACATCAAAAGGGATAATACAACAACAAATCCTACAAATATATTTTTATTAAGAGCTTTTGGAATTTTGTACTTTTTTTTTTCCTTTTTTTGCGCACTGGCACCCTTTTCCGCTTAAAATTGTTATCAAACGTTTATGCGTTTTTTTGTTTCCACTCTTACACGTCAATATGATTTTTTTAACTTTTCGTGCGGGATTTTTTTTTATTATTTGAACGTTTGTGAGTGTTTCAATTTTTTAAACGTTTTTTGTAGATAAGAATAAAATTTGTATGTGTATGTCTATGTTCTTATTTTTCTTATTCGAAATCAGCACAATGTTTGTATACACATACAGACATTGCGTATGTACTTCTTTGTTTCATGTGTCCTTTTCAGCTGCTGTTAGCTTTGGTATTTGTCAATATTTTTTCCGAAATCCCACAAAAAGCTTTTACGTTAACGAAAAATAAAACTGAGCATCCGCATTGCACAATAGTCTTTGTTTTTCAACACCCTTTTACTTTGACACATTTATCCTTTGTTACGGCTGCAGATTGGATTTTAGTTGACAAAGAATTTATAGGGTGCTTTTTTGGAAGTATAGAACTTGCAATAGGGTCGATTGTAAAAAAAGCTGTCATACTTTAGGAGGTACTAAATGGATTTTGATTGTGTGCGTAAAATACCCTCTAGGACTAAGTGAGAGAGGGGTGATTTTATAGTTATGTTTCCACCTTCCAGGTAAATACAGCAAGATAAGATTACTCTGTAAAATATTTGTATTTTCGTCAATAATCAGACGACTATCTTGTCCTTCAAGTCTTTTGCTACCTACGTATAAATTAGACCGACAATCCATGAAAAAATTTGGCTTTGTGAGCTGACTGTCGTTGCCTTAGATTAATTTTCAGCGCATATCAGTCACTATACTAACGAGCGGAATGATGGGGATGAAAGAAGGCGATATATTTGTATATCTCTAATGCAAATGCAGTCATAAGCTCGTTGGAGACAATCAGGTACTAAGTCTCTAGAGTGGTCAATTCGGCGCACATTATAAATTGAGAGTCGAAGTCGGAAGGATATCACGAGATTACTCGTGGTACTGGGTTAAGGGGGTTAGAAAAATATACAAGCTGACTTGGTCATTAGCTTCAGAACCACTAGCAGTGTGGACCAGTTTCTGTGCGAATAACTAACATTGGCTGCCAGGAGATACAAAATCATGGGCAAGCATATAAATGATAACATCTCTAAGAAATTTGAAGTAAAACTGAAAGATCGGCAGAGGAAACTAACGGCTACATAGTAGACTCAGAACTCGTCCCTCTAGAACTCTTCTAAGAGACACTGAATAGGGCACGTATATAATAATTACATATAACCATAACCGACTAACCAGCTATCATATAAATTAGTTAGGTCATTCTCTTTAATATATTTGCAAAAACGTGTACCATATCAAAACTTCGTCAATCTTACGAAGCGCATAATAAGCCGCCCGAAATACCTAGACTCATGGCCACAATTACTCTTTTTATGTTTATCGAAATCAAGCCAATACTGAGTATGCAGAAGAAGTCATTGCCGCAAAAAACATGAATGTGACAGAGGATTCGAATTTATTGAAACGACGACGTTTTTAGTAACTCGGTCTCTGCCTGTTCGCTTTTAGAAAGTTTAAAAACATATTTTGCCCTGCATCTATGTAAGATTCAACTGTGGCAATATTTATAGGCAGCGGACCATCAATTGTGCTGTGTGTTTGGAGAATGGAAGTTGAATCGAATTTTTATCGTCATACAATCCTTAGCGACAAGGCACCGTTGTGGCTTAACGGGTATGTCTACAAGCAGAATCTTTGATTCTGAGAACAATTCCCATAAAACTCCAATACATCCAGAAAATCACTTTTGAATGTAGTTTAAATGCCTCATCGACCCATTTGTGTTTAAATCAGAAACCGGTGTCAACAATACCCTAAAGGTTGTACGTTACGCGCAAATGATTTGTGATTGTTTTATTCTTCATATCACTTTGCTTAACTATGTCTTTTTGTGGTACAAAACTGTACATTTAACGTAAAGGCTTTAGTTGTTGCAATGTTTTATTCTTACTGAAATGCATCTAGAGCTAAAAATTTTAAAATATGTTTTTAAATAAATACTAAGGGATACCTCGTTATAGTTCTTATTATATGTTAAGTGTGCTAAAACCAATCATAATATTATTTAATATAAATATAAACATGAAATATTAATAGAATAAATTAGTAGAAATATATATAGTAAAGAGCTGCGTAAAATGTTGTAGAATTTTGTGATCTTTTTCATACTACGTTTAGTTAATAGATTTGAGTATTAACATAAAAAAATTATAAAAAAACACATCATTACTCTCACAACAAATAAATTAAATGTTACTCGAAATGTTGTTTCGGCAGCTTTTTAATATTTGTGATATCGAATAGAGTAGAATGTGAAGACAAAAAGCGACAATGAAATAAAGAAACGGTTAATCAGAAAAAAATAAATAGAACAAAAGTACACTTAAAAAAACAAATGAAAAATATTAAGCAAAGGTAATTTCAAATATTTTCCTTAGGAAATGCTCTTAATAAGTATTCGATTTCATAAGGATTAGCAGCGTTAAAATCTTACATAAAAGGTTTTTCAATAAGAATGATATGATATCTTAAAAAAAAAAAACACACACTTATTGTTAAGGAAATTCAAAAGTTCTTTAATTAATATAAAGTTCAATTGATATAATTAATTTCTAACTAAAACGTCATTCAAATGGCAAACATGACTTCTTCTGTAGGAACGAATTCGCTGAACCCAAATTTCGAGCAATTATTCCACTAAATTAAGTCGTATGTCATGAATGGCATGTTCAATACTGACTTATAAACCTGAAGAGAAACTAGTTTATTGTGAAAGACCAATGACTTTAAATAACCCCACAAGAAATATGCTAATGGTGTTAAATCACAACTTTTTGGAGGCCATTCAGTATCACAATTGCTAGAAATAATAGAATTTCAAAATTTTTTAATTGTTGTGTTTGCTATATGGCACGTAACCCCATCTTGTTGGAACCAAATGTTGTCGAGATCTACTTTTTTCAGTTGTGGCCACAAAAAGTTGGTTATCCTCGATCTATACCATTGATCATTTCCATTGACAGTAACTGCTGGTACCATAGTTATAGTTTGGAAAGAAGTACGGACCGATGATTCCACCAAATCATACTGTAAACTGTAAATTTAGGTGTCTTGTTGGCACTTGAACATAATGTTACGAAAATTTAAGCTCAAAATTTTCAACAGTTCGACGAATAGCGAGCACACTTGTGCAGCAGTGCACAAAAAGTTGCAATTAAGACCAATTATTTTGATAATAAAACTGAATAATTTGTAGACGTTGTTCTTGCTTGTATCTCTCTATGATAAAATTGTAAATACTACTGAATTCAATGAAAAACAAACGACAGATCATGACATAAGTATTACAAATGGCCGAAACGACGCTTCAAGATCATATCTTCCCTATTAGAAAACCTTTTATGTGCAAGCATTGGGCTTGTCCATTATATGTGACTACACATAAGCTGTTGATTATTTAAATTTGATTATGTTTCATTTAAAACGCCGTAATTCTAATATTTGTTTTGATATCTTAAGGGAAATAGATCAGAGAATTATGTTTTTTTAGTTTCTTTTTTGTTGTTTTAGAGATATCCTTGTACTATTGCAAGTAAACACGTTTCAAATTGGCTGCGAAAATTTTTTTGTTTGGATTCTAATATTTAGTTTTAGTTTTTTTTTTATCAAAATATGTTTTACGTTTAAGGCTAGATAATTGGCTTAGTTTATAATATTCTAACTAGTAAATACATATTGATTTTATTAATAAATATTAGTATTTAAATGCCTGTTTTATGCATTCTAGTTATAGAGTTGTTTTGTATTATATTCAAATCATAATATGTTTGACTTAAAATTTTATAAATCTTTCATATTACACAGATTAAAATTTTGTGAGGAATATATTTTGTTTTTTGTTTTACTTAAATTTCGCTTTATTTTGTTGTTGTTTACTTATTTTAGGTTAATCACTGCGTGTTTTACAGACATATTAAACGAAAATGACCCAACTTTATTTAGAATGTGTGTGATTATATGAAAAAAAAGCTTTTTGTCCAACGACACAACTCATTAACAGTTTGTAATTTAATATAAGATAAAAATCGACAACATTTTTTGAGCGACACTAATATTTTTTTTTTATTTATAAACACAAAACTCTTTGCTTATTTGTGTGAGAGAATAAATGTTGATGGCAGCATTTAACAAACTTTAATTAAACGAATCAGTAACAAATGCCAGCTGATTGCATGCCAAACCTTTATTTTATATAACCATATAGACATACATATACACACATATGAAAATACGTTGAACAGTTGAGATACGGTCAGTCAAACAAACATTATAATGAAAACAAGTAAGAGCACTATATTCGGCTGTGCCGAATCTTTTATACCCACCACCAATTTTGTGTACATTTAAAGCACAATAATTATTATTTTGTTAATCGCTTGGAATAATCTCTTTATAATAAAATATACATCACTTTCTTTGTAGAGGGTGGTTAAATTTTAAATTTAAAACAGAGCCCAAATTACGGCACTCGAACGTGATCGAAATTTGAAAAATCTTATTAGAATCTCTATACCTAAAGCACAGCGTACTCGATCGTTCGAGTAAAATTTCGATCGATATCGAATGCCGTAATTCGGCCCCAGGTCTGTATAAAATGTTAGAACATCTATGAATGCCTTCTAAATTCGTTAAATGAGAAGCATTGCTGTTTATCGCGATAGTGTGGCAAAAAAACAGTCAACTTCGACTCATCATCGTGCCAAACAATTGAGCATCAGCAATGTTATTTAAAATTTGGACTATCGGATCGAGGTGTGCCGTTGAGGTCGCGGGGCCATTTGGACGATATTTTGTTCCATACATAATTGAACCATACAAATATTATCATTAAAAAAGAAATGATAATATTTTCCTAAATAATTTGTGTTTTATTCAAAATCAACATCGGCCGTTAAAATTTAACCACCCTTTATAACTTTGATATGCTGGTAAAATGTTTTCGTAAATTAAGTGTTTCAGTGAAAATGGGCGTTAAAGTAAGCGTGTCAATAAAATTTCTGCTAATAAATACAACTTAGATATTTCAATATAGTCCGTAATTCTTCCAAAATATTTATTCATTGAGAAATTATATGAATTTGAAATAAAGCATTATATAGGATGTGGGCGTAAGAGTGGGCGTGTCACCTAAATTTTCTGGCATAACAATTACATTGACTAGAAGGATTTCCGTAGCAAATTTTATCATCATACCTCTAATTTTGTCGGTTTTATAAATTTAAATTTCATTAACAGTAAATAACGTGGAAAGTGAGCGTTATAGTAGGTGTGTCGAAGTTATTTATGCTAATAAATACAACTTAGATATTTCAATAAAGTCCTTTATTATTCGATTTATAGAGAAATTATAAGAATTTGAGAGAAAACGTTGTATGGGAGGTTGGCGTGTCACATTTATTTTCCGTCAGAAGAAAGCCTTTGACCAAAAAGCAATTCCTGCAAAATTTCAGAATCGTAGATCTAAATTTGTCACTCTTATTAGGTTTAAAATTTTTAACATATTGGAAAATACACTGCGCGGTATAAATTTTCGTACATTTTGATCTCTAACTCCCTTCCTAATACATGCATTTAGGCAATTTTTCTTTCTTCCTTATACTCCGATTTAGCCAATTTTCTATTCAAAACAAACCTTGTGTATAAGGCATATTCTGGCAAAATTTGAACCCACTAGCTTTTTCGATGGGACCTCTATCGTGCTTTTAACAGACGGACATACGGACGGAAATAGCTAGATCGTCGTCAAATGAAACCCCGATTAAGAATATACATACCATTTTGTTGGTGGCGGATATAAAAACTCAAATACTTCAAAAAAACACATTACAAAAAAATTTGTTTAGCTCTTTTACTAAAATTTTGCAAAAAATATTTGACCTTGTGTCACAAAAATTGGTCTGCTGATCACGGTCGGATCGTAACGGGTATAAAATGATGTAAAGGGGTATAGAGGAGAGCCTTATCTACTAAATGGTGCTAATTTCTTTTTGTTATCTTATGTTTTCTAGAAGTTCTAGAAGTATGGTGT